>JAPQRQ010000012.1:7619667-7637806 GCA_037367365.1 Apogon talboti
TGGATGGATGGATGGATGGATGGATGGATGGATGGATCAGGTCTTTACCTTCTCTGAAGCACTGGCCAGTTTGGTGCCAGAGGCGTTGAAGGTGAGCGCTGCCAGTGGGCTGTCGTGGGCTTGGATCAGCGTCACCGTGGTCTGAAGGACAAACAGACAATAACATCAACATCGCCTTGTTTTTCTCTGTGAGTTTTTCAAGAGACTGACAGCAGATGAATGTTTTTTCTTTGTTGCCGTGTCAGACTGACCAGGTTGTTGGCATCATAGACTGTTATCTCCCCGATGGTGGCGCTGCCAGGATACACCAGGTAGGAGTTAGTGTGGTTGACAGAGAGGGCACAGAGACCTGTGAGAGAGCACAGAGAATCATCAAAGCATGACCCTGCTCATTAACGAGGTGGTAAGAGGCATCCTGGGAATGAGCTTTAAGGTGAAGTAAAGGTAGATATTTGACCACAGCAGTGATTGGAGTGACATGATAACTCTGTAGACCATGGATACAGTCATTTATCTGTAAGTTCTTCTTCCTTTATTTACATTCCCTCTTATCACAGCATGTGCATGTGCAACTACAATGTAAATATGAAAATAATATTGAACTTTAATTCTAATTCTATATTTATATAAATATCTATGTAAATAGATGGATCAAATTTATTATTTTTCTCTTAATATTTAATTTTTCACTTGTTTCTGGTTTTTTCTACATGTCTTTTCTCTCCACTTGTTTGTTGTATGTTGCTGCAGTTAACTGAAATTTCTCCACGGCGGGATGAATAAAGTCTTATCTTATCTTATCTTATCTTATCTTATGAGACAACATTGGAGGTAATAACAAAAAACTTCATTCACTTATTCATTCAACTCCTTAATCCACAGGAGGGAACAAACACTCATAAGAGTAAAACTAACAGTCCTTCAAAATGGAGGCTTAGAAGAAATATAACAATGTGAAAATAAACTGCAGTGTACAAATGTCTGCTAATGAAAACTCCAGCCTAAATATTTTGAGGTTTTACTGTATGTAATGTGCCATGTGCATGTGCTTAAAAGTTTGGTTTCTTTTTCAGAAATTAATAACCTTTAAAAAAAAGCAAAAAATTGTCATTACTAGTTGAAATTGTTATTCCAGATAAAAAGCAGCATCAGAAGAGCATAATCCACTCCATGCCATGGTAACAGACATAGCATGGGAAATAGAAAATGATATCCAGGGTCAGACTATGAAAAACAGGTGTCATTTTTTAGTTTCTGTTTCCTATTGGTTTAATTTAATGTTCTGTTAAATAGAAAATGAAAATCAAATCAATTGTGACCATAAACATAAAAAAATCAGGTGATGAAGCAGAGGTGCATGCAACACACACTGAAACTGTCCCTCTGCCTTTAAGCCATGGTTAGTTGAACCTGCAGGAACACACCAGTCAGACTAGGAGCAGTGGGCTGCCACGTCAGGACCTCTTCATATCACCAAAACCCAGGTCATGATCCATAACAGTCTATGTCAGAGGGTGGCACATATGTATATCTGTATGTGAATTTAGTATCTGAGCCTACCTGAGGGGTTGGTAGGTGTGTTGAGCAGGGTTTTGAGTAGTTTCATGTCTTTGATGTTGTGGATGTAGATCGACTCCTCCAAGCACACGACCAGCCGCTGAGAAAAAAAAAAAAACATATTCGAATCTATCTAACACAAAAGGAGAAGACGCAACAAATGTCATGATTTGATGTTAGGAGCTGAACCACTTTCTCAACCGTTGCTACTGTCCTCCTCCTCCTCTCTGACCTCCTCTCTGACCTCCTCTCTGACCTCCTCTCTCCTCCTCTTCTCTATTCACACCCCCAGTAAATACATGATACCGACTCGACCTCTTCCCCGGAGTCTCTGTGTTTTATTGCCTCACAGGTTTTCCCCGGATCATCTCCAGACCTGCTGCTGTGGTCCTGCTCCCCTCCTGCCTCCACCGTCATCACTCATTTATCCATATAGTTGTGATAGTGTTCATTATATAGTTACATAGATGAGAGGTTTCTATTATCGGTACTAACAGCTGCAGTAGTAGTACATCCACTGTAGGTACTTGTATTTGTACTAGTAGTATTAACAGTTATGGACATTTGTACTAGTTATTGGTAGTTATACTAGTAACAGCAGAACTAGTTTTTAACAGTTCGTCAGTTTGCTGTGCATCCATGTGTCTCCTCCAATCTCTCTCTCTCTCTCTCTCTCTCTCTCTCTCTCTCTCTCTGTTCCTTTAACCCTCTCTCTTTAACCCCAACTGGTAAAGGCAGAGGACCATCCTCCAGAGTTGGGTCTGCTCCAGGTTTCTGCCTGTTAAAAGGTAGTTTTCCCTCACCACTGTCACCAAGTGTTTGCTCCTGGAGGATTCTGTTGGATTTCTGTAAACTGGCCTAAGAGTCTGGTTTAGATCAGTTCTAAATGCAAAGTGTCATGAGATAGCTTTTGTTATGATGTGGCACTATATAAATAAAATTTGATTGACGGATTGACTGTGATACATTTCTTCTTTTTTATTTACCTGTCTGTTGAGCCTGACGGAGAGGATGTTGTTGGAGTAGCTGTAGTTACAGATCTCAGTCCCCTTCTTGAAGTGGTAAACGTTCATCCGCCGAGGCATGGACAGACTGACCACCACCACCAGACTGCTGGAGAATAACCGCTCCACTATATACACATCTGGACACTCCACTGGGACAGGGACAAGACAAACGGTGGACACTTTCACTATAGGAAGGCTATAAGGAAATCATGTTGCATGTATTTATAAAGCAGAGATCTTATGTTTTCAGGATCATTCTACAGAAACACCCACTTATAGGATGGAAATATGTCTTTTTCTAACAAAGAAAAGTTAGCCACCATAGTATGTGAAGGCACTTTGGTTGATTTTTTTAGATTTTTATACATTTCTTTACCAAAAGAAAGGTAATACTAGCGACAATTTGAATGAAAAATGCACATGTAGTTAGTCATGGTTTACACACTAAACTACATAATAGAAAAATCACATATTGAAAAGTCAGGTACACTGAAAAATCTGAACATTTCTAAAAAACAGTGGACTTAATCATGAGCATTTCCATATAGATTTGCAAGAAATATGTAAAATAACATGAAGAAATTATGTTAAAAGTGTGATGTAATTTGGAATTAACAGATTTCTGATCCATTACCAGTGACATGACTCCAGTGAACCACTACAATATGTTGATGAATTTTCTATAATATATATTTGGTGTTTTGTTTTAGTATCTGATTTACATTATGTATTTCTGTGCTGCATGGAATTTTCTGAACTTCATTAAAACCATTGTTCAAATAACAAAATATTTTAGCTGAAAATATGAGTAGATTGTGTCTCCAAACAGGTTTGTTGGTGTGAAGGCTGGGGACATAATGTGGACATTTACATACAGTAGAATGACCCTTCACGCTCCAGTCTGATTTTCTACAAACTGTATTCTTTGTCCAACAAAGAATGTGTTATTTAAACCCAGCTTCCTTAAACCGACACCAGGCTTTCTCTTTCGTTGCAACCACTGAGGATTAGAAAATTGAGCATTCCTCTGTGTTTACTGTCTATGCAGCAGAGCGAACGTGCTGTGGCCTGTCTGAGCGGTAAGACCCTCTGTTTGACCAGTGGGATCCCAACCACAGCACAAATAATACAGTGTAGATTCCTGTATTTGATGTTATCACTGCGAGGTGCGCTTATGTGTCGTGATGTATTTGTATAATTAAGTGCACATACATGTACATAAAAGTTCTGCATTGTAGATTGGCCTTAACAGGGAAGTAGTCTCATCATGTTATACACTTTCTGTAATGCAGACACACAGCTCATTACAAAAGAGAATAAAAGGGCCTTTCCCTTCTTACCTCCTTCATGGATGCAGTCCAGTTTATCCACCGCAGTTACAGAGAAGAGCCGGTAGCCGGTCTTGGTGCCGACTGACAGAGACCTACAACACACAAACACCAACTTAACATCAATAAAATACCTGTAATCAGTGACACATTTTTAGGTTCCCTTCTCTGACTCTTGTTGTGCAGAAAGGATGTCAGTGCAGTTTCACATTCTCAGGAAGTGTTCATGTTTATCTGCTGAAGGTGGAAATTTCCTCTAAATTCTGGGTTTTAGGGCGTATACAGTAGTTATAAGCAGAATCCATGACATTGCAAATAGTTTGCAGGCTGTCATGATCTAGGATGCAACTTTTACAAGTACCAAATGAGATTTTGAAAACATCTCTGCACGTAGGTTAGACTGAAACCAGGCTCTAAATAGATGAGGAAACATCTGGTGTTAACCAGCAGTTAGTATTTGGAAAGGAGTGTCATGTTAACTTGACATTTTTATGAAGGCAGTGAAGTTTTTTGTGGGGAAAACTGTCGTCGACACAAATTATTATTATTAATTATGTCTTGCAACATGTCTGGAGGGGATCTTACAATATACACTGAAATTACATTTTCACCTACAAGTATTTTCAAAAGCATAACCCAATAATAATTACATTATATTCCTTTCACATGTAATTTGTGTAGTACATTACATTTCTGATACGATAATGGCACACTAAAAATCCAGTTTGTTTTCAGATTTATACTCCACATCATGTCAACTATCCCACCATTTTTACTGATATAAATTACCGGTAGGTTTAAATAAAGGACAGACTGATTAAAGTTGATCAGTATCACCAAAAGTTGTTGAGAACGATGACCAATAGTTAATAATAGGCTTCTCACCTGGAAGTGGTGACTTTGGAACATAAAGATAAAAATCACTCTCACATGGGTTTGATGTTTAGTTCCACATTTACTGATAACTCACTTTCACTTCATTTATTGTCTTTTAATTAATGACAATATTAACTACTTTGAATTTCATGTTCAGTTCAGCATTTACACAGTTTCTACTGAAGTGAAACACAGTAAATTTCAGACATGCATCATGGGTTTTCAATGTCAAAATTCCAGGGGGTGAAGATGATACTGGCCTATCAGCTTCTGCTTGAACTATTTCTGTAATTATTGTTGTTATAGTGGTCTTTAGAAATCAGTCTTGAGTCAAACTCTGATTCACATTGAAGAGACAGTTTGTTTTATTTAAGGTATGATCATCGCTTACTTACTGCTTATTTATAGTACGTTTTATATTGTGTGAGCTAAGGTGACTTCTTTGCAGCATTAGTGCATTGTTGCTCATGCTATGACAGATCTATGATGCCTTATTTGCCACAACAAATGCAGAAAAGGTCAGATGAGGATTTATCTCATCTGAGGAGGTGCTTAGTAGCTATTTATGACTTGATTTCTTACAATCTGTCTTGTGTTATTTCGACAACACACACATAAGACTTCATTAAAAGTTTGTTGACTGCAACCAAATAGACACTGCCTTTTCTTGTTTTTTTACAATACCTGAGGGTGAGAAGAACATGATAACAATCAGATAAGAGGGGCGGGTTGACTGTTTGACCACCTGTCTAGTTTTACAGACAAAAGCCAGAGATGTTCATAGGAGAGCACACCTGTAACTGAACAAGTCAGTGAATTCAACTCCATTTGTGTGGTAATCTACTCTTTACACAATAATAATAATATTAAGCCCTAAACAGAGAGACCTATGGTAGAAAAATCATTATTTAGAATCTCCCAAAACAGCTGCTTGTTACTACCTCTGGAAATAAGTTGTTATGAATGGGGGAGCGGGAAGGCACATTATAATAAAACAGTGGGTGAAGCTGTTTGTCATCATTTCACTTGAATAAGATTTGGTATAACTGTGTAATTTAATGAGCAACAGGCCATGAAGACTAACACACTGGCCTAGTTCACTTTTAGCTACAGTCTGATCAGCAACTTTTAATGGAGAATAAAGGGCCTGGGTTTTCATTCTGGAGGCACGAATACAATTGCCCACTTGTTGGGGATATAATGAGGTAAGAACATATATGAGGGTAGATAAACACTGGTGAAAATCATTATGCAACAGTCAGGTGCATCAAGGAGATTGAGTTCATGCTGGGCCCTGATCGCAGGTCGCTTACGTGGTGTCCTGGTTAAACGAGGCACAGATGAAGCCTCGGTGCGCTTCGGGGCCGTCCGGTGCGTCCTGGGACTCCATCCGAGCCGCCAAAGATTCGCCTCTCTCCTCTCGACAGTCCGAGGTCGGATCGAGGCCTTTTGGGCTCGGGTCGATCCCCGCCGGAACTCGCTTCCCCTCCTCCGCTGCTCCCCGACTCCAAGCGCCACGCTCGCACTCTTCTTCAGGGGAGAGAGGAATGTCCGGGACGGGCGAGCTCAGACGGCACACATGGAGAGGCGCCGAGCTGCCCACACCGACCGCCGAACGAACAAAGGGGAAAACAGAACACCTCCTGATCAACTCCTTTCACTTGATGAGGTCGGCACTGTTGTTATTGTGTTATAACTTCAATATTCACACAGCAAAACAAAAACAGCTGATGGGTGGATGCGTCACACGGAGGTGCGCGGCAATTCGCTGGTGGTAAGACAATAAGTCCCGCCTTTAACTGTTTCTATTCGCCAAGCTGTTTTACAGCCTCTAGTTCATTCGGCAAGACAGCAATCCATCAAATTTGAAACGCCCATTTAGAGGAAATCGTCCTGATTGGCCAATTTTACTTTCAGTCTTTTCACGAGGAATTGTTTTGATGATTTCATTGGATAAAACCTGTGAACCTCCTTTATTGTCAGTTCGTTAAACAAACAACAAACTTAGAATCATATAATAAACGAATTTGGATTCAGTAATATTGTTGGATTGGTTTCTGATGTTTCATGTTTATGTTATCTTTATATTATTTTTCTGCGGGAAAAATGGCATGGACATTGGACTTACTTTCATTCTAAATGGGTTTTTTTGGTCAAGTTTGGTCTGAAATTCCATCAGATATTTAAAAATTATTATTATTATTATTATTATTATTATTATACTGTGTCTTATAATGTTTAGGTGTTCATGTTACTTGAAGAAAGGAGAAAAATCATTTTTTGTTCTGTTTTGAAGAACTGTACTGTATTCCTTGTATTGAAGGTACAGTGGCAAACTTAGAATCCTACCTTCAGTAGTGATGGAGGAACCAAAGCTTTCTGAAGCACTGAACACTGAGCACAGAGACAACCACACTGAAACACATGTGATACAGTCACAAGACTGATATCTGCTGGTTACCTATTGCATTTGAGTGAAACAATTGCAATGCAAACCTTCATGACAGTGAAATAAAATACAGTATGATGTGACTCTGTTTCATCTTTGACCATGTGTTCAATAAATAATATGTTTTGCAACTTGTGCCAATATGATCTACTAGTATAAACAGTGAAAGGAGACTATTGAAGTATGTAAAGTAATATAATATATTAAGTGTCAGTAAGTGCTATTATGTTGTAAACTGAGCTCAGAATAAAATTAAGCAGCACAAATTATTTCAATTAGCATTTATAGAGTATAATGTAGGTTAGTGTGTTTCTAGATTTCGTCAAGCGAAGCTGGGTGTGAAATCATACCATCCCTCTAGTGCTACTGGGGCCATCAGATGGGTGCAGTGTATAGAGAGCCACTTTTTTTCAGTTCAACTCAGTCTCTGCGGAATCCTGTTGCATCTCAGGGTCCTTGGCAAGAAGAGTCTCTGTTGGGCTTTCTTGATGATGGAGGTGGTGTTTAGGCTCCAAGTCAGGCCTTCGATAATACACACACCCAGAAATTTCAAACCTATGACCCTCTTCACCTCTTTGTGTTGATGCACAGACCACTGTGGTTGAGTTAGAATAACAGACAAAAGGTCAGAGGTTAAATAATCAATTTTGCTAACAGGGCTTCGTCAACTAACATCAGTTCAAAAATCTGTTTGCCAATCATTCATGTCATTCATTCATTCAGATATCAGATAATACTTAGTTATAAAGCCAACAGGTAACATATCTATGAGATGAGTCCTCAAAACAGCGCATGCAGGAAGTGAAAGAGAGAGTCTGGTTTCGACGTGCTCTATATGTAAAGTATCACAAGATAACTTTTGTTATGATTTGGCACTATACAAATAAAATTTTATTGATTGATTGATTGAAAGTTATCAGGATTACTGTATCTGTCTGTTACAATGCCTGTGCAGAGTCTGAATATCTCTAATGTCGGTTTTGAAGTCACTTTGACAAGATATTTAAAGATCAATCTTAAGAGCTTCATCAGCTGTGTAATAAGTTGAATCGATGTCCTGTCTGTCCCTTCAAAGCTGATCATGCGGTTTGACTTATAGATTTATTGACTGGAACATCAGTGGTGGAAGTAAGTGATGAGAGGAGCCATGGGCAAGAAACTCCTGTGTTGTCGGTCTGCTTAAGGACACATGAACAATCTTACTGTTATTCTATTAATGCATTTAGGTTAAATACATTTTGGATTGGCTGCAAAACATGATATGTTATGTAGGGACTGAGCTTTATTTACAAAACATAGTTAGATATATGTAGCTATTGTTTTGCACTTGTTTTCTCTTTGTTCAACTCCACTCTGAAAGACTACAAGAATTAATAATGATTCATTTACATTATAGTGTTCTTGTTTAGTTCTATGTACTATTATTGCATAATTGTGATTTTTTAATGTATTTTTTAGTTTATTATTGTTTTTTTAATTTATTATGCTGCTTCAACAGATTATTTATTGATGATAATGTATGCCTGCTTTATTTAAATAGAAGGGAAAGTCCTGTATTTTGAAGCTGTTTTGAGGTATTGTGCAGTCTATTTTCATGTTTGTGTACAAATGTACTTTACATTTAGATTTTCCATATAAATTCTTAATCACGTTATAAAATTGGGCTTCAAGCCTTTCTAATTTAAAACGAAAGCACTAATTTACAACGATATTTTTCTGTGAATAAGGATGGGAGGACGGTTTATCTAATGACAGACACATTTTTAATCAGATATCAGTGAATTTTGAAAAACTATTTCCTTGACGTCACGGTTTCCGTGCGGCTCCTTTAAGGTTGCCAGGGGTTACGGGTTCACATGTCAGAACGAAGAGAATTGACGTCAGTGACGGCTGTTGATTGGTTCTCAGCCGTATCCGGTGGGGCAGCGGTCCAAGGCTCGGGAAAAAAAATCGAAGCGAGGAGGATCTGGTAACGGTACGCTTTGATAATTATCCATCCCGAGTCACTATCGAGGGGCTCGGCAGGAATTTACACTTCTTGTGAGTATTTGCAGATCATCAGTCGTTGGAACAAATATTCTATGGATACGTGAAATTATTTCCTCCGTCTACCGTTTGTTTATGATAGAACTCAAGATGGCGTCATTCGAGAAGCGCTTTGCCTTTGCACGGAGCTAGCTAGCTAGGCATCAAACTACTCATACGTTTGAATACATCGCAGTCCAAAGGTAGTTAAACAAACCCAGAACACCTGCAGTCATTGACATATGTTTCTAATGTGTAGTTAAGATTGATTGATGTAAGGAAGGTGGTTTTTCTGAATATACTTTGCTCGGTGTAAGTTACTTGGCTGCAGCCGTCACCCTCATCATCATGAAGCCTTCCTGACCTACACGGTGTTAAAGACAGTGCATTAGCTTCATAAATTCTGAAAAAGAAAACGCGTTTGTTCTATTATGTAGATAATTTAACGTGTTATTATTATCAGGCTTCACTCATACTTTACTGTCACTTGTTTGCAAGGTCATTTGTGCTTCGATTTGTTTTATGTCATTTAGGTGCCAGCACACTTTTTAGTCGACAGGAGAAATGATAGTTTCAGTATAAATAATAATAAATATTTGCAGTATATTTTCACTTAATCTGATATTCCCTGCATAATTAGATTTACTGTTTATTTAAAGCAAAAGAGCTTTATATAAACAGAGAGATTAGGGCTTGCCTGGTGTCTTAGCTGTTGGACACCCTCTTCAGTTCTAGGTGCCAATTAGTTATTTTTACATTATGTTTAGGTTTACTTTAAATGAGACATGCCAAGTTTTCACTCTCAGTATAGTTAGGTGCATAAAGCCAGAGCCAGCCTCATCTTTGATAACAAGGCTAGTAATCCTCTCTGGGCCTTGTCAGATTAGAAATTATATGAATCCAATTATAGTGATGCACATGCACGATATACGTATAGGCACATGATGGATTTGTCCATCCTAAAGAACTTGTCCCCTTATTTGCACATTTAAAATGTACATGTTGGTTACCACAAAGCTTTACAGGCCTTCCTGTTTTTAGACTGCATGGCTAAATCAAGCTCAGAGCTATCTGAGGGAGTTTATATCACAGGCTCATCAGATGATCTGAGATCTGTCAGGCTGTTTTTCTCAGAAGCAGTATTATGGAATGAAATTTTTAGACCTCAAGCAAGTGCACTTTCTTGTATGGTTGTTCAGTCTCACAGTGGATTGATTCACTGGCAGTCTCGGCCCATTCATCTAAAATTAGATCTTGATCCTGTATGATACTGTTTCAGCCACAGCTACTTACCATCTCTATGACAGAAGGCCTCATTTGGGCAGGTGAAAAACGTACACTGTTTTGAGTAAATATACACAAGAAAGATGATGTTCCTGTCCTAGTTTGTTGTTTGTAGTCAGAATGTGTGATCGTATCATATGACCAGTTTCCACTCCCGACGCTTAGGAGTCTCTGTAGTGGTGAAACAACCCCCGATCTCTCTGTGTCTTCTCACTGTGGCTCTATTTTCTGCACATTCTTACGTTTTATGTATGCCTGTGTCTCATACAGACACACATCCTCTGAACTGCTGTCTGGCAGACATTATTAATCCCTGTTGTACTGTGATCATCTGAAATCAAGCTCTGTTTTTCCTCTCACTCTCTACTCTCTCCAGTTCAAAGGTTAGAGGTCGCAGATCAGGGTTGTGGTTGTCATCATGGCATCTGGAAGTACTAGCAGTGAGGAGGAGCGGAGCCTGAGGGAATGTGAGCAGTACGTGCAGAAATACAACATTCAGCAGCTGCTGAAGGACTGCATTGTCCAGCTATGCACCTCCAGGCCAGACAGGCCCATGGCCTTCCTCAGGGAGTACTTCGAGAGGCTGGAGAAGGTATATTTGCCTAATTGAACATTTGCTCTTTGGTTGCCTTTATATCACTCATCACTGAACAGTGATGCCACTGTACACTTACACTGTAGAACTAGCTTGTGTTGGTTATTGTGGGCATGTCGGGTTTTCTTTTATTTCTTAATGTAGAATAAAGGAGGTTACCAGTTGCCAAATTCACAAAAGAGTTGAGGTTACTGACAAAGCATTTTACGACACTCTGCTTTCTTCATTTTATTATGTTAATATATTTAGGGAGACTAGGTATTATCTAAATTTCTTTAAGTGTTTTTAACAAATGAACATTTTCATCATTTTTTTTTCATGTGCATGGACTCAAGACAAAACAATTTTTAAGCAGTTTTTGTTCCTAAAACTATATCCTGTATATGCAGTATCAATAAACAATAACAAAAAAAAGCAGCACTTGTGAAGGATAAGAAACAATAAAAGGAGGAACGTGTTCATAGTCGATTAATTATAACAAACTAGGTTGCATTTTCAATTTTTGAAGTGGAAAAACTAATCTCAGTTTTGTGAATTAGGCATTTTCACCATTTTCAGAAAGAAAAATGTGAGTAATAGAATTACCATAATTCAATATAATGCCCAACATTTTGTCGACATAATTGCTAAGAACCTAATTTTTATTTATTTATTTTTTCTAAGTAACCTAGTTTGGCCAATAATAGTGCAAGGTTTTCAAGAAATAAAACAAGATGCCTAGTACTGTATATTTATGATATGTTAGTGTACAGTAGTGAGCAAAATAAGGTATTATTTCATATTTTTAGCTTTTTTTATAAGTTGCTGCTTTTATTTATATGATGTGCACTGTAGAGTACAATACGGCCAATAAGGCCAATGTATGACCTGTACTTAAAGTTAAAGCTCAGAGAAGCTTAGCAGAAAATATGTTTACATATATTTTTGTAGTTGCACACTCTACCACTGGATGATTCTATGGAGTTACTTCTGACATGGGTTTTTAGTGCTGCTTTTGTCTGATCTAATAGTGTGTAAACTTCCTCTATCATCTTTATTTACACAATGTAAAGCAGTTTGCAAATGTGACAAAGTGTCTTATACTGGTAACCTTTGGCTTGTACTTGAGTAAACTGGCTGCCAGTTCTCCTTTCCCTTATTGACATTAACCCTTTCATTTCCAGGAGGAGGCCAAGCAGATCCAGAACCAGCAGAAGGCCAGCAGTTCCCGCTCTGACTCACGTGACGAGGAGGTGTCTCCACCCATGAACCCTGTGGTGAAGGGTCGCCGGCGGAGAGGAGCATTCAGCGCAGAGGTTTACACAGAGGAGGACGCCGCCTCTTACGTCAGAAAGGTAAACGCACACACAGCTGTGAAGACTGCAACACTTTATGCTGTGTTTTGACAGAGTACCTAATACTGCCGCTCCACCTGACGTTTGTGTGTGGTTTTCCAAGGTCATTCCTAAAGACTACAAGACAATGGCAGCCCTGGCCAAAGCTATTGAAAAGAATGTGCTCTTCTCACATCTGGACGACAATGAAAGGAGGTAGATGGTTTAGACAGGATTTTTTTTTTTTTTTTTCTTTAAAGGTTTTTTTTTTAATAAATTCCAAGATAAATGTGTAACTTGTTTTCTTTCTTTTCTTCCAGTGACATATTTGATGCAATGTTTCCAGTCACCTACATTGCTGGGGAAACAGTCATTCTGCAGGGTAGGATGTTTTAAAAACTTTTTTTTTTTTGATTTATGTTTTTAAAGGGATGCACCATTTGTGAAATTCTGAAACAGCACTTATTTTTAGAATAATGTTTTGTTGATAACACACTGGATGTTATTTTCTGTTTACTGTGTTTTTATTTTATTTCCCCTTTCTTTGCTTTCCAGGGAAGCAAAGAAATATTAATTATCACAGAAATATAGTTTCAAAGTCCTCCAGGCCTTCGTGTCACTGTCTTTGAACACATTTAATCATACATATTTCTGACACAACCTGTGATATAAACTTTGGACACTGCCACCTGTAATGTCCTGTGTAATGCTGTGTTGTGCTTCTGTTGGCCAGTACCCAAGTTTGTCCAATATATCTGTACATCTCTACGTCTTTTTTCATTGCGAAGTTAAACATCTGTTACTCATTTTGTGATTGTGATAGTAAGAATATGTTTTGTTTGCATCCAGGTACTGAGGGAGATAATTTCTATGTAATCGACCAAGGAGAGATGGATGTGAGTATTTAATCCTCGTCCTTCTAATCATAGCCTGCAATGGGATGTTTGGCTTCATTATGGATAAAAATTGTACTGTACTGATTGTACTGTCATAGTTTATGTACCTGTTGACTTTACACTTCCTCATTGAAACTGGTGATTTATACACGTCTAAGTGCAAATCGGGTTGTTTCATCTGTAGGTTTTTTTCTTTTTTTTCATATTTTTTGCACTTTCTCTGACAGGTGGATGTAAACAATGAATGGGTGACTAGTATTGGAGAGGGAGGAAGCTTCGGAGAGCTGGCCCTGATCTACGGTACCCCGAGGGCCGCCACCGTTAGAGCCAAGACCAACGTGAAGCTGTGGGGCATCGACAGAGACAGCTACAGGAGAATACTTATGGTCAGGACATGTTATATGTGTGTCTGTCACTCAGATATCGGATGTTTCTGATGAACTCATCCTTGTAGTTGTTTGTTTTTGTATTCCTTTAATTACACTAATACTAATTTGTCTTCAGGGAAGCACTTTGAGAAAGAGGAAGATGTACGAGGAGTTCCTCAGGAAAGTGTCCATTTTAGGTGAGAAATCATAACTGTCTTGTTATTCACCTCATCCTGAATCTAAAATAGAAGCACGTCAGTGGAGTTTGATACCGAGATTAAAATAACTCAAAAGAGCCTTTAAAAATACCTCAAACAAATGACAGAAAGAAACAGCAATAGTTCCAACTATCAAAACAGAATACATGCTCAACCCTTCCTGTCCCTCTCCCTCAGAGTCTCTTGACAAATGGGAGCGTCTGACAGTCGCTGATGCCTTGGAGCCCGTCCAGTTCGAGGATGGACAGAAGATTGTTGTGCAGGGAGAACCTGGAGATGAGTTCTTCATCATCTTAGAGGTAGACACTTGACTCTTTCACATTTGACCCAATCATCGGTTGATTATAGAACTTTTACCTAAGTTTTGGCGTCTGTCTGATTCAATTTCTGCATCTGTCGGACCTACAGCTGTTGAAACATTCTGTGTGAGCCGTACAACTGCGCCCTCTAGTAGTAGTTATATGAAAATGTTGTTTTACCTTTGGTGTTAATAGTAGTTTTTTTGCAAATTCCACTCAAAATGATCCAGCTCTTATTGCAAATTGGGTTTATTGGCAAAACTTACAAACTTCTCTGAGTTCGCAATTAACAAATCAAAAAAGAACAATTTAAACACCTCAACACAACTATTAGCACAAACGGTTTATTCTAATTCAATACAAAATGACACTTGTGAGTAGGGCTGTAACTAACAATTATCCTTTTTTTGATTCATCTAACAAGTTATTTTCCCAGTAAGTTTATTGATTATTATGTCAGTTAATCTTAATTTAACGTATCAATAACTGATCATCATATCTATCATTATTCTCTTCCATTGAAGAACTCGTCCTTGCTTTTTCTGTCTCTGTTTATATAACTGCTAAACTGACGTCAGCTGCAACTTTAGAAATCAGTAAAATGAAAAGAAGAAACATTTATCAAGCTTTGGGAACTGACATGTCTCATTAAATGAACAAACTGCATCATGTCAATAGAAGACCATGTTGTCATATTTTGAAAGACTCAACTACTGAACTGGATGCTCTGACATGTACGTTAACCCTTCCAACTCAGAAACATCAGAACTGTTAGCAGCAAGAAGACGAGTGTTTGATCATGAGGTTAAAACTAAAAGTCTCTCAGCTAAAACAGTGGCAATAGAAGTGTTTTCCTGCCACTGACAGATAATGAGCTACTTACAGCCACATGTACAACAGCAAACTTAACTTGGTCATATTTTAGTCGCAGTTTTACGCATTTAACAGAGTGTTAACTAAAATGTTAAATAATTCCTTTTTAGTTTTTCTCTTGCTCCTCTGCTTGGACGTCATCACTTGTATTCACTTCCATTGTGTCTGACTGTGACTTCATGACATTTCAGAAGGTTTTGTAGCCTGGCATGGTCAGGATTGCAGATGAGCATAATAGGGGAATGAATGTAAACAGTAAACGTATCCCCAAAAAATGGACATATTTATGTAATTGACGCATCCTTACTTTTGGTGACTAGTGCCGTCTCAAAATTCTTCAACCCTGTCATGACGAGTATCTGCATTCTTTAGCAGAACATTCTCCTACTACAAATATGATCCAGACACCAGTTTCTGACGTCATCCCTGAGGGAAATGGCCTGTAGTTCACTAATATCCTTGGCTTTGTGAGCTGTGACCGCCGTCTTCAAATCCCACCAGAGAGACACCAGAACCAAGCCTTAGTGGACTTTAACCCATAAAGACCCAAACATCCACGGTCGACCTAAACCATCTACCGTTCTAAACTGTTTAATACCTGTTGATCCACTAATCCTATCAATTCATTTAAATAATTGGTGCAAAATGTAGTTTGTCGTCTTTTCATGGTCATCAGATATGACCCATTTGGACGTTCAGAGGTTCTGTAATGAAGGTGGAAACACCGTCATCTTCCACAACATTGATTCATGTAAAACCCATGGAGTTGGATCAATGACAGCAGATGGACATGCTTGGTTTATGTTCAGTTAATGACAGATTTTCTGAAAAAGTAAGTTTTTTCCTCAGTTTTGATATAATAGCCTTTGGATTTACTCAAGAACATCTACAGTACATGATCTGTGAGTAAAATATACGAAAATACGTGGTTTACACTGAAAAAATGCAAAATACAGAGGATAATATTATAATAAATGGTGACAAATTATTTACGAAAGGTTAAATAGGGAGAAAACTGTCACAAAAGTAGCACTGGGTGTTTATGGGTTAAGGTTTGGAACATTGACCAGTGGTACCCAGGCTTCACCTTCTACACACAGACATGGTGTTTTCTCCTGTCATTCCCCAATACCTGATGGAATCCACTCACTGGAGGTCTTCTTCCTCTGGACATACCGTTGATCCGTGGATCTGAAAAGTTCTAGTTTGCTTTCATCATCTCCACAGACTTCTATGGTTTATGTGATGGTTCTTATGGTCTTTCATGGCGCTTATTGGACCCACCTTTTCTGGTGCTTTTGGATCAGTGGTGTTTGTGTCTTCTCTGAACCCTTGGTGCTGCAGGTCTTTAACTGTCACTGGGGTTTCTGCCGACCTGCCGCCTCAGTAATCCGCTGCTGTTGATAGCAGCTTCCTCTTCCTGCCACATCCACGTTGTGTTGCCAGTTCCTTTAACATAGAACTTGCAAACTACGTTTCCAGTCGTCCCATTTAGTGATCTCTTCATCTCTTACCTCTAACATGAGATCAAATGTCACCGTCAACTGTCCCCGAGCCAGTCCATGTCTTTATTTGAGACTGCAGTAGGTACTAAGATGGCATGTTGTGTTGAATTTTGGGGAAGCTAGTTATAATATTGATTCTGTTTTCTCTTTTTGAATTGTTCTTGTTTGATTTGTTTATTGCCAACAGCTGTTGGTTTCTAAATGTATTATTATTTATTTAAAGGGACAGTGCATATTAATGAACATGTAAATGTAAATATGCCAGAATTAGACAAAGGATACTTTCCATCTGCAGTCCCTGGCAGCTCAGAAGAAATAACATTATAATGAAAAAAATTACAAATAACAAATACAAAAAATTAACAACACAATAGAAGAACTGGACAGTTGGTACGCACTAATGACAGAGAAGCATAAACTTAGTGCTGACACATCTGGTTCCTTTTAAGCCACTTTTTTAGATTGGGTTAGAGGGCTTTAAATGTGGTACTGTCTCTAATGGGAGCTGGAATCTCATTAAAACCTCAGTACCTCTGACTGATAACACCTGTTTACTGTGTGTAAGTGGAGGCTCTGGTTACTGTCCCACTGGTGCTGGACTTGAACATGATGAACAGATTTCGCCTATAAACCCATTTTCCAATAATAATAATCAGTGCAACTGTGCAGATCTGTGCAATGATTGTTTTTAATTTGAACATTTTTTTTTCTAATTTATCACCTGTTTTAATACCAACTAATAGTCATCAGTGTCTCTCTCGTACCTCTACCGGGACCGATGGATAAGATGGACTCAGTCTTATGTGTCTGTGTTTTTCAGGGTTCGGCGGCCGTGTTGCAGCGTCGCTCAGAGAACGAGGAGTTTGTGGAAGTGGGCAGATTAGCACCATCCGACTACTTTGGTGAGAACTGAAGCTGTAATAGTAATAAAAATACATTTGTAAGTGCCTTTCAGTCAACCCAAGGACACTGTACAGCAAAGGATAAAAGACAGTAAACAACATACAAAGGACAAACAAGGGCAAGAAATGTAGGACAGATTAAGATGTAAGGACATTATTATGGTCTATTTATCTGTTTTCTGCCATTTTTTTTCCAAATCCTAGTTAAAAAAGTACATAAAATAAGGAATTGAGATATTTTAGGGAATGTCTTTTCCTTATAATAACATAATTACTGACTTCTACACATCATTTTTAGCTGAACATTTATGTCATGGACCCTCTGGGAATTCATATCTTTGAGTTTTCATGTAAATTCATAAAACTAAAGAGCAAAACCTGTCACGGTTAGACGTTGAAGCAACACAGTTTAGGCTTATGGAGGACGCAGGTGCTGGAATTGTTTTTGTTTTTTTTTTGTTCTTGGTGCTATTGGCTAAAACAAATTTTGATCTATATTATTCCAGTCCCCAGTTGGCGCTTTAGTTTTTCTGAATATTGTAAATAAATATACTTCTATTCATAATATTTGAAAACTCACAGATGCAATCTAAAAAGATGTGTGGACAATGTGGTCATGTGACATATGATTTTACCTCTGTGTG
>JAPQRQ010000012.1:7666679-7682735 GCA_037367365.1 Apogon talboti
ACACCGTCATCTTCTACAACATTGATTCACCAGTAAAACCCATGGAGTTGGATCAGTGACAGTGGATGGAAATGCTTTTTTTACGTTCAATTATTGATATCTTCACTGAAAAAGTCACCTTTTCTTCAGTTTTCTGTTTTCTGATATAATATTCCTCAACTTTAATCTGAGCTTTTATGAACATCTACATGATCAGTGAATTAAATATAGGAAAATATACAATTGCTACTGAAAAGCCACAAAATGCAGAAGATAATAAAATAATAAATGGTGATAAATCACTTAAGAAAGGTTAAATATGAGGAAAAAACTATTTTGGAACTGCCACAGAAGTAACAGTGGGTCTTTATGGGTTAAGGACTGACCTCAGCATCTTCAACTGGCTGTTCCAGTGGGTGACATTAGCAGGTCGAAGTTTGTTCATTCCCTCCAGGACCTCTGTAGCATGGGCAGATTTACGCCAAAAAGCGACAAGTCTCTGCACCTTGTCCAGGAGGCTTTTATTGAGCCAGCATCATCTAAGGCAGGGGTGGGCAATCCTGGTCCTGGAGGGCCGGCGTCCCTGCATGTTTTGGATATGTCCCTCTTCCATCACACCTGGACGCCATTACGACGTTATCAGGCTTCTGCAGAGCTTGGTGATGAGCTGATCATTAACTGAACCAGGTGTGATGGAAGAGGGACACATCTAAACCATGCAGGACACCGGCCCTGGAGGACCAGGATTGTCCACCCCTGATCTAAGGCATCACACACTACCAGTTGGAGACTACGAGCAAAGCAAGAGAGTCTCTGTGGTGGACAGAACATAATCTCCTCTTCTACAGTGAACACTTCTAGATCATGGGTGTCAGCCTCCTCATCCTCATCCTCACTCTCACTGTTAACATGAACCAGTGGAAACAGAGTGAATGCCTTTATCACACTGGATGAATTGTCAGTTACAATGAATGACACTTGGACAGAACATCATCATAGACCTGGTAAATATTTTCGACCTGTGTTTCTCCCTTTAAAACGCTGACAGTTCAGCGTTATGCTCTGCAAACTGAAATCAACCAGGAAATGGCCCGTCATACCAAAAAAAAAAGACCTCATTGATCCATTTGACCATAAATCGATGGTCAGGAAAATATGGCCAGCTTTTTCCATCACATTATAGCTAGATGTGATTTCACAGAACCTGAGCACTGTGGGATAAGGCTCTGTGACAGCTCTTCTCTTTAGGCATTGTGAATGAGGGTTGGGCCAGTTGTAAGATATTAATGAAATCAAAATTTTCAACAGTAGAGAGGGGGAGGAGACCGTGTGAAATGAATGTAACACTGTGCCAGAGCCACTTCATGTGCATTGGTTGTTGACCACTTAGAAGCTGAAGTTGGAGGACGGCCGTCTTCATCTTGATGTGGTTGGCTCGTGCCACTGCTGGATGCAGACTCCATCAAGATTTCAGGGTGTTTCTTCTGTAGGAAAAGCCAATCAGTGTCCTCCCAGTCTAAAGACTGTTCATGCTGTGAAAAAAAGTGCCAGCAATTTTTCATGTTATGCTACAATTACATTTGTACTGCAAATATTATTGGATTCTCTGCCTCTCTTATGCTTTGCCCAGACCCCTGCCTCCGAGGCTACTTTGCTTTCACATGATATGCCAAGATTCATGATTTGGACTTGCACAAGCAAATGAGCAATAGTGTGATGAAAAAGTGTACTGTAGAACTGATTCACAGTTCCCAATGCAAATACATGTCGTGGTCATGAAAATAAAAGACAAATTACAAATCTGGAAACTTACCTGGAGGTGCCATTTGAAATTTGAGGTAGCCTTTCTGGAACCACAGACTGGAGCACTGCAGTAATTGCAGATTGCTCTGTGGTTTCCATGTGTTGTGGGAATTGGCTCACCAAAGTGAACGAGCACAGACGTCCTTTTACGTATTATCATTTTGCATATTGCTGTAATTACACAAGTACAAACTACCTCTGGCCCTCAATTAGCTTATTTTACTGGAGTGCACACCAAAAAAAAAGTCCGAAATATTTGGAAAACCATTTTGAAGACTTGGCTACAGCAAAGTATTCTGGGAAATGAAGTGCTGTCTTATCATTTTCCACAATTTGAAAGTTATTACAATTTTAATGATCTGTTTTATTTGTATGTTTTTAATGTTAATTTGTGGTATTAAAAAAAGGCCTATTTACTATAATGCAGTGTTCATAAAGTCCACACAATAATATCTGTATGAAATTCATGTTTTAATCACATGTAATATATACTGTAAAGCTTCCTTGTTAAATACACACAAAGGGAAAAATACACTTTATTTTAATTGATCGTTATTTATGTTTTATTGATTGTTTTAATTGTAATCGTGTTTTTAAATTCTCTTTTCTATTCTTGTAACACACTGTGAATTGCCCTGTGTATGAATTGTATTATACAAATAAATTTGCCTTGCCTTACACTTTAATTATGTATCATGAATTTCTTTGAATTTCATGGAATGCCAATTCTACTTCCTGCAATTTGAATTCCAATTCTGCATCCTTTTTGCAATCTCAATTCAAATTCAAGAATTAAATTGGAATTTAGGGGTCATTCTAAAATCAATTCTGAATTTTGTACAACCCTGACACTCACACAGCTACACATAAACAGACTGACTGCTATGTTTTTTTAACAACTGCAGCCACCAAGATAAGAGCAGTATTGTCATTCTTTTGACCCAAATGTACGATGCAAAAATACTGATTTTTAGAAAGCCACAGTTTTAATTTTCACAGCAGAATCAGCTTATTTATATATTTATTTTAGGGGGTTGTACATAGTCTTTTAAAATGTTATTCTGTGACATATTTCTTTAAGCCAAAAAAGCTCAATGAAAGCCCCCAGCTATAACAAAGTTAAAATGTAATAAAAAAATAAAATGGATCGGAAATTTTGCCAGAAATTGAACGTGCATCCCTTTCACATTCACAGTTTGATTCAGTTTAAAATTTTTCTCCCGGTTCCTCATATTGTTAAAGTCTTTTCACCTTGAGAGTGGGCTGGGGGCTCTCCTGAAGGTGCTGATGTAAATTTTATTAGAAAAGTGGAAAGTGTGGAAAAGACAATGAAAAAAAGGTGCAAATGTCTGCTCTGATTTATTATTGGTTTAATGGGGCAGTTTATGGAACTCTGTATTCTCTGAATTCTGTAAGTCACTGGGCTTTGAGAGTCTCCTTGGATAAAAAAATGGCAAATGTGGCTCCATTGTTGGTAAGTATAGTGAAGTGGTCCTAAATGGTCTGAAGGAAACAGTAGATAGAAGTCTTACATATTTCCACAGTCCCCTCTCCACTGTGAAAGCATTAAGCAAATATGCAAAACCTAATTGTGATTTTGTTAAAACTCTACAAGATACTGAGAAATGATTTGAGGTTGAAAGAGTCTGCAGGTCTACCAGGGTTTTATGTTACAGCATGACAAAGTAATGTGACATTAAAGAGGATGTGACTTCCCATTGAAAATGAATGGGAGGCTTCTTTTTTTGCAATTTTGTTTCCATGGTTACTCAAATCACTACGAGAAGTCATAGTACACCATTCTTCTCACATTCTCTTATATATAGAGAGAACACAGTGTTTGTTATATGTATGTGTTCTAGGGTGTAATTTGTGTGTTACAGAGGTAATGGGGTGATTTACACACAATTCAAAGAGAGGGACAAAAATAAGAGAGTAATAAACACGTCAAAGTTTAATAATATTCTGCTCATGCATAGAAGTTCCATAATTAATACATTTCCAAGAAGTCAATGATTCATTATTGTGTGCTTGTCAGCAGACAGGAGGTTCAGTTGACACGCTTCATAGATGCAGTAACGCAGCATTATCTCAGAGCTGCTTAAAGGGCAAAAGTGAAGTTCATTGGACTTGCCCAGTTTGTCCCAGCTGTGTCTGTTTGTGTATGTCCCTGAGCTCCAGCTTGTCAAGAAAAGGCTCCGCGCTCACTTCCTCCCCCGCGAAAAAACATAACCAGACCGGGGCTTAAAATAACCCAATTTTCAGGGATGAGCAGATGAGCACATGCAAAGAAGTTACTAAATCACATCTGGAAAACAAACAAACAAAAAATAGGGCACTGAGTCTTGCATCAACAATTTGTGCAATTCAGTCGAGCTGTGATGATGAAGTGCAGGGAGGGTTGCTGTGAAGGCGAGTTGGCTCGGATGTCGGTCTTTGTGGATGACCCGAAAGTCTCAAATATCTGATAATGGCAGCCCTGACATCCATTCACAATCCCAGCAATAACATGACTACATACAACAAAGACAAAGACATGGAACACGTGTAAGCGTTGTTTCAGTCTGTATCTCTGTATATGTCTGACTTGACCGGTAGCTCACTTTTCCCTCCAGATGCTGGGAGCCAAGCTTTCTGCTGCCAATACCAGGCAGGGAATTGTGGGTAAATTCTCAGAGGAGGTATCTCCTGAAAAAGCAATATGGGTAGAAAAAAAAAGTGTTAAAGAAAAGAGACTTAGATTTATAAATATGAAACAGAGCTCACCATCAAGACATTTTTAACATTCCTCCTTTAGAAATCATCCAAATGCAGAGATGAAATTAAGGAGGATTTTGTTAGATTTCCCCTCTGACCTCTGAACAGTAAGTGCAGATGATTAATTGTTGCATGAAGTGGCAACAATTAAGAGAAAGATTTAGAGCAGCTATAAGCAGCTATAGATCAGCTGTAATAAAATGGGAAACAAGCAAAAGCACCAAACACGAAGGAAAAATAAAAACTACAAATCTGTTTTTTTCCCATCAGTTGAATCTAAAATAGAAAAGCTGTTTTCCTGCTTTTCATTTGTATCTGCCTTTCATTATCCTTTGCTAAATATCCCTTTTTTTGGATAACTTTAGCCTGACCATGGCCTGCTGCAGCCACAGCACCCAAAAGAAACGCATTCCGACAGAACTGATCAAACTGTTTAGAGTTATGTGTGCTGCTGACCAGTAGTTTTATGCGAGCAACAACTACTGGATGCAAAAAGGTGACACAGCCACAGGCAGTGGTCACCACACCAGAGGATTTACTGTACATAATACATTAGAAAGCCTGGTCAGGGGGTTTGGAGAGTTTCTTTGTACGTCTTCTGCAACAGCAGAGAAGTGAAATATAAAGAATACACAATTTTTCATGAATTGTTTACCTTGACTGCCATGTAGACCCTGAACACAACTACTAGGCATCTATCTCCTGTCCATAAAAGACAAACAGGAAACGATCTAGTCTTTTGCCTAAACCTCACCTGTCACATCAGAGTCTGAATTCTCACCGGTGGTCGGTCTTATCATATATGCTCACGCCACCACGCGCCCATCTTACAAATCTGCTTGCGTTGATACTGATAAAGAGATGTACAGATGATGTTGGAGGGGCAGATGCGCATGCAAGCACGGCAGGAAGTGAACAAGAACATTGAGGCGAGAATGATAAGTGCTGACAACCGAGCCTACACACATCAGCTCATTATATGTTTGCGTGTTACCTTGGGTTGCTGCGGTTGTTCGTGGTCATTCTCTTTCACTCTGGGGGAAAACGCTGAAGAGGACGAAAGGAGACCATGTTAAATAAGTTAATGTGTGCGCTTCTGTGTCTGCCTGGGTGTGGCTGCACAGAAAGCACAGCTAATCGCTTACTTTGGCAAGTTAAACATGGGGCAGACAGTGAAAGGAAAGTGTAGGAAATGTCTTGCACGTACACATACACTCACACAAGCCTTCAGCATTTTTGCACTTTTAAAATCTGGCTTGTGTCTCTGGAGCAGAACATTGCCCAAATGTTCCCAAGCCCAGCTCCAGTTTTCAGAGGAGGAGAATGTGAAGAATGCTCTGAATCTTCTCTTCATAATGTGGTGAAATTGGACATGATTGAATCAGAGTATCAGGTTTAATTGGTTTGGAAGGCTGTCCTGCCCTGTAGGTTTAACCCGTTTTCATTCGCTTCTTCTACACGTACACATGCAGATGCATGCACAGGGGTTCTGACAAAAGTAGTAGTTAGTTCTGGGGACATTCTCTGTGGACAGCCAAATTCACTGGGTCAAGGAGAGGACATACGGTATCTGTGTGTGTGTGTGTGTGTGTGTGTGTGTGTGTGTGCAGCACCTGAAAACACCTGTCTGTGCTGAATAGTTACCTTCAGAGGAGTTGAGTCTCTCTGAAGTTTGACCTCTGTTGGCAGGGTCAGGCGCTTGGCTCTTGTTCTTGTCGATTCCTGGTTCTGTCTCGTTCTTTTGTGTCTTCCTGTTTTCGCAAACACAAAGCTTCTTACAGATGCAGCTTTACCGAACATTTACCGAGTAATCAAACTAGACAGCACTTATGAAAGATCAGTAATCCCTGCTGGATATTTTGTCAAACCTTCCCATATCTGTGTGAATGTCTGATTTGATTGAAAGCAGAAGTGGAGCTGGTCCTCATCTCTGTGCTGTAGTTGGCTGCTCCATAAATGCTCTACTCGTGTCTCCTGTATGTGTGTCTGAGGTCATTTTTTCTACTTTATTTAGTAAATTAAAGCTGACATTATAGTTCAACTCATGGAAGATCTTAACAGTGAAAAAGCAAAACACTCACGGGGCGATTTTACACTGATTAGATATTTAAAAGACATGACTGGTCCAACACATATGACATAATACAGTTACAACACATTTGTCCAAGTGGCAACACGTCTTAACCAGTTAATCCTCACTGGTAACGACACATACCTTTGCGCTCATGACCTTCATAAATGTATACATACTGTCTATTTATGTATCCGTCTGTGCCAACTCTGTCTGCACTTTTTTCGTGCTCTTAAATTAAGCTACCTCGGACACATCTCTCCTTTATGGTCCAGTGTTACCCAACGTGCGACAGAAATACAGCCACGCTCCGTCTGAGCCAAGCCAGAGTTTATGACCTCCAACCAAACTGAAGCTTCTATTAAAGACTCAAGCGTCTGTGGAAAACAGTGAGGGAAGTTTCTTTTGGACAAACCATTCAACAATGACGCATTCTCTCTATATTAGATTTAGCTAAAATGATTCAGGGCTTAATGCTGACATCATTACTTGTTCGGACCTGTCCTGTAGCCGATATTGGCAGCCTCGATAAGGCGCTGGTGAGCTACGTACAGCCAGAACCGAATCCTCTTACGCCAATAGGACTACCATGTTTACACTTGCCTGTACAGTCCAATATTCTTCATACCAGTGTGTGTGCAGTCATTTTTATCCCCTATGGCATAATGAACCAACCAAGGGAGAGTTAGCAGCTACTGAGAAATACGCAGGCCTTTTCCATCAAATTAGTTCTGGTTCATGAACCTTTTCCATTCTGGATTTCAGGACGTTCCGTTCAGGACCATTCTACTCAAGGATGCATCATTAACAGAGGGAGTGTACAGTGTACAACGGAGCATGACATGCTAACATATTCCCTCATCCAGCATTTTCTGGAAATCATAACCCATTAGTTTGTTTTTTTTTTAGTTTCTTTATTATTTGTTCTTGCATTCAAAAGTAAAAGCATCCCACCCACTCTTTCTTGCGTCACTTTTTAGCTGTTCCTTAAATCATTACATAACAAAGTTGCCATCAAACACAGGCTTTATCAGCAGTTACTTCATGGTGTTTATTTTCTATTGGTTTTTCAGACTTTTACATTGTTTTGTTAGAGGTCGACTGATGTGGGTTTTTCTAAGGCTGATGCCGATTTTTTAAAATTAGGTCAGCCGATGGCCTATATCTACAGCCGATTTTTGAGGCCGACTTTTTTTTTTTAAAGCACACTGACAATAAAATACAATTGAAACACTCAGATAATTAAGATTTTTATGCAGCAATATAAATGAAATTATTAATACACATAGTACTCTTACCATTTATTGAACTTCAAATGCTGCCCACACAGGTTATATATAACATTAAAAATGTTATATATAACATTTTTAATACTGATCAAATATCGGCTTTCAAAAAAAATTAAGACTGATGGCCGATATTGAAAAAAATCTATATATCGGCCTGATATATCGGCCTACCTCTAGTTGTTGTCTCCATCCATCCTGTAGAATATGACACACCCAGAAAATTCTCAGAAGTTAAAATCAGATTTGAGCTGGTAGAAAAGGGCCAGCAGAGAAAAGATATTGAAAGGCTCAGTATGTGGTTTTTAGGAAGACCTGGTGGTGATTTTGCAAAATGCAACCAAGTGAAAAAGTCCAAGTCTCTCATTTGAGTCAATCTTTTTTGTTTGTTCTAGGATTTTTGAAGAAAGACGTATTAACTCCTGTCCACAGTCAGACATAGTAGGATATGGTAATGTCCAGTATCTTAACACTAGATGAAGGCGACATCAAATTGGAAAAGGTTTTGTTTTTGGGTGCAACTAGTTATTATTTTCATCGTTTCACCTTTAAATCAATGAATCTGTCAGAAAAATGGTGATCAATGTTTCCTAAAGCCCAGACTGATTTCTGGGTTACAACTTGAGGAGAGTTTCAGTGTATTTTATTTGGACAACTGGACTGAGGAAACAGGACAGATACCTTTTGCAAATATTACTGCCTACTGGCAAAAAAGGCTATAACCCACAAATGGAAGCGAATGAGGAAGCACCGACACTTTAGGAATGGACAGAAATAATACATGAAGTCTGCGTTATGGAGAGTGGAACTTTTTCTGACACAATTTTCTGTAAAATGTGAAAGATACTGGAAAAACTGGAAATAGTTCCTGAATCAGAGTTTACAGTGACTGCTGGTTGAATTCCTTTTCTACTCTCAATGGCAATTCTAAATATTTGTTATATAATTTGGATCTAGTGAACTGTCTGACCTCTAACAAGATGGCCTTTTTCTGTCTCTTATGTTTAGTTCGTCTAAAAAAATGTTTCCTAAAACCCAAGATGACATCCAAAATGTATTCAACAAAACCCCAAAATACATTTACTACCATAAAATGAAGTAAAAAGGAATAAATAACTTCAGACACCTTAGTCAGAAATGTGTTATTTTCTTAAAACATTAAACAATTATCAGAAGAGTTGGTGATTAATTTAGTAGTAATACAATGCTTAATCGAATAACTGTTGCAGCTCCAAAAAACCTATTAAATCTTAACAGGTACAATAAACTACAAATAAATGACTAAAATGTGTCAAGCTTATGTTAAATAATTCCACCTGCGATGTTTCTCATTTTCTTTATGATCAGACATGTGCTCTTGATATGTGTAAGAGACAGGCTTAT
Organism: Apogon talboti; assembly: GCA_037367365.1. Classification (NCBI taxonomy): domain Eukaryota; kingdom Metazoa; phylum Chordata; class Actinopteri; order Kurtiformes; family Apogonidae; genus Apogon; species Apogon talboti. The sequence continues at coordinate 7,675,959 of JAPQRQ010000012.1, forward strand.
ATACCTTTTAATCTGGTAAGAATAGGAGTCTGTTATATTCCACATCGCTTCCTGCCCAAATGAGCCCACATGGTCTCCGTCCTTTGTCCACAGTCCAGCAGAGCCGTCAGCTGAGGCTGTGAGGACAAACAGTTTTTCAGCTATCTCCAGGAGCTCCATGCTCACCACAGCTCTGGTATGAGCCCTCCAACTGTGCAGAAGAGGAGGCTGCTCACAACCTGCCTGCAAAAACAGACAACACCTTATATTATACAAAAGTCATAGAACTCACATATTTCACCCACAATAACAAACAAATACATATACAGTCACCTTATTTTGGATTTCCAGAGCATAATGAGAGATGTCCCAGATCTGAAGCCAGCCCATTGTGTCTCCAGAGATGAGGATGGTGTTTTTATTGTGATCTGAGCTCAGGGTCAGCACAAGTTCATCAGGCTGCTTGGGGGCATAAAAGTGGCCTGGGATAAAGATGAGAATTCAGTATGTAGAAGAAGTCAAATGTAGATTAAGTTTGATTCTAACAATAGTCTACTGTAGGGTTTTCTAGAAGGGAACAGCTTGTTCACACAAAGTTGCATGCAGGCAAATCCATTTATATTCACAAACTGCCAATTTCAGGAAAACTGATTTGATTTGAAAGGACAAATGTGGTTTTGAGACAAATTACTGCCCTTTAATGTGTTCTCTTATGCCATATATCACTGCTCCAAGTCCCAGTCTTGAATTCCTTTCTGCTGCAAAAATGCAGCATACCCATACGTACAAAAATGCACCCTGGCTCAGTCTGAAGGACGCATACAGTCATGCTTGCACATACACATATGTAGCGGTCACAGGGCTTGAATCCCACACCACTAAACACAGATGGGATCTGGAAAGAGACATAGTTGTGGGCTGCCAGGAATGGTACAGGCGTGAGGCCAAGTCGACGGTTCAGCCTCACTGTCATTGCCCTGACTGTTTATACATCCATCTTACAGACGGATAATTAAAACTGACAGCTGCATGTCAACCGCTTGTTCAGTCTGGTGCCCTCGCCTCCCTCACACCGTACTGTGAGATCTCTATTTTAATGGCACTTCCTTTTAGTATTCCAACAAGTTTTACTCCATCACTCAATCCCATCATTTCCTCTTCAGTATGCCGCTCACCGTAAGTGTGTGTCTGACCAGTGACGCCCCAAAAGCAGAGACAGCCGGCCTGTGATGACACCAAGACACCTCTGTTTCTCAGATATCTGTTGCTAGCCCGGTGCTGAAGGAACATAAGGCTGTCCACAGGAGACGCCACTCTAAATGCAGACAAAAGACATAAGAACAGGCAAAAACAATTAACACGTCAACACCAACTTAGAATGCAGTACAGACTCATTCTGTTCATTCAGTCAACAACACAAAAGCAGAGATACCACAAACCTACATGTGCATTTGTCCGATTTATTCATGAACATACTGTTACATAAATCTGGGCACATTAGAAAAAGATGAGTGGGCAAAAACTCCAACAGATTGTCCAGGGGTATTATAGTTAACAAACACAAGCAATGAAAAGATAATTTTGTTAACTGAATTAAATATAAAAACAAGAGTGAACAACAGAAAGTAAATAATCAAAAGTGACAATGTAACAAAGATTATCTTTGTCGTCATGTATCCAAGTAACTATTTTAGATCAAGCAGCACAAGAACAAAATGACTTTGCATAATATGGGATTTTTAATTAATTTATTTAATGTTTTGTAAATGCTTTGTAAATCCAGCCACTTTTATGTTATAATAAAACCAGGACTTTTGTCATGATATTTGAAAAACTAAAAGAAAAAAGTACAGCACTTGTAAAACTGCTAAGAATAAACTGAAATTAAAAACCAAACTGACAGACCAAATAAAAACTCATGAAAATTACAAAACGATACCAAATCTCATATTGTCTGATGGTTTGTTCTGCTGTAAAACAGTTTAAAATGTATGAAAATGTGACACTAGCCAAGCTTGATAATGTTAGCAATCAGACTCAGAAATCTCTTAACCTCTCCAACACAGAGGTTTAAAGGTTAAAGGTCAACTCACTTAATTGTCCCTGAAGGGAAACTCAGTCTCTACATTTAACCCATTCTAACACACACTGTTTTGTACCATGAAACATACAGTTACTACATAGGTGACTAATACTTCTTAGCTTTATTTGCCACTTATCTAAGTGCACAGGTGACATAATCTAGTCAATACCTGTTGAAGGTGGCGGCTAACCGAGGGACCAGGACATGTTGGGACAAACTGGTGTTCCTATGTTGGGTTTTTGCTTTAAATAAATAATGATTCTGACGTGTTGTGTCTTGGTCCTGACTTTGTCTCAGCTCCTCAAAGTCTTACTCTTAGTCACTCTATTCTAGACTCAGTTTAGGTGGTGTTAACCTCTACACCACTGTCAGCCTGGACATTCTGCAGTAATAACATGAATCTGTGTGTGTTAAACTAAGCTTTTCCCAGTGTAATCACATAACTAACAATTGAAACACGTCACACCCTAAGACTGAAATCTTTTTTTTTATTTCTGTAAAACAAGAACTGAATGGTGTGAATGAAAGGGAAACGGTTTAATAAGTCACAGCCACATCTCACCCCGTGGGCGTCTGTCTCCGTAGGTGCAGAAGAGGTCCTTTTGTTTCTAGCCTCCAGATGATGACCTCTCCATCGTGGCTCCCCGTGGCAACAATGTCCAAGGCAGAGCAGTGATGAAGTGCCAGGATGTCTGATTTGTGGACCCTGCTGCACTTCCATGACATGTTGGATTTCACATACAAATCCTATGAGTACAGGTAATACACATTGTCCCATCAGGATGAAAGGAGCACACGGCTGTATTCTGCAGGTGGAGTTTATGCCTCTGGGCTAAAAAAGCTCAGCTGTTTAATTTTCAGTTTGGAAACTGGTACTGATTTCTTGCTTCTTTGATCTCATCAGGTGTGTACATTTGTGTATTTTGATTGGGTTGAGATGTGAAAATCAGAGGACACAGCAAGACATTTGTCTCCCATTGCAGCTCATGCTGGTATTTATACAGTATACGTATATTCTATATGATCTATTCCTCAACTGTATTTCTGCTATACAAGTGAACCTGCACTGGTCAAGCTTACTTCATTAATTGTGCTTTGTGTATTACTTATAAGCCAGAGAGGTGCAAATTGCCATGAATGCAACCGAATGCACCACACTGGGCCTTTCTACTACGTGAATTATGGGCGGGGGCAGAGCCTATCGGGAGCAGCCATTGTTGACCAGAAGTGATATACCCTCTTTGATTCTGGGTGATCGAGTGTGAGTAAACAAGCAGCAGTCAGTGAGGAGATTGAGTGGAAAGTACGTGTTTGCACTTGTTTGTGCAGCCATAAGTTTTCACTCTGCCATTGTCCGAGAGACACAACCCAACACTGTGTCATCTTAGACTGGTGTCTGCTGCACAGGGTCAGTGACCAGTCCATCGCAGCCCAGGTAATCGAAGAACTCAACAAGTCTGTGTACTACCGGCACTGGAACAGCCCATGAAGGAGGCTGACCAGGCCTGACTGACAGAGCAGCGATTTAGTACACACACGTACTATAACGCAAGTTACCTGATGGAACCACTTTTATTATACGTGATCTTTTGAAACAGCTATCAATGAAAATTCATGACAGGTAGCCTTTAAGACTTATGTTTGTAGATGTGTTGCACCATCTGTGAAACAACTGATAATGACTATTTTCTTCTGCAATAAATTGTAGAGAAAAAAAATTACAGATTTTACCTTGGAGGATGCAATGTCATACTGAGCAACACGCTGGCTCCACCCAACAGCAATCAGTTGGTTGCCATGGAGACAAACCACCCCAGTGACGTCAGAGTCAGTGACCGGCTCCAGCTTGTGCAGGTTAAGACCATTAAGTATATTCCACACCTGTTGGCCATAATGAAACACTTACCACCTGCTCTGCACAACAAATATCCACCTGGAAACATTTGTCTCCTGCACATATCAAATAAAGGTGCAATTCACTTTATGTCTAAAATTTTGTGATGTTAAACCTTAATAGTGCCATTCCGAGCCCCAGTGATGAGTCTTCTGTGTGACGAGTCCAGCGTCATACAGCTGAGCTCCTCTTCTCCGTGAGTGTTGGAGATTTGTAGCCTCCTTCTTCCTGTCTGTACATCCCACATAGACACAGTGGAGTTGACGTGACCAGTCACCACCTGTCTCAGAGTGGGGTTGTAGAGCGCACAGGACAGAGCCGTCTTTGGTCCAGGTTCACTTCCTTCATCTGTCAACCATCCTCCTCGCCCTCCTCTTCCTCTTTCGGCCAGACTGAGAAGCGCTAGGTAGTCTTTACATCCGACCAGTAAATGAGGCTGTGTCTGTTCAGGAAGAGGAGGACTCAGCAGCAGGAAAGGGAAGTTGCCGTGCTCTGGGATGAAGCCTGGCTTCAGGCAGGGGAACGGCAGACTAATGCTTTTCAGACAGAGATGAGTGGAGATGTCCCAAATCCTCAGGTCCTGATGGGAAGAAAGATGCATCCAAAAAAAAAAAACAAGCTAGCAACTGTAAAATACAACATCATATATCTACATATGGACAATCAGCTGCCGGCTCTGAAGTGCATTACCAAATGAATGTGTTTAGGAAATGTACAATCCCAAATCAGACATTAAAATAGTAAATTATTTAAATTATTTAAAGTTAGTAAATTATCTTTGACCTGCATTATATTAAAACAACACAACAGAACATTATTTAGCATTTAATTTCTTGAAAAGTCTTATTTCAATGTTAAATTTAACAACACATTAAAAAGTTGGGACAATAAAGCAGTCATTGCTTTTTCACTTAACCCTAAACAAAGATATTTCGGAACTGAAGACAGCATTTAATTTAATTTTGCCCCATTTTTCCTGTAAAGGAGTCTTCAGGTTTGCAATAGTACATTAATTTTCAGTTTCAAGGTGCCAGTCTAAAACCTGGCATTATCTTGTTGAAATTATGCATGAGCGTCTTTGTCATCGTTGCCATATCGCAGGCTGTAAGTGTTCCTAAATCTTGGATCTTTTCAGCAATAATAGGTGAGATGAAATGCACATGACTCTTGCTGAGGACACTGACACGACCCCAGGTCATGACAGACCCTGGCTTCAGGATTTGTTGTCGCAACAGCAATGAGTTCATCATGAATGGAACTGTGTGTGTAGAAGCCCAAGTAAATAAGTAAAGCAAAGTGAACTGAATAAACTAAAAGATAACGAGTCCAGTTCTGCATAGACCTGCAATTATCTCACCGTTTCCCTCTGTTATGAGCTTTAAATACTCACTGCATCTCTGGAGTAGCTGAAAATCTGCTCAACAGGTTGGTAGATTGCGACATCGAGTACTGCAGTGCGGTGACCCCGCAGTGTAGCCACAGGACACGTGGTCACAAATCGAGCCCACAGTCTGACTGCGCGGTCACAACCTCCAGTTACAATCAGTTGCATTGAAGGATTGTAGTCAAAACATTTGGCTCCCTGAAAAAGAGTCAAGGATCACAATAAATGGTAGACAGTCACCAGGGACAAAACTCCAGATTTGAACATGAAATTAGAACATGACTTGTAAGGACACGAACGAAAGCAGCTTGGTTTTATTAGTCCACACTATGAGTTTCTAGGGTGGTTTTATTTTATATATTTGTTCAGACAGTTAATTGGAGTCTGCTTGTTCAGAAAAGACATTGTGGAAAAACAGGAAACGTCACCTCCCACTTTAATAAGGTTTTGTGCCGCAGTGTAGCTTCTAAGGTCAGAGACACTGTCTGTATGCACAGTGAGAGCAAATATTATTTATAAGTAACTTCAATCGCCCTGATATTTGTTCTACTAGATAAACTTGTACTCATCTTGTGTAGAGGTAATTTAAAGTTGGGTTATAAAATATTGCCGCACAAGAACATGCCCTGAAATCTAAAATAGTTTTCTACAGGCACAGACTTTGAAGCAGTCAGAGGTGATTTGCAAACCTTGATCCACACAGCTGGGTCAGTGTCACCTGGACTAGAGCACTGTGACACATAACATGACCACTGGACCTGAAGGCCATGGTGGAGGTGGAATGATCAGCCCTACCATCTAATCTCAAATCAAGTGGGCATGTGTGATTCACACAGCACAGAACATAAAAAAAACTGTTGTGATATGATGATATAGCTCCTGTGATGAGTTAAGGAGGTTTATCATTTCATATTATGCTCTATCATTGATTTAGTTGTGTTGAAACTCACATTCTTTGTTGTAACATTACACTGGAAATGGCAATAAGTTAGCATAAAGACAAAACAAACAAATATGAATGAGAGCAACTAAAGAATGAATTAAAAAATTCATGTTTTTTTTCCAAATGCAATACTTGGCAAATATTGCAAATTACTTTAAGAAATGTAGGTAATTCCAATCTGGAGACAAAGTACGCTACTCACACTGGTGTATGAATGCATGTGAATGTTTGGTGGTGGTCGGAGGGGCCGTTTGGCGCGAATTGGCAACCACGCTTACGTCAGCTGTGGCTACAAATGTAGTTTAGCGCTTTGAGTATGCGTTGATAGAAAAGTGCTATATAAATCTAATACATTTTCCGAACCCGCTTAATCCTCACTAGGGTCACGGGGGTCGCTTGGAGCCTATCCCAGCTACTTTAGGGCGAAGGCGGGGTACACCCTGGACAAGTCGCCAGTTCATCACAGGGCTGACACAGAGACAAACAACACTCTC
>JAPQRQ010000012.1:7682835-7694452 GCA_037367365.1 Apogon talboti
CCTGGAGAGAACCCACGCAGACACAGGGAGAACATGCAAACTCCACACAGAAAGGCCCCACCGACCGGTGTTGGGATTGAACCCAGGACCTTCTTCTTGCTGTGAGGCACGAGTGCTACCCACTGCACCACCGTGCTGCCCCATATAAATTTAATCCATTATTATTATTATTATTGAGAAACTTACAGAAATCCTTTTGACAATTGCTAAGAAATGTATTGCAATGAAGTGGAAATCAGACACCCCCGCCTTTCCAATCAAAATCTAGCTTTGTGAAATCAATAGCTGTGTGCCCCTAGAGAAAATGACTTACTGGATGCAAAAAAGAAGTAGGACTATTTACAATATATGGCAACTATTTTTAAATTAGATGAAAAAAACTACCAGCACACCAGGTTGATTCATTTCCCGGTATTCGAGCTGGGCTTGACAGGATCTATGAGCAGTGATGCTACCTGTTGTCTCTCTCTGTAGCATCAATAATGTATTTTATCTATGTAATGTTTTGGGTGTTTTTTTTGTCTGTTTGTTTTTATCTTTATTTATTTATGTATGTATTTTTCCACTTTCTTGTGCCTGGTCATTGTAAGTCCATGATTTGACTTTGACTTTGTCTTGTCAGCCGATAACTGTACCTTTGTTCTTGAAAATATCAAAAAATATTAAACAAATAAATAAATAAGAAATGTAGGTAAATCATGGGATACAAGTCAAAAGAAATGGGAAATATGTGTGTCCATGTGGTCATTTTATACAAACATTTATTAACATTCAGAAATTACCTCCTTAATTTTCCAAATGTAAGGCTCCCGTTTCACTGACACGTTGAAAAAGACCACAGAGGTGCTGCTGCTCTCAGATGATGTCATGACGACATTCGTGTCAAGCTCAAACATCACCCTGTTGATTGGTCCTTGGTGGATGGCGGGGATGTAACGGTACGAGACCATGCTGCTATGTTTACTCAGGTCCTGTGATGGAGACGAATACAGTGGTGTTTGGGAAACTGATGTGTGACAGTTAGGTTTCTGTTGGTCCTAGCTCACTGTTATCTTTGAAATCCTACTACAAAAAACAAAAAAGAAACATGTCCAATATGGATGCAAACCTTGTATTGTGGACAGAAATGGTTTTAACATGTCATGGAGTTACTTATTTAGTCAGTGTTAGTTAGTTTATGTTAGTTTATTTATTTCACTCATAAGACAAAACATGCTTACACATGTCCGCGAACCGACCACATCATGAATGAAAAGGAGCCGAAAGAACAGTAATCTTATATTATCTGCCTCTACTTGTACTTATCAAGTATCACAACTAACAAAGACATTCACCAGTTTATGCTGGATACACACAACAAGAAACAATGTTCATCAAAGTAAGAAATTTCCAATGGAAATTCAATATGTCGAGTTCTAAATATCCCCATTGTTGTGCATGAAAATGAAAAAAAATATAAACATGTGACTGGTATAGTGTTTCATAAAATAAGTGTCTCCTGAGGCTGTTGCAAAACCCATTCAAAACCATATTATCACCTCATGTTGTATGAGAATAACAAATAGGCAGCTCTGTACAGTATGAGATGGGATAAAAAGATGCCAAATGTTATTAATGTGGCCAGGAATTAATCATGCATTGTTGTCACAAACTTTAAAAATGTTAGATTGACCTCTATGGGAGGTACAAACAAACTTTAATGGAACACATATTCAATGTGCGTACTCCTGCATTATCGCCAAATCCAATCCAAATCCCAATCTAAATTTATTTATAAAGCACGTTTAAAAATAAGAGAGTTGACCAAAAGTGAACGTTAACTCTGGACTAGTCACTTGATGGAAGTATATTAGACCGATATTTATGAGACAGATGAGCATATTCAGGGCAAAGAGGCTAAGAAAATGTTTAATATTTAATAGATGTCAGAGAAACTAAACGGTTTCAGTATTTCACTCAGTAAATGTATGAAGCAGAGTTGTAGTATCAGAGACCAGTTTTATTCTTGATCTGCGTCTCGTCTTGAATTTGACTAGTTTTGGAAAAAGAGGATTTTTTTCCAGATTAGTCGGGACTAGCGCTGCAAAGATTTCACTAAATTACCCATGTATTGTCTGCTTTATTTGTTAACATTACTCTGATTTGATCCAAAATGTTCTTGCTTCAATTGCAACCAATAATGTCATACATTCCTACTTAAAATTTCTGTAGAAGCCAACTGTTTATTCTGGATGTTTCAGAAAACTAGCTATATACCTTCTGGTCTGTGCAGAGGCACCTAGCATTGTTAGTATACAGTTTAGTGAGGGTTATGGTGTTAGCTTTGTAAGAGACTGAGTATTAGCTAAAGTCAGCTGTGGCTCAGTCTTCTATACATATCTACTCCCTTTAAATCACCTTAAAATATATATAAATTTTTTTAGTGTTATGTGCAGAAATATGACTGTTTGCCCTTATCATACCATGTCACTTATATTTTTATGCACCCATTTGAAATACTTGGTTGTGGTGATATCCTTATACCTGATGACTGGGTCTCAACTGCAGCACTAGTATGGAGATTCATAAAGACATATTTGTTAAGGAGTTATAGTGGACATGCATTCACATATACAGTCACAGGTGGAAAAAAAGCCTGTTTGCCTTTGGCTTGCAGGTAAAAAAAAATACAAATAAATAAAACAAACAGAGGACGTCAAGCTTACCTGGAAAAGGATCCTCTGCGGCAGGCTCTCTTTCTTAGAGGGGCTCTTAAACAGGCCTTCTGATGGGTTCAGGAACTGCATGAGGTAAACTCCACCCCTGTCATCTCCCAGGAGCAGCAGAGAGGGCTGCTTTATGTACTTTGGAAGAACAGCAACATATAGTAGTTTTAACCGATGCATATATTGTGTGTGCAGTAAATTCAGCTGAAAAGATATCTGAAAAGAGTGGTGGTCCTACCTGGATGTCACACCAGTAACATAAAGCAGTCAGGACACAGGGAAACCCTTCAGGAGACAAAAGTGATTTTCCCATCACATTCTGGAAAGTAACTTACAATTCTTGTCAAGTTTATCATTTTAGAAAGTGTGATGCATAAGAAACCACATCTACCAAACAGATGGACATCTTCAAATATGCTGTTGGTGGAGACATTGATAAAGTGCAGGTCCCTGCAATTGGTTGATATGGCAACTTTGTTGACGTTGCCCATGTAGACGGCGTCAGTGGTCCAGCCTCTGAATCGTCTCGTATTGGCTATTTCATCTGTCGGGTCTCCAGCGAGCTGAGGAATAAGCGCAGTCAGTCTGAGTGTGTCTTTGAGTTTCCTTCATTTGTGTACAAGAAGTGCCATGATGTCACTCACCCCGAGAGTTTTGACGATGTGTAGGCTGCGGCTCCAGACAGTGACCTGACCCCCCTTACTGACACTAATATAGCGGAGTGGAGGTGGGTAGGAAATGGCCACTGCACGCACCGTTGGCTCCCGCTGTACAAACAAAATCAGTTCAGTTTATGTAAAGGTTACTGAAGACATTAAAGTACTATTTTTATGAAAAAAGGAGTTTAGAAAAACAAATTTTGTAGCAGAATGGAAACGTGCTTTTATAGTCTACCACATCACATACAAATAGTACAAGAAAAAGTCAAATTGAATAAAAAGACCTTTTGGATATGAATTATAAGGAGAATTTACTGTATTTACAGATCCATTTACTCAACAGAATTCAGGCTCTAGCATTTGACTGAGCTTGCTTTCTTGGAGCTATTATAGTGAAAGTAAGATTAAAAAAACGTATGGAATCTGCTTTACTACCTTGAAACCACAATGAATTTCACCTGAGGATATGAATATTTGAACTGAACAGGCAGACAGAGGCTTCAGACGTTGGCTGAAAGGGTTAAACATTAAAAAACATCTGAGTGCCTGAACATAGTAAAACAGACTCACCCTGTCCTCCCTCACATCTGAGTCATGTTTTTGGCTACGCATCGACGAGTGCATGTCTAATTCTCTGTTTCTTTCTTTTTCTTCAACTCTTCCGGTGCCATAAGTCTGATATGAGAAGATTTAAAGCATCTTCAAGATGTTCAGTGTAACTTCTAGGTGATGTGATAATAGTTTCTCAATTTAGTGCCATAAAAACGAAAACAGTAGAAACGTGGCAGGGAATAATGAATATATTGATGAAAGATGATGACATACAACTAATATCCAGATGATCAGATACAAATGAAAACCAAATTATGAATATTATGTTCCATTTTGTAACTTTGTCCTCTGGAGTCTTACAGGGTGGGAAACTTTACTGTCTAAAAAGCCAGTTTTGTCCAGAAAGAGAAATCAACAATCTGTCTGGTCTCACAGAAAATATTCAAGCCCTTTAAACGCAAGTAACAGATGACATGTGGTGCAGATTTTAATGATTAAAATATAAAATGATATTTTGTTTGTTGTAATGTGCTGTTTTCTGTGCTTTTTTGGTTACAACTGGATATTCTAAGACTGACATGTGACCTTAAAGAATGACATCAAATTGTTAATTCTTGTTATTTATTATCAGTGGGTGAACATTTTAATTTGCCTTTAAAGTACAGATTTTGCAGACTTTGTCCACATTTAATAAAACATATACTTTACACTGAATCTATTACCTTTCTTGGACATGAAATTGAATCGGTCCCATAAACAATTTTTTAGACCAAGAATTGTTACAGTCTGTATTCAGGTCTGTTTATGTCCGGTTTAATTCAGCTTAACTGACTGGCATTTTTTTATACTTCAGTAAAATGGCTCAAAATACATACTTAAGTAAAAGTAAGGAGACCACTGGTAACAAATACCTCCAGCTCTGAGTACAGACTTCTTGTTTTTCCTAGTTTTATAACAGGTTGCATCCATTAAGGTGCATTACTGTCAACTATGTTCGATGGTGGACCACAGACAACATCCCTTAATACCACTAGAGTCTGTAAGTAAAATGCCTCCAGAACAAAAGTGGTGAAACTTTGCTAAGTTTGAGTCACTAATTAAAAATTAAGTAAAAAAATGCACATTGCCTGTAGTTTCAAAGATACAGTCTTGGGTCGAAATGTGAAATTCTGGGAATTAATGACAGAATGTGGAATGTTTGTCTCACAGCTACTAGATCTACAGTACCTCAAAACACTGTCTGCACATTACAATACATCCACTTTACTGGAGGATTTAAACCAATATACATGAGTAATAGCACTATCATAAACATTGAAAACATCAGTTAACCACAGGGTTCCTACAGGTTTCTACAAGTTAAATTTAAGACATTTTAAGACCTTTTTAAGACTACTTAGAACAGCATTTAACGCCCATTTCAAAAAACATTCCCAAAGTTAGCTTTCTCGGGCAACGCACACGGGACTAACGGCTGCACGTGTGTTGGGCTGAATGTTCTGTGATCATTTCTCACCGGGGGCTGCACAGTTAGCGATAATGAGTTCCTAATTTCAATATAAATTGTCGGGTCGGCATGAGTGGAACTGAGTAGACCAACGTTATTTTCTTTGCAGCTTGGACATTTCCCAGACACATACAGTAAATACGTTCATGGCAGCATAACTTAAGACCTACCATATCAAATGTAATACCTTTTAAAGACTTTTTTAAGGTATTAAATGCAGATTTGGGAATTCAAGACTTGAAAGACTTTTTAAGACCCTGCGGGAATCCTGTATCCAGCACTTTCATCATTTGTTTTCCAATTCATCTTATTAATGTATGCAAGATTTAACACTTTTAATCTCTGAGGCAGATTGTCCGTATGTGGACAAACCAATGGAAGCCTCTGCAGAGTGCATCGGGAGCCACAGTTTGCGAACCCTTCGTCTATTATAGCTTGTGCTTCCTGTACCTTGTTGTTGGAGCAGTGTCTGACAGTTTGCGGGGAGTCTAAGAGAGCGGCGATGGGGATGGAGGCTCGTTCTCTTTCATTGTACTCCAGAAGCAGGTAGGAACACAGCTGCTGCCATGTCACCTGCCCCGTGCAACATATATCCACCTGTCAAGGATGTAAAGGAATACACATAAAGGAATGACTTTAATCCTTTATCGGGCAAGTGACTATTTTTGGTCATTTCCGCATACATTACAAGACAGTGACAGCAACAGTTACAGCGAGGACAGTGAGTCAACAATTTTAGGTCAAAGGTGGTCTGTAAGGTCCACCTCTGCTTGAACAGTGAGTGTACCTGCTTTGTTCGGTACCATGGAGTAATGGTACTAATGTAAGTAATGATGTTCACAGTGATAATGTGTGTGTTGACAGGTGTTCTAATCTTCTAAAACACATGTTCCTTTCACCTTACATGTGTTTTTCTTCTATTTTTTTTTAAATACTGTATATTTCTTGGATTTTTTTCCTTAAGCCACTTACAAGTAAGGAACCACATATGGTAACTTCACTGACCTTGATCTTCTACATGACAATAAAAAATTTTGAAAAATGTCACAAAAGTAATAACGTCTTGTTATGTCCTCCAATAACACACTATTGTTGAAATTTTGAATTTCAGAGTATTCCTATGAGTGACCTATAAAGGGTTAAAAGCTTTATTTCCTTCTGTTAATGGAACACTGAACTTATTCCAGCACTAAAAAGAAAATGTCAAAAAGTCGTGTTTACCTCACTGAAGAAGTGCTCAGCCCATGTGTCCTCTACACCAGGGCCAATCACAGTCCTTATAACCTCCCGAAACTCCTCAAACTTCATTCCACGTTCTTCATCTGCTTCTCTGTTCCTCTTCGTCCTTCCACTCTGTTTGCTTTCCTTTGCCGGAACAGATTTAAGGCAGGTATATGCATTTCTCAGTAGCTGCAGGTGTTTGAGGCTCAGTTTCTCTGCAGGGCTCACTCCGGCTGAATCACTGAAGGGGGAAAAAAACAGTGGGATTTTGAGAAAAACTACAGTATTAAGTGAAAGCTAATGACAGTAGAGCCCTTTTCCAAAGGTCAGTGAAGATCTTGAGTTATTGGATTGTCTTTGCTGGTGGGGTTTTGCTGATGAGTCACCATAAAGACAATTCAACTTTCCATTTGGTACCATACTTTTTAAAGGTTACATTTTCTCACAAACCACTTACTCATAATAAAGTACATTCTCTTTGATCCATTAAGTAACGCAATAATCACCCCTATGGATACATGAAAGCATCTGTCATCAGGCAAATTCATGACTTTTATGGTGCTCAACTGACTCTTTCATTAAGTGGAAACCCTACATCCAAATGAATGCAGCGCTCCCATGTGGCAGCACTGGGCAAACACACTCATGTGATACGGTTGTAGTTGCTCCATTAACTGTAGTGACTGGGGTGAAAACACTCAGTATACAAACAAAAGCAGTATTTACTTCATAAGTCTGGCGACAGGTTTCAACAAATTTTAAGATGAATGAAGTCAAATATATCATTCATTGATTAATTTTTACCATTTTCTGTCAAAAAACTTGTAATATAATATTAAGGAGACAATTTGGACAGTGAAGGAGTTATTGATTATTTTGTTCATTTGATAGTAACTAATTTATATTATTTTGATTTTCCACCTTATTTTGCAATTTTTACAAAACACTTGTCATGTGATTTTAATGGCTAAAATGTTGTTAATTAAAGTTACAAAATATTGTTAGTGTAACCAAACTTTAATACATTTTATCAAACATTTACCAAAATAAGATGAAGAAAATATTCAAGGACTTGGTAATTATTAGTAAATGTGACCGTTTTTTAAAATATTCAGTCCTCTGCAGAAGCCTTGGGTCACCCTTAGCTATGTTACTTTTACATGCTTCTAATGAGCATAATATTTATTTCTCAGTCTCTATTAAAATACAACAAAAAAAATGGAGGGGAATATTGTGCACAGTATTAAAACCTCACAAAAAATGCAAATTACATGTCTTCTACAGGAAACAGTCAGCATTTAGTGTGATGTCTGTTCTGATAATAAAAAGTAACTCACTGGAAACATCAGACGTGTTGAATGAAACTTGGTATAAAACACTAGATTAGTTCAGTAAATATCATGTCTATGAAGAAGAGTTCAACACAGGTTACAAAGGAAGATTACACTAAATGTTTTTTTTTCTGAAATTCTTGTTTTTAATACTTTTCTAAATTTCAGTTGTATCTTATTACAGAGACTGAGAAATGTATTCATACATTATAACATATTATGATACTCATGTTAAAAAAAAAACAAACCTGCTTATCGGTCTAAAAACTTTTGCATAGAACTTTAAACCCTTTAAATAATCTTACATATCACTTTTAGGGCCTAGTGATAAATGGCTGTATTGTGGTAAATTCAGATATTGCATTTGTTTGCACTGTTATCAGAAGATGCACAGATTGTTGATCATTGTGAAATGTATATTTTTTCATCTCAAACATACAAATTTGGCTCTGAGTAAAAAAAAAAAAAAAAAAAGCAAAAAAATTGTACTTTCTGTGTGGAGATTGCATGTTCTGCCCATGTCTGAGTGGGTAATAATAGGTGAACTGGTCAATCTAAATTGACCAAAAGTGTGAATGTGAGCGTGAATAGTTACTCGTCTCTATACGTCAGTCCTGCAATGAACTGGTGCCTCTAGGATGTGCCCCGACCTTCACCCGATGGTAGCTGGGATAAGCTGCAGCATCACCGCGACCCTCCAGAGCAGGGGTGTGAAACTCATTTTAGTTCAGGGGCCACACACAGCCCAATTTGATCTCAAGCAGTAAAATAATAGCATAACAGTGTATACCTAAGAGCTTCCATTTTTTTGTCTTTGTTTTTCTAAAAAAGTAAAAGTGCAATTTTAACAATACAATGCCTCAGCTTATCATTTTAATATGTGCATCACACCTTACAGATCACAGTGGATCTACAAATACACCAAACATTTACTAACAGGCAGAATATTGCCTTGGGTCGGTCAAAATTCCTCTTATTTTCCTTTAGAAATTTCAGATTCATGGTTGTTAAGATTATCCACATTTTTTGTGAAAGGAGAGTTTGTATATGTCAACATTTTCATCAAGTAATTTTACTTTTTTTGCACTAAAACAAAGACAAATTGAGAATTGTGAGAATTCTTCACTTGAGATCAGATTGAGCTGAATGTAGCCCATAAACTAAAACACTATTAATATCTTCAGTGTACTTTTTGCGCTTTGTAAATTCTTCCTATGGGCTGGACTGGACTCTGGCAGGCCGGTTTTGGCCCCTGGGCCACATGTTTGACACCCCTGCTTCAGTTCTGCAGTTCAGAAAATGAATAAATTAATGAATACTGATTTTAAAAAAAAAACCCTTTCATTTTGCATTTTTACATTGAATCCAAAATATCACTATATACAATGGACCTTTAAAACGCCTTTAAAAGTCTTTTGAGATCCTATAACTATCATTATATAGTATTTTAAAGTAACCAATCAGCAGTATTTTCACAGGGTAGAAACACATGCTGATCTTTGTATGTGCACATGTTGAACATAACTGATGGAGGATGGGGGATGTGTTTGAAGCATCACAAGTATCCGTCACCACCAGGGACTCCTGTGTGGTCCCGTCGGTCAGGGAGACTACACACGGGAACAATAAGCACACAATGCGGAACGAGGGTCCATTGGCCGGTCTGTGAGGACACGCATGAGTGGGCTTTTACATTGTTCACATTTTTCCCAATCAACTAATGCAACCATAAAACAATTAAGCAATAAAGAGCTGCACTAAAAGAAGGTGTAAAGGCTGCTGTATGTTAAACTGTGTGGAGTCAGGAAGAAACTCTTGTCAGTGTTTGAAGGGACAGTATGTGCGATCTTCGGGTGACCAGATGTCCCTCTTTGTGTGGGACAGTCCCGCATTTTTATTATTTTTTTACACGTCCCGCGAATTGAGATGCTCTCCCACACCGTTATTAACACTCAGCATGAATGCTTCCTGCCACTATGTTTTCTTATGCGAGCAAACTTGCATTTAAATGAAATATATGAAGTTTGTCCCTCGTCTAGTGAGTTAGGATCTGGTCACCCCATCTTAGATATTTACTAAACACAACTTCAGATAACACAGAAGTCAACATTATCCCTTGTAACAAAATGGAAAACATTCTTTCTTGTGGTCATAGGTTGTTTTCATAATGTATTTAAAGGATCATTTAAAATGTCAGACTACATGTGTTTCCATGAACTGGTTTGAAATTAATAAATGTATTTTCACATCTTCTGTGATCAGTTTCATTTTAACGAACTAATAAGATCAAATGCACAAAAATCAAAAGTAAGAAAACTCACCAGAACCTGCTGTGGGGTACCTCTGTCTCATAAACCAACCATGGATTTTTTTTCTTCGCTGTGATAAACTGAGCCATGAATCTCTCTTCAGATTCTTCCGAACGCCAGTCCCTGCCCCGTTTAATCCAGATTTAATCCAATGCGTAAATGTTTCATATTCCTGAATCCACATGTCAAACCAAAGTGCCGAAGAGCGAGAAGCAGCTCCTCTGAAAGATGCCGAGGCCAGTCTGAATGCTCACTGTGTCCTGGCTCTACCCGTCTATGGCCATTGTTTCCACTTCCTCTGTCTTTTCATGCAAATCTGATTTAGTCAAACAAAGCCTCTGGTCTCCAAACAGGGAAGGAATGTCCACAGCCCCGTCCCAGAAAGCGGGTTATGTGAAAACTGAAAGGACGTTAACCCTGGGATACGGAGGGAAACTTTTCCGTTCCAGAAAGAGAGTCAAGTCAAAGCCTGAGTCTGTCACCATAGTAACTAACTCCGTGAACATAACCTGCTCGTTGGCAGGTTTTCTTTAAGAAACCCAGAGTTTCACCTGACTCCTCCCTCGTGAAACACACTGTTAGACATTACACAGAGATGGTGAGATGGTGCTCCCACCTTTTTGCCACCATTGACCGATTTACGCAGCCAAGCCGAAGGAGTAACGGGGGTGAGACAGCCTGGACTTTTACACAGCGGACTTACGTTCCGGAATCAAAGGGGCGGTGACGCAACGTAGCGTATTGTATGACGTATAACTTGCGCGTCAGAAATACCCCGAGCATGGCGCCGCCTTTCTTACCTCGGATTGGCTAGAAAGGCTCTTCTTCAATTGGCTACTTGATTTGGCAGGTAAGTCACGTGCAGGACAGGCTGTCAGCTGCCACGCAAGAATCACTCATCACTGAGCAAAGGTAACAAAAAATAATAATAATAATAAAAAATAATGCTAGGTTTTGTTTAATTCTTATATACATTCATACAGTACGAAGCAGTCAACTTACATTCACAGTCAATTTTCTTATACAACACTAGGTCAATTTAATATCAAATTCAAAGTTTCCACATTATGGAATACGAAACCCTCCATGATCAAAAATAGTGCCTTAATCTCACTATTAAAATCCACACTCAAATTCTTCCTGCTAAAGAAGTAATGCTAGATTAGATTTCAGACCACTGTGCTGTTCATTTTAAACATTTTTTGTAATTGTGAAAATGAAATTCTATACGAAGATGCGTCTATAAGGTATGTTACTTTGGAGAAAAGAGTAATTGTATACAATTAGTGTATGTATACCTGTGTGTAAATGGCATATGTAGGGTGTATGCTTG
>JAPQRQ010000012.1:7694552-7718224 GCA_037367365.1 Apogon talboti
TATACATACAGTATATATATTGTTATATATGGAAATTATGAAACTACCAACACTGATGGACCTACAGACAACTGACCCTGCCGATGACCATCCTATTGACCTACAGATGAATGACCCTGAGGATGAGGATGCAGATGACCAGGATGGAAGGGCATATTTCATTTGTAGGAATTACTTTTCATGTTAAGCCACTGACACAATCATCACCAGTCAAATAAAGACAAAGAATTCATATTTTGTTGTTCTTTATTCCATAACAGTAAAAATACAATAATTAGGATCTAGAATATTGTCACCTGTGACAATGCACGCCCTCAACTGGTGTTCCACTAATTGAATTCCTAGGTTGGCCTAATCTGTCTATCCAAATATAACATGTCTTTGTCCATTTTTTGTGTATCTTTAGGAAATGCCTTCTATGCACCTCTTTAACTGGTAACTGGGGAAACATATAGCATGTAACATACAGCACTTAAAATCCACAGTTGTACATGAAGACCCGACATTGATTGTAAATGTCCCTTTGACCTGCTGTGCTGTGGAAGTTGATGGATCCTTCTTTTGCTGTTGGCCAGCTGTGCTCTGTTAAAAAGGAGAAGAATGCAGAAGCTATTTATCCAATCATTTATTCTCATCACTTATCATGCTCTCACGTCAAAATCAAAATTCCCTAAAAGAATGCAATGTGAATGGGTTTGGTTTTTCTCTCAGCTATACAGAAAAACATTTAAAAAACTTCTCTGTCAAGCTATGGATCCCACTCTGAGGCAGCAGACACTGTCTCCTCACAATCACCATTCTCCTTCTTCAGTGATAAAGGACAACAATCTGCTTCAGTATATTTTACACTACCATAGAAGATCTGAGTATTGAGTAGGTTACTTTCAAGAGGTGGGTTTTCAACGTCTCTGCCCTCTTCCTGCTGACGGAGTGGAACTGAAGTATTAATCTACTGGGCAGGACATGAGATGAGAGGACATATATGTGTTAAAATAGCATTTGTTGGGGGCTTAAATAGCCACTGATTATTTACTTTGTATATTAGCCAGTGTCAAACAGGAATAAAAAATGTACCATGAAGGCCTAGAATAATATTCCATTACCTTTCTGAATAATGTTTTTATATTTCATATTCAGTTTCTTCCATGTGTGTTTTTCTCCAGTGGGATTGGACCTAAAAACAACTCACATTTTATTCTATCCACCACTTTCTTTCAATCCAATAATGTTTTAACCTACATGCTATAATTTTAATTAAGTCAAATAGGCTATTAAGTCAATGGACTAGTGTATTCCAACTTACACACTGACTTGGGCTTCAGTTTTCTCCCATGATAGATAAGATATGATGCTTCCCTCTCCTTAGCTGCAGCAGTGTTCCATTTTCTACTAAATACTGCTTTGTATTCCACATATGCTTGAATTAGAAACTCTTGTTTGAGTGGAGTGAAATAACTGGCATGCTTGCTGGCAGCGGTTACCATGGTAAATCCATTGATGATGGCTTGTTGTTGTGGTTTGTGCATACGCCTAACTCTGGATAAACAGACTCAGAGTCGATTGAACTAATTCAAAGCAGCTGTTCTGGAAGCGGATACTCAGAGTTTCTCAGCTCAGATTAAGTCAACTCAGAGTTTAGACTCAGAGTTTGCTGAACCCGCTTTCTGGAACAGGGCCCAGGTCCACAGAACAATAATCTATCCTTCACAAGTGTTTGACCGCACTGGGAGACGAGAGTCAACACATCATTAGAGAGGACCGTGGAAAAGTAGAGTTCCAAAATAACTGCAAGTCTGCTGGGGGTAACAGAGCCACAAGGCCCACAGACAAGCCCTCAGTGAGTTAATCATTTGAGGAGGCAGTTAGGCAGGACCCTGGAGAGTTAAAGGAGTAGCCTTCACTTTAAAAGCACTAAAATAATTAGGATTTCAACAACATAACATAATTAGGTAGTCTGTATCCATTCTTTGTATTCTCAAAAAAAAGTAAAAAGAGTGAGGAGAAGCAATGACACCTTGTCATCTTTAATGCAGTTTACTTATTCCCAGGCAACTGAAAGCTTTTCTCATTTCAATGAGCATGAGTGAACCACAGTGAACTCCCACAATGTTTAATGAAAGCACCCAGTGGAGTCCCAGTGGAGTCCCAGTGGAGTGTGATCTGCTGGGCAGTAGATTATGCCTTACACAGACACAGCTAATATTAGGTTTTTGCTCACCTGTGTGCTACAACGGCTACATAATATTGTCAACAACATTCAAATACGAAACAAAATCTTTACAATACAGTGTCTGGAGCAAGGCTACAGAATATTCCCTATAAGCTATGAGTGTTTAAACATCTAAGGTATATACACAGGATATAAGAAGACTCAAATATACAAGATTACAGAATATAGTTCAAGTAGTAGGACAAAAAGAGCCAGTAGTCTATTCTGCCTGAAAACAAGTCATTACAGTTGAAAATTAATAGGTTAAAGAGTAGTAATCAATGGTAACAATACTGATTTATGTCAGGCATATCATTATAATCATTTAACCATGAGGTAAAGGATATAAAACAGAATGTGTTGTTAAAAACTATACATAGGTTTATTGGAAATTGTGGGAATTACAGTGAAGTTAAGTGTTTTTTCCTGTATTTAGACACAAATGGCTGCTTATTAAGTTCAGTTTGAGTAAGTCACCAGGCTTTAGGAGTCATAATGTATGAGAGTGACCAAGTGTGGCTGTAATGGTGGTAAAAGTGGTAAATTGGTTGTTAACAGTCTCAATAATTAAAGCAGTTTGAAGAGAAAAGTTTTCCAAGTTTCTAGTGATGACACTGTTCACTTTAGAGCTGAACATTTGGCACAAAATCAAACACTTAACAGTTAATATATGGTTCCACTGCAAAAGAACTGCATAGTAACAGAGCTAAATGTCATGCCATTTTGGACTGAAAGCAATAAGTTTGGTCTTTTCCCCCTAAAGTCTTAGTCTCTGATCTTTGCAAATGTCACCTTATATTGATCATTTCATTTGCTTGTTACATGGCATCAGTGTATAGCAGAACTACACCCCTGCCATGTTGGACTGAAAGTTGTAAAAAACAGAAAGTGTCTCACCTCTTTGCTTATACTCACTGCTTAAACTGTAAATTTGCAAAATACC
Source organism: Apogon talboti (assembly GCA_037367365.1). NCBI lineage: Eukaryota > Metazoa > Chordata > Actinopteri > Kurtiformes > Apogonidae > Apogon > Apogon talboti. The sequence goes on from JAPQRQ010000012.1 coordinate 7,697,705, forward strand.
TTATGACAGATATGATTCAAGCTCAATAAACTGTGAAGTTTTCAACCATGTTGCTACATCAAAGCATGACAATGGATACATTCACACTGTCAGCCTTGGTGATCAGCTCTGACTTACTGCTCAAATCAATTCTTTTTGTTTAGCTGTTCACAATTTTTTTTTTAAATGTGGCAAATATCAGATACCAATGTGAACTAGTGGTCACAGTCCTTAACTGAGCCACATGCACAAAGGCAGGGGAATTAGGAGTGATCAGATCATTTCATTCAGTACAAGTACTGAGCATAATGTAAACAGAGAAAATATACTCAATATTGACTGTGCACAAAATGTTTCTTGTCAGTGTTTTACTGCTGCATATGCTGTTTTTGGATACATTTTACTGCTGAACCAATGTTCACTATCTTATTTGAACTACTGTAGTTTAAAGCATGTGGGGAACTCCCTATAGGACAGAGTTATGATGAATTACAATCTAGAGTGAAGCAAAAGTCACCTTAGATTGTTCAGACTTAAGTCACATTGAAAAAAGATCAGATCTGCATCTGATTCAAGACTTTATATATAAGGCTATGTTCACACTGCAGGAAAAAGTGGACCACATGTGACCTTTTCATTTATGTGATTCATTCTCCATCCACACTAATGCAAATATTTAGCAAAATGGATATTTTCCTCTACGTTTGGTCTCCTTGTCAACACATAAATGGTGTTTAAGGCTGCAAAAGTCAAGATTTTTTTAAAACTCCGGTCTGTTTGTATTCGTATACACAGGGGAGACAAGATTATTGCTTTTTGTAATGAAACATCATACACAAACATCAACATCAAATCCAGGCATATACAATCAGTGTATGACTTGTAATTGATCATTTCATGTACATCATGTAAAGAATACACTTTAATGATCCAAAATGAATACGTAACCTAAGTTTATAACGCTTTTCAGGACTGAAGTAAAACCACTGCATCTGCTACATCTAGTATTTTTCACAATGTATTGCAAAAGCAATTATTTGTCAGAGTATTTATACCAGTTAGTAATGTTGTAGAAGAGATATTTTGTAAAATGAACATTGTGTTGGCACAATTCTTAAAAAATATCCTTGTTAGTGTGGACAGGGAATAGGATTTGTTATTTTCATGCTATTGTGAACATCAAAAATCACATTGAATTTTATGTTTTTTGAATCTGACCTGGGTCACTTCCATGTGAGGTGCTGAATCTGCTCTTTTTCCCCTGTACCATCTGTCTTTTCAGTCACATCAGAAGACATTCACTTTAACACCACTTTAAATGGAGATTCAACACAAGTAGTTAGAATACAACATGTGTATGAATGCAGTGGTTAAATTAATCCACATGATCATATGCAATGGTAAAAAAACTAAAGGGGGTGGTTTTACTGCACAATGGATATTGATAAAACTTACATATTTTAGCTTAAAAGTAGGGTTTTGTGTGCACAACTTATACTTTACAGGACTGGAACAAACATGGCCACATATAAAGTACAATGGAACACCCAAAATAAACAACAATAAAATTATTCTTCTTATTATTATTGATAATAATAATAAGAAGAATAATAAGTATTAAATTAAAGCTTCCGACATAACCAAATATTTGCCAAAATAATAGAAGTTAAACAGCCACAACAACCCCAGGTGCATCCCTCCAGTTGTTTACTTACTCTCAGGTGTGCAGCTTCTTCATTAGCATTAATCAGGAAAATTAAGCTAACAGCTAGCTTGAGTAGCACCAGTAACAAAAGAAAGGAGACAGAAACAAGGCAGTGCAGGGTAATATAAAAGTAAAATCTTGACTTTTGTGCATTCGTTATGTAGATGATAATATTTCTGCTATTCGAGTGTGTAAAAGAGCTGAAGAAGTCATTCATGTTATTCCTCCGAATGACCACTAGATAGAGCAACAGGAGAAGATTCTGTAGCTAAAAAGTTTACTTTAATTCAGCAACAAGCCTATAATACACTCTGGTCAGATATACTATGCTATACTTTAATAAAACATAGCATTTAGACTGTAATAAAAGTTTTAGGCTGCTGCAGGTTACCTTATTTGTCAGAAACAAAAGAAAGGTTATTGCTACAATTAGCTTATATAACTAATAAGCTACTAAACTAATTTAAATGTACTGTTAGTAATATACGTAGTTTGTGTTGTTTCTCGCTTAAATGCAGTCAGATGTTGAGTTAAATCATTACCAGTCGGCTCCTCACAGGATGGCAGCACCGGTCCACTCAACCCACTCCTCGGGATAATTACACACCCGTGATCCGCCCCTCATTCCCAGACAGACGGGGCTTTGGACATGTACTTCCTCAGTCCTTTCCTATCGGACCCAGTGATGGGGTGGTGAGGATGGAAAAGCACCACAGTCAAGCCTAGACTGACTTCATTGCTGTGTTTTTATTCCGAGTCAATCTTTTTTTTTTTTGTCTGTTTCCACCAATTTGTTGCCATGTTGCGGGTTGTAGTGGAGTCAGCTAAAGGACTCCCTAAAAAGAAAGTTGGAAGTCCTGATCCAATTACATCTGTGATTTTTAAAGGTAAGACCACCATTTTATTAACTTTTGTAGTTTAAGGAGAAAACTGAGGGTTTCTTAAAGAATTTTGCCTCTAAAAGTTTGCCTCTGTAACTAGATGATAGGTTTTTCAGTTGTTTTCTGTCTTATGGAAAAACTGGATGTTTTTTAGCCCAGAGTCATCATGGAAATGTGGGTTCTAAAAATGAGTGCATTTTTTCCAAACTAGTACTGTGTAAACCTTTTATTGGAAAAAGTACATTTTATCACATGATGTCAAATGTCTACTTGCTTGACAGCTGGGTATGGATCTCAATGGGATCTGTAGGATACACAGTGTAGGCATGAGAAGGAAAAGTGGGGTTAGAAAATGAGTGGAAGGAAGAAAAAAGACAAGTTAGAAACTGCAGGGAAATTAGCATACAGTTATAAGATGATGTGATCTCACCATCCTGGCAGAAAACTATTTCATCCTAATGATCCTGGAAGTGAGCCCATGTTGAACTCAGCTGTTTTCTTTGTACCGCTGTCATCGCCTACAGGTGTGGCAGCTTTCCACAGTCCTTTTTTTCCCCCTTCTTCATGGAAAACACAGGCTACTGACACTAAAATCCAATGGAGGCAGAACCATGCATGTGTAAATAAATAAATAAATGAGACTGGAAATGTGTTTCTGTTCACAAAAAACTTTAATTTTCAGATGAGAAGAAGAAAACAAAAGCAATCGACAGTGAGGTGAATCCAGTATGGAACGAGGTAAACCACAATTACACACACACCAACGTCCACACCCACAATGGGATCAAACATACAGATGGGTCGGTCTGTGCCAACTCAGCCAAAACTTTTCCTAGTTCGTTGTGTGGATTTTCTTGAAGTTGGCCCTTTTCATCATGTTTGCATTTCTGTCTGTGTTTCCCTAAGCACCACCAGTTGTGTATTTTCTATTGGATTGATTTGATATTTGTACACTACAGGATTTCTACCAGGAAATCATTTATTATTAACATTTCATTTTGATATTATTACTGTACTCATGTTTGATCTTGAAGTTTGGTTTTCCAGAGATGCGAAGCTGAAAATCCACTCAAAATATCGTGACCATATATTTCCATTTTACTCTTATAGTTTAATTTTTGGGAGTGGTGCCTGTGATGTAAAAGGGCCAAACTTGGAAAACTCATAAGTTATGATAGTATTTTGGATAGAGCTATAATTTGCAGTGTCAAGTGAATTGAATACTTGTCACATGAATTTATACAAGAAAATTCATGGCATGAACCATGGGGGGCCTTGGTGAGTTGGCGTGGTGTGATCCAGATAGAAGTTATTTAAAGTTAAAACATGACAATGCAGCATGATGAGGTAATGTTTATAGCTGTGGGGAAATCAGAAATAATTAGATTAGATAGTTGTGCATATAATAAATGCACTTGTATGTCTGCAGCACTTCAGTGCATTATGTGACTGTGTACTGTTACTGTAGGAATATTAGTATTGTGTTGTTTGCAAATCGGTATTTGTGGAGTTGATTTAAAACATTTGTGCATCTTTACACACCTCGCTGCACTATGTTTGTTAACACGCTGAGATTCCTTTTTTTTTTTTCTTGCAGGTGCTTGAGTTCGATCTGAAGGGCACTCCACTGGACTCCAGCTCCTTCATAGATGTCGTGGTGAAAGACTATGAAACTATTGGGAAAGATAAGTAAGTACATGACTTAGCTCCCTGTTAGCTTTGTCTGTGCCCTTTGTGCAACAGCAGGATCACAGTGACTAAAGAGGATATTCGCCTCGCCTCATTGAATCACACTACAAACTACTTCTTGTCTGAACGAAGACTTTTTAGGCAATAAGTCTTTACAGATAGACAGGAGTGAGCCAACAGTAGCAGAGGTGTGCTCACCTGTGGGTCTGTCTTAAAATGTAGTGCAATGTGAGCTGTCATTAAGCCTTTGAAGTACCACGGTTGGAAAATAATTATTTGCACAAGCCAAGGGCCACTGCCCAAAGGTTATGATACACATTGTTATCAACACCAGTGCAGTAATATACACAGAAAGTAAGTCAGATATTCTCATAGTGACCAAGTGTTTGAGTTATGTAGCAGGCTGTCTCTACCCACTCACACCCTTCTTGCCATGCTGAGACTTGCTGGACTGTGTGGGATGAGTGATCCTGATTAAGCAACAATGGATAGATGAATAGCTGCTTGTGCTCATGCTGGGGTTTGTGTGGCACTCTGTGAAGGAGGACAAAACACCCCAAAGGAACATTTGCGGCAGTTATTTGCCAAAATCTACTGCTGTGGACTAAATGCTCTACGTCATAGTGAATAGAGACAGTTTAAGACAGTATGAGCACAAGTTTCATGTTGCTAAAATAGCTCAAAGTTGTTGCCGAAGCCAGTCACATATGGGACCAATCTACAGCAGCCACGAAGAATGTTTCCACAACATCACTAATTACAGTGATCACAGTCGATGGAAAAGCGCATGAAACAGTTTCTCTTATGAAATATGTCCAAAAGGATAATAAACTGTATATTTTCTGCCTGATCATGTTCGTTTTCTTTACTTAGCAGAGTTTCCCCAAATTCATGGGACACCCATAACTGAGGGAGGGGCTTTGTAAATGTGCCTCCAGCCCCAGTCCATGTTAAACTGAGTAAAGTTTTCCACTGTGTCGGCCCGTCTGACACACTCCCTGAAGATCTCCACAGTGGGAGCAGAGAAAAATGACTTCTCGCTCACACATAGTTTCCCAGATGCTGTTTATGGGTAATCCCTGTTGTCATGGCAACTAAAGGGGGAACCTAAAAAAGCAAGCAATCTATGTCTTCTTGATTTATCATTTTAGGAAATTGGAAGATTATTGTATAAACATCACTTGCGTTATTTGCATCCCACTCACAGTCATAAGACATACATGTATTACAGTTCATATTTTACAGTCCAGTTTCTGTTAGTGAGTATAATGGCAAGAAGGACAACACATCATTTAATGTATTCTATGCAGGTAATGATGGAAGTTGTGTTAATCTCCTTTAATTTGAAGACTATTTTGAAGGATGAAATATGTGTCCATAAGTTGGCAAAAACGGATCCTGATATTTCAGTTGATATAGTTCATGCTTAACTTGTTAAAACCCCCACAGACTTAACTGTCTAATTCCTGCTTTGCATGTCAATGTAGCAGGTTTTTTTTTTTTTAATACAAGCCCCAAATGTTTCTCAGTTTAATTGCCACAGATATCCATTTATTGGGGTGTGGGGGTGGGGTTAATGATCTGCAGTATGGCGGCAGACTGTTGAAATATGAGGAGACTAAAAAAGGTGAATGTCAGGTCTGTTTACCAGCAATACTGTTTAGTTTCCTGTGGTCCAAAAATCAAATCCAAATATTTTGTCTGTCTGTACTTGCTTATGTTTTCTTTTGTGACATAACAACTTTGGATGATTGTTATTGACCCAAGAGACCTGTTTCATTTCAACATTGTAGTACTCATACACATTAATCTTAAACAGATCTGTAAAAGGAAATGAATGATGACAGGGAGGAGGGTGTTACTTTTTGATCTGAAACCCAGCCAAGAGTGGTTAGAGCTGCTTGTGAAGCGAGTCATCCCTTCTCCTTCACGGATAGGTGGTCATGAATACCTGGTGATATTTGGAACACATTCAGTGGTGGGGAAAAGTTCAACTTGTTTGACTTAAATGAGCACCACTACTGTATCTGCTGTTCCACTGGGTTATAATGTCCTGACAAAAGGGAAAAACTGGATCTGTGTTCAGTAATAATTTCATCCTGTCTGATTGTTTGGAAGTGGACTAACTCTATGAGAGGAAGTGTCTCTGTGACTCACCAAGGGTCTGTCCCACAGAGGAGCATGAGTGTGTTTGCTAATTGCAGAACTCTTTCATTTCTATTCCTGACACTATAGAAGAGGGAAATAAACCCAGTGTGTGATAAAGTCCAGATCTGGTTCATTTTTTTTCTGGATTCCATAAACTACATATAAGGTTGGTCAGATTAAGACTACATACCATGTTAATAGAGTCACTGGAATCCCTGGGGATTCCCTGTGTCAGCCTCCTTCCTGATGAAGACCTCTGAGTGCTGCCAAAACAATAACTCTCAGTCCTCCCATTTAGGTTTCATCCAACTATTTGTGTAGTGACCAAAAGTGTTGGTAACGTGTTATGCAGCTGTTTCAGCTATGACTGTACTTGGTAAATCTTATTCAACTTTATATACCACAGTAAATGTATCACACTTGTAATACTTAAACATTGATCCATTGATGGGTAGCAAAAGTTTAGAAACATGACAAATGCATGAAGAGATGCATTTGACTCCTCATCTCAGTGACACTGCCAAAATAATTAGTCCAAGAACAACAATTCTTAGGTGATGATTTTTATTAATGCATTATGTAGCACTTAGATGTGGAATGTGTTCTTATCATTTGCTTAGTTTTGAAAGACAAAGGGGCTCCACATTAGTCTTATTTGGTTTTATACCAGACAGAAACAAGTCCACAACAGCCAAAAACCAACCATCACAGCTGTCAACAAACACTGCAGTAAAACACCGGGGAACATGCAGCTGTGCTGTATGACACACTTTAGTGTGCACTAAATACATTTTTCTCAGACTGTTGCAGTAAAAGTAGATGCAAACACATAGTTTCACCGTATTCTGACATTGAGTTATCTAGGGAGGATTTAACAGAAGTATGTGACTGTTACAAATGGTTCTCATATTGACTTTGGTTCACCTTCATCTGTGTTGTCTCTTTCTGAACCAACGTTTCATTCATCATCTGCTTTATCATTAAAATGTTACTGATTACTCTATTTCTTAGGTGCTGTTGAAGTTAACTTGGCATGAAGAAAATAGCTGACTTATTTGCAGAGGCAAAGTGACTTTGGAGGGAGTCTTATCATTTGTCCTGTGTAGACCATAACAGATACACTGTGTGTATATGATATTGGTACTTTGGGCTGACAAGTGGAGACAAAAGGAAAACTTGTCTTTTTTATTTATTTGGCTATTGTGCATGAGGTTCCTTATAAACCAAAGAAATCACCAGTTAGTAGCTTCTGTACAGTGTTGACTGAGCTGAGCCATGGGGTGCGTTTATTTGTTGGAGCAGGCAGGGTTTATTAGCTCTGGGTGGTGACGTGCCTTGTTTCCCTTTTGTGAATGTGAATATACTGAACACACACACACACACACACACACAGCATTTCATTTGTTTGCTGTAACTGGACAAATTGTGTATTTGCTGACATATGAAAAGCCTATATCTGCCTGAGTTTTGCTTAACTTAAATAGTCTCTACTGAATAATTCCTTCAAGTATCCCTCATTATATAACCCAGACATAAGTTGTGTAACTTTCAAAAGTATATCGTTATAAAGGTTTGTGTGTTAAATGACCTCTGCTGTGCTTTCTTTGACAGATTCCTAGGGTCAACTAAAATCTCTCTGAGAGACCTTGCCTCAGGTCAGGCTAAATCACTACCATCCAAAAATGTGCCTTTGGTCAATGAAAATGGACAAAATATTGGGGTAATATTTCCTGTCTTTATAAAAAAATAGATCATCTCACTTATTGTATATTTTAACATGTAAATGACAGAAATACAGTTAAATTAATAGGTTGGTTCATTCTTTTTACCTAGGCTTCAATCGATCTTGTGATTGGCTATGATCCTCCAGCCGGTGCTATACCAAACCCCAATGACCCTCAGGCAGGGGATGCCACAGTGGATGCTGGTAGGTTATGACACTTTCAGACCTTGCATTAACATATATTCTGAGATTTCTAAGCACAACACTGGCATTAAACCGCATCTCTTGACTTATCGCGGCTGATCACATCTCACTTTCTTTCTCCCTATGCAAATAAACATACATCAGATTAAAACCGTGTTTCTTTGCAAATTCAATTCAGTGTGTTGCTTGAAGGCTACAAACCACATACTTTAAGTTGTAGTTTTTCCTTAACTCATTGCATTATGTTACACCATGAATCAATAAATCCATACACCTCAAATACAACATTACAACTTTCACTATACTGTTAAGTTTTAATTGGTTCTCTTGTATCAATATAATGAATGTCTATTCATTATATTGACGCGAGTGAATCTTCACGCCCTTAAAATATGTTTATGTATTTCTACTGGATTATGAAAATTATGGATATACTATTTCTTCATGGAGGAGAAAAAGGGAACAAATGTGGAGCATCATTCAGCTCAAGCAACACATGAAGCGCCTTTAATACAAATTTCAGCCTGTTGGCTCCTTCAGTGTGTCCCAGGATGCATTACCGTTCAGACTATGAGCTTGCATTCAGAGGTGGCCTGGAACACATGTCAGCATCTTCCTGAACGTTTTCCAATGTTGCATTAGTGGTGTCTGCATTTCACCAGACAGATATTGATGCCAGGTCTGAACAAGGCTTATGATGTAGGCACTAGGGGATGAAAGTTAGACTGGTTGGTTGGTTTGTTCCTTTTCTCCAGGTGTATGTTATAATAATGACCTTAACTAACTGGTAAAACTATATTGTGTTGAAAACATCTGCAGCATTGATTCTATGAGTAGCTATTAGTCTGCTGTTTCAGCTCTGATTATAATGTCTTTCTATTTGTGATAAGGTGGAGGTGAGGAGGGGGATGAGGCTGTGCCAGATGGGGACCCTAGTGCTGGTGGGACTGCAGGTGGCCCCTCTGCCCCCGGTCAGCGCGTTAACCTCCGACAGAAACTGGCCAGGAGTGCAAAGAGCCGCCACAGACTGGCCAATAAACCTCAGGACTTTCAGGTCAGTGAGATATGAGATGGACAGAAGAAAAATGAACCTCTATGTGCTATGGCCGTCGTCTTATATATTATGTATTGATGATTTTCATGTCAAAATCCAATGACTTTTCTCTGTTATTGTGGGCCATCAGTGATATAACCTCTTCTCTGTGGTAATGGTAGTCCGTGAAATATCAAAGTACTTTTTTGTACATGCACTAAAATTTTGGAATTCATGAACTGTTGGTCAAATTGGCTAAATTGGTTACTTTCAAGCTATTTTAATGTATGTAAAATGTACAAACTCAAAGCAATAATTCATAATGGTCTTGCTGAGATTGGGGGGAAAAAGTATTACAAGCTAAAAAAACCTAATTATTGTGGGTGTTTCTCATCTTCAAGGGGCATTTTTATGTAAAATTTTACTATGTAGGCTACATAAATTGCTTTTTTGATAGACTACTGTGATCTTTTTCTAGAAATAAATGGCAAAAACTTTGTAGATTGTAGAAACTGTAAGTTCATAATCTGTTTTTTTATTTGGTTTTTTTTTATATATACTTGGATGCTCTGGTTCAGAATTAGATGTAGTAATGCGACCACCTTTGCATCTGTTAATTTTGACTCTTTCTGGTTTCCTTTCAGATCCGAGTTCGGATCATTGAGGCTCGTCAGTTGCCTGGCAACAACATCAAACCAGTAGTCAAAGTTAATGTGTGTGGACAGACCCATAGAACAAGGATCAAGAGAGGAAACAACCCTTTCTTTGATGAGGTACGCTGAACACCGTCCTTTTAACCTGATTTATCTATTCAGCGTTACTAGGTCACTGTGTATTTAATTGTATTTATAAATGTCTTGTATCTAAAGTTATATTTCATACATATTTCTGCAGATGTTCTTCTACAATGTCAACATGCTACCATCTGATCTATTTGAACAGAATATCAGCTTTAGGGTAAGTACATACAGTATGTTTTCATCAGGTCCTGTCTTCCATAAATATGTATAAATAGGTCATTTTCACTCTTCTCTGCAGATCTATAATTCGTATTCACTGAGGGCTGACAGTCTGATGGGACAGTTCAAGGTACCATGTGTCACATCTTCTACCCATAGTTGTGAATATGTATTGCCTGATAATTGTGTTCATATCAGTGTGGCTGATCTTTTCTCATTCTTTTACACAGCTCGATGTTGGATATGTGTATGATGAACCAGGTACGCTCGTCACAAACCACAGATTTGTGTGTCATTTACATTTATGTGGACAAAGCTGTTGATTGTAGTGTGTTGGTCAGAATATCAGTTTTGACCCCATAAACTACTTAATATTATCCAGACAATGGGATGTACGGAAAGCCAGTATGAATACCTGAATATGAGTGATATATTTCACTTTATTTAGTACGTAGTGGGACCAAAATCCAAAAATACTCTTGACCACTTATGTTAAAGAGTGCATTAGGCTGACACAACATAACTGACATGTAACATGAATGTTTGCATGTTGCCAGAATATGATTCTAATCAGTTTTGTATGGGATGTTTTGTCTGTTGCAGCCCACTGTGTCATGCGGAAGTGGCTTCTTCTGAATGACCCAGAGGAGTCCAGCTCTGGGGCTAAAGGCTACCTCAAAGTCACCCTCTTTGTCGTGGGTGCTGGAGACGAGCCCCCGGTGCAGTTTTCTCTCACTGTAGCTCTCACATGACTTTGACTGGCTCTGGCTGCTTCCTCTTTCCTCATGTAAATGTGCCGGCCGTGCCCCTCTCTCTCGTGCAGGTGGAGAACAGGGAGTCGAACGACGACCAGGATGACATAGAGAACAACCTACTGCTGCCGGCAGGAGTGACTCTGCGATGGGCCACGCTGTCATTGAAGGTGTTCAGAGCTGAGGATATTCCCCAGAGTAAGACAAAGTCAAACTCAACAAGTCATTATGGGCTTCTCATAAAACTATTAGATGTAACATTTCCTCATTAAGATAAAGGCCTATGTTAACTCATGTTATTAGATTGAATATTGTTGGAACTTTTTCTGTAAATTTAGAGAAAGCCGCATTTTATTTAGTGTAGCAAACTGTTTTATTTGGTTGCCTGTCAATGGAACCATTTTGTTAATATGAAAATGAGTATGTGTCCTCATCTGTAAACACTTTTTCCTGAGTCATATTATTATCAGCAATGACGGTGGAAACGGCCCCTATGATCCCATTCTACATCACATCATCTGTCTTTTTGGTTGGAGACTCCTAGTAGCAGGAATTGTATACTATAGACTTAAAATTCAATATGCAGTGGGAGGAAATGGTGAAAAATGCTTATAAATATAAATAACTTAAAATTTGTTAAAGTTTCTGAAGATTATTCCTTTCTGTAGTGGATGATGCATTTGTCCAGTCACTGAAGGGAATTTTTGGAGGGGATGAAAACAAGAAGAATCTAGTGGATCCTTTCTTAGAGGCTCGCTTCGCTGGCAAAAAGGTATGTGCCTGTGGTTCCTTTCTTCAGCCTCAGTGTTGACTGTAAATGGGCTCAACATGATCCTGTTCTCTGAGAAAAGATATGCTCAGGTGTGTGTGTTTTTCTCTATCTTTTCAGCTGTGTACACAGATCATTGAGAAGAATGCAAACCCTGAATGGAACCAAGTACTGAACCTTCAAGTCAAGGTAACTGACCTCAGACATGAACAGCTTTATCCTGACTAAATGCTTGGACTGGTGTAAACAGCTGATGTCTGTAATCTGTGTTTTCTGCTGTAGTTCCCTTCCATGTGTGAGCGCATCAAATTGACAGTGTTTGATTGGTAAGTCGAACAAGACTGCATTTTACAGATTTTATGTCTCACGCTTTAAATTAAGATGGAAAGAATGTGAAGTAGATGTAATGCTTTTCTTTCTTTGGAGCTGTGGAAGTGCACCGCAGTATTTGCACAGTGTGTTCAGAGGGACTGTTGTGTGTATTTGTGTCTCTCTGCCACATTACCAACCACATGAGAATAATATAGCGTCCTCTGAGTCAGACTGTGCTGGCTCCTCCCTTTCCCTCACAATAACAGACTCTGGAATCCTGTTGGCACCGTCTCGCCGTTAATGTTCATTATTGTGTGTTTCTGAGTGAACGCACGGTCAAATAACTCAGGTCCAGGAAGGCCGGAGGGAAATAAGTACAGGAGGAAAGGTTAGGAACCACATACAGGAGGTGTGAATGCACATTCCAGTCACCGAGTCTCATTAATCATGAAAAGTGAAACTCTACAAATAGACTTTATTTGCAGAGTTGGTGAATAAGCAGTTGATAATGTCGCAGCCACTTATTTCATCATTAATTTCGGACGTACAGTGTTTTCTCAGAGTGTATGTTTTTTGTTGATTGTAGGGATCGTGTAACTGGAAATGATGCTGTTGGCACCACATACCTGAACCTCGCCAAGATAGCCTCCTCTGGTGGAGAAGTAGAAGGTGGGTTTGACTGAAATATTAAATAGACCATTAAGACATAAAACATTAAGTTTATTTGAAACAAAAAGCTTAAAACTGGATAATTTCAGGAACTGATAGCCTTGTTTCTTCTAGATATAACTTTTTCTTGTTTTATTACTGCATTTACATTGTTATTGTTATGTTCCTGCGCGTAATATCTTCTAAATGGTACTTGAATTGTCCTTTTTCTCCTGGAATAGAGGAACATGCAGGGATGGGGGAAATGGCATCCTATGAAGGTTCACCTGTGATCTTTTTTTGCTCTGTGTTGCATGATGTGATGTGATACGTAAAGCATGTTAGCACGCTAAACTGCTAAGACTTACCCTGTGTGTGCACACTGCTAAAACAGCTGCTCTTTGCCCTGTTTGACATCAGTATTCAAATGTTAACGTCTAACTTTTTGCTGTTGTAGCGTTTGCACACCTGCTTACTCAGCCTTCACTGTTTCCACCTCAGTGTGTCCATCGCAGCCTCCTAAAATATAGCTACAGTGATGTACTAACATTAATCCTTTGCTCACCTGAGCCAAAGTCCAACAGTAAAAGATGTTTTCATGTCTCTTCAGCTAACACAGGAGACTCTGAGGTGGGTTTTCTGCCCGTCTTTGGACCTTGCTACATAAATCTTTATGGCAGCCCCAGAGAGTTCACTGGTCTGCCAGACCCATATGAAGAGCTCAATTTGGGAAAGGTAATGGTTAAAGCTTTTTATGTTTTGCTTTTGTTTGCCTCCTGAATGGACAACAGTATTTTATGCTTGAATATTGGACCTCATTTAATAACTTGAAATTTTTCACATGGATGTGTTCCCCAGGGGGATGGAGTGGCATACAGAGGCAGGCTTCTGTTGGAGCTGAGCACTAAACTGGAGGGAAAAGCAGACAAAGCAGTTGATAGTATCCCCAGTGATGACATCCTCGTGGTGCAGGTAATTATTTCATTTACCAAGTTATTGTGTTCAATTTACTTTATCCTCAGAGTGAGTCCATTCATTATACATTGATTACTTGGTAAAATGGTAAAATACAACCGTAAAATGTTTGTTTCCTTTCATAAAAATCAGAAATACCAGAGGAGGAGGAAGTACTGCCTGTGTGCAGTTTTCCACAGCGCCTCCATGCTACAGGAACCTGGAGAGCCAATCCAGTTTGAGGTCAGCATCGGTAACTACGGCAACAAACTGGACACTACCTGCAAACCACTGGCATCAACCACCCAGTACAGCTGTGCTGTTTTTGATGGTGAGTAAAAAAAAAAAAAGATTTTCATTCATTCAATCAACACTGACTGAAACATAGAAAATATATTGAGGTTAAAAAAAAAACTCAATAAAAGACAATTTAGGACAATAATAAAATTAAAAATTCAAGTGAGATGAAAATTGTTAAAGCCTGTGGGCCAGATAAAGTGAAACTGAACATCAGTGTCAAAAATGTAACTATACCTATCATTTCTCAAATAGGCTAATATTTTAGCTTAAGAACTCTATTTTATGGAACTGTTTACAAAATTTCAGTATCAGAAGTTCCAAACCTACTGATCAATATAAAATGAAACCTAAAAAGGACTAAAATATGTAAATGCACTATCAACTTTAATAATAATATTTTTTCTTGCCTGTATAAGTGATATTTTAAGTCTGTGAATCTGTAGGAACTAATTATTCAACAGTACAGTGGTCCCTCGTTTATCGCGGGGGTTACATTCCAAAAATAACCCGCAACAGGTGAAATCCGCGAAGTAGTCAGCTTCATTTTTTACAATAATTATATATGTTTTAAGGCTGTAAAACCCCTCACCACACATTTTATACACTTTTCTCAGACAGGCATTAACATTTTCTCACATTTCTCTCTTGTTTAAACACTCTCAAAGTTCAAACCTTCGTAGATTTAAAAAAATAAGTACAGTAACGCATTCTGTACTGTACAGGAGACACGGCACGGAGGAGGTTGATTGACAATGGTCTACAGTCCCTTAGCCAATCAAGACGCAGAGCACAATGCGCGTTCATACACTGTAAAAAAAAAAAAAAAAAAAGCATGCAAAATTGCAATAAAAAAATCCGTGAAACAGCGAGGCCGCGAAAGGTGAACCGCGTTATAGTGAGGGACAACTGTATAAGAATACAGAAAGGTTATGTACAATCAAATGATTTGTAAAATATGCTCTGCTATTAGCTGTATATATCACTTCAGTTGTAATATGCATGTTAAATAAAAGTTTATTATCATATTTGTAGTGTTTTAGTTCCAGCAAAGTCTTTTATTATGACTACTGAACAAAGTGATAAACTGCTGTCCCCGTGTCACAACATATTTGTGTTCATAAAAACTTATCATTTAAACATGTTTATCTAATATTGATCACAATTGTCATTTAACATCATAGATAAAGCTCTATGCTTCATTTAGTATCAATTTGTTATGAGAACAGTATGTTTTGTACATTTGCGTAAAGTGGGAAAAAAAATGTTTATTTTGAGTCCACGTGTCACACAGCATTACTTTAAGTATTTTTACCCCAAAATTTTATTTCTGTAATTGTAACATGTGTCACATGAAAGTACTTACTGAGACCTATTCATACATGTATTAAACACGGAGATAAGTTATTTAGTTTTCAACACAGAGCCTATTGAACATGAAATGTGTCCCTGTGTCACTGCTTGATCTGGCCCTTGTACCAACTTGCAGTTCACAGTAACAAAAATTTGATTGTCCTCTCTTAATAAAAGCATCCAGCATTTACAACATAATATAAGCATTTGAATGGGTAAAGAGGTCTGGAATAAAGTATAAATGAAATGAACAAAGCCCAGCATCCAAATCATCTTACTGAAGGGGAAGGCCACCCAACCCTGAGTCTGAGTATTTGCAAGGTTATCAAGACACAGACTAATATTAATTTAGAGCAAAAGGTAAAAAAAATACAAAAAATGTAAAATGGTAAAAATGTTGCAACTTTCATATTGTAGATTTTTTGCACAGTACTGCTCTCCACTCAGTCACAGAATCTGAAATATTACCAAACAAACGAAGGACTTGTAGAAATTGTAGCTTTGTAAAAGCACACACTGATATTGGGATGTCATTTATTTATGCAGCTCTAGTGCTGCATAGATAAGTGACATCCAAAAGGCTTGGAAGTTGCAGATGAAGCTTGCATGAATAGGGTGTCACTATGATCCAAAATAAATGTTTTACAAAGTGTATGTTAACCTGCTTATTTTGCAGGAAAAAAATCATTGTGGTTCAGTTTGATTTAGCCAAAATTTAAAGGTCATTTTTATGTTAGGAGTTTAGCTGGTCTTTTTTTTTTCTCGTTTTAACTAGGTAACCATTACTATTACCTGCCCTGGGCTGGTACTAAGCCGGTAGTTGTGGTTAACTCATTCTGGGAGGACATCAGCCACCGCCTGGACTCTGTCAACATCATCCTCTACATTACCAACCACCTGGTACGAATGCCTTATCCTCTACAACCCCATCTGCTTTGATTAATTTCAGTTTAAGCTCTAGCCTTTGCTTGTGGTCATTAATACTCTTGTATTATATAAATATTGTGTGTGTACATGTGTCAATGTGAGTTAGTCATAGAGGTGTAGGATGGGAACATAATCCTCACGCTTTTGTTTGGTTCTTGTTGTAGCAATCCAACCTGGAGGCGTTTAAAATTGCTGTCTTGGCTAAAGTCTCTGACAACCAACTAGTGGAGGTGTGGCTGAAGTTGCTCAATCAGTTGATTGAAGATCTAGAAAGGTAAATACAGGAAATAGTGTTATAGAAACATGATCAGATCCAGTGACTCCAGAAGGGAAAATATACTTCTGTTAACTTATATTTCAGAGGAGAATATTATACTTACTACTGCATTGATACGTTTATTGTTAGTTATTCATTTATTATACTGTATGATGCACTAATATGCTACTAACCTACAAAGGAGTTTACAATATCTAAAGTTTGCTGCACTTAAAAACAGAATCATATAATCTATATCAAAATAACACTCTGAAAACACCCCTCTACATAATGACTACTTTTGCACAACATAATAATGAGCTAAATTATGCTGATGCTTATGTGCATTTTTATTTAAGGACTTGTACTTATAATGGAGCATTTCTAATTTTACTAAAGGATTGTATCCATATTATATTTGAATAATGTGACTTTGTCTTTGTGTTCTTTAGTTTCCCAACTCCAGAGCTGGAGGGCCGCCCCAACCTGACATCCTTAGACATCCAGCTGAAGAAGCTGCGTGACAGTGCCTTAAATACCATCAAAGAAGGAGCAAGACGTATGAGAGAGGAGGCCAGAGAGATCAGGGAAACGCTGACTGACTTGGAGTCCTGGTTGGATAAGCTTAAACAGCTGGCAGAGGAGGTACAAACGCAGAAAGAAATGTCTGACTTTAGTCTGTCGCTGATTTTTGCTGGTACATTGAGAGCAACTGTTACAGCGATAATGCTTTAAACAATATGCTTTTTCACAGAAAGATAAAATAATGCAACAGAACAATCATACCATCACAAATACGCAGCAAATAAAGCTTCTCTAGTCATTTAGTCATTAGTATTCCTGGTTTGTTTTTCCACTCATCAGCCCCAGAACAGCCTGCCTGACGTCATCATCTGGATGCTTCGAGGTGAGAAGAGGGTTGCATACAGTCGCATCCCGGCTCATCAGATCCTCTTCTCCACATACAGTGAGCAAGCCTGTGGTCAACACTGTGGCAAGATGCAGACCGTCTTTTTACAGGTCAACATTCAGTCAAAACACAAAGTAGTGTAAAATTGAAATGTAATACACACATAAAAAAATGTTTTCCTAAATCCTAATGTTGGATGTCTTGTTTGCCCCAGTACCCCATGGACAAAGCCAAGGGCCTGAAGGTCCCAGTTCAGATTAGAGTCAACATGTGGTTGGGTCTGTCTGCACATGAGAAGAAGTTTAACTCCTTCTCTGAGGGAACCTTCAGTGTGTTTGCAGAGCTGGTACAGTAATGAATACCACCCATACTCACAATATTAAACCAGTTACTGTATGTTTTATGAAAGGATTTGTCCATTATTTAGAGCCAGCAGTCTAATGAGCATGCTGCCCATTGCATTCCAGTATGAGAACCAGGCCAAAGTATTTGGGAAGTGGGGAACCACAGGACTTGTGGGGCGTCACAAATACTCAGACGTAACAGGCAAGCTCAAGCTGAAGCAAGAGTACTTCATGCCCCCCAGAGGATGGGAGTGGGAAGAGGACTGGTTTATCGACCCAGAGAAGGCGTGAGTGACATTGTATTTTTCATTGTTTTTTCCCCCCCAATATTACACCAGCCCTTTGGAAATATTCAAGTGAAACAAGAGAATTTAACGTCATGTTTTTGGAGCTCATTACATTTGCATGCAACTAGTTGATTAAACTTTTTTTTTTTTTTCCAAGTTAATTTTGAAACAGAAATGCAGTTAATGTCCTCAGACCTGACTATGGACATTAATTGTGACACATTAACCCCTTGACTTGTATTATGTGACTCACTGATCAGGGAAAAGGACCTTATTTTAAGTTTTAAGATTTAGATTGTCAGTGGGAGCTGGTTTTAAAGAACTGGAGCTTGGATATGTGTTCAATAGAAAGTCCTTTTTTCTTTACATATTCTTTGGTTGTGTGGAATTGGAAGTGGGATACATCTGCCCTCTACTGTTTACATTCCTCTCATGCCATATACCACAATTTAAAGTACCAGACTGTAACAGTGTATTTAAATTTTTTTTGAAACCCACACCTATCAACTTAACCCTTTATTGGGCCAGTGACTATTTTTGATAATTTCCGCATACATTACAAGACAGTGACAGCAACAGTTCCAGTGAGAACAGTGAGTCAATAATCTCAGGTCCAATGTGGTCTACAGGGTCTGTAAGGTCCATCTCTGCATGAACAGTGACAATGACTGCTTTGTTAGGTACCATGAAGTAATGGTACTAATGTAAGTAATGATGTTCAAAGGGATAATGTGTATGTTGACAGGTGACTGTCAGCACTTATGTTGGTCTAATGTTCCAAAATACATGTTCCTTTCACATTACATATGTTTTTCTTGTATTTTTTACATATGCTTCTTGGATTTATTTATTTATTTACCACATACGGACAAGGAACCAAATACGGTAACTTCATTAATCTCGATTTTCTACATGGCAATAAAACATTTTACATTTTTTCACAAAAGTAATAAAGTCTTGTTATGTCCTCTAATAACACACTATGGTTAAAATTTTGAATGTCATAGTATTTCTATGAGTGTCCTATAAAGGGTTAAGCACAGCCATTGTTTGTGTAATTGGTTTTCTACAGCAGCATGCTGCATATATTTGTGTAAACTAGTAAATTTCTGCCATGTGCAGACAGGTGGCAGATAGAAGAAGGTGAAAAAAATGTCTAGAAAAATAAGGTGCAGCACTCTGAAGACCCAAATATTGTGTTAATGCCCTCACTGCGTATTACATAACTGGAACCGTTAGAGAACATGGAACACAAAGTTGTCTGTCAGGAACATCAGGAAGAACACACCTTCAAGATGAACCTGCACAATAAATATGTCCAACAATGGCGTTACTCCCAACATGTGTAAACAGTCCTTATCAAAACATGACTTTTTTCCCCACTGTTTTAACTAATGCTTGTTGAGTACGTTCATGCTTCATGTGTTTCGTTTTAGACTGCTAACAGAAGCTGATGCAGGACATACTGAATTCATGGACGAGGTCTTCCAAAATGAGACTCGCTTCCCTGGTGGAGAGTGGAAAGCTGCCTCTGAGCCCTTCACCGATGTGGTGAGAACATGGAGCGCCTATGCAAATAATGTGCACAGGGTGACACATACACCACAACTGTTTTCCTTGTCTACTTTGTGCAACTTGTCACATTAGATGGACATTCATCAACTTGAATGTCATGATTATTTCTCCTCCTTCACTAAAGACTCTTCTGATGGAAAAGTTTTCCTATTGCAGGCCGGATACGTAGGATCAATACATGACAGAACTACCTAACTGAGGTATTTTATTGACAGAATGGAGAAAAGAGTCGCAACCCTGGAGAATTTGAGTGTCCTCCTGGTTGGATGTGGGAGGACGAGTGGACGGTAGATGACAACAGAGCTGTCGATGATCAGGGTGTGGACATTTTCTTCACATCTACACACTACACATTTCCAGTTTTTGAGTAATTTATTAGGCCTACTTTAGAGAGTTTGTTTTGCAAAGCTCTGATTCACTCTAACTTCCTTGCCAGCTCACAGATGACTTTCATTATAAAACAATAAACTTGGTGATATGTCATCCATATTTTCCTCTAAAGACATAGAAAATGACTTTGGGCTCATGTGTTTGTATTTTCTTTATTAAGGGTGGGAGTATGGAGTGACCATTCCACCTGATGACAAGCCTCGGTCCTGGGTCTCTGCAGAGAAGGTTTACCACGTCCACCGGAGGAGACGACTGGTTCGACCCCGGAAGAGGGCCACTGTTCCAGCAGGGTCAGCTGCAGAGGTACTGTAGAAGCTGGGTCATTTACTGTATATACCGTATTTTTCAGACTATAAGTCGCTCCGGAGTATAAGTCGCATCAGTCAAAAAATGCGTCATGAAGAAGAAAAAAACATATATAAGTC
>JAPQRQ010000012.1:7737248-7750869 GCA_037367365.1 Apogon talboti
GAAGTTTCATACTGAAAAAATACTTTTAACTATTTTTCCTAGATCTTCAAACTTTAAAACGGGTCAATTTGACCCGTAACATAACAGGAGGGTTAAGTTTGCTTGTTTGGTTCAACAAAGAAAACGCACTGATGAAATTCAGTAAAAAAAAAAATAAATCACAAGACTTGATGTTCAGATGATGGCAGGATATGTCTGTGAGTCTAGAAAATGGTTTAAACTTTTATCCATCTGCCGCTTTTTTAAATCTGAAAATACATGTGATGTATGGGAACTAATTTAGGTTAAGGCTTAAACTGTGTGGCTTCCATGGCACTTAGGTGTATTCTTATTTTACTTCTTTTTACAGCCTAGTTGGATCTCTGTAGACTTTGATAACTGGAGGGACTGGGAGAATGAGGAAGAGGATGGAAAAGAAGAGTACGACAGATACATGGATGTGAGTGAATGCACTTAGAGTTACAGACTTTAACCCATAAAGACCCAAACAGACACCAGAAACCAAAACTATCTACTGATCTGTTTAATACCTGTTGATCCACTAATCCTGTCAATTCTGTAAATAATTGGTGTAAAATGCAGTTTGTCATCTTTTCATGGTCATCAGACACGTATGACCCATTTGGACATTCAGGGGCGTAGTTACCGTGGAAACACTGTCAGCTTCTACAACAGTAAAACCCATGGAGTTGGATCAATGACAGTGGATGGACTTCCTTGGTTTATGTTCAGTTAATGATAGATTTCACTGAAAGTCACTTTTTTCAGTTCTTTGTTTCTGATATAACCTCAACTTTAATCTGAGCTTTTATGAACATCTACATGATCAGTAAATTAAATTATAGGAAAATACCTGATTCTCTCCAAAAAAAATGCAAAATACAGAAAAATAATATTAGAATAAATGAGGATAAATCCCTTAACCCTTTATAGGGCACTCATAGAAATGCTCTGAAACTCAAATTTTCAACATCAGCATCTTATCGGAGGATCTAATAAGATTTTATTACAATTGTGAAAACTTTCAGAATTTTTCATTGTTATGTAGAAAATCAAGATCAATTAAGTTACCATATTTGGTTCCTTACCTGTAAGTGGCATAAGAAAATAAAAATTTTTTAAAAAATCCAAGTAAATGTAAAGCATACAAGAAACACACATGTAATACGAAAGGAACGTGTATTTTAGAATTACATTACAACATTATCCCTTTGAACATCAGTACTTACATTAGTACCATTACTTCATGGTACCTAACAAAGCAGGTACACTCACTGTTCATGCAGAGGTGGACCTTACAGACCCTGGAGACCACATCGGACCTGAGACTGTTGACTCACTGTCCTCACTGGCACTGTTGCTGTCACTGTCTTGTAGTGTACCGTATGTGGAAATGACCAAAAATAGTCACTTGCCCAATACAGGGTTAAGAAAGGTCAAAAACAGAGAAAAAATCATTTGGGAACTGCCACAAAAGTACCACTGGGTCTTTGTGGGTTAAGAGACCACACATAACTGGTTTTCTCTGGGGCTTTGGACGAGTGGTTTTGGACGAGTGTGTCTTCACCTTTTCAGATGATTCAGGAAATGTCGACCAGTAACAAAGGAGCAGCACCAGATATGGGTGATCTCAGTGATGTAAGTACAGACGTTTAATGACAAACATTAACATATCTTCATTTTACAGGTCTGTTGACAATGTTTTCTTTTTTCTCTTGCAGTCTGACTGAGTCTTTCACAGCTGTCCTCTGTATGTTGGACATCTCTTGGCCTTTGTTGCCCTGGATACTATAGACAGTATTATTTTGCTAAAGCTTGTAATATTTGCTGACAATTTAATACAATCTTGTTCAAAATGTTTTTTTTCTTTTTAACAATATCTTTATTGCACTTTGGTGTACATATTAAACATTCAGTATTCATTTGTACAGTAATGTTTGTCTGTACCCCCTAACCCACCTTCACATGAACAGAGCATCATTTCACTCTTACTCTCAGTGTAAAAGGAAATAAATGTACAAATAGGTGTTACACAAACTTAAAATATTCTGGATATTCAAAATACAAACATATATGGTACCTTATTTCTTATATTTTATTATAATATACATTGCAGGTGAAAGAGAGGGAAAAATAAACTCAGATGTTCACATTCAACCACCACAGAACAAACATGATAATACCATACTACCACACAATGTTGACTACAGTATTTTCTCTTTTTTTCTCATTTTTCCTGTAAGATTTGTCCAATATCTGTTTTATCAATAAATTGTACAAAGGGTTTCCAGATACCTTCATCAATCAATCAACCTTTATTTATATAGCACTTTTCATACAAATAAATGCAACACAAAGTGCTTTACATAAGAAAGAAAAGAAAAGAAAATAATAATAAAGATAGATAATAAAGCATAACAAAGATAATAATAATAATAATAATAATAATAATAATAATAACAAAATAAAATAAGAAAAAGAAAAAATTAAAAAGAAAAAATCAGCCGTCCCCCCACCTCCCCGCGCAAACACAGGCATCACGCACGCGCTCGCACACACACACACACACACACACACACACACACACACACTCCCCGCCACCCATGTTAAAAAAGACTGAGCACAGCAGGACCAGAAAGTAACAAGAGGAGACGCTATCACTGGGAGCCATCCACACTGGGGGGGGCAGCTACCGCCCCCATATACTTCTACTTTATTTTTAAGAATATATGTTACTTTCTGCAGAGCCATACGTTGTGCCAAAGCCCTATTGTAGGTGAATCAGACTTTTTCCAACATAGAGCTATCATCCTTTTAAAGCCGATGAATTTGTGTTGTGGGAGTTTCAATTTAAGGTTCTTTGGATACAGGTGAAGTAGAATTAGCTTGGCGTCAAACAGGATGTTAAAAGATAAAGTTGCCTTAATGTTGTTGACCACGTCTTTCCAAAGTGATTTAATGCTGTACACAGTGTACAAATGTCCCCAGAGCCTGTCTACATTGAAATCAGAATCAGAAAGCTTTACTGTCATTGCACCAGTCAGTACAATGACATTGCTGTACTTAAAAATAACTATTCATCATACACACATGCGCACACACTCCCCATTCGCTTGTGCATCAATAAATAACAATAACAATGATTAAAAAAAAGCAGCTGCATTGAGTTAGTGCAAACATTGTGATGTCCACGTTGACTGCATATAAAAAAGCCTTAATCTGTCAAATCCTTCAGGGATATAAAAGTAATATGATGTTCTAAATGACCTCAGTAGTGAAGGTCGATAATTTCGTGGTTATGATTTCGTGTGAATGTATTTTTCTTTGTCTTTTGTTTTTGCAGCTAGTATAAAGAAACTTAAAGGAGGGGAGTAGGAGAAGCAGAAATAAGCCTCTGGCTTCAGCTTCTTCCTTTTTTGGTTAAAACTGGAACAAACTGAATGTTTTTTTTAAGTGTGTGTGTGTTTTTTTTAATGTAACCAAAATAAAAATATTAATTAATTCATTCATATTTTAGTTACCACAATGATTGCACCTTTGGGGTGTGTGGGTGGTGGTCAGGTCTGAGGTGTACTGTGATGGCTCTCAGTCTGCAGGTGTGGGTTTTGATGAGTCTGGAGCACCGACCAGACGGTAGCACAGTGAACAGGTGGTGACATGGGTGACTTCTGTCTAGTATGATGGTGCTGGCTCTGCAGAGGCAGCGTGCAGTAAAGATGTCATCCAGTGTGGGTAGTGGGAGTCCGATGATTTTTTGGCATGTCTTTGTCACCAATATCAGGTATATTTTTATTATATTTGTTCAGTTTGACAGGAGTTATGTATGTCTGCATCACCCAATTAGACTGAAGTCATTTTAAACTAACATTTGCAGATTGTCTCTGGGACTCGACACAAACTTGTTTACAATCATCTTCAGAGATATCTCCATTTAAGCTAGTTCTCCATGTTTCAAGTTTAGGGGTTGATGTTTCAGGCGAACTAGATGTGAGCCAATTATAAAATACTGATATTAGTCCTTTACTGTAACATTTATTAGTTCCTCCAGAGCAGTTCTTGCTGGCATAGTTATTGAATGGTTTTGCATTGAGGAAATGAAACTTCTTACTTGTAATTATTTGAAGAAATGCTTTCTTTGAATGTCATACATAAATCGCTTCAAGGGACATTAACGTCCCCTCCTCATAAAGGTCACATATTTGTTTAAGGGTCATGGGGTCTGGGGTCAAACTAAATAGTGACTTTGACCCATTTAGTTGAGTTTTTGGGTGTCCTTTAAGGCTGTGAATAGGGCTGGGCGGTATGGCCTGAAAAAAATCCCTGATTTTTTAATGAAAAACTCGATTTTCCATCCCATATTTAAAAGAACCTAAGTGCAGACTGCAAATATGTTGAAAAAAGATTAACTCTATCTCTTTTCACTGTTTCACTATTATACTGGTGCTGTTGCAGATCATGTGAATTACGTGCCTTAGTCCAAAAACAAACAAATGAGTTTTTCCGGAAAAATGAAGGTCTGGTTGTAGTTTTCGAACTCGAATCACCGGTATCCCATAGCAACGTAAACAGAACCATTCACTGTGAATGGGACAATGTCGGCTCCGTGGGAAACGCACGCAGTTTCAGATGATTATGGACACAGACTCCGACAATTCAAGGTATGATGAAACTTCAGTTGAACTTTTAGAGACAGTGACGGAGGAATAGGACACGAGGGACACGGACACGGGAAACAGGGCGATACGGGTCCGACACGGAGGCGAGGGAGACAGTGGGGTCTGCGTGGAAACAAAGGGACCCTAACCCTGTCAGTAGCAACAGCCGGAAGGCATATTTTACAGTGAGGGTTTGTCTGTTTTATATCTGGCACCCTGAATCCAAACCAATTCCAAACGACTAAGGTCGTACAACTGTTGTTGGAAGGAGCTGCTCTACCGCTGGCTGTCTCTGATATGTTGTTTGCTGTGATTCACGTGGGGGCGGGGGGGCGAGGGTTCGAGTTCATTGAACTACGGGAACCCGGAAGGGCATGTTGGCGAATGCAAAATACCTATATTTTTTCGCGTGATAAGAAATTTTTCTAAAAGTAAAACTCGACGTGATCAACAAATTCGATTTTTCGAGTAAACAGGTTTTCTTCCCAGCCCTTACTCTGAATGTGTTGTGTTGTTTTGTGGGAAGAAAAGAAAATGAGAAATAAATGAGTGATTCTCCAACTAAAGGCAAACTAAATTAAAAATAATAATGAATTCGTTATTTAATTTTTGTGTGTTCATCTAGATGTCAAGTAATACCAATATACCCCCCCAAAAAGACTTTGTTTTTGTTTTTTCATTTCTGCCTGGAACACAAATTCTTTGATAAATGGAGAGTCATCCAAATATGTCTGCTCATTTCAACCCTACAAGTTAAAGGTGGCTCAAGTTTTACACAGTATTCTTTATTAGAGATGAATTCCCTACAATATGTTTTTTATGACTTTTATGACTTTTGAGTACTTATGACTTTTTTTTTTACCTCATCCACAATGTAGCACATTATATGTTAGTTCATGATCAGTTGTTAACATTGGCAAAATAATGTGCATGAATATATAAAGGGATATGAATAATGATAAATATTAGGATTATAAAGAACAGATTAAGTGTGTTCATAATGTTTTATTATACATCATTAACAGGGACTTCGTGGAAAGTGTATATTCATTTGTCATATGCGTATCTAATGTGAACCACTGTATAAATATTTTTTTGTTTTCACAGCCACATCGTTTAATAATTCAAGGCTGTGGAGAACGGGATTTTTTTTAAGTTCATCTCCATAAAGTTTAAGACTCAACAGAATAATTCTGGATTATTTGTAAAAATATTTATTTGTTGAGCTGATTTGGAATGGTATTTGAAACGTAGCCTGCTTTGCAAAGACAAATAAGTAAAAAAAAAAAAAAAAAGGTCTGTCGCCCCCTGTTGGTGGCCGGATTTATTTAACAGAATGACTTTTTCTACCGGAAATGCAATACTCCATTCTGTCTGTGCGGAGAATGTGGCGCGAGAGACTCCGGCTACCCGAGTGTACATATGAACTTCTGTCTAAAAAAGATCAATAAATAGTTTCCTTTCGTCCCTTTTCTTTTAAAGTTAGGGGTATATTGTCATTCGTGACTCGAATCGCACAGGGATTAACGCTAATCACGAAGAACATGCCACGTAGACGACAGGTAAGAAATGTAGGTCGCACAACATAGAGGGTATCGTTAGCAACATTAGCACCAGTATGTTCCATTATCTCCCCGGTTTAGAAAATATTCCACCAAATTTCATCGTATATTCGTCAGTTTAACACAACCCAAACCGTGACTGCTCAAAATGACGTGGGCCATAATCGATAAACACTAGATATATTCAGAAGTTAGCATAGCAGGGCAGATCACAATGGCTGGGTGGTGCTGAATCCATGGATATGTTAATTTATATAAAAAAAAATAGCTACTTGTCAATAAACATCACGAGTCAAGCTGTGAAATTTTCCATATTTATCCTACGGTCTTCATAGTCTACTGAGAAGACTAGTCAGCTGGTTGCTTAACCTAACTAAGATGGATGAGTTCCACCTGAGCTAATTGGTTGCTAAGTTAGCCTAAACCAAACAGTAGCTTAGCTCCTTTAGACATATAGGAGTCTGTCTACATTTGCAACCTAAGGACTTGACAAGGTGCTCTTTGAGAAATACTAAATGCTAGAGTTTTGCATATTGCGATTAGTTTTGTCACATAGTTTTGTAGCCCATTAAATCAAACTGAGACGGTCAGTTGCCTCTCAGAGTAAGCTGGTTAAAAATAACTTAATTAATCACAGCTTGTCACTTTTTGACCAGTAGTATGGACTTTGTGAAGAATGCCTTTCATCCAGGTTTTTTACTTGAATAGAGACATATGCCTGGAAGTGGTTCAGATGGAACAGAAGACTCTGACTCCTCTGCTGAAAGAGAACAAACCAATAGTTCAGAAAGTGATGGGACTGTGCCCAAGAGACAGCGCCTCACCAGAGCCTCCACTCGCCTCAGTCAGAGCTCTCAGGGTGAGCAAAGTCTTGAATTAAATGCAACACGAGTCTCTACACTGCAGTGTCTCTGGTGGTTGGTCAAAGTTGTGGTTTGACTCTTTTACTCCAGATACTCCAGACTTGAAGCGAGCTGCTGATCACGACGAGTCTCCGCCACTGACGCCCACAGGGAATGCCCCATCCTCTGAATCGGAGCTGGACATTTCTAGCCCCAATGCCTCTCATGATGAGAGCCAGGCCAAAGACCAAGCCAGCAGAGATTCAGATAAGGACCTTTCCCACAGACCTAAACGCCGCCGCTGTCACGAGACATACAACTTTAACATGAAGTGCCCCACTCCAGGGTGCAATTCACTGGGTAAAATCCTTTTCTACTCTTGATTTAAACTTGACTGCAGAACTGGAGTCTTGTTCAACATCTACACTGGCACCATTTGAACATGAGATTTTTTTTTTTTTTTTTTTTTTTTTTTTTTTGCTTTGCACAGGTCATCTTACAGGGAAACATGAACGTCATTTTGCTGTATCAGGTTGCCCTCTGTATCACAATCTTTCTGCTGATGAGTGTAAAGTAAGTAGTGAAAATAATGTTGGTAGTTTTCTCTCTTGGTGCAGCGGTTAATGTTATACTTGTTGTTTTCAGTTGTTTACTTAGAGGTATCTACCATGATCCTCTAATGTACATTATCCCCTACAAATAAACAGAAAAATATACGGAGCTGAAACAGAACTTAAGACTTTGACCACTGAGCTGACAGCCTCCCCAACAACTCGTTATTTTCAGGTGAAAGCCATCAGTCGTGAGAAGCAGGAAGAGGAGGTGAAGGTACAGGAAGAAAGCAACTCGCGCCATGCCACCCGACACCAGGTAGTGTTTATGTTTTGTTTAGTTTTTTCTTTTTTTTATGACTGACATTAAAGTACTTACATTTAATCTCTGACAGGAAGTCTATGAAATGTGTGTTACGATTTCTGATTTATTTCTTTTCCTTAATTTCTCAGACACCAACATCCAAACAGAGCCGGTACAAAGAGCAGGTGGCTGAGATGAGGAAAGGGCGAAACTCTAGCGTGCAGAAGGAGCAGAAGGAAAAGCACATGGTACGTTGTTGTCACCATAACACAGTTATTCAGTTGAAGCTTTGCATGTTGAGTCTCGTTATGCGTCACTGTCATGTTTCATCTCCCTGTCTGATCCACAGGAGCATCGGCAGACACATGGAAACACCAGAGAGCCGCTGCTAGAAAACATTACCAGTGATTATGACCTGGAGCTTTTCAGGAAAGCCCAGGCTCGAGCTTCTGAAGATCTGGTACATGGACTCCTCTGATATCTCCATCAGCGTCACGCTTACTTTTGGATTACAATTGTTGCTTCCCGTTGTGTGTGTATACCATTTTCTACAAATCCCAATAGTAACTTTGCTTTCCTATCTTTCTTGTGCAGGAGAAGCTTCGCATTCAGGGTCAGATCACAGAGGGCAGTAACATGATCAAGACCATCCTGTTCGGCCGCTATGAGCTGGACACCTGGTACCACTCGCCTTATCCTGAGGAGTACGCACGTCTGGGGCGCCTCTATGTCTGCGAATTCTGCCTCAAGTACATGAAGAGTCAAACAATCCTCAGGCGACACATGGTGAGAGTCAGAGTGTCATGTTAAGGCTTATGACCACAAACACAGATAATTAATGTATAAGAGTGATTTAGCAACTGGATCCGAAACATTTCCATCAACACTTGAGTGACATTTTAAGGCATTTTTGTTTAAAGTTTGCAGCAAAACCAGAGAAATTTGGGTGACGTAACATAAATAAATGGCAATAAAGTTAGTGCAGAAATATATGCTAAATGCTAAAACTGACACAATACCATATAAATGCATACAATTGTGAAGGATCAAGATCATATTCATCAAAGGGAATCAGAACAGATAAAGATGAGAAATAATTATAATAGTTGTAGCTATCATGGTTAACTTATGGAGGAATCTGAGTTGTTACATGTGATGTAAACAGAAGACATGAGCAAGTGAGTGTGTAGCTTAAGCTAAGGCTGTTTTCTCTGTGCAACCTGTGTGTCATTACATATTACACAACTTCAGAACAAGATGTGATTGTTACTGATAAACGATGTGATACTGTGAGAGATGGAAAGTATGTGCTGTACATACTGCAACAAAGGAGAAATGTTTTATGTTAAATGCTGAATTCCATTGCATGAAAACCTCATAAGCAGCAATTGTGAGAAAGAAATGAGCAACTTAGTGAATTTATAAAATGTTGAGTTGTTTACAGCTCTGAGGGTTAAAAAGCAGTGCTGAAAACGGCAACATTTGTAGTTTTCTTTTTAACCCTCAGAGCTCCAAGAGTGCTGTATTTATTTTTTTTTAGTATTTTTTTAAGATATTTTCACATAACACTTTACCCAAGTGTTGTATATCAAAATGTCAGGACAGTATAAGCCTCATGTAAACTGAGGCCTTTTATACATTTTGAAAGTTTGAATTCAAATTTGTGAAAATGTTCAAATCTCTTGTGAAAACACACTGTCACACATGTGTTTTGGTGCTTGAAATGAAATCACATTTTCGGTAGGTTTACAGGCTTTCTCTCCTCTCCCCCCATACCTCTCCAGCTAAAACTGTAATAGGGAGGGGCTGTAGTGATTCCACAGTGTTTACTGGTTTAAGAGGTGGGGATATGCTGACGTTGCTCTGTGATTGGCTCTAACTCTCAACACATCAATGGAGTGTGTATCAGAAAGATGAGATTCTTCGTTCATGGAAGTATTTGAGCCACTTTATTATGGCGTAAAATAAAAATATTAGTAAAACAGTGAAAACGTCATGAAAACATGCTAGTGTGTGCTGCCCTTAGAGGGTTTTTAAATGTATCATATCTGGTTTTGAAGATGAAAAACTGCATTTCTAAAGCCTGAAGATGTGAATTATAAACACATGTAATGAGTTGTATATTATTCCCACGGCAATTTACCAAGGTTGTGCCTGAGTGACAAGGGTTAACTTAAAGTAGTTTGTGCCTCCATTTTAGTCTCTGTTCAAGCCATGAAAAATGAAGTTAAGACTCTAAAGTTTGAATTTGGTTGTTTATTGTTTGTTTGGTTTTTTGTCTCCTACACATATACATAAAATCCAACCACTGACTGATACTGTAAGTGTAAAGCTCCCTGTTTTTACATCTTACACTGAGGTCTGAGCTCTAACGGTGGTGTGACTGTGTTTTCAGGCCAAGTGTGTGTGGAAGCATCCTCCTGGAGACGAGGTCTACAGAAAAGGGTCCATATCTGTCTTTGAAGTTGATGGAAAGAAGAATAAAGTAAGAGTTTTGTGTCTTATTATTATCATTATTATTCTTATTATTATTATTTGGTACTTTCATTAACAGTTTGCATAGTTTTATGTGATTCTGGTTGATGAAGTGTATTTGAATCCCTAGATCTACTGCCAGAACCTGTGTTTACTTGCCAAGCTCTTCTTGGACCACAAAACACTGTACTACGATGTGGAGCCTTTCCTCTTCTACGTCATGACTGAGGCTGACAACACTGGCTGCCATTTAGTGGGATACTTTTCTAAGGTAAATAAAACACAAATGTAGCTTAATGTGTATCCCCATAAAATTATGTACAGAAGCAACTGAAGTGTGGTTCCTTTTTATTTGTAGGAAAAGAACTCCTTCCTCAACTACAATGTGTCCTGCATCCTGACGATGCCACAGTACATGAGGCAAGGCTTCGGCAAAATGCTCATTGACTTCAGTATGTACATATTTTTATTTAATTTTGACAGTTTTTTACACTGCAGCATTATATGAGACTGTTGTATGGTAGAATAAATCACTGAACAGCCTTTTACAATTTAAGCTTTTATTAATCAAAGCATATACTACTTGTCTGTCTGTCTGTCTGTCTGTCTGTCTAATATATTTGTCTATCTAATATATTTATCTAATCTATCTTATCTATCTATTTATGGCTGATATAATCATCTTTTATTCCAACATTGTATTTTTGGCCTTGTGTTAATATTGTGTTATTTTGCTGTGTGCTTTTTTTCAGGCTACCTGCTGTCCAAAGTGGAGGAGAAGGTGGGTTCACCAGAGAGGCCTCTGTCTGACCTGGGCCTCATCAGCTACCGTAGTTACTGGAAGGAAGTCTTACTCAGATACATGTACAACTTCCAAGGAAAGGAGATCTCTATTAAAGGTGAGTTAAAACACAAATACTCTGACAGGCTGACAACTTGTGTTGCTTTTCTATAAAAACATCCCATAATGACTTGTGTATGTCGTTTTAGTATATGTTTTGTACATACTGGCAAAAAACGCTTCCCACTCTTTCTTTGGATAGCCTTAGGCTTTAATGACAGCACACATTTGCTGTGACATATTTTTGACAACCTTAGGGGCGTCACAACATTTTTGATTTTTTGGACACATAATGTTGTTGAACCTAGACCTGACCAACTGAATCAACCCCACATCATAACACTGACCCCACAGGCACTAGGCATGATGGGTAATCCGTTCACCCATCACTCAGGAACAGGGTCATTCTGGACTTATGACCTTTTCACATTGAAATACATTCCTGTCTTTATGATTTCTATTAAACTGGTGATTGATTAAGCAATGAGAAGCTGCTCATCAGTCAAAGAACATGTTAATGACTGCAGTAACTGTCCAATGGAAGGATGTGAAATACTTTATCTGTTAAATCTAGGCGGGCTTGTGTTGAGCTGAACATGTTCACCTGTACAAAACATTTCCCACCCATTCATTCATTTATTCATTCATTCATTTATTTCTTTATATGTTTTGATGCACAGAGATCAGTCAGGAAACTGCTGTCAACCCGGTGGACATCGTGAGCACCCTGCAGTCTCTTCAGATGCTCAAGTACTGGAAGGGAAAGCACTTGGTGTTAAAGCGACAGGTAAGCTAACTTTTTTATTTTATTTTATTTTTTATTTTTAAAGAACAAAAATACAGTTATATACTTACAAAACAAGGCAATATCATCAATTCACAATGACAGGACCAAAGACAACAGACATATATGCGGACAAAAAGAAAAAAGAAACATATGAAACATAGAGGGCCATATGGTGACATCACACCTCCTAGATCCTACAAACCCTGTTCGAGTACAATAAGTTCTGACTTTATTCGGAGTCTTTTCTGTCTTACTAACAGCTGGGCGCCAAACCTTGATATGTTTGGACACTGCATCAGAAAAACTCCTATTGTTTGATACCAACTTCCATAAATGATGTCAGGTTCAGCGAATACAGTGTTCACACAGGGCTTTTGTGCAACTTTACTGATGATACTATGTTGACAGACAGCTTCAAGTCATGATGAATGGGTTTAGAGTTCATGTTTAAAGCTGGTGGGTGTAGAAAAACGTCACATAAGGCTGTTGTAAGGTGTTGACTAATGAATTAATAAATAATTGTAATAATACTCTTTTCTGTTAACTTTACACCACTACCAGTCTGATCATAGTTTAATTATGCACACATACCTTATGAAGAAGAAAATCCATTTATTGACATAGAATTTTTGAACATATAAATTATTTCTGTTTGTTGGTTTCACATCAAACATGGCAGATAAGGCATGACTTAAATAATCAAAGCCTGAACAAAAACAAAAATAAAGCAAACAGTTTTTATACACGTGAATGCTGGTTATTATCATGACTATGTCCAATATTCATGGTCATATAAAAAAACAGTCAGAATACAGTCACAGGATAATTGTGACCAACCTAGTAACAGTGCTGAAACGTAGAATTTAACACACATAAGTTGAGTCCGGTTTAGACCAGATCTATATGGAAAGGGTCATGAGATAACTTCTGTTATGATTTGGCGCTATATAAATAAAATTTGATTTGATTTGACATAAGTCAGAGCAAATGGTGGTAAATAGGTTTGTATTTTGTCTAAAATGCCAGTGAGCTGAAAGTAAAACAAAAGACATGGAATTTTCTTCTTTTTACAGTTGGAAAAGTAGTTGAGAAAAGTGTTATTTGGTGCCGTTGGAGACCGTTTCCATCTGGATCATAACTACATGACTCTGCTTTGACACTTGAATTTAATCCTTGTTTTACGGCCCTCTCTCCCCCTCCCATTTGTCGTAGGATCTGATCGATGAGTGGAAAGCGAAGGAGATCAAGCGAGGCAATAGTAACAAAACCATTGATCCGACTTCGCTAAAGTGGACCCCGCCCAAGGGGACATAAGCACTACGATCTCAGGCTGCTGAATAAACTCACCTTTAGCCTCACTAGCCACAAGTAGCCTCGACCTGCTAACTGTCAGTACAGATCAGTGTTGTTGTTTCTTTCATGCTTTTCCTCTGCTTATTTTTGTCATGGAACATTTTTTTTACTTTTATATTTTCCTTTCAGCTTATGTTTTAAGTCCCATACGTTCCAAAATGAATGATTGTTGTCAAAAAAAGAACTGTAGAGAATGTCTTTGTTGTATTTGTTTTAATATAACCTACATCTACCAAGCTTTGAATGTTGAT
>JAPQRQ010000012.1:7780474-7795894 GCA_037367365.1 Apogon talboti
CTTCTATCCCAGATCGGTGTGCTGACTCCATACATACACGTTGCCTCCTCCTGGACCGCCACCCAGGGGAGCAACACTGGCTGGCTGCAGGTTTGGAGCACTTCTGTTGTAGTGTAGTGGTTATGCAGCGTTTTTCATTTGTAGATGTTGTCTTGATTTGCATCATTTTGTGCTTTGCATCGTTTCTCTATTTGCAGCATATTTGATGACTATGCATTTGTTTTTAGTTTTTTGCAGCGCATTTTTTCATTTGCACCATATTCTTCTTTTTTTACCTCATTTAGACTTGTGTTAGAGTTTGGGAATTTGCATCGTTTCTGTACTTGCAGCTGATTTCTCTAACTGAGATGCATTTGGCCGTTGCAGTGTTTGACCCTCGTCGGCCACCGTACCTTCTCCAGCCTTAATCTCACTGACTGCACAGAGCAAAGAACACCATCAAACAGCAACATATAGAGCATTTAGAACAATAATTCCTATTCTATACTATATACTATCACTAATTTGTCGTGTCTTCCATCAATTGCCACAGTACTGTAATAGCAAAATGAGCAAAAGAGAGTATTGAAGTATACACCATATATCACTACAATACTATGGCGACAAGAGGCTAATTAGTAACATGAACTCATTAGCCTCATTAGTTACCCATTGAGCTTAATCTCCATTGCCCTACAGTTTGACCTATTTGCTATCTGATTGATTGTGGCAACAGAGTGACAGGTTACCAGTCTACACATGATATAACAAGGGCGTTGATTGGCTTTGTGGCAATAGACAAAACGATTCGTGCCACAGTACTGTGTCAATAGCCACTTCAAAATAAAAAATAACATTAACATTTGTCATAAGTGAGTTTATTTTTAACTCGCCATATGTACCAGACATATGAATGGAAAAACTGTTTCTCTCTAATTCATGGTGCAGGGGATTAACACACACAAATACACACAATATGAAAAGGTAAATAATAATTATGTAAAAATGTAAAGTTATTTAAAAAAAAGAAAGTTTTTATTCTTTGCTGCCCATAAACTTTGAATAATAATAATAGTGGTTTCAGACACATTCTTTTTATTCCTATTTATACACATCAGTAATCACCTTAGACCAGGTTTAACGATCACACACTGAGTCCCAGTTACATTTTATCTCCCAAGATTTAATCACATTGTCACAATCATATAATGAGAAGAGGTGAAATTATTGAATTCCAACTTTTTGGCAACATACATTATTAGCTTAGTGACATAGCAGCAAAGACATCTCAAAGTGCAGGTATTATTCCTGAGTTTGGGTTTGGAACAGGAGTGGAGTCCAGAGTCCTTGAAGGTTTGGAGGGAGTCCAGTTTCCTGACAACACTTATGCAAGGACATTCTAAACATTGAAATGTCATCTCTTTGCAATCAGTAATGTTTTGACCAGTACCTATGATTTAAAGGTCCATTATTTAAATTTACAGAGATTCAAGTGATAATATGAGTAGTTGTGTTTTCATTAGTTTAGAATGAGTTGAATTTGTCTACAGAGAGACTCCTCCATGCCTCTACAGCAGCTCAAAATGGACTTCCATTCTACAGCAGGTGGCATCCAGTACTAAAGTGCATTACCCTCACCTTCTAAATTTGAGTGTGGACTAAAATGATTGTGTCCTTGACTAAAAAGCCCAGAATGGATAAAAAAAAATACTAGCATGAGGGATTTTTTTATTTTTTTTTGTGGCCACTGCAGGTGAAGGTCAGGGTGTGGACTGAGAAACCACAAAATGTCACAGAATGTCAGGCTCTGAACTTGCTCTGAACAAAATGCAATTCCACATCACTAGTTTCTATCTCCTAGTCCTGAGGAGAATCAGTAAACATGAAGAATGTTCTGACAAGCTCTGCACTATGATAGAGTCACTGCCAAGTGTCTATTGATAGAATTACTCAAATAAAGTACTACCATAGATTTGTACCATATTTAGACAAATGCTAGTTGCATTATATAACAGATTATTATCAGTTGTTGAAATCGTTCACATATCATGTCAGCATCCCCAGTACCTGCTACTGTGGGTTTGTATGTTCCACCTCATGGGATAGTCACAGACAGGAAATGTGGTAACTTTATTTTCTTAGCTTTTTCCTTCTCTCTCGGCACACACTGTAGATCAAATAGGAACTGTTCCCATCACCTGTCAGTGGAATGTGCCAGCACTCCTGTCCATCAGCAGCTCGCCCAGAACAGGCCTAACTGCAGCTCTGTGCAGGCCTCCAGAGGCCATCAGAACCGCAGAAGCCCACTGGTGCACTGGCTTGGTACAGAACACACCATGCGTGTGTTCATAGGTGTTCTTGCTGTAAAGTGGATATCAACATACAGGCTCACACTCACGCATGTTTACGAGGCATCAACGCAGCCAGTGGTTCCATCACGTGACCCAACATGTCCTGCCCTGCTCAGCGGCCTATGTGATGTCTGCGGTTTAGACAGGGCGTTCCAGCGTGTTCACCACCAACCTGAGAGA
This sequence comes from Apogon talboti, assembly GCA_037367365.1. Classification (NCBI taxonomy): domain Eukaryota; kingdom Metazoa; phylum Chordata; class Actinopteri; order Kurtiformes; family Apogonidae; genus Apogon; species Apogon talboti. The sequence continues at coordinate 7,782,985 of JAPQRQ010000012.1, forward strand.
AAGAGTGGGATTTGGCATGTGTCAACAGGCATACCTGTAACCTGGGAGATGTGCCTCAGAGGCACCTAGTGATTTTCTCATGATTGTCATGGCCAGACGCAGACGACAGGGCTTGCAAAAGTAGACTCCTCAGCAGGACTGAGGTGGCTTAGTGTGGCGTCAGACACACACACCACTACATTCCATTGGGATGCTCTTTATGCAAAGGGAGGGGTGTAAGACTGACTGTGTGTGTGTGTGTGTGTGTGTGTGTGCGCTTATGCCTGTTTGTGTGAGTCTATCACAATTACTGTTTGTGTTTGTGGCCACTGAAGGCCAATGTCATGGTAGCAGGTAAAGAACAGAACACAGGTCCAACCCTGAGAACCTGAGGAACCTGAGTAGACGTCAGGGGACTAACGGAGTCTAAGGGGCTTAGGCCTGGCCCGACACAAACACTTACCTACTGTGTCTGCTGTCTCCGTCACTGTGTACTGGAAAACAAGAGCTTTGGTGGAGACACTGGATACGGCAGATACCCCGGGCTGCTACCCAGGCTGAGCTTTCTGTTCCATATCTTGTGTTTGTTTTCGTTTTTTTGTTCATGTTGAAACCATACTGTATAACTCACAATATTCCTCTTGTATTATTTTTCTCACCCATGTCATCTTCCAGTGCCGTATTTTCTCTGAAGTCATTCCCAACCCAAAGGTAGCCTTAAAAGTGAGGTAAAGGTGTGTGAGGGGTATTAATCTCTGTCAGTTATGAGACAAAAGACGGGCCTTTTGATGAAAGAAAGGCCTCGCGTGTGAATATGGGGGGTCTTTAAGTGATGGCTGGGACTGCATGACAAACACAAGCAAAAGATTGCCATCAGCTGTCATGAGCCAAAAGATGAAACACTTGCACAAGACAGATGAAGAGGGTAAGTCCTACTGTTGCATGCCGCCACACCTAAACGCACTGCCTTCTGTTTGATCTCATTTTGTAATGCAGCCTTTGTTAGCTAAAGTGACAACAGAGTGACACTAGCGCATTTTCTTTTGTCAAGCTGACCTGTGCATGAAATATGTGCATATTTGTGTGTGTATTGTGGTGGGAGGGAATTAGCAGAGCAGTCATGCTGTAACTGACATGCTTTCTCTTGTCAATAATTTACATTAGTGCTGCATTTAGTCAGCGCATATTGGCTCAGGCAAAACTCTAATGAGGGAAGCTGATATGATAATTAAGATAAGCTGATTGTAGACCCTGAGGTGAGTCTTCCTGGTCGAGTTGTGTAATAGTAATAGCAGGGTTCTTCCACAACCAGGGATAGTGAAGCAGGGGAATCTCTAATTGCCCCAATTATCAAGGGAAACCTGCATTCCAGCAGGTGGTAGAGTGAGCAGGGAGCTGCTGAGTGTTGTGACATTGACTGTACCGTTATGTTTATCTGCTCAGTACATTATGACGCTTGAGCTCAATTTCACCTGCTTTAATTGCAATAAACAAATTTTTAAAAATGTAGAATGGTACTTTGGTAGCGCTTACATTTATCAATTCCACACCACATCAATCAAAACACTCATCTTGGAATGTTATGTAACAACCAAAATGTCCTAACCAGCTCAGCGTTTTTTGTGTAACGGTTAAAAGCTAAACACCCTTAAAAGCAATTCACTCCATGTTCAATCCCTGTTTAATGGATCTGCAGAAAAATCTTAATGCATTCACACATCCCATACCCATCAGTAGTTTTTACATAATCTTGTCATAAAGACATCCGGGATGTATTTTTATTCAGTTGGTTTAATTGAGAATGCTTCTCTAGTACAGAGGATAGGTTACAGCCTTAGCTAAACAAGGATACGGCCTCTCTAGGTGTCGATACACAATATTGTTTTGGGTGTGGTGATTTATGTGTTCTCATTCCAACGACACATTGTCACCACCGGTCGAGTAGGGTTGTGCTCTGGATTCTAACCAACAGGTTGACACAGTAATAAAACTTAAGCTCATTGATGTTCCGCTTAAGGTGATGTTTTAATTAGATTTTTGTCGCTGTCAGAATGGACTTTAATGTGCGATTTGTGCAGCCATGCATGCACACGAACACGCTGCGCACACCTCCGAGGCCGAGAGCAGCCCCAGCACAGGGATTGTCAAGGCTAATGTCGTGGCTAAGCCTCGGCCATCTCATGTCAAGAGGTTTGGATTAGTCACACTCTGAGGTGTACCGTGTGCATTATTTATCAGTCGTCTCCCTTGTCACTTCCAGCCCACCCCTCCCTCTCTACCTGGTAGGAGAACGAAGCACACATTAATTAAGGAAATGGAGACAAAGTGTACCCGAACCACACTGACACCTGCTTAATATCAGGGTGCTGCTCTCCTTATCATCCATCTGAAATCATCATAAGGGATGAGCTTTATGTCCGGCCGCAGTCGGACAGCGATCAGTCAGACTCCAAGTTGTGCATGTAAATGCTGTCGTTAGTCACTGTCACTTTGAGGCAGTAGAGACGGGCATTTGAGCAGGCGGCGGTGAGACGGCCTCTCTTGTGCTCAAGAAGCTACAAAGTAGTGTTAGGCCAGAGGTCTTAGAGGAACTAATGGACGGAGGTGAAGGGGTTTCAGAGGTGTCATCTATTATTAAATATGTTCAGGTTTCACATAGTGTTGTATACATTCTAACGCTCGCACCTATAGAACCCGGGACCCTGGTTCCTCTTGCACAGTGGAAAGAAAACCAACACCTGTAATCCCTACAAGGTGTAGAAGAGTAGAGGATCAGACTGCTGAGACCTCAGTGTATATTGGGATGTGTGTTACTTTACCCACGTGCAAATACATGTGTGTATCTGGGACGTGTGGGTATTTTTAGCTTTAGCTTGTAGTATTTCTGTTGTCTACAGATCAAGCACGAGCACATGCCACAAACGCAAAAAAAATCAGACTAACAAGGATATGAATAATGAAGACAAAGATTTACATGAGATTAGCTTTTAAAAACACACTAGATCTCCTTTTAGAGCTAATAAATGCAGTTGACGAGGTTGTTGTGGGTAAATTGCTCCTTTATCTGATGTTTACCTGAGAAAATGGTTTTCATCGTCCAAGTGGGGCATTGATAGCAGTTTGTGAACACTGCTGCTGTTGAACCGTGCTGTCAGTGGCTTTACTTATGGATAAAAATCATCCACCTCGGTGTGAGTGTGTGCGTCTATATTCCACTTTGAATTATTCAGCCACATTTACATACAGTATCTCACATCTCCAGGAGGTGTTATGACTCCAGCCCTCAGCTCCTGTTTCCTCCTCATCGCTAATTACAACTTCATCTTGACAGCAACCTGTTTTCTCAGAAGAACCACTAATGAACTGTTCTCTATTAGGATAATAGTGGAAGACAGAACACTTTGCTAACACCTCCCAAATGACTTTCAGGTCCAACCCACTTTACTTCATTGTCTTAAGGTGAAGAGATTCTTGTTTTCTTTTTGTATGGAGTTACACCTTAAGGTGCTGCTCCAATGTAAATCAAGGGTTAATGATTACCTTTAATTAATGCCATTGTAATTCAATGATTGTCTTGAAAGAGATGCTTCATTGGCTGTGTCATCTTGGAGGTTGAACATACCGCACTTGCTCTAAAACAGGCCGGTTGTCACGGTACTGTCTGATGCTGCTGTGCTGATCACCGGCACCTCAGGCCTGTAGGTCAGACAGCTTCCTTACAGGGTCATTTGGAATTTTGACATTAACGATGAAAATGAAAAATGAACTCCTGATGGTTAACGTCCACTACAGGAACAGTAAAATCAGAGCAGATTCAACAGAAACTCCAAACTCCAGTCTGTAAATCAGATTTTCAGACATTCATCGAGTCCATTTCAGAGTCTTCAGTCTGTGTCAAGAACTTGTCTTTGTTAGCTCATAGTGTGAGGAGGAAGGGGGGGTGGGGGGGTCGAGGCATACTCCCCCCAGGGTGCAATGGAAAATCCCATCCTGTCCTGTCATATGTATTTCCCTTGCAGTGAGGTCATGTTGTCTACCTAACCGCAGGCATCAAGACTGAAGTCTGATGACTGAGTGATTTGACTTCTTTTGGTGAGATCACTGGGTGGCAGTGTTGAGCCAGACAGGAGAGGAAGAGAAGGACAAGGGACGATGTGGAGGGGTGGGTTCAACTCTGACAGAAGGTATAGAAAATCCACCACTGACTGGATTAACGTCCTAAAGATGGGCATAAGAAACGGTGTGTGAGGATTTAAAACCAAACAATAGATCCTGGTGCAGATACGTGTTTGAGTTTTCCCAAACAACTGGGAGGAGATCTGCAGATTACTCCTGGACCATCACCCACCTGTCAGTTTCAGGTGTAAATGCAGTCAGACTATGAGGTGCCCCACCCGCCCAAACCTTTTCTGACTGAGTGACCCCATTGTTCCCTCGGGGACCCATGGGAGACTGAGGGCATTGTCCGTTGCTGCTGAACCTCCTGGACTTACCTGTCACCAGTTATAGCCCAAAGGACAAGGCTCCGTCTCTGCTTCATCATAGCAGTGACAGAGGGACAAGGGGCCACTTCCAAGGAAACCTTGTTCCAGTGATCAGATGATGATACAGGGACCTGGTGTGGATTCACAAGTGTGGATGGCAGCTGTCAGCACTTGTTTGATGGGCGGCTGTCCCTCAGAAATGCCGGTGAAATGATGAATGCTTTAAATCAGAGGCAGAACAAATGCTTCATACATGGTTTGTTACTTTTATTTTAATTCTACATTTTTTTTGCATATTTTTCAATGTTTCCTCAGTTTATTAGAAACAAAATGAGCTGCTATATTTGTAAGTTTATTTTCTGTCTGAAGTCCTGACCCTTTGCACACTTGTAAACCTCTCTTGTCTTTTGCGTTCTGCAGTGGAGACTTGCCCTGACTCTCCTTAATGGCCCTTTGTTCAACCTGCAGGCTTAAAGGTCAGAGGTCAACTGCACCTGAGGCCAATTCCCACAAACAAAAGCTCTGTGTTTACTGGCACCAGGCCACCACTTCCATGCCTCCTGAGGTGGGGGGGGGGGCTCAGAACCACAGTGGGCCACACGATACATGGGGTAAACTGATTATTTAGATATTGATCGTTAAGTCTGTAAGTCAAACATGTCAAATATTTCACACAGACATTACATTATATATCATAATTATTATTTACAAATGGGATATTATAATTTTTTGGAAAACTTCTTAACATCTACCAGGTCTCCATCAGCCCATTTTAGGGTTAGTTAGTTAGTTTAGAGGTACTATTGGGTCACGCTTAAACTGATGTAGTTTTGTTAATGTTTCAGTCGCATATTAAACAGAGAAACTCATACATGTACATTGGCCTCATACCGTAACCCTAGCTAACAAAGGGTTAAGGTTCCCTGAAAACTGCGGATGTTGAATGGCTAAATTAGATATATTTAATGACAATATGACTTTGATACTCTGATTGGTAAAAGACATTTAATTTATATGTAACACACCTTTATAAATAACAGACTTTTGTTTTAGACAGTTCTGATCACAGACTTAAACATAGGAGATCATTTATAAATCGGGAAAAACACATTTTAAACCCATATTATTTAAATCAAAATATTGATTTATTGAGTCAGTAGCAGTGCAAAAAAGGATTTGATTTTATTTGTAGAACTTTATTTCACTATAATGCTCAGCTCACTGTACATTTCCTTATGGACAGAATAAATATTCAGGTTTTTCCATGTGATAGAAAAGAAGAAACTGCAACAACTGTACCATTTACAGCGAAGAAACTTGACCAAAACCACACCATAACTTTTTAACCTTGAGGTCTACACCAAAACGTGTACTTTCAAAACTAACAAAGACAAACCTCCAACAAAGTGAGGCTGACATTTCTTTTACATGTACAAAAATGTGTGAATCTGTAGGAAAAATTGTGTGCGGCAAAAATCCAAGAAATGATGGCAAACTGTCCAAAAATCTGTGACTGTGAAAACGATCAGGCAGCAATGGCAAATATCAATACTTCCACCGCTTCCAACACAAATATCATGTAATGCTCTCTAACCCTGAGCATGGAAATCAACCAGGAAACAAAGCCTCAACAATTGCTTTACTTCCTGCAGCAGAAACGGCCGTTCCCAGCTCCTCTGGCACCCAGTCAAGGACAGCAGATGGGAATCTTTAAGCTGCCACACATCCGCCCACAGACCCCAACAGAAGGGGGCTGCACTGACCAGATTGAAGCCTGAGATGGAATAAAAGACGCTGCTGGGTGGTGGCGGTGGTTGGGTTGAAGGTGGGGGGTGGGGTCTCTGGCATCCATACCTGTCAGGACATGAGTGCAGCAGGTGAACCCTGTCCCCCAGGCCCGCTCACAAACACATGCACATGGGCCAGCCTCCTCCACCTGTCACTGTCACCTAGACCGGGAAGCGGCAGGGTGCTTCCCTCCATCCCTTCCTCCCTCTCCCACCCCCTCCACCCCAGATACACCCACTCTTTCTGTTCCATCCTGTTAGCTCGGGGCTACCTGTTCTGACTTTGCCCCCTTCTTAACCTCTCTGCACCGAGCTCTCACTGAGTCTTAACATGTCTGAAAAGCAGATGGATGGAGATGCTGTTTTTACTGTTTGAGATTTAGACTGATAGGCTTAATTTTGTTGTTTTTAAACCAGTTAACGTTTGACAATTAACATATACTGTTGTCCATAAAGTTGGAACAGCTTTATTTTCAGACACATTATTCTTTTTATTCCTATTATACACATCAGTAATCACCTTTGACCTGGTGAAATGATTAAATACTGAGTGCCAGTCACACTTCATCCATCAATAATAAATCACACTGTCTCAATAATTTCATGAGAGGAGGAAAAAATACTTTATTCGAACTTTATGGGTAACAAGTCATCTGTGCTTAACTTGAGGATTGTTTTTATTGCCAACTTTTAATTTTTTCTCCAGTTTAACATAAATAAATGTACTTTACTTATTTCTTACACCTTCAAAACAGGCTTGTTTTTTATGTTTTAATGCATTAAAGAGGAATTTTCCTCCACTATTAACAACCGATGGAAATGGAAAGAACAGTAACACATAAAAAAGCCCTAGAGTGCTTCTCACACATGTGATAAGTGAAAACACCAAAGTGATGTAAGAGGATGTAACAACATGACACTGTAAAAGACATAAGACAAAAACAGTGTAAAATGTGTAACAAGATAAAAGCAGCGTAAAAGACGTAACAACATAAAAATGCAGTAAAAAATACAGTGTAAAACAATGCAGTGTAAAATAGTGGTGTGTGCAATACGCCAAGACCAGAACTGAGCATTTAATGTGAGCATCAACATCTGCCACTTTTAAGCAGACAAATAAAAGAAACATAAACAACATTAAGAGAACATCCTAAAAAGACACCACAGTTGTGCCCACACTCTTTGATTAACAAGTGATCTCTGGGGAAGTGCAGCACAGAAAAACACCACAACTGTTCAGCACCAAGGATGGAAATAAAATGTGGCACCAAAGACAATAGAAAAGCTTGTGTAACATTTTACACGGCGTTTGGGATTAACTAGTTGCATGTAAAGTCGCAAAGAAAATTACAAAGTAAATGTAAGTTAAAGTAAATTATTGAGTTGAATTAGAAAATTAGAGTTATGGAATAGTGTGTTTTCATTGCACACTTACATTTATTCTGTTTGCGGGTCGACACAGCTGTTGGAACAAATTATAGTGCAAGACCTGTAATAAAACAGTATCCCCTTGTAGATTATTATCGCAAATTCACCTCAATATTCCACTGTTTTTGTACTGAGGTGCTGCTCAAACACTTTCTGAATGTACGTTTCGTTGGCCTCAGTATAATTGCCTAAATTACCAAATTTTGATATTTGCATAATATGAAGTAGCAGTGTTGGGAGAGTAAATTTATGCTCATTTCACAATTTGGCCAAAAATCTAATTTAGGCAGTTCTGCTGTGAGGCTAACAACATGTTTATGACCCCTGACATTCATGGGTCAGCGTCAAAGGCTGTTTCAGTAACAGTGTTATTAGTTTCATGACATTCTCCTGAATTTTGGATTGATTTTGTTTTGTTTGGATTGTTGATTGGAATAACTGATCAATAGTTTCATCAATAAAATAATCCACAAACCTGAGACTGAAGTTTGATTAGTTACTATTATGCCAAATGTCACTGATTTGCATCACAGCTACTGAATGTGACATATTCAGATTATTATCATTTAGCATCTGAATGACAACAACACAAAGGATTTTCTTTATTACATATATATAATTGGAAATAAAGCATGTTGGATGAAATCAGTGTTGGTTATTATTGACAGGCTTGATTGGAATGGTTGTTTTTACTTTTTTTTTTAGCTTTCCTGCTCACTACATTTCAGAAGTAACCTCCCCCACCCTGTTAGTACATCTGGTCACAACAAATCTCTACTCTTCTTCCCTGAAGGTGGAATGACATTTTATCTGTGATTTCAAACCCACTAAGAGCCGACATAAAGCATACCTGCACCTGATCAAAATCCCTCAACAGGCTGCTCCTTTTCTTTCCTTGACAAAAGTCTTGGTGGTACATTCAAGTGAGACACTTAGCCCCCAGCTGCGTCGCTGCAGTCTCCCAGCCTGACTGCGGTTACACAGAGCTGCCTCTCGGTGTGAATTTGCGCTACTGTGTTAACGTGCGAGAACTAGGAAGGAGCATACACGCTTGGATGAGTTTCACAAAATAAATACTGGTTAAAGTAATAAATAATGTTTTGGTGGCGAGACTTCAAGCAGTGAGTCATGTAGCGCAGCACGGCCTGAGTCATATCAACAGGACCGAGTCCCAGACAGCTGCTGAAACCTGCTGTAATCATCCAGACGCAGAGAAGCTGACAGTTAGACACTTGCAAAGTCCTCATGTAAACCTATGATACAAGACCTAGAATATATGTATGTAAAGAAGTTGGTTTTCAATTTAAAGAAAAACTCATCATGCATGTAGACATGAGGGTAACGCCTGTGCTTACTGCGCAGCTACCTGAGGGCCTTTCTGTTTAACACGGCCTTTTAAAAGTTTCTGTGGGATTAAAAGAGGTTAGATGCGCACAACACACTGCTATTTCCCTTAGGCAGAAGAGGAACCTTTCCACTTTCTGCTCACACTCCACACTAGTCACGCAAGCCCCGTCAGAAACAGAGGTATGCACACTCACTCCCACAGTCGCAGGAAAACACGCCGACGAAAAACCTCACACTTCAACGGGATGAGTCAGAGGAGCAAAGCAAGATGGGAGATTCTGTTGTGTAAGGCCGCGCTGGTGATTTATGTGGTTATCTGAAATTTAAACAAATTCTGCACTTTGCGCTTTAAGCTCAGACAACAACTGAGAAGTGTGTGTCATTTATAGTGAACTTTATCTTTGCGTGAGAAAATATAACAATTGAATTGTGTTGATACAGTATTCAGTAGGCACGGCTGCAAAAACAAATAACCCACTGCAAATGTGATGCTAATTTGGTTATTTGATTGTGTGTGTGAACATTCTGCTTAGTTTTAGCAGTGTTTGCATGTGTGTGTGTACGCAAGAAAAGAGGGCCTATTGACGCAGGCTGCATGCTTTAGAAAATGCTGCAGGGCATTGGTGGATGACTGATGGGAGAGACCTTCAAAACAAAGCTCCTGGCGCACACACACAAACACAAACATGTTACCCAGATTTGCCCACACCTACAAACCATCCACTCACTCGCCCGAAAATACACGTCGCACAACTATGCAAAATCCAAACTAAAAAGAGAGCAAAATCTCTACACATCCTCTCGCCGTGGTGACAGTTTTTAAAGCAGTTCATGACACACACACTCTACTGTAGCACCCATAATACAAGCAGATCACACAGAGACAAAAGCTTTCATCCTTTGTCTTTCATCTGTGTATCCACCCACTGGCACACAGCAACACACCAAGTGGCAACTGCCTCAGCCTGTGTGCTGATGTACACACAGACGACGGCTGCTTTTCAACCTGTCACACACTTTTGTCTGCGTCTTTTTTCCACTTGCACAACACTTGGCATATAGTTGAGGTTGGCACCGTTTGGTTTCAGTCAGCGTGGCCTTGGATGCAGGTTTTCATAGTCTGGGCTCCGAGTCCAGACCGCCTGACTTCAAAGCTGTGTTCGTTCTCTCATTTAACAATGGTTTAGGTGTGTTGTATGTGTTGTGTGAAATCTCATTGCACTGCAACGTAGAAAACCCAAGCAAATTATGGAAACATTATAAATGTAATAACATATACACAATCAAAAACACCAACATGCAGCAAAAAACTGACACTGCAACCAAACAGACAAAATTTACATGGTAAAAATACAAAACACAATTAAATGAGTTGTTGCAGAAACTGACAACACAAAGAAAAACACAAATATGCTGCAACTAACACAATGTGTGTAACTTTAAAGTTACATTAAGTACATGCTAACAGAATAGCTGCAGGAAGTCTGATGCGATACACAGGAGATCACGGTGGATAAATGGGATGGGTTGTTGTTTTTGCATTATAGTATTCACACATTTTCATTTTCTAAACCGTTTAGTCCTCGAACAGATCGTGAGGGCGCCTGAGCCAAACCCAGCTACCAATGTGTGAAGACGGGGTCCACCCTGGACGCGTCACCAGTTCATCACAGGGCTCACATATACAGACCGACAACCATTCACATCCACGTGTGATTGAAATTAACCAGTAAACGTATTAAAGTGCATGTCGTTGGACGGCGGGAGGAAGTTGGAGTACCTGGAGAGAAGGGAGAACATGCAAACTCCACACAGAAAGGTCGTGCTAACCACCACACCGCCCATATTATAATAACTAGTGAGTGTTTGTAGCACATATTGTCAAATTGGTGAAGCTGTTTCCTTAATTCACTTGTTATTTCAGAATTTGCACGTGCTTTCTCCAGTGACGTGCTGAGAACTCTTTGGGCCGCTGCAGTGTAACATGGACTCCTGCACCCAGGGTGGGGACAGACTGTGTGCCACTCCAAAACAGACTGATGGACAGAACCAGACAGAGATGGAAAGCAAACCAGACAACCAGTCTGAAAACTATACGTGAGAAAAGTTTGGAGTCTCTCCTCTTGTGATCAGTGGCATTGAGGGTTGGAGACTTTTGTAACACAGGCAGGGATTTTGGATTATAATGGCCACAGACTGTCACCGCCACTCCAACCACACGGTGTGGTAGATGCACATTAGGGCCTCATAAGTCTTCAGCATGGCAGCTTTACTGTAACTCCCTGGGCTTGCCTTTCCTGGAAGTCCCACACAATGTGTCTAATACAGTTTCATGTCAATAGACAATTAGCCCGTTCTGAAACGTATTATATTTTGTTTGCAGTGGTCAGAGCCTTCACAGCAGGAAAATTCAAAAGTAAGGAAAAAAAAAAAGGTTTATTTTCACTATTCAGACTGTCTTTTTCTAGATGGCCAGCCCTTCTTTTGTTTTTTTTTTCACAGTATCACCAGTGGTCCAACGCCGCTGAGCCGAGCTGCTTATTTCATACAGTGTGCAGGAAGTGATTAACAGTAAAAGATCAAACGCGGTGGACAGGATAAACATTCTTCCCTGGGACCTTTTTCCTCCGGGGATTACAGCACCACTTCCTCTTTTTACAGACTGAATGTTGCCTCCTCCGCCACAGCACAGCGCACACATTGTCACCACATGAGGCCCTGACCCATAATTCAGACTGTGTGCACAGAGAGCTGATAGAGAGATAGAGCGGGGGGGTTGTGTTTATGTGTTGTGTGGTGTGTGTGTGTGTGTGTGTGTGTGTGAGCGCTGGGAGCTGAGGCAACATCCAAGCTCCACTTAGTGCTCGAAAATGATTATGTTGTTATGTTGAACAGAGTCACCAATCAGTTGAGAGGCTCAGCTCATGTTAATTTGCCACATGATGACGCTCTCACTGGTGCACATCTGTTTCGCTAAAGGACCGCCACTGGGACCTGATTATGTGACCAGACCGGCTGCAGGTGGATCAGACGACAGCACAGACGGGAGAAGATAAGGTTGTTTTCTCAAGTCAACAGTGCTGAATATGGAATGAGGATTCTGACTTAAAGCTGAAGAGAGAAAACATCAGAATGTGAAAACACATCCCGTCCTTCTGCAGCTCTCTCCTCTCAGTCCAAATCAGGTTCATATCTGACAGAATCTGATCAGCAATTAGTTTAGTTTATTAAGAATTCTATTAGAATCAGTGAAATCAGTGGAGCACATTGCAGTAAAAAACAAAACACTCAAAAAAAGGACAACAATAACACAAACAAAAACAAACTATATAAAAAAGTGGATTAAATAGTGCAGCCGTTAGCACTTTTCAGTGCAGAAGTTATAATCATACAAGCACAAGTTCAGATCCTTTTTTTTATACATGTAAACCCACATCAAAATGAGCAGCACAGCAAACTAAATCAATGCTTTAAACATCTATACATCCAACAAATAAGTCCAGTGCATCATCTTCATATGGTCAACACATCACAACTAGCATATTAGTTTTATATTCTATCATTTACTATTCTCCGTGTTTCATTTTAGTCATATTATTTCCATTTAGTTTTTATTATTTCACAATAAGTTAGATTAATAATTCAAATCATTAACCCTTTCATGCATGAATTATGAGAACCTTAGTTAAAATTTTTTTCATGAGTGTTTTTATTCCTCTTTAGGCAAGAAAAAAAACAATGCAATTAAATTTTTTTAATGAACCTATTTTTCAGTTACAAAAGTTACAAAAATGGATACCATGTGTTCAGTTTTTTAAACAAAGAAACATGTATTTAAGACACAATATCAAAAAGTGATATACTGTGTGAAAATTATGAAATAAA
>JAPQRQ010000012.1:7809397-7831245 GCA_037367365.1 Apogon talboti
GAGCCTCTGAACATCCAAATGGGTCATATCTGATGAACATGAAAAGATGACAAACTGTATTTACACCAATTATTGACATGTATTGATAGGATTAGTGGGTCAGCAGGTATTAAACAGTTTAGATCAGTAGATGGTTTTGGTCGCTGGTGGATGTTTGGGTCTTTATGGGTTAAAATTGTGGTCAGTACCAGTGTTGGGGAGACTTAAACTACATGTAGTTGAACTACGCGGTTAAACTTCATTTTGCTGTAACTTGTAACAACATTCCTAATTTGTGCCACGTCAAGTAGTTCAAGTACTTTTGGGGTAATTTTTTTGTAGTTTAACTGCTCAATTTGCAAACTACAATTTTGGGCAACAACATAAAATTAAGGGTTTTTTTAGATTTATTTTTTTGTAATATAAGTTACATTTAATCAAGACTCTCCCTTTATCTTTCATCTTGAATTGCCAACGCCGGCGCCACCCCCAATAGCGACGTGCTGCCCCAGCCATGCCCATATTTATGCCCATTTATGCCTCTTCAGACTCGACCTATCTTTTAACTTGTGGGCTGTTTAAGAAAAAAAAAGTAGTTGCTAAAATTACTTTTTCTAGCCGTAGTTTTACAAACTACATTTCTCCAGGGTTACAAATGTAGTTTGTTTGAACTACTGCCATGATGAATTACTTACTTTTTCACAAGCTACACTTACAAAGTAGTTTAACCAACACTGGTCAATACACAATGATTATCAACAGTTTTGAAAGAAAAACATACATTTCAAAAAGCCTCTGAGGTGTAAAGAAGGTGCACTGAAATTCAGATGGAAGAAGTAGAATTATAAACATCATGAATACTATTAGGTGCTACGGTTGAACAGAGCATTTACACAACAATCCAGAAGCATTCTTTATGTTCTGACATGGAGACTCTGGAGGATGCGGATAAACTCTCATGTTCACAATGAGAACCGTGTGATGTCAACAGTTGGTGCATGACTGTTGCCACCCACCCAGCTGTTGAGGTGCTTCAGGACGACTGATGAGCACCTTGACATGATGAACACACCTGATGGCGCTCCCTGTGGCCCTGGTCTCCGGGGAGCCTCACAGACAGCTGCAACGTCGGTTTTGGGCAACGTTCCAACAACAACATGGAAGTCGACGGAAACCAAGTTTGAAAGCAATGCTCATAAAATCGCCAATCACACTTTTATGTTTGCTAACAGTCTGCTGCCACTGAGGAGAAGCCCCTTTAATGAGGCTGACTTGGTTATTCGTAATGGACGGCCCCCGTAATAGAAAACTGCTGTGTTGCTGTTGCATTGGTTTCACATTTTTGACCAACAGCCAAACCAGTGAAGCATAAAAAGTCTTTAAGGTTGTTGCAATACACCATGAAATTCAAGACCTGGGTGTTCCGAACCCACTATATCTGGTCTTCCTCCAAATATCTGCACTCTTAAATTTTCTCCACCCGGGATCAACTGTTAGCACCGGCAGACACTCCCAGTTCCTTTACCACCTTCTATAATCTTCCTGAGAAACCAAGGTGGGACTTTTGGGTGAAAAGGTCACTGTCCTTCAGGATTCCTGGCCTGGCAGGGGGCAAGGGTTGGGTTGAAATGGAGGGGATGGAGGGGCGGGGCGAGCACTAAGGTAAGCAGGGTCATTGTATGTCCAGGGGAGGGACCTAAGTCGGGTTTGGCCCTTTGGCTTTTGTTGATGTTTTTGTTAGCATTGTTGGCCAGACCTAATACAGCATTCCTTGTGGCTTTGCAGCGGGTACCAGGGAAAGGTAGCAGCGAGGGGGAAAGACGACAAAGCAGATGGAGCAAGACTTATGGGAAACAATAGAAGATGACCCCCCCCCCGAGCCTTCTGGGTCTTCAGGGTGTTAGAGAAGAAAAATGCACCACAGCGATGGAAGAAAAAGAGCCAGAGGAAAGATTTAGCAAATACATCATTTACCGATGAGATCAACTGTAGACTGACTGACTTAAAACTATATGTGACATCTGAGCTATATTGTTTGGCTGTAGTTTGGTGCAGTGTGTATTTGAAACTATGGTAACACTTTATTTGGGTTGTCCACCGAAACACATACATAACAGAGGAGACATGATGCCATTCACAGGCTGACAAATGGACCTTTACATTTCAATATGTTGATATGAATAAGTCAGCAAAATGTACACTGTAAAAAGTGAGACGACATTGAATTAATTATAACATTTAAAACAATGTTACCACAAAAAAAAATAAAATCAATGTACACTAAAGTAGAATTGAGTGGATGTACTGTATAAAATAAAAAGTAAGAATATGAATTTATTTTACATTCATTCATTTTTTAAAATAACATTTAAAACTATGAGGAATTTTATTGTTAGGTGATATTTTGATAATTAAGTTACTTAAGCAAATCAACCTTTAGTGGATCTAACATCTGCATATACTGATAATAATTGAATACAATTTTCGTGAAATATTACTATTTAACCAGTTTAATTGTACTTTCCTTTAAAATTGATTTGGCTATATTAAATATATTGAACAAATAACTGAAAAATTGTTTTTACACAAACACAAATAGTTATTTTTTTAAGTAAAGCTGTGAAACTCTTGTCCAATACAGAGGATAAAAATACATTGCTGGGCCTCAAGGTTAAAATTTGTTTTTATTTAATTACTTGAATAATAAAAGCACAAAAAATATGGATTATTTTTCTTGGAACTGATGCTTCAATGAGTGAAAAAGTTATTGATACTCAACACATTATCTCGAGTTAAAGTGATAATTCATTTACAAAGTGTGGCAGCTGAGTTGGAAAATGTGAGCCTCTAAGATGCTGAAGTGTTTGGAACACTCTCAACTCAACGTTAGTGGGATTCCACATTTGATAGATTGCTGTTTAATTGGCTCCGACAGTTCAGCACCTGATTTCACACTTCTCATAACTCATTTGTGTGATCATTTTAAAACACGACAAATCTCATAAGGAGCGTCTTCTTTTCTTATAATTCATACAGTTTATCTGCTCATCTTAAAGCTTTGTCAACATCAAAGTTCCATTTAAAGCCTTCGTACTGATGACCTTTACTGAAAAACACAGGAGTTTGCCTGAAGTGACTTAGACGAAGCTAGTGGGGTGGAGCTGTGGTCAACTGAAGCTTCACCTACATCCATGTCATTCTATTTTTCACATGGTCTCCTAAGGCAGATATTCTTAGACAGCTCTCCAATCATTACGGGCCTTCCTCCTCCTCCTCCTCCTCCTGGGCCGCTTTTAAAGCAGATTACAGGTAAATGGGTTGTTTTCACCCCGAAGCCTCCTGTCACTAAAATATGGACGTGTTTGAAGTGCTGGGCCCTTCCTCCGTCAACAGAGGTTACATGTGTGGGTATGAACAGGATCAGTCACTGCGCCGGCGTTATCGCTGTCGGTTCGGCGTGTCTGCCAGAACTTAGCCAAATTCCACAGACCAAGATTACCATCCTCAGTCCGTTGCTTACTCCTCAGCTTTTCTCGTAGCCTTTCTGTAAATGCTCTTAGCGCCGTGCGCCCACAGATAAATATGCTTACAGTGGCTCAGTGGCTTTTGATGCATGGTTCTGGCCACTTTTGTGGTCACGAATTAAGTCAGCTTTCACAAGAAACAGAGACGCACAGTGAGAAACAGCACAGTTCCTCAGCCGCCGCCCACCACATGGAACATTTGCCTACACATGCAGATTTTGAGAAGTAGCTATTTGTGTTATCTGAGGTTCCACATGGACAGAGAAAGACTTTCCTTTCTGCTTCACTCAACCAGGAGAACCGCCAAAGCTCCATCCATCAGATAAAGGATTCTGTTTTTTTCGTCTTTGGGTCGGGCGCATGAGACGAAGGGTTTTTGCTCGGAGCATTAGTATGCCGTTGCCAGGCGGAGGTTTTTTAAGGCTGGCCCAGGGGAGCAGATTATGACTAATGAGACCAAGTTACTGTGACCAGAGGAGGCAGCTGGCGAGAAACGGGGCTCCGATTAAACTTTTTTATCATGAGATCTCTCTGTGGGCTAGACTGAGGGACAAACCCACAGGAAGTGCATCACATCCGACGCCGGTCACGTCCGCCACGAAGCGTTATGAGCTACAGTGACTTTATATGGACATCTCGGAGTCGGTGAGACATTCAAGTTTATACCGACTTCTCTTTCGTTCAACTATTATGTAGATTTGAAAGGAAGCAACAATTTTGACGGATGGACATTAAAACTGGACGCATTCATTCTCTCAGTTTGCCCATAACTGTTAGAAGGTGTACATGTTACAGCAGATGTTTTTATCCATTTTCAACAGATAATGCTTAATGCCGTATATGTCGCCCACCTGGTCCCTTGTGTACTGACAGTTTTGTTTTTGTGGTCGTGTTTTAACATGACTCAGAAGGGATGATTAATATTAAGATTATTTGACTGCCTTGAACATTTTATTCTATTTCAAAACCTCCTTTCCAGAAAAGTTTGGGAAATTTGCTAAAATGCAATAAAAACTTAAATCTGTGATCTAACATGTACTGTGTTACACTGAGTTTCCTTTTTATTTCACCTCTTAATCATTCAGGATCTGAGTAAACAGATTTTTTTTGCAAGAACTGTTGTCTTTTCTTATTGTCTGTGGTGGGCGTTGTCTGTTTGTCCTCATGATGTCCATACAGTTACAACTGGAGACAGATGTGGACTGGAGTGGGACAGTCCAGTACCACCACACTTCATTGGAACTGCTGCAGACTTGGCCTGGTCTTGTCCTAATGAAACAATCTTGGACTTCAGGGGAAAAAAATGTCAATTTGATGGAAGCAGATGTCTATCTACAGGTCAAATCACATATACAGGTCAGCCATGTGAACACCGATGCAGCCCCAGACCATCACAGATGCTGCCTTTGCACCTTTTACAGCAGTCTGGATCGTGTTTTCATCTTTGACACATAAAACACAGCAACTTTTTTTTAATGTGGACTCATCTGACCACATTTCCACTCCCTTTAGGTCCATTTCACTAGCATTTGTTCACAGAATCTATATTTCTGGATGCAGCAATGAAAGCAACATTGTCAGTGGGTTTCTGGAGTCCAGTTCTCTCATGAAATAGTGCCAGACTTTGTGCCAAACCTCAAGTCTCAGCCTTTGGTGGATCCTGCTTTCATGTCCTATCATGATCCCTCCCCTGCTAATTGTGGAATCTGCACAGTGCTATTTGTACATTCCACAAACTTTTCAGTGGGATTTTGTCTCGGTCTCAAGTTTTGAAGTCGTTACAGGCATCAAAATCTAAGTTTGCACAGTTAAGTTGATGACTTAAAACCCTGAAACTCTTGTTTGCTCTTTTGTAAATTAAATAAAGGTTTGAATGGAAGAATTATTGCATTTTAAGTCTTCCAACATTTCTGTCAATTGGGTTTATAATCATAATACATTAATGAAATAGTATTTAACCCATAAAGACCCAGTGCTATTTTTGTGGCAGTTCTCAAATTATTTTTTCTTTGTATTTAACCTTTTTTAAATGATTTATCAATACTTACCATAATATTATCCTCTCTATTTTTTGTTTTTGTTGTAAAAATCAGGTATATTTCTATAGTTAATACAATGATCATATACTGTAATCATCGTGCTGAGATTACATTTGAGGGTTTTTATATCAAAAAACAGATAAAACTTAAGAAAACATTTTTTTTCTGTAAAATCTATCGTTAATTGAACCCAGTGTGTCCATCCACTGTCATTGATCAAACACCGTGGGTTTTACTGGTGAATCAATGTTGTAGAAGACGGTGTTCACTACGGAGCCTCTGAACGTCCAAATGGGTCATATCTGATGACCATGAAAAGATGACAAACTGCATTTTACACCAATTTTTTACATATAGATAGGATTAGTGGATCAACAGTTGTTAAACATTTGACATCAGTAGATACTTTTGGTCACTGGCGGATATTTGGGTGTTTATGGGTTAAATATGAAAACCTGTATGAATCGTCCTCTGTGTAAGTGAGATCCTAGTTTTAACGGCGTGGCCCTCTGGTCCCATGCCTGTGCTTTTGTTTTCCCTCCTGCTGCTTTATTGAAATCCCTGTTGTCTTAGCTGACAAACAGAAATAAGTGATCAGTAATTGTTTTGTGGTTCTGGGGCATAGAATCAATTATTATGCCTCCCTAGCAATAATTTCCTTGGTTGATTTAAACAAAAGCTCCCTCTAGGTAAGTCATCAGGGCTAATTGAGACCAGGGGAAAAACCACGGCAGGACAGTGTTGGGTTTTTTTACGTGGTTTGGTTTAGTGGTGGAGTGACATCCCTGTTCTAATTTAACCAATGAGAAACTGAGGATAATGTGAACTCCTGATGCATCTCTATGGGACTGAAATGAACATGTCGAATAACTCTCATTATACATCTACCTGCAGGACATGAATATTCACCCCAACAAGGTGTGCGCAACAGCTGTGGGAATAATCTGGGACCCACCCAGTTAGCCGGAGCCCCCCCATTCACACTCTGTCTTAAGCTGCCATCCATTGTGTCTCGGCGGCTGAAGAGGAGCAGAGGAACAGGACAATTATGACATTATGGCTGGGTGGCTGAGCAGCAATCCCAGTTGGTGAGAAACAAAAAGGAGGAACAGGCAACCTGAGAGTCAGGAAAGCAATCCACCACACAGAGAGGCTGCAGAATCTCACTGTTAGGACTGCAGAACTGTGGTTATTTGCTTTTTAAAATATAAAAAAAATTAGAAATGATTATCAGGCACTCAGAGATTGGAAAAAAACAAAGTCATAAATAGAGTTGTAGTGGTATTATTGAGGTTAATGTAGAGTTATTTTGAATTTACTTAAGTATTTATTTTTCCATAACAAAAATATCCCCACTTTCTTTTTTTACTGTGTGAATTATTTTTATTTTCCATCATAGCACATACTCACAATATTAACACCAATTTCAGCCAAAGTGGTTAAAACCATAACAAGATTTATCCATTAGTGCATGTCACACACAACATAACATAAAACATAACATAAAAAACATTTTAAAAAAAAGTGTTTTGACTGCAGACATCACTGTGAATGGGCTATGGGTCATTAATTCATAACACTGGGTCTTAGTCATCCATTTCCCATTGTAGTTTTAATCCACCGTAACGCTGATGTAAATGTGTATTTTACATCGTATAACTCTACAGATAAAAACATAGTGCTGTTGCCTCTGTTTTGCTTTGCCATATGATACTGGTTATTTGGAAATCTCCTACATCACCATCATAAATCTGCCTAGATTAAACATTTTAAGGTCAGAAAAATATTTAACTATCTACTTAGAGAAAGCAATGACTGTTTAATGTTTGGGGTTTTTTTTGTTTTTTTTTTTTCCGACTGTCATCCTGGTATCTATCTGTCTGCTCTTCGTACACCATAGAGCTGATTTCATAGATTTGCTTCAAAAAGGTTATTCTACAGAGTCTTAATTAATTGACTTAATGGACTACCAAAGTGGTAGGTAGGATTTTATTGTATTTGCATTGTATTTTATCAACCTTTTTCCTCCTGATGGTTAATGTATGTTGTTATTATTTTTTTTCCTGTTTTGCTTATATTTATTTATGTTGAATAATGAACAAACTGGAGGTGTAACTCTCCTATGTTTATACCAGTCACTTCCTTCCTGGAATTTTGTTGTGACAACTATTTGATAGCATTTAACTTCTAACTTAAAGCTGAAAAAGATGACACTGGGGCAATTCAGGTTTGATCATTGCAACACCACTTGTAATATTTTTATCCTAGGATCTATTTCTCAGCGGCAGTTTATTCAGAATGCAGCAGCAGTGCACCGTCTGACAAGGACTACCCACACGGAGAACATTACTCTGATCCTGGCTGCAATTCAGTGGCTTCTTTTTATATAAGATTGATTTTAAGATTTTATAGATTACGTAGTGCACATCATGGAAAAGTTCTAGAATATAGCTGAATTATAAGTGTCATGTAATAGAAACAGCTTTTGGAATCAGTTGAGATTTTTAAGAGGAGTCGTATAATCAACTTTTATACTTTGGTATTTTTACATTTTTAATTACACATTAAAATGGTATTTTATGAGGGTTTCACTTTGTTTAATGTTTTCCATTTGATTTTTTTTTTGTGCCTTTTGTACATAAAATCCAGCCCTTATTATTTATGTCACTCTGCACTTGCAAATAAATTCTTTTCACTTTTGCATTGTTATATTTTCTTTACTTGAATTACAATGTGCTGAAAGGGGAACTGTTTTGCCCAGTGAGAATAAAAACCTATCCAACACTTCAGCTTTAATTGAGCTTTTACTTTCTGACAAGCAAGTAGTAGAACTTACAGAAACTCTGTGTCAATCAAAGCTCAGAAAATGGTTTGAAAAGACAAATTAAGTTGATAGTTTGACTTCTATTGACTGACAGAAGAAAGAGGGTGACAGGAGACGTCCAAACAAAAAGATTAAACCTGGACTGGACAAACTGGACATATATAAATATATAGAAAACTACAGCACAGTGTAATGACCTTGGATAAACAAAACCTGCTGTCATTTTTTCAATTGACACAGATATTTCTCCACCATTATTGTAGTGGAATAATACCAGAAATAATCACTGACAAATCGTGTTTGGGCTTTGAGGTTACTTGCGGTCAAAGGTTTTGGGAATGTAGTGTTTTTGTCAAATTTGTTGCTAATGTGTTTTTGAGGTACAATGTGGAATAATTACAAGTATTATACAGGTTTCAAAGACTTTTATTAACAAATAAATCACATTTCAGCAAAGAATCTGTGTGTGTCACAGCCAAACTTTTGGTCACGAAGTAGAAATTATAGCCAGTGATGTTTTTTTTTTCTTTCTGCTCAGCTGTATGTAAAAAATATACAGAAATGTAATCTAAATTACAACACCATGTTTATGGTAATGATCTTCATCCTTAATAATTAATACTATGAATAAACAATAAATACATTTTTATGTGATTGTTAATTATGTCTACATATATTTTCAAGTGTTACTTTTATTCTTGTATTGAGTCATGTGGGTTCTAACTGACACCTTCTACCTAACTTTTACAGCTGTGCATGAGTATGTTCCACTTCTGTTGAATAAACATATTGTCAAATAGTTGTAGAATTTATTTCAGTGCATGTTTCACTCTAGCATATATGGAGTCTCTATACGTTCTCGTCCACCTCGTTGCAGCATTCCTGTTTGGTTCCACTCCACCAAGGTGTTTGTGCCTCTTGTGTCATTGCCTCATCTTCTAAACTCGGCCACTTGGACATCAAAGCGGAGGTGTGTTGCTGCCTCTTCAAGCTGAAGGAGTGTGTCATGGGAGAATGACCCTGCGAGAGGCTGCAGCCCCAGGACCATGTGGAGCCACCTGAGAAGAGCGGTCAGTGCATTCCTCTGGGTCCCATCGCTGTAAAGACTCACTGTCCTGCTGTCGGACAAAAAGCCATCAAATGCCTGAGAAGGAACCTGTTTACACCTGAGCTGTAGACCGTGGATCAGTGGAACGCACGGGAATAAAACATGAAAGCAGCTGGGAGCCATGACCCGTGATGAGTGAACCTGCAGTGAGGCTGATGTAACACAGCATTTTTATGGGATATTTTATGGATTATGTGGTGGATAATACTGATGGTGATCATTTAATCAAAAGTCATCTATTACGTTAAAAAGCATGAAGAGGGTGTACAGTAACTCTTGGTTTGTTGTTTTTACAGGGTTGAAATGTTTATTTCTCATTCTGTTTTCTTCAGATGCAACAAAATACAGGAAATATGTGCACAGCCTTAAAAGACACACACAAAACTGAACTAAATGGGTCGTAAAGGTTAAAGTCACTATCTAGTGTCATCCCTGACCCCATGAGAAGAAGCACAACAAACAGTTACAGTTAAGTAAGAAATCTCATGTTAAAGACATGTTAAGTGAAAATCCTATCTCATATCTTGCTGCTTATCTTAATTTAGCTTGTCCTTTTATCTGTCAGAATGTTAAACCATTTATTAATGAGTTACTACCACTTGAAAAGTGTAAAATGCGTAATAAGCAGGTATTAATGAGTTAGTAACAGTTAAGATTCACTACAGCATGGTGAGACAAAAGTAACACATTGAATTCAGGTGTTTCATGGAGAACAGAATGTACAAAACAATAACAACAGATGTGTTAATATACATAATATTATTGCAATAAATGTGGTTAATATTAATTTACTTTTCTTTGCTTATCACATATTTCAGTGTGTTTTTGCTTAATTTTACTCAAAGTTTTAACAGTCCTGCTTCTACATTCCTGAGAAACAAGTGCCATGTACCAAAAATATTTTTTTTAAGCCATAAACCTTTTATTTTTTCTACAACTCTCACTCTGGAGGGAAAGGCAGTCTTTAAACTTAAAATAAATATTGATCTGACATTTACTAACAACTGACATGAGCATTTTAATTATGATATTTCAGATTAACAGGAATGGGAAGTCCTACGGGCTGTAGGTGTGACGTGTCCCAATATTCTTGTCCATATAGTGTCCCATGTTCTGTATTGTCAATAAAAACACCTATAAAGCAGTCTTCTGTCAATAGTGACATTTTTTCCATTCTGTTTTTTCTCTGCAACATTCTGTACAAAAAAAAAAAAGTGCTGTAATTGTGCGTTAGGCCTGGTGTGGGCAAAAAATCAAATGAAATAAAAAATATTACAAATTAATTAAATTCCCCTTCCCTCTGTCATTTTCTGTATTTATCATGTGTGCATGTGAGTATACAATTATAATAAATAGCCATGTTACCTTGTTACTGTTTTCAAAACCAATGCTATCATCATACTTATTACAAAAGAGCAGAGCGAACATGTCTGATACCATGACCAAACATGAACCATGTAACACTCATCATACAGAAAATTATCTATTGGCTTTTAATGTGAGGTGCATTTGATACCTTTTAATAGTATGTATATGTGTAGTTCAGAGAAAACATCAGTTTCCCAGTATGCAAACTACAGTTTCCTCAAAGTTGATCAAAAAACACAAATAATCACTCAAATACTTCTTGTTAAAACTCATTTACTGTTATTGTCACCCATCTGATTTTGACTCACTGAAAACCTCTTGTTCTTTTTATTTTATTTTTTTTACATCTGGTCATTCACTTGTATCAGGTTTTATTCATTAAGTCTCAACACAACAGTCTGAACACAGATCTCACACCTGTAAAAAGACAAAATCATGTCAAATTTGTCAATTCAAATTTGTTTTTGGATCAGAAATTAAGGCACAATTAAGTATTTACAAATGTTCTCTATATGAAGCCAAACCTAAATCCAATCTTAAGGATGCAGTGTGTAACTAATGCCATGTCTAACACATAGGAATGTCACCATACACTTTGCAAAACGGGGGCGTGGTGCATCTTAGAGCGCTGTAGTGCACCAGTTTGGTCGTAATCAATCTGTCGTGGCCAAATTAGCCCAGACACAACAGCTGTAGGTGATAGGATGCATTGAACATTGAGGATGGATGATTTATGGGCTTTAAGGTGGTGTGTTTTCATTGACAGAAGTGTACATTCAAATGACTGTTACATTTGTATGTAAAAATAACATTATTTATCTCTATAGAAATGACTTCAGAATGAATTTTTCTCTACATTTAACTTCACAGTCTATTATATTATCATCTGCATTTAGCAATTTTAAGTTAAATCAAGTGTAGCTGTTCAAAAGCTCAGAATTAATTCAAATGTTATATCAAAACAGAGAAAACTGAAGAAAATTACTTTTTTAGTAAAATATAAAAACAAGCTTTTACAACTGCTGTCATTTCTTGAAATGCATGGGTTTTACAGGTGAATAAACATTAGGTCAGATCTGATGACACTGAAAAGCAAAGAAACTGCATTTTACCTGAATAATTTACACATATTGACAGGATTAGTGGTTGAAAAGTTCTGAAACATTTTGATCAGTAGATGTTTCTGGTCAGTGGTGACTGGTGAGGTCTTTGAGGGTCAAAAGGAAATCCATCTTTTTGACAGTACAAGGTGTATCGCAGCACTTAAGAGCTGGAAAAATAGAGGGTTGTGAAAACCTTTGTAGATAAATCAGAAACACTGTCCTGTACATAACAATGTAACTCAGATTATGTAACAGTTAGTGACACAAAATGTATATTTTGCATTCTTTACCTGTAGGATTTTATGACAATGTCAGAGAAAGACCAGAACCAGCCAAACACCATGGTGGGCCAAGCTGGGCTCCTGGGCCTCAAATCGGTCATCCCTGTTCTAGATGAAGGTGCATGCTGGGACGGTCCGTTCTAAAGGCTAGCCTGCGTGCCCTCTGCTCTGTCCAGCTGCATACTTGAACCGATGCTCTAAGTAATAAAGTCAGACCTGCTTTGATCTGATGTCCCACCCAGAGGCTTCTCCCTCCGAGCAGACAATGCTCTAATTCATTACTGGACTTGCCTCTTCAAAGCTCAGCCAGTCTTCACCGGGAAACTCTAAACTGAGGCCTCAGACAGGCTCTTTTAAACACCCACTCGCCCTCTGGGCACTGAGGTGGCGGCTGGATGAGTCCACATAAGTCACGGTGGCCTGCACACATCCCCTCCTTAGCCCTGCAGCGCCACACCTATCCCCCCCAGGTGACAGGTGGATTACTGGGCATTGGTATGTTCTGCATTCTCGCAACCATTTACTGCGAGAAACTGTCACTTATGGCACACAAAGAGATTATGCAAATGTTATGTTTTGTTTTGTTTTGTTTTTTTTTAACATGGGAATTAACATAAACACACACATTTACATCAGTGCTCCACACCACAGTCAGTTTACGCCATCGCATCTGTTAGCATCCCGTGTCCTTTCATGTTGTGCATTTGAAGCGTCACATTACACTCAGATGTGTTTGTTGTTGCTACGTAATCCCTTGTTATAGCCTTAAATGGACTATAGCTGGCAGGGCACCCAAAAGAGCCACTTGAGTAAAACAGATTGGAGTTTGTCGTGTCCGAGAGAAGGGATCAGTTATAAAGTGCTTGTGTGTTGCTGCTGATCCGTGACAAAATTGACTGTGCATGTGCTTTTTTTTTTCCTCTCAGTATTGTGATGCAGGATCAGAATTTGGCCACTGAGAAAGTGATTATGCCTAAGAGCTTCACAAATAAACATGGATTTTCATGACTTAATGGGCTTTTATTATCAAAGCGGTTTTGATAAATGTGCAATAATACCACCCATTTATAAAAATATTACCCTTAAGAGCGAACCATTTTCCCTTAAGTCTCCACATAAACAGATGCTCTTACATAACTTGATATGCTGAAGACTCGTCCAGCCTTTGGGTGGCAAGAAGCAGAGTGTCAGAGAAACCTGCTCATCTCAACATCTCATTTTTCTTCCTCCTTCTCCGTCTCTGACCCTGTTTATCCACTACTTGCCAAGTCTGATGTCAGCCCGCTGCACACAGGGTCCCCGAGCGAGTGTACAGTTTCTGTTTTGACACCCGTTCCTAATTACACATGTAAATGATTGATCACCTGGACTTGGCAGGGGACTAGAGATGGAAGTCCTTCTTACATGATGGCTCTGCGATTATGTCCAAGTTCAGGACAGTTTCTGCTGCCGGGGAACAGTGGAAACAGATACCTGCAATGGCCTGAGAGCCGGGAGATTAAGTTCTGAGCACCCGCCATTTGGACCAAAGACTCTCCCTATTAGCAGTCCTTGAGGAGCAAGTTGCACAGGTGCGGCTGGATATCTATGGCTCTTTGTTTGGTCTAATCCCACACAACTTAAACCAAGGCTCACTGCCCACACCTTTAAGCTGACTCTCTGACACCTGAGGGGCCTGGCCACTGAAAGAAGAATTCAGCTACTTTTGTGAAATGTGATTTGGCTAATTGATTTTGGAGTGGCCAGTCTAGAGTGCCTGAGGAAAAGTGCAGGGATGGACTGTGATGGAAGGTGAGGCTGCTTTCTTGGTTTCATTAATGCGCGGGAACACAGGTGGTGAAATCAACCTGCTGCTCCGAGAACTCTCTCTCCTTACAGGTACAATATTATACTCGACTGCAGACATCTCAGCTCAAATCTTTAAGAAAATAAACAGCCGGTCGGTGCCAGAAAGCGTGTAATGCTTTCACAGATGGGGTGAGAACCTCTGTTTCTCTGCTCCGCCCGGAAACAGCTGTTGGCTAGTCTGTGCTTTGACTCAGGTATGGAGCCAATCTGAGGGCCATGAGGGTTTTAACCCCAATCTCGTCCTCTGTCTCCCAGCCTGGCACACATGGGCTGCGCAGCTGCACTTCCCATTGATCTACCGGGCTGCCTGGATGACTGGAGGGAGATAGATTGGAGGGGAAATGGCTTAATTGTCCTCACTCTCACTGCTGGAATGCAAATAGCCCTCCACTGCCGGCCTCCACTGAGACCGGAGCCCCATGTTGAGAAATGTAAAAGGTGCAATTTCTTCTGGTGGGAGTGAAAAAAAAAGAAAAAAAGAAAAGCACAGGGAAAATGCTCTGCAGCGTTTTATTCCTTTTTAATCACAAATATTGATCAGTACAAAAAAAGACATCCCAGTGCTGCAGTTCTCACATTCCGTCATTGTTTTTTTTTTTAATTAATTAAAAGTGCTGTCTTGCTGAGTGCCAATACTATTCATTAGCCAGAGGTCAAACAGATAGACAGGTGAAGGGTCATGACTCACGTAGAAAAGGCGGGAGATGAAAGAGTTAAATGCCGAGGCGTATGTATCCTGTCTGACTTTGATCTCTGCCTCAGGTAGAACTTTCATAGCCATCAATCTTTGCCAGGAGCCAACAGGAGTCTACTCCCTCTGTGAACAGGCTTGCACAGACTCAGACCGTCTCCTTGCTTTGACAGAGGGCTGGCATGAAATGTCATACAATCACACAAGTCCGCAACAAAACTCTCACAGGCAATCTGAGTTTAATGTTCCTCACAGTCAGATATTACTCTCATGTTTATCTGTTTCATTTGATCTTTTTTTTTTCTAACTGATGAAAAGAAACTGGTTATGTTGGGCAAGAATGCAAGGAGGGAGACGAAAGGGCGTGTTTTGGTGAGGTTCAAAGATGAAATGAGCAAGTCTCGCAGGCTTTGATGTTTCTTGGCAGGCTTCAGACAGTCACTGACAAACTGATGAGCTGGGAACACAGGTCTGTAAATGCCCGGCCCGTCCTGGCCCCGCTCGTCTAGCCCCTCCAGTGACAAACGCTTTAATATGACAAGGTTAAACACCTGAAGCACTGCAGCAAAATGGTCACAACCAAGCCAGGGTCAGAGGAGCGGCTTTAAACACTGGGCGGCTCGCAGCTTTAGTAAGACTCTTCACTTATTCATGGTTGCTTTGCAAAACACGGTGCCTGTTTATTTGGAAAGTTAGTCTTGAGGACAGGTCAACAGAGCTTAATAGAGATAATAAGATCCAACACGAACATACACACGCAAATCAAAGTAATAAACCTGTGCATGCATGTATTATGTTGCATCATCTGTCGCATTTAGTTAATAATTTATGGTCATAGTTACATTTTTTTTAGATCAAATCTATTTTTATTTATTTCACTTAGCAAGGATAATTCTTTAGAGTTAAAATCACTCTTTTGGCTTATGAAACGTATCGTTAGCCTGATAGCATAATTGTCGAAGTCGTAATTTTGGTCAAATTGTGATATCTGCATAACTTTCATATCATAATTTGGCCAAAAAATCTAACTTTAGCAATTATGCTACGAGGCTAACAATATGTAAACAATGACACTTAATGATTTTTTGTCTTCAACATACAATGTAATCTTTATTAAATATTACCATCTCAAGTGGGTACTGACTATGACACTCTGCTAAGTAACATATTACCAGGCTGCACAATGTGGAAAGGAGAATGAAACATACAATAGACGCATATCTTTCTAAGAGTTTGCCAAGTTTTTCTATGAGAGACGGTGTCATTTGATAGGCAGCAGGGTACAGGCTGGGTGCTGTGGGGCCATTGTGTCCTATTGTAGGTCACAATGGAACTTAACACTTGACAGAGCCAGGGTTTGTTGTCAGGAGCTGAACTTGATCCCGTCAAGTTGTTCTCATTGAAGAGCTATAAAGAAAGGGCTTTGACCTCACGGCTGTGCAAGCTCTGTATCAGGCCAAATATGAATTCTCCATTCAGTGGATAGTTATGTACGGCAGGAGGCCTCTGTGTTTTAGTAGGTGTCTGTGTTTCGCCGGAAACCTGTTTAGACACGTTTTTCACGTTACTTTCTCACAATCCTTTTTGATGTCAGATAACAGGGTTCAGTGGTGGAGGATTGCGTGCCCGCCGTTCTTCAGAGCAGGTACTTAACCTGGCAGCCCTGCCCCAGAGACTCTGCCGGGCTTCCCAGACAGATGTCCTGTGCTCCGGGGCCTTGTCATCTCCATCACCTCTGGCATTTCAAACTGATGCCTTCCTCACACACTGTTGCCCTGCAGACCACAAAAGGGGGTTCACGTTACCGGAGGGACAGGTAACTTCAGATGGATAATCCTTGGACCTGGTAAACCGGTCTTCAACAGGACCTACCGTCTAAACCTGGCAACCCCCAGCCATGTCATTGTGTGTTGATTGGATGTGCATGTGTGACTCCCCTGCACAAATCATTGTCCGGCATGTTCAGTATTTCCACCTCCATCTGTTAACCCAGCCTGTCTTTTAACAGCGATCACTGTTGAAAAAAAAATAAAAACAACAAATTTATGAAAGCCCTGCACTTCTTCTATAATTTTTTTTGTCCAAACATCTGTAATTTGTTAAACCTGCAGGCCTTTCAAGTGACTTTACGGCTTCATTGTGGATCTTTTTATTGTTTCTCAGAGAGATTTATGGCCTGAACATATTGTCTGTGCAGTCTTCATACTTTATATCCTTCACAAAAGCCCTCAGTGGATGTCCTTTGAAATACTGCTCTGAATGTAATGTCAGATGCCTCCTCAGATGTCTCTTCAGATGCTTGTAAACAGACAGTTAACAAACCCAGCAGCTCTGGGAGCTTGTGACACCACTCCCCCAGCTGTTTTGACCTCAGCTGAACTCATGTGCCATCCCAACCACCAGGCTGAGCAGGATTCTCACACAGACAACTGTCTCTCAGTGTTTGCAGCTCCTCCAACTGCTGCCACCCTCTGTCGCCTCACTGATCCATGCCAGCTTCCAGCTTTTGTTTTTCCTACCCAGCTCCTCTGGTACAGGGGGTAAGATTTACAGCGGAAAAATATACTATATTTTCCCCCCATGTTGAGCTGGTGAGTCTGGAATGTGTGTTTGGGCAAGATTTTGCGAGGAGTGTGAAAAAACAACAGAGCTGTAAACACCAAGTGTAGACCCAGACTGGCTTCTTTGTTCCAGATGTGGAGCAGGCGCAGTGTTAACGCAGCTCCATCCAAGCACCGGGCTGCAACCCAGCACACTGCCACCACTGTCCCCCTGTCTGTCCATCAGCTGGGCCCTCTGTGGATTCAACTGGACAGGTTACTGCGAGTGTCTGCAGGATTTCCAATAAATAAGCTGAGTGTGTGTGTGTGCGCGCGCGTTGGTGTGTGTGCGGTGTACGTGCCAGCGCCCGCAGTCAGAATTGGTACCAAATGCGCATTAGAGCCGCAAACAGACGACAGAGGAGGGTTAAAAAAAAAAAAAATCAGCTATGTATAATTTCGACATATGACCGACGCTCTGTACAAATGAAGTCATTTAAGTCAGATGGCCGGTGTGACACCAGGCTCAGGTTGCACCAGGATGGATCAGAAGCGCATTACGGTTAACGGATTCCAGACTTTTTTCCCGATTTGCCAAGGTTTCTATATTCAACCAATCCATTAAAAGTGTAAGTGTAGCAGTCAGCGGCGGTGTGCGATGGGGCTGTCATCCGCTGTCTGGCAACCATTATACCCATGATGAATTCAAAGCCTGGGCCAAAAGACCAGACACACACTGGCATTTCCCACGCAAGGCCATTCCCCGCGACACTCTCAAGTTTTGGAGCAAGTGCATTTATTATTATTATTTTTTTATTTTATTTTTTTTCTTAATTTTTAATCACCTACTATTTCCCTGTGACCCTCGGTGCCGCTGGATATTTACAATTTTATCTTCGTTCCTTTTTAATTACACAAGGTGACAGTTTCTTTTAAATTGTATACGGATTTTCTAACATTTACAGTGTTATTATGTACTAAATATTCAAACCTTAAACATGTGGTGTGTAAATGAGAGTTGCGTAAAAATTATTTACCACTGAAATCTGTTAAAATTAAAGCCGAAAAAGAACGACAAATGAATGCATCACAGTCATTAATACGTATGTTTTAGCCTTCATTAGGTTGTATTTTTTTATTCTTTGACACTTCCACGGCATCTAGGAAACGCATAGGTGTCAGTTTCGTAATAAATGCAGGAGACATAAGCATAAGATAAGTAGAGGAACTTTGAAAAACCACAATGTTAATCATATACTCAATATTAAAGCAAGTACACATACCTGTGCGCTTTATATTCTGTTATATTTTGATTATTCTTATGTTGTCTGAATATTGTTTTTTTTATTACATTAACACGGTCGTTTCCACCATGAACCTATCCACAAAAGACGGACATTGGTACAGAGAAAGCCGTCAAAGCGCAGGAAATTATATCATGTGTATCCGATGCTCAAAAATTTGAATAATTTACCATCTTCAAAGGAAAATAAATAAATAAATAAAACATACATCTAGAATTTAAAAATATCCAAATTTAGCAGTTTCTTTATATTAAACTGATTCATTAATTCAGACAAATTGTTGCAATAGGCCTATACACTGAGTTTCTTTGTAGCTCCAGGTATTTGTTTAACTATTTTTCTTTTTTACATTGCTTTGAAGGAACTGTAAAAAAAAAAAAAAACTCTGAATAGAGCAAACAAACATTTTCATCTGGTAAAGGCCTCTGAAATATACTGAGTATTACATTCAATGGCACTGTAGCAAACAGTGTATAATTTACAGACAAAAACAAAAGCAAAAAATTTGTTTTACTTGTATTTATTTTCACCAAACATTTTGTACTTATAACTTATATGAATCAGCATTCCAACATAGCAGCAGTGAAGCATGTAAATGAAACAAGTAAATGGGTGTTTCAACAAGGGGGAACACACCAAACAAATTCATGAACATGGTTGACAATAAATCAGTTTTATTAATGACAGACTCACAGTCAAAATACACTGTATCCTACGAATAATCGAATGCAAATTCAATCAGAAATGACAGCAAATAATGCAAGAAGAAGGTGTGTTTCTGTTTTTATCAGCTGAGTCAGTGTGTAAACATTTGATGCGTGTGTGCCAAGACGTTTACACATGAATGATGTTAATGATCCAACACCAGTGAACTCTCTGGGCCCTCAGAGGCTGCCAACAGGCACAACACACACATCAGCAGCAACGTGGCTGCACTTGAGGAATGAGACCCTGGCCGTGCACATATTAGTGTTCTTGTATGATGGCGCCTGGAGGTAAGATTAGGCCGTTCATCCTCCTCTGCTCCCTTCTGTTTCCTGAGGCACAAAACAGTCAGAGAAAAAAAAAAACATCAATCCCATTGTTTGCATTGGCTTAGTTGATCCATAAAGGACTGAAAAACATCTGCCTTGTACAACTGGTAGGTCTTTCAGCAGCGTTACCCAGTGATAGATATCTGTTTACAATGGAGAAAGGCTTGTCTGCCCTGAATGAGATGTATTAAAGCACAGGAGGTGAGTCCACATCCACATTCAGCACAACATATAAAGGCAGAGATGCATGTAAAATGTGAAACTGTGATGAAAATGTCTGGTTTTCATTTGGGTACAAGGAAGAAAATCATTTTTTTACATACTTTCATGTTTCTCACGCCTTGTCTGATCTGTGATTTACCCAGTTTAACTGAGTGATGCATTTTCTGGTGGGATAATTGTGTCAAACCACACCTCAGCTTCAGACCCATCAGAGTGTCCCGCTGAAAAGGGACGTGTGGGGTTTGGGGTCTTTATTCATGTCTATTATGTGGCGAGTTGAGCCTATGATAATAAATTCTGGCATCCTGTCAGGGTCGTGGACTGTCAGTCTGAGTAGACCTCAGCTCAGCCCCGGCAACAGAGAGTTACTTGTAAAACATGACGTGCCAGTGGGGAAGATCACAGCCACAGCAGTTGCTTGGGAATGTGCTCTTGGTTTGTA
Organism: Apogon talboti; assembly: GCA_037367365.1. NCBI lineage: Eukaryota > Metazoa > Chordata > Actinopteri > Kurtiformes > Apogonidae > Apogon > Apogon talboti. Next base: position 7,829,705 of record JAPQRQ010000012.1, read on the forward strand.
CACAAAGAATGCTGTCACTCTGCATCAGAGCTGCGTGATGGACAAACTAGATCTGTGTGCATATGTGCGTGTGACAGCACACTGGCAAAACACACCTATGTCAAACACACCTCCGCAGATGTACGCTCACGCACAATGTTCAGGAGTGGAGACGCCAGTGAGTCTGGGCTGCATTCAGGAGTCTGACTGTTCCTAAAATCATCCCATTGCGTGTATTAAGACAGCCCAAAATGGACACATCCCTGCCCTATGACTGCAGGGCTCGCCTTTGTTCTTTACCCATAATACACACATAATTACAAGCTTTAAAGGGCTGTACCTCGCTTTCTCTCTCTCTCTCTCCTTCTCACCTCATGCCCACACCTTGGCTCTGCTCCATCCTGACACATATTTACACCTAGGAGTCAATCCCCTGCATTCAACAACTAAAGTGTCACACAAGAGAGCTGTAAGTAAGCCCCACAGGCCTCGGTGTCTTCAAAGACCTGCATTTTCAGTTTATCATTTCATTCATCAGTCAAAAGGGTGAGTTTTTCTGTGACGGAAGGCCACAGGAGGTTGTTTTCCCACTGAGAAGACCCAGCTTTAAACACAACACCTGCTGCTGTAATATGTGCAAAAGCAATATCTCAGTCACTGGTTGCCAACTGTAAATACCATAATACCAACAACAATAATGCTGCAGTAAGTTCCTATTAGACATGAAGCCACAGCGTTGCACTCTAGTGATAAAATTTCCCAGTGAGAATTTACAGCTGCTCAGCTTTATGTGTGAAGTCAGGAACTGGTGCCCACAATATGAAACTGGCCTCTCAGCAGCCCTTTTTTATTGTGACTGAAATTTTACTATGATAATAATTTGTGGCTTTGTTCTGGCTGGCTGAGGCCTGTAAGGGATTGGGAAGCAGTCCAGCCCCCAGCAGGCCCAGTGCTGCCGGATTCCCAGTTGTTTCAGGCAGGGTAGGACATGACCAAAATGACGGGGTTGGACAGCAGCTCGGCACCACGCTCAAACCCACCAAACAGAGTTCAGAATGTGACTGGAGCTCAGATGAAAGGTCAGCTTCTGTACCTGTAACACACGGCAACTCTATCAGACTGAATAGAAAATAAGGAAGTGTAAATATAGAGGCTCAGCAGAAGCACAGACGCTGCCATGTTTCACCTCCACCTGTGGATTTACACTGGTTGAGTCAATAACGGCTGAATTATGGAGACGGGGGGGGGGCTTTTTTAGCCTGTGGTCACACTTTTCTCTTCACTTACACACATTTTCCCGATGCACCTTGTAGATTTTGCTGACTCTGCAGGCCTCACCACAATCCCACCCTCTTTTTGGCAGGTTTACGGTTTCACACATTTTGCTTCCTTATTTTCTAAATCCTGACATTTTCCTGAAATTACATTTGAGTGACATATGGGTTAGTGTCTTTGTCTCATTGAATAAAGAAACCATGGAACCCCCCCTTTTCAGTCCAATATTTATATAATTCCTTATTTACTAAAATTAACACACACACACATATATATACTGTACATAT
>JAPQRQ010000012.1:7831344-7846433 GCA_037367365.1 Apogon talboti
ATACAGATATATATGTATGTGTGTTTGTGTGTGTGTGTGTGTGTGTGTGTGTATATATATATATATATATGTTGCTCTTAAGTTGCTTCTAGGTCATGAAAAAGTATTTTCTTAAATTCCTAAAACTGAGTCATTATCAGCCTAAATGTAAGGATAAGTAAACATGTGGTTACATTGACGAACAAATGAATTAAATTGAAAAATAAAATAAAACATTTCAAAATCCTATACATAAAATTCGATGAAATGATATTTTTCCTGGATCCTAACATTTTTTTTTTGAGGATGATCCTTGTTTTTAAAGTTTCTAGATTTTAAGTTTTAGACTTTCCCACTGCCTTTAAATTATTATTAACACGTCTGTCCACCATATTTGATTCAACAGTGGTAAAGAATACTACTAATAATTATTACTACACTTAATTATGCACACACAAACGCTAATCATTAACATAAATTAACTTTTTTTTTTATTTTGCATTGAATTAATGATAATAATAATAATAAACTGTTGATGAAAACGAATTGCAGCATTAGTTTTCATTAACAGTGACAGATCACATATTCTTTCTTCTCAAAAGCAGCATTAAATACTCTGCAATGGCCTAATTATGTATAATTATGTATGATAATGATAATCGGGACCAAACTGCAATGTGTCAAAAACTAATAAAATTTGAATGATAATTATATAGAGCTAGGCTCTAAAAACTATCAATAGAACATTTTATCAGGTTTTGGAAGAAAATTGTAATTAACGCATTTTCTTTCACTCTAGATTTCTTTATGTTCAGGGACTTGATTTTGACCTCTGACTATGATATATTGTATGGAAGGAGGTCCGTGCATCCTGTATCATATGTAAATGAAGTTGATGGTGGAGCTCCGGTGACAGCAGGCTGCTGAACACCAATCAGAGCGCGCGCAGATGGAGGCAGTGTGTGTGAGGCTCCGCAGGCAGGAGGTGTCTGAACAACCATGTCAGCTCCACACTGATGTGAAGGATACCTTTCGCTTTTATTCCATTTTTTTTCCACCCAAACAGTTGTGAAAATGCACGTTGCAGCCTGTTACCGCGGGGAAAACTTTCTCACCAGCCAAGCATTGGACGTCTTAGGCGTGGATCTGATCCAGGTTTTCCGACAGGACTCATGAACCCCCTTCAGAGCGACGGGTTTATGGACTCGCGTATTAGCCAATAATGTCTATGGGTTTCATGCCTGACAGTCTGAATGCCTCAGATCCTTCCAAATCGGCTTTTCTTGAGTTCGGCCACGGACATCCGGCGCATCAGCAGCACGCCTCCGGACTCTCCCACGTCTACCCGGTCCACGGCTTACACGCCGCAGGACATTCCCAACACGAAGGTCCGTTTCCCGGCGGCGCGTCCTACGGCCGTTCTGTGGGATACGCCTACCCCGGAGCGGTGAACGCGCATCCCGCCTCTGCGTACATGTCCTACCCGCACAGCAATCACAGCACCGGCAGCCTGGCCCACGCCACGTTAGACAGCACAGGTATGTGTCACGGCCACGACGAGCCTGGTTAAAGGAGATCACGACACCACACATGTTTGTTTTAGTCATTTATCCTTCTTCAGGTTTATTCAGACATGGACATGCTCGGTTTTTTTTATGTCCAAACAAGGCCACAGTTCCAACCACTGCTTCTCCCACAGATGCTCCTGCCTCCCACCCCTGTTATATAACGGAGGCAGATGGAGCCATTAATTTTATTGACCATAATTTTGTGTTCTGTGGGTAAGTCCAATTATGGCCCGTGTGCCCTGCGCCTACCCCACGAACTTGGTTTGACTCCTTGTTATTAATGCACATTCACAGAAAATAAGAGTTGCGTGGTGTTTGTTTGGAGGTCTTTTAAAATAAACGGCTCTTGTTTTATTTCTTTTTATAGTGTAATTAATACCATTAATTGCTGACTGCAATATCTGTAACAATAATAACTATAATCAGTCTATTTGTGGTCATTATTTAGGTCTGTATTTGCAGTGTTTTATTTGAAGGCCTGCAGTTGTGCATCAGTGCGTGGCCTTCCTGCACCCCCCACCTAAAGCCTCCTATACCTCTCTCTCCTTCCACTCTTTTATTGTCTGCTGCGTCCACAAGACCGTGACAAGTCCACGGTGACTGAAAACAGGGAGATTCGTCTTAATGGAAAGGGGAAGAAAATCCGGAAGCCCCGGACTATCTACTCCAGTCTGCAGCTCCAGGCTCTGCACCAGCGCTTCCAGCAGACCCAGTACCTGGCCTTACCGGAACGCGCAGACCTGGCAGCCAAACTGGGACTCACCCAGACTCAGGTTGGCATTCTGCACCAGCACTAATAATTGGTATTAATTACCAGAATGATTAGGAAGTCATAATTATCCTCAGATATCGGGCCTGTGAGCCTAGGTGATATTTGTCTGATATCTTCCACCCAAATGCACTAAACTGGACAAAGTTGCAGCAGTTAAGTTTTGCAGAAACAAAAGGGGGATGTTTCTGGTTTTTCGCCCACAGTTCAAAGTCGTATTTGTTCTGTTGTAAATGATCACAGAGCTTCAGGAGATCAAATGGAAAACAAATTGTTATGATTTGTAAGTAACTATATCCTTTAATGCGCGCCTTATTTACTGTACTTAATATGGTGGATGTATTCTCTTTGTCAGCCCTGATCCCAGAAGGGCTTTTGGAAAATAGCGCACGACCGCAGGTAAAATTATATATATAATAAAAAAACAAAAGAATCAGGATTAGAGGTTTGGAAACGTAATATAAGCTATTTTAGGGGTTAGGGTTAGCGCTGATTTTAATGTATTTAAATTATTGTTTTTCTTATTTATTTCTTAAACTCTACGTCAAAGTTTATGTTTGATTTAATGAATATTAAATGACACATATTTAATACACTGTTGTCCATAAAGTTGGAATAATTTTGTTTTCAGACACATTCCAGTTTTTATTCTTATACGTAAACATTAGCAGTCACCTTTATCCAGGTACAATGATTGTATTCTGAGTCCCAGTTACGCTTTATCTATCAAGAATAAATCATATTGTCACTATTATTTCCTGACAAGAGATACAAATATTTTATTCCAACTTTATGGGGCACATACATGCTTTCCATATTTAATACACTTTACATAAATAGTCAGAAATCATGTGGATGTGTTTTTACGCACAGATCAAGTTGCATATGAACAATATGTTGTTCACTCATAGCATAAATCAGATTTGTGGCAGGGTGGCTGAAACAGACACATGGTTTTAATTCCGCGTGCAAACATACATGTATTTTGGAGACAAACAGGTGCACGTGTCGCTGTCAACAAATCATCCGCAAATGGGATAAAAATGAACTTTTCACATGTCGCCATGCCTGTTATTTTCCTCCACTTTCACGAATAATGATGATGCTTGGTGACCTTGGCTGACAGTTTCAGAAATAACAGATAAACAAACCAATCCACTCTGTCATCTGATCTGCCTCCTGCGCATTTTCCCTCCATCTCTGCACTTATATCGCGGTAATTACCCTCCAGTTTGATGCGCCACTTTGATGTTAACAGCGCGTTTTTAATGCCATTTTATGTCAGTTCACTGCATTTTTTCCCCTCTCCTTTTGCATAAGCAGAAATTTCAGTCACCCACCACAGAGCAGGCTTAGAATCCACGCGCCCTTTAGGCTGTTTTTATTTCACAACGCTCTTAGACTCGGTTTGTTGCTGTCACACTCATGCACCATTGGACTCATAAAACAGCGAACAATGACAGAGCTGGGTTTTAATGGATTAGAAGTGCGACTAGAAGTGTGTTTGAATGGCAACAATGAGCCAATAGCAGGCCTGGGGTTTACAAAATCAACACAGAAGAAAGGGAGTTTTCCATTTTTATTGTTTACTATAACCCTTTAAGGCCAATTGTGAAGAGTTTAATTGAGGGAAAATATGCCAGTAAAAATCCTTTTCACAGCATTATTTCCTTTAAATGACTATTTAGTGTTTCACCACAATGACAATTATGTGTATTTATTCTTTTTAGGTGAAAATATGGTTTCAGAATAAGCGCTCCAAGTATAAAAAGATCATGAAACATGGCAGCGGATCAGAGGGAGAACATCTCCACGGCACCCACTCCATCTCCCCCTGTTCACCCGGCTTACCGCAACTTTGGGAGGTCTCTATGGCGAACAAAGGCGCTCCAATGCACCCAAACAATTACATGAACAGTTTTGGTCATTGGTATCCAAACCATCATCATCATCATCATCAGGACGCGATGCCCAGGCCTCAGATGATGTGAGCGGATGGTGCTGCTGTGTGAGGACCAGGTGGTAAAAATCCACACACAGTTCTCTCCGCGGCTGAAATCAAAACTAAAAAAAAATGTGTGTTTGATGGAACTTGTTTATATTCTTTTGTGTTTTTCGTGCGTTTTTTGTTTCTCACTATCACAGGCATCAAATATATATTTTTAAAATTGTAAGGATGAATGAAGCGTTTTGCGACGTCTCACCTCAATGAAATGTGGACGTAAAGTGTGCAGTTTAAAGACTCTGGATAAAGACGTTCTTAAAAAAAACCCCCAAAAAAACCATGTTGCCCTGTCTCCTTTATTATCAATGTGGTGAAATGTTTTAACCTGTCAGCTCAAATATGGCCGTCCTTTAATTAATTTAACGTGTCATTTTGGTCTTTTATGTGAGTTATTGTGACAGAGGGAGCAAATGGGTTTTACTGTAAAGATCAAAATGTTGACAGGGTCTGATAGAAGCAACGTGAAGAAGATCAGCGATAAATGAGCTCTGAGACATTACCGATCATGTTACTGATCTGTTGAGGTAATGCCGTATATCGAGATGGGTTTAATGCATTGAATTTTATGACAGCTTGTGTTAAAATTTATGATTGAGGTGAAACAAAGTTTTAAAAAAAAATCTGATGGTCTGTTTGAATTTCGAAAAAAAATGTCTTCTCCTCTCCTATTTTGTATTTAATTCAACAAAATTTTTAAATTTGATTTTAATCATTTCTACAAACATAAAAAGTTTCCGAGAGGAAAAAAGACTGCAAGGCTGGAGAAATGTGCGTAAAGTTGCCACCTTTACGCACGGTGGTTGTGGTCAGTGGTCAATGATGTATGGCGTTATATACATTTCAATTTTTGTATTTTTTTTTTTTTAGTTTTTAAGTTAAAAAAAGATATTAGGGTACATCCAGCTCTGAAAATACATACTGTATTTTTTCAACCCTCTTAGGTACATTGGTGCACTATCTAGCCGCTTTCACACGTAAAACATGACGCTTTTATGTCTTTTTAAGAGAGTCTAATGAATATCCACAACAACATCCATCTTTTTTTTACACCAGAGGGGCACATGCCGTGAGGAGAGGCTGAGAACACATCCAAGCCAACGCTTTCAGGGATATTTTCCTTCAGTCTTGCACCGAATGAGCTCAAACAGAGAACTCGCCCTTGTCATAGTGAGATGATAAATGGCAGTGGTAGTCCTCCAATGAACGGCGCCTGATTTATAGTGGTTTGCACTGATTTGCACACTCAGGCGCTTATGCTGTTTAAACACTGAGGATTAGTTATTTATATCTTAGTACACAATTTTGCCGCAATCCGAGCTGATGCTGATTAAGTTGAGGGTGAGCTTTGATTAATGAGGTCCAATAGTGTTTATTTTAAAGAATCATCCCATCCTTTATCTTTTTCATTCGGAACCCTGCTGCCTTGGCTGGCTGGCAAACATTAAAAACAACTTATCTGATGACACAGTAAGGAGAAATAAAATCTTCACACACTTTTTAAGGACATTTTGCATTCTAATATGAGTTCAGTTGAGCTAAGCGTTACATCTGTGTGCAAATGCACCATATTTCTATTGCAACGTTATGTGATATCACTGCAAAATTGTTCAATAGCCTTTCAAACTGCACATTTAAGCAGGCTTTCTCAGCATAAGGCATGATTTTATCCTTATAAACCACATTATATACACTTAAAGTTCCATTTACTTTAGTGAGCCCTCGGTGTAGATTAGATTAGATAGAACTTTATTACGCCTTTGGGTAGAGCCCTCAGGAAATTGAGGTTCCAGTAGCAGAACAACACTGAATATACACACAAGAAATACCACAAGAAAACAACATTACAATAACTATGAAAAACACAAGTGAAAAATTGCAACGGCACATTGAAAAGTACTAGTAGTAACAAGTGTAGCAGTTATATATGAAATGAAAACACAAAGTATACTCATGGATACTAGACTAGACTGCATCCGTGACCCACTCACAAGCTGCTATCCCAACCATGCCAGCACAACAAACTGTAGACTACACAGACCAGCCTTACCTCAGCCAGAGAACTGCAGCCTTGTTCAGGAGCTGCAAAGCCAGCAGTGGCGTTACCCTGAAGAAGAAAGCCACATCAGAGCCCCCGTGTTTTCACTCTTCTGAGCTGATTTTCTCACATAACGACAAGCATTGTGTTACATTAACATCTCCTTCTTTATATATATATATACACCCCTCATGCCCTTTTCCTCATTCCTGATGATTATGTGCCTTGTTAACATACGGGCCGGGGGAAGAAGAAGAGGCGAGCATTGCTGAACCAAGTGACGGGGCATCAGGGAAAATTATAGGCAATTTCACATCTCCAGATTAGAATAATGGCTTGTGGAGTTGGACAGACAGAGTAGGACCTTTCAAACGGGACCAATTATCAAGCAGGCAGATTGAAGGGAAAGTGAAAAGGCTCCTCGTGTAATAGACATGCTAAAAGGAGGGGATGGAAGACTGGGAGATGGGTTGAAGGGTAATAATAAAGGCAAAGTCTGACTGTATCAATGCTGCCGATGGTTTGGGGTGATCAGATATGAGGTGTCTGGATGGGTTTTAATTGCAGGATAGCAATAAGAGGCAAAATAGCTTGTTATTAAATCCCAGTTGCTTTGAATGAACGAATGGCAAAGCAGGTCTCTGGGGTGATTATTGTTATTAACTTGAGTGATCTGACATCTTGGGTAATTGTGAGCAGCTTCCCGGTTAGGGAGAATGAATGCATGATTTGGTTTCATCTGCAGGAAAGCATGGCTTAGTTTGGGCCACGATGCACACACTCAGGAGGATTAAAAAGGCAGAATACAGTCTGGCAGCCACAGAACCATGCAGTGTACACACAACCACACACAAAGCTTAGATTGAAAACACTGGGTTTAAGGCAGGCCAGGCACCATGAATAATGATACAAATACATGCACTTATAACACAAATACATAATATATTTGGTACAATACATAACTAAATAGTGTGTGAAGCAGTGTGTATGTGATTAAAACCACATTCATAAAACATTATGGAATAGGGGCCAGTCTAATTCAGGTGTGTGGGCTTTTTGCAGTGGGCTAACATATTTTTATTTTTGACCAGTTTATTCGACTGTTTATTTTCTGTTTTTGCCATAAGCCAAGCCCAGAGGTCAAATTTGGCTATGTAGGTCAAGGTGAACTCATGTTGGAAGATGTGATGAGACTGACTGGCTGTGAAGCGTCAGCACGCCACCAGCCCTGCCCTGCCCTCGAGGTCAGCCTCGGTTCACCAGTCCACAGCTGTCAAAGATGCCTCTCCCTCTCTTTCCTTTTTCATTTCATCTGAGTTTACATCCCAACAGGGCGCCGTGAGTGATCCTAATGTATAGGCGAGGCTTGTCCCGGCCCTGCTCTAAGTGTTGGACAGCTGCTGGGAGTCTTTCCGTGGATGCACTTTCCTCGCTGACGAGATTCCGACCTCCATCTCAACCCCCATATCCCTGCACCCGGGGGACAAGTGCTGACACCACACTGTTGACTGTTGCAGACTGAAGGGGAGGAGAGGGGCTTATAGGGGCCTGGGCACCATCTCTATTTAGGGTTCTGTGATGTTATGCCATGCAGGATCACATTCAAGTTCAACAGTTCACCTCCATCACGATGGCTACTTACACTTGTTAATGTTCAGAGATGACATATATGGACACGTCTGACGGCCCACACACACAAGCCACACAAGTGCGGCCTGTAGCGAACACACATTTGTCTTCGGCGCAAATGTTTCCCCTGACAACACAGCTTCCAGGGCCACACATGCTGAGGGAGCCACCGAGGGAGCGTCACATGGACTCTTGATGAGATTTCATTATATCAAAAGGCAATAGTCATTATGCCACTTTTGTCAAATCAGCAAGTCAAAGCGCAGCGCAGTGGTGCGATGAGTGATGCTATAGACAACTGGTGTTGAGTTCAGGGAAATAAGGGAGGACATTAGAGAAAAGGCATTAAGAGCCATGACACACTTACTTCGTGTTGTGAAAATCTTCACAGTGCTTTCTGGAATGTGAATGAATAAATAAAACAACTTTAAACATTAAAACACAAAATGTAAAATGTGTGCTAATCAAATCAATTGTACCAAGAAAAGTGAAATATGGGCCTGTTTATTTAAATCTGAAGGTCCTTTAAATATAAATTTCCACTTTTTAGAATCAGAAATCACAGTTTTTGAAGGAAATAAATCAATAGCCGTTTGAAAATACATTTGTGGAATTTTACAGTGCTGTTAAATGAAAAAATAATATTAATTAGTAAAAACAACAGTTGCTTGGGTCTATGTGATAAAATGATAATTATCATATTTTGATATTATTATTATATATGATATCTATTGTAATATATATTTTATTTTGTTTTTAGGATTTAATTTATTTGCATTATCAGCTATAACTCTATTTTATCTTTATAATTCTTCTGAAATTTTCTGCTGCTCTGCATGTGTTTGTCATATTCTGACAATAAAAATAGTTTAAAACCACAAATAACCATCTGGTTTCTTCAACTTTCACTCAGGACCAAAAACCTCTTAAAAGTGAAAAAAAAATGATTTGGCATTTTTCGTACCAGTGGATTATAAGATATGTGATACGATTATAAATCATGACAACATTTTTGACCATATAAACCAGCCCTAATGACACTATATGTGAAATAAACATGATTCATCATTCATGTTCATGATGGAATTAAAATATCAAGATGCCCAAAAGAGAAATATACTGTTTTCCATAAAGCTGGAATAAACATATTTAATATCTTCTCACTAAATGATTGTAACAATGTAATTTATTCTTTGTAGATAATGTGTAAATGGGACTCGGTATGTAATCAATGCACTTGGATAAAGGTTATTACTGATGTGTATAAATAGGAATAAAAAGAGGAATGTGTCTGAAAACAAAATTATTCCAACCTTATGAGCAACACTGTACCTAATAAATTCTTTATTTTATCTTATTTTATTTTATTTTTTTATTTATTCTTTTTTAGGAAAAGGAGGAGATGAATCTGTTAATAATAATAATAATAATAATAATAACGATAAGTAAAACTGCTGCTTCAATGGCATTGTCAAATCAATTTGGCTAAATTTAAATTACTGGACTAATGTCTCTCATTTTCTCTCGATGGAATTAAACGCATAAATAAGTGCAATTACTTATATGAAAAAAAGAAGATTAGTGGGATTTATTTTGATACTTAATGGGATATAATAGGAAACAAATGACCTGTAGGTTTGGAGTTTGCATGTTTTTAAATGCTTCATAAGACGCCCTGTGGCCGTTCATTTTCATGCATTAACACCTCCAGTCCTGAGCGCATACCTTTACAGTTTACCTTTTACTAAAGCGGCAAAACCACTATCGCCGCAAATTCAGTTTCTCTCTGCGCGTAATGACGCACTGGCGGTCGTTGGTAAAGCTCTATTGTACGCAACATCTTTGCGTTTTACGAGTTGTAAATATGTCATTGTAGCTGTCATCGCAGGAGTTGTGCTGTTAATCTCTCGACTACTGTCACTCCATTCCCCAGCGTCACGCGCCACAGTCGCTCTAATGTCATTTCCCTTAGATACAGACGGTACGTGTATTTTTTTTTTCTGCCATGCTCTGTGGAACATTTTGTGATAATCCTTAAAAGTACGTCATTTGATGCAGAGCCATAGAACTCAAACTGCTCATGTGGAGTTTGGATCCGTTTCAGGAGGAGAGCAACACTCTGCCAAATGCAATAGAATGTGTTAACAATGTCCAAAGTGAAACAATCACACATACAAAAGGGCTGGTGTTTTCCTATACCTTCGATATTTGGCAGCTTTTTTTCCACCAATCCATCCCCGCTGTGCTGACGTGCGTGCGCGCTTCCGTGACAGCCCCTCGGGCAGCAGAACCCCCCACCCCCACCCCCGTCCTCCTCCCTTCTCTCCACACCCCCCTCTTTTCCTGCACCGTGCTGAATTCTCTCTTGTTATCTGGCAACAGAATAGTAATAAAACCGAGTGACTCCAACATGTCTGCTCGCATGTCGCCTCCTACTGCAGCGCTTTGCACGCAGCTCCCCACGCCAACACGGAGGCAGTCGGCTCACCAAGACAGGCCAACCACCCCCCCACCCCCCTGAGCATTCACCGGACCTGGAGATGATCCAATCAGCGCATTATTTTGCAAAACAAATCCCTCTGTCGTTATTATTATTATTATTATTATTATTGTTGTTGTTGTTGTTGTTGTTGTTGTTGTTGTTGTTTGTGTTATTACTTTTCCATCAGATTTCTTCAGCCTTTTGCTGGATGTCAGAGGTTAAAGGTGAAGATTAAATTTTCAGAAGTGCATTAATCGGTGCCTATTACTTAGCTAATTGTAAAAGGTTGTAAAAGGTAATTAGAAGGCTATAATGGATCCGATTGTTAATCCTTCGGGCGCATGTGAAATTACGCACACACGATTAGGACCTCAATTAAATATTTATACACATTTGGAAACTTTTTTTAAAATCCACGACAGGATCATACTTAAACTCACTTTGCATGAATAAAACTAATCACATTTGAGATGATAGAGCTTTATTTTTCGCGGATGGGCGAAAACTACTCAACAGGTAAAACCTTGTTTGCGTTTAGAATAGGTAAAAGTCCCAGATTAATGATCTGCATATGAAAAAGCTGGCCGGGCTACAGTCTGTTTATTAAAGGGCTAGACACACAATATCCAATTAACACCTTTATTCAATTGACAGGAAGGCAACAAGTGGACTAATTACATGAATATAAAAAGGAAGCACCACAGTGCAGTCGTTCCGTTTCAGACAAATATGATCATAGTGGTTCTGCATATAAACACATATTTACAGCCTTCGACGTTTTGTACAAATCCATATAAATATGACCTGAGTTTTGACGCGCTCTTTACAAACCCACATGCATGATTTAGATGTAGCATGGATCAACTGCACAGTTTTGTCAATAATCGGTTTGTGTTTTAGGCTACTTGTTAAAAAAAAAAAAGAACTTTGCATATTCATTTACAAAAGATGTTAAGGAAATACAACAGAAGCGATAAATAATTTAGAAAACCACGCCAGATGTCCTTTAAATATGCTGCCACAAGTGATTAGAAATCCCTTATGTGCTTTGTGAATTGGAAACCCAGTTCTGAAACGCTGTTGCCAAGCCGATCATCCAGAAATCACAGGCAAATGTTTGACTTCAGGTCTGTCCAGGGTCAGTCTATACCTTTGCTCTGCAGAGTCATTGTGGAGAGACCTCGCTTTAAAAAAATTAAACTGGAGAGATAAAACTGCTCTGGAGTCATTGTTAATACACAGCCCCCACGCTCTGCTGCGGGACAGGGTGGTGCACGGTGCCCGGGTGTTGTATGTGTGATCCCTGCTGGTACCAGTGGTTGTTATAATCCTCCAGGTAGGGCGGCGACGAGCTGTGCGTCGGCTGCGGCACCTGGGGTCTGCTGATCGGGGTACTCTGAGGGGTGCTGTTGTCCCAAACTGCGGGGGAGGGCGGGGAGTTGCAAGCCATGGAGTCGCTGGCGTTCGGACTGTGCTCCAGGGGGACCTCACCGTTCTTGTAGAGCTTCTTAAACTTGGACCTCCGGTTCTGAAACCAGATTTTCACCTGTGGGAGGAGAGCGCACATTAATTTACGTTTGACAGAAAACCGACAGATTTATTTATTTATTTATTTATTTATACAAGTGTTCAGTAATACTTTTCCATAAATGCAACAGGTTATGCATTTTTAACTCAGACATTGTTTAGTTGTATTTTATTGCAAGGAAACTTAAAGTGAGAGGTAGAAATCTAACGTCTGCTGTGCGTAATTACGCATATGTGGGTAATTATAGAATAAGAGTTTGGTCATCCCGGGACGCTCTGACTCTCGTGATTTTTAAAGTATTGATTAATCTGAAAGTGTCAGGGCAGACAGCTTACCTGTGTCTGAGTCAGGCCGAGCTGAGCCGCCAGCTCCGCTCTTTCGGGCAGAGCGAGGTACTGCGCCTTCTGGAAGCGCCTCTGCAGAGCAGCGAGCTGGTAGCTGGAGTAGATGGTCCTCGGCTTACGGATCTTTTTCGGTTTTCCATTCACCATGCGGACCTCGGGCTCTGGCTCTTCTTTCACTAAAAATAAGTTGATAGAAAAAGACTTTTGAGCAACACTTTTACCTATAAAATAAACAGCACAAAGTTACAATATAAAAAAACGAAGCTGTGTGAGAATTTTAACTGCGTAAAAATGCACGGACACGTCACATCTCGAAACATAGGAAGTTATTTGTCATAAGAATTGAAGGGGATAGTGTTCAGAGAGGAAAAAATAAAGACCTCACCCGGGAAAAATCTTTCGAAAGCCACAACAGCCACACAGCAAAAAAGAAGAAGAAGAAAAAATGGAAACAAAGCCCAAAAGTAATCCAGGCTCATTTACTCTACATTTACTCCGTCAGATTTCCAGTTACCATGCCAGACAGACAGATTGAATATTATTTTCTTAAATCAAAGCATCATTGTTTTATGGCCGGTGTGAACGGCTGGACAGTGAAGTGTTAAAAGCAAACATTGACCCCAGCCGGCAGATTAGCATGAATCAGGTGTGAAGCTTTACCTGTATACACATAATAAATCAAATATACTGGCAAACAGACATCACACTGTTCATGAAAGCTCAAAATGTATGACCTGCGACACGAAGCAGGTATGTGATTCCACACTGAACACTTACATTAGACTGTACTTCTATTCTATTCTATTTCTACATTTTGCTAAAGCTCAATTGATTTTTGTTTAGTAAAATATAAATGAAATACTTTGTGTATATACTTCAGAGCTCTTACAGTAGACTATAACTGACAGAATAAGTGCCTTGAACACAGAACGCCGCCTGCGCACTGGAGATAAACACGGTCACGGCGGTTCCGTGGACATTTACCTGAGTTTGGAGGCGAGGCCTGAAGGTGGTCTCTGTTGTAATGTCCGTACTGTCTGTAGCTATTCGTGTAGGGGTATTCAGATTTGGTGGCGTACGCTCCAGCGGCCCCCATTCCGTTCAGATTAAACTGGTGATGGTAAGAGTTCATGGGCTGTCCGTACGGTTGACCCTGATAATATTCGTGGTGACCGTGGGCCGTCTGTCCGCTGTAGTAGCCCATGTCCGTCACCGAAGACTCGGGCAGAGTAGGAGAGTCCTTTGAGTTCGGGTGGCAACTCATAGATCCGGGTAGATCGGTCAAAATACTCGCAATCTTCTTTTCATAAGTCTGTCCGGCGCTCATGGTGAAAGCAGCCCTCCAGAATAGAAACCCAAGTCCACTGGTGATTCTTTTTGTTGTTGTTGTTGTTGTTGTGGAGTGCGCAAAACAAAAGTAAATGACTGCTGGCGTGTGCGCTCTTTGCACGCACGTCTGTGGAAAGCCTATAGTCCAATGAAACTCTCGCAGCTGCAGAAACTTGGTTGTGGCACCGCTCAGCTCCTGTGACACAGAGTTATAGAGAGCTGGGCTGGATGCTGCCTTCCCATTGGCTCCACTCTTTTCCCCCCTCTCGCGCTCCAGGCGAGGTCGTGGTGAAACCCAGCCTTCAGCCAAGAGAGCCTAAGCACGCATACTTCACCGCCTTGAGTATTTTTTTTTTTTTTTACATTTGCATTTACCTGTCCACTCTCTGCAGGCCTTCAGAGTCCCTCTAAAAACATTAACACCTATAAGTCCAATGTGTTATCATCTCCCTCTCCAATTCACCATCTATTTCTGTCTGCACACTCTGGCACCATGATGTTTGAACACAATAGTCGCCCTCAGCCTTTCTGAAGCCTAATCCTGCAGCCACATCGTCTCCTTCAAGTTTTTATGCAATGTTTTCTTAACAGTACCTCGAGATCACACTTTATTCAGCCCATTGAAAGGTTTCCAGCCAGCCTCCTACAGTGTCCCATTGTCATTCAAAGGTGCTGGCGGACAGTGAACTTTACGTGAAAGAGATTGCAGAGATAGGTAAAAGAGACGTTCAACTGCTATGGCCTGCAGGTAAATTCCTCTTTAGTGTCCGTGTGTGCGTGAGTGTAAATGCAGCGATCAAATGCAAATTTCAACAACACTGTTAGAAAACGATGGGAAGGCAAACCCACGACAACAAATCCCAATAATTCGATACATTTTGAGATAAATCTAATTATTTTGATACATTAAAAAAAACGGTTCTGCTTCATTTTTAAGGAGAAAGTTGGTTGTAATATTCCTGTTACTCATTGGAGACACATGTTTGGTGCACAGCGCCCCCAGGTGTTCTTATTCAGTAATGCGTCATCAGGTTTCTGTCAGCACAATGGAGCACAGACACAAAAATACCCAAAGTGTGTCTTTGTGGCTGTGTCTGTGTTTCTAAATTTGTGAAACTCGTCTTTTTGATGCATTACTTTAAGTTTAAATGTCTAACTTTCATATAATGCCTTAAACACAGCTTGTGTTTCTCCAGAGGCTCCAGTTTCTGATAAACTGCTGCCCCCTTTTGATACATGTATGTAACAACAGTATGCTTTTATAAAGGCACATATATTATATTATATTATATTATATTATATTATATTATATTATATTATATTATATTATTTTACTTTATTGTGACCAGTACAAGGCAAAGAAATGTACTCAGAAAAGTACTGTGGATGTAATGTACCACAGTTCTGGCAAATAACATTAA
>JAPQRQ010000012.1:8021127-8043924 GCA_037367365.1 Apogon talboti
ACCAGGTGTGCTGGAAGACGGAAATATCTAAAACATGCAGGACAGCGGCTCTCTAGGACCGGACTTGCCTACCCCTGCCTTAGTGTGTCTGTGTCATTGTCATTGTCATATGTACTTTAAGTGGTGAGGGGACAAGCTTGAATGTCATTAAAATGAAAATTCCATGTCAATACACAAACAACATTTTAACAGCTTAGAACGTTTATTCAACCACGTACAAATGTGCGAAAATAGTTTAGAAATAAATAATTAAATAATGAAAATAATAAAACAATAGTGGAAAATAATAAAATTCTAGTCACTTTTCAGTGACCAGAATTACAAATTAAGTCAAAATTGATATAAGATGGAGATGACTAGGTATAAAAGTTGTATTAGATTACACACGGCACAGTATGGACCTCTCTGATTGGCCCATGTAATGCATTTTTCCACCAATAGAAACGCTGTGATATGTTTTCTTTCATGCAACACTTCCTGCTTGCAAGAAATTCCCTTAGAAGCCTGTTTTTACCATCTCTACCTGCACCGAACACGCAACAAATGTACTGACACTATTGCAAAAAACTTATGTTTTTATTGTGTCTCTTAATTTTGGTTTTACATGTGCTTTCAACACGATTGACTTCACAGTATTAGTTTGACATCAGCACTTTCCAACAAATTGAAACGGAGGTTCAGTGAGGCTCCGTCTTGCTGCCACATCATCTTAGATCGTACATGTCATCAGGAAGTGCTGACACGTCCTGATTCACTTCAAAGAAAAATAGACAAGGTAAGAGAAAAATATATTGATAATTAGCACGACTTTGACCAAGCCATGCACCTTTTTTTTTTTTTTTTTATTAACCATGCATATCACAGGTACACGACTCGCTGCCTAAATCTATGTTTCAGAGTAACGGTTTATTAAATAAACCACATTTTTCCAGACAAACAACGGCACTAATATTGTAGTTAATAGGTTCCACTAACAAGAACGGCAAAAGGACTTTGTCACTTAATTAAGTTTATCATTTTACCTGTGTCATCAAGCTAGCACCATTAGCTCACCTCTGACCCCTTGGACTCCAATGATTCTACCTCTTTTGTCCAAAAATGGTCACTTCCAGTGTTAAAAAACCACCATGACGATGGCCAAATTGCAAATTCCTGGCTTCACAACAGCAGTTCAGAAACTAATGGTTCCTCTGTCCACTAATTATTCACAGTCTATGGGTTCATTTGACATTAATTTCCACATTTATTGATTAATTACTTTGAGTTTCAGTGATTCAGACTTACTTATTTAAGTATGCCCATCCTCATTTTTGTCAAAATTGGTTGCAGAATCTTTATAATGGGGAGTGAATTGGCAGGGCTGAATTACAAAGAACATTAATTATCGTGTCCTTGCATGTAATGCAAGGCACGAGGTACTATTGTTCGTCATATTTATTATTCCAAAACTTTGAAAACAAAATGTGGTTCCCAGCGTTGGAAATAGACCCAAACATATTATTGCAAAAATGTGCAGCCTGGTCTCAAAAGATGTGCTATTATTTGCCAAATTTGTCCATCCGAAATGAATTGGGCCGTTATCAAATGGCTACCATTCCCACAAGATTGATTCTAAAATGATTCTATCAATATGACAAATGTGCGGCCCAGCACAAAGAATATATATGTGACGCATGGTAACGATATCATGTACGGTTTTCGCACAAAACCGACACTAAACCACATACACAAGGGAAACAGAATGCTGACAGCTGATTGGCTGATATCGTATTTACTCTAAGTGGAGAGGGTTGGGTTTTATGTTAGAAAATCTGGAAACAACTCTAGAATTCTTACATTTCTGGGATTTTAGTAACAAATTATATATCAAACTGTTGGAAAAACTTTCAAAGACTATTCACATTTTAATCTTAAAATGTTTTGTTTTCAATCTACAGGCCTCTAAGCACAAAGAGTGATGATTTTTCTGTCACTCACTCCAAAGTTAAATTCCTGTCACCAACATGCTTGACTAACTCCACATTCCCACAATCACTGCTTATTCAGTTCTGACTTTTTTCCTGCATTTTGTTTTACATCGATACATCCACAAGCCTCACCTGCAAGAATTTCTGAGATAGGATATACGGTTATGGATTGACAGCAGTTTGTTTGAGAGGTGGTTTCTTTAACATGGACACCCATGTCTCCTCCATAAGGAAGGAATGTTTATAAACAGTTTTTCATTAACTATGTGTTTTGTCTTTTCCAGAAAATTCCACGACACATGGTAGAGGGGTGGACAAGAGATAGGCTTCCTGTCAACTATTCTTATTTCTATATATGGATTTAGTGAATTCCCATCTTTTCAGTGTCATTTGTTCCAGACACAGACACCACAGTTGTTTTCTTCCTTGGTTAGAGCTTGTCCACAGGTCATTGGGGTTATTATGTGCACGTCCCATGTTTCAGCTGATCCATATGTTTTGTCTTTCCTGTTGTGCTGTTGCAGTTATAGCAAACATTTTTTGTAATAAATAACTTGTATATAAAAATGCAATGTAGAACAACAGAACTTTCATCCAAATATATTAAGTAATTTATTTATAAACAGTCGTTCCTTGTTACTATTTCTTGCTTTTTCATCGCACCTAGCCATAAGTCCACAAACCAAGCAAGAGGCAAGCATACGGATTACATTTCCTTCAGGAAATGTGCGCATGTCTAGTTTTCCCATACTGATTAAATTCCCTACTGGTGAATGTAACTCAGTGGATGAAAACTTCAGTACAAACTTAACACACTTTTACTTTGCCCCGATCTTTCCATTTGATGCCACTTTACACTTCAACTTCATTACTTTTTACAGGGAAATGGTTATTTTTCATTACATTTATTTGACAACACAAATGAAACATTTTACATAAAAAAGATTTTTCCTTTATATGCTTTTATGCAGTGCTACGATACTCATTTACCGTATAGTAGGAAAGAAAAATTTACTAGAAGTAGCTCCACAAACTACATCCTTGAAATACTCAGAGGCAGGCATTTAAATTTATTATTCTACAATAACATAACATAATTTTTCACAAAAATGGTTCTGAATAATGGAAGATAAAAATGTAGAAAATGTAAATGTAGAAAAAATTTTTGATTTATGTCAGTTGATCATACTTTGTTCTAAGAAGATAAATTTGGGAACCAATAATTTAAGCATTT
The DNA here is from genome assembly GCA_037367365.1 of Apogon talboti. Taxonomy (NCBI): domain Eukaryota; kingdom Metazoa; phylum Chordata; class Actinopteri; order Kurtiformes; family Apogonidae; genus Apogon; species Apogon talboti. The sequence goes on from JAPQRQ010000012.1 coordinate 8,024,329, forward strand.
ATTACTTTGACATAACTGTTCACTTTAACAACTATTCTGTTTCTAAAAAAAAAAGAAAATGGTAAATTTTACAACATATAGTGTGTTTTCAGTGATTTTTTGGGGAGGTATTGGAAGGGATAATAAGGGCCTTTTTCCTGCTCCCAGCAATCATTATTAAACTGGTACAAAAACTCCACTATCAGTCGACCTCTAATCTGAATATTGCCAGGTTACAATTTTCTGGTTCACAGAGCAGCCTTGATTATCAACAACAAAAAAATTCAACACACACACATACACACACCCCCTTATCTCACAGGTGTGTTATCAAACAGCTATACCATGAACATCAGTCAATGTGGCGCAAGATGTCAGGTGACATCAACAATTCAATGAAGTTCAGCAAAACATTCATTGTGGTTTCAAGCCATCGCCGCAGACTTCAACTGTGACGCATTAAGGTACAGAGCACACAGGCATCACCTACCAGCAGGCATTAATCACAGCAGACAAGACCGTCACAAGTGTGGGCATTTTATTCACAGGGCGAATTTGTCTGCTGTAATTTACTCAACAGACGCACAAGCCTTTGTTTCCTAAGCTAAAAATACAACATTGCATTTAGCTTTGGTGTGACAAAGGAGGCAGACTGGGTGGTCCATCAGAGTCCAGGTTTACAAATATGACAGGGTCAGACTATTAATGACCAAGATGATTATCACATCAAAAATTCATATATTCACAGATTTTTTTTTCCCCTGGCATCCATGCATTAAAAATATGCTAGTTTGCATCACAGTCACATCACGAGTAAGAACCGATTAATAATGAAATGAGGAACAACATTTATCCGTTTACTGAGTCAGTGATCGTCCCTGACGTTCAATATAACAGTCATCTGTGTCTTTGATTACTAATAATCAGAATCAATATCAGCCCTGAAAAAACACACTGGCTGATCCTGATACAAGAGTTCTTCACATACTCCATGTTCACAATTATAAATGATAGTTAGATAGTGAAGTTATGCAGTCAGCATTGGTTACTGTGGAGAAAACAGGAGTGGGTGTCCACTGATGCTGCGAGTGAGTGAAAGTCCAGTCTAGAAACGAACTGACATGTTTCATGTCTCTACTCCTCAGCACCCTGCTGCAGGAGGTGTTTTTTGTCAGTAGCCTTAAAAAGAGATGAGGTAATACATATTTTAAAATTGGAGAACTATTTTTGAGCTACTTGTATTTACTTCTGGAAGGATTTTAGTTTTACACATACTTAAGATTTTACATATCGTTAGCCACGTAGCATAGCAACAATAATGACAAATGTAGTTTTATATTGGGGTAAATATCATTGCATTGGTTAGTTTGGTTTAAGTTGTTACCTTTGCTTCCAAAATGCCTCAGAGATGGTTTTCACTAAATTTCTCTCAACATTGATTTTGTTTTATTTTTTTATCCATAATTATGATCTAAATGTTCTGACTCTAAATTTCTAAAATATTTTCCATGCTCTGACTGTAAGTAATAATCTTTCTACCCCAACTAACCATCTACTTTCTTCACATCTCACTTAGGAAGAAAAATCTCCCATTAAACCTAAAGAAATATTGCTGTTTATAAACTATATGCACAAAAATATTGGGACACATCATGGCTACAGCTGTAAGATGTCCAGTTCATGACGATTTGAGATATGAATATCAAATTAATAATCAATATGATATTCATCATAATATATTATGACATTTGTTATATTGTTTTGTAGCCCAGACTCCTGTTAGAAAAGAAACACCTGAATTCAATGTGTGAGGCTAAGGATATACAGTCATAAAGACAAAGAGTTAATGTTTTATGTCGAATGTTGGCCAGGCAGTCAAACCAAATGAAGCTATCTTTGCTTTCTCTCAGGAAGCAGATAACAAGATAGGAAGCCATAAAGGCAACGGAGGTCAGAAGATGACGGCCCTGATGATTACACAGTCCATCCGCCCTCTCCATGAATAATTCGATGAGAAAATTAAATAAATAATTACATTAGTCTTTTGCAGTGAAGTCTTGTTTTTTTTTTCCTCCCTGTACTTTCTTCTAACGCTAGCTCTCCTTCCAGCAGGAGAGTTGCCAGATTTGTGCCTGGCAGAGAATATCAGACCAGCAGGCTCGGCTTACAGGTTCTGCATAATTCTCTTTAATCACCGCAACTGTACGGCGGTGGTGTTGCCACATAGGCACTTTTTCATGAAGTCAGCTCATTTTTGCTTCTCCGAGACATGTGTAAACTTTGATTTCCTCCTTTTTTAGCCTTGTTTTTCTCAAAGTATTAACTTACAAAAGCCCAGAGTTCGGTGTTCTTGTTTATTAATCTTTCCTGTTTATTAATCTTTCCTGTTTATTAATCTTTCCTCACATGCTCAAATTGCATGATTATATTTACTTTACTTATTCTCTCTTTTCTCTACAACCCTGATAAAACAGCTGTGTCTGCATAGCACATCAATGATGTTGAGCAAAACACCACGAGTAAGATGCGGTCTGCTCATTCCTTATGAATGTTAGAAAGTAACAGAAAGACCATGAGAAGGTGTGAAAAGGACTGGAGAATAATACTCATTTTTCCCAGGCTGCTATGCCTGAGGTCGTTCTATTATTCATAGAGAATATTAAAAATCCAACTTGTCCTTCTCGATTGTCTGTGCCTTTCTTTTCTGTGTAAATACAGATAACAGGATCTTTTCCCTTGTTTCCTGTTGCATGTCTCAAAGCAAAGACGTGTCCATGCAGGTCAAAAGTTCGCTAAAGAAAAGGTGTAAATGCCAGACAAAAGTAACTTTCTCTTTAGCATTCTGTTTCCGTGTTCCATCTCATTTGCTGCTGCTGTCAAGCCCATACTCTCTCGTATAAACCTACATAAACATCACATAAAAATGCGCCAGAAGGATCGAACTGAATTTTTATTAGCAAGAGTATTCCTGTTTCTTCTGCTCATGTCTCATATCGGCTCTAAAGTTGCATGTAAACATTTGAGTTATAATATACTGGGGGGGGTTGCATCTCTGAGCCTTCACAGGTTAGAACTTAAGCAGAAGTCATTTTTCGCCTGAGTGAATCTAATTTCTCTTCGCTACACTGTGACTTCATACCATTTACAGAACTCCATTTGGCAGGTGAAGGCTTAAGACCACAAAAAAAGGGACTCAGGTGTGCTACAGCAGTGAACCAAAGCTGATCTGCATGTGTGTCATGTGCTCTACAAAACCTGCTCTTCCAAGAAAATGCCGTAAAGTTTAAAGCTCTTATCATGCTTGAGTAGGTCTTGTTTTTAGAGGGTGCATTATTTCACTACTGCGCTTCCGGTGGATTTGAGAGGGAAACTCCTGAAACACGAGTCCCATGAGAGCACATAAATAAATAAGAAAACTGAGAGACAAAAGAGGAAATCCCATATTAACCCATAGAGACCCGAACAGCCACCGGTGACACAAACCATCTACTGATATAAACTGTTTAATACCTGTTGATCCTCTAATTCTATCAATACATGTAAATAATTGGTGTAAAATGCAGTTTGTCATCTTTTTATGGTCATCAGATATGACCCATTTGGACGTTCAGGGGCTCCGTAGTAAACACGGAAGCACCGTCAACATTAATTTCCCAGTAAATCCCATGGAGTTGGATCAATGACAGTGGATGGACATACATGTTTTTATATTCAGTTAGCAATACCTTTGCCGAAAAAGTAACTTTTCTTCATTTTTCTCTGTTTTGATACAATTAACTTTTAATTTACTCTGAGTTTTCATGAACATCTACATGATCTGTGAATTAAATATAGGAAACTACATGATTTACACCAAAAAATGTAAAATACAGAAGATAATATTATTATTTTTTTAAATTGCCGATCAAAAATCAGTTAAGAAAGGTAGAAATAGAGAAAAATTCATTTGGGAACTACCACAGAAGTAGCACTGGGTCTTTATGGGTTAAGAAAGTGAACAAACATGGAATTACTATTATTTACTTTAATTATAGCTTAAGGAGAAACCCTCAGGCAACACAACACCATGCCATTAATGTCCTGCTCAGCTATATTTTACAATAACAACAAACTGCGATGACCTATATCACCTCTCGACTAAGATCAGCAGAGTAACAGCTTCTTTGCCGAGGTAACAACAGAGCATGTGTAATCACAAGAAAACAGAGTTAAAGGTGCTTTAGTCTTTTTAGGTGTCATCTAAGCAGGAACTTACCTCCAAGGAGAGTTACAATTAAACTCAATGTCACGGAGGTAGCCAAACAATCTGGGCTGTTATTGTTTGTGCTTAGAGCTCAGCGGGGGAAATGAGAACCTCTTAGCCAGCACTTAGTGAAGGTTGTTCTGTTGCTATGGTACGGAGGGGAGGGAAACGGATGGAGGACGGAGAGTGAAGACATGGGGGATTTGCAAGAGGGAGACTTGGTAGCTGTGATGCAGTTCCTTGATGCTGAACCCTCATGGGGTCTTTGTACTCGCAGTTTTCTTACAAACAACAATATATTGTTTTTGTCTTAGAAATGAAACACGAACATGAAAATACAATGAATGCCCACAGTGTTTTGATGTTACATACTAATCATGGAATATAAGAAAGGAAGCAGAGCTAATTTAGATATGACAAAGATATTAGAAAAGAATAATTTATAGAAATACATTCTTACTGTAGTTAAGTGGAGTTTTCAGATATCTCTACTAGAGTATTACATTTTCTGATAACTTCTTACTTTAACTCATCACATTTGATCACAAATATGTGTACTTACTTTTGACATTTTCATACGTACTTCTAATGTATGATTATTTTGTCTGTTTTGTATTTGTATTTGATTTCATCTATATCTTAAAATCCAAGTGACCTCTGTGTGTGTGCATATGTGTGTGTGTCCAGGGATTCACAAAAAATCCAGAAAGAGCTGACTGCTGCAGTTTGGCATACTTATGTATTTTTGGTCAAGGAAGACAGTAGCAAAAACGGCAAGTTGATAGGACCAATATTTTGGGAGATAGTTATTTTGGAATACAGTAGCCTTACAATCACGTTGCTATGGCCAGAACGCTTTGGCAGCAACTGCTGGACAAATACAGTACAGCATGCACGAATGCACAACAGCATAAAAACGACCACATCTAAAACCCATGGATCCCCACGGGTCAATGCACTAGTCATTATTGAATGGAACATCAGATCACACTTAACAAATGAGGCAAGATGAGAACAATGTACACGACGCATTTCAGTACAGATTTGATGTGAGGTTATTCTTCATATTATTCTAATATGATGTGAGTTTCAGTGAGTTTTGCGTAGAAACACTCCTTCAAATGCATACTTTTTACTCATGTACAGTTTTACTGCAGTGAAGTGGTTGACTCAGTAATTTTTAGTACCTTTATTCAAATCTGTTTTTTTACACAAGTATCTGTACATGTACTGGAGTAAAGACTGTGTGATTTTTGCCACGTCTGCCTCAATGTGCTTGTGCCATCTGAATCTAAAGCAGATTCAGATTCAGAACATTTTATTTATCCCCAAGGAGCAATTCAGTTTGCAGACATGAGTCGCAGCAAAAGGACAGGACATTAGACACACATTCCACATTTCACATAGATCGGTCAACACACAGGACAGAACTTCAGCAGCTGAAGGATCCAGCCATAAAGGGCAGCAGTTTCACCATAAGTGACAAAGTGCCGCAGTGGCAATAAATAGATAAAACAGATTGTAGAACCTAAAAAACCAACACATGTAAATGAACAGTGTATACTTCACACTGTCACTACCATTTAAAAACCTTATGGCAGAAGAAATAAAAGAAGTAGCATATCTGTTTGTTTTCCTGTTGGGAGCGAGATAGTGCCTCCCAGAGGGCATCAAGGGAACCCTCTCTAAGCACATGATCTGAGTGACCAATAATACTCTTTGCTTTCTGGAGCACCTGCCTGCTCCACAGAAGGCGTTTTCAGGCCGACAGAGAACCGTGCTGTGCTGGTACCCGTACCTAACCTCGGACCGGCCAACACACGAAAATCAGAGCGTTCAAGGAACTGAAAATTTGGTTCCTTACGGGCACCAAGTAAAACTTCACCAGGTTGATCCAGGTCAGAAGCGGAAAAATAAACAAACCAAGAAAACATGAGTGTAGAAAATGGCAGAGAAACCGAGTTGTAATGTTCTATGTTGCATTAAATAAAAACCATCTTTTGAGAGCTCTGTGTCTTCTTTATTGCTGCTCGTACATTCACTTGCAGACATGCAGTTTTTCTCCTACAACTTATCCCATCATGCATCAGTCTGACTACATCTACGGTAAGTGTTGAGGGACAAAACAGTAGCAATACGACATCTCCCTTTTTAATTTTTTGTTTTTGGTGGCGAAGCAACGTCCTCTGATGCGTCGAGGGCTTGCATAATGGTATGAACGCAGGCCGTTCATGGGCAAGCACTTCACTTCCCAGTGTAACTGGTGCGGGAAAGGGTCCTGACACCGGGCTGGCAGTCTGAAAACAGCTAGAGAGTGTAAATTGGGGATCTGCACACCCATGATTGTGTTATTGGATGCACGGCGTCCAATAACACGCCTAAACTCACAAATGCGTAAATAGCACGCCAAAATTGCCGTGTCATACAACATGATTTCACAAGATCAGACTGACATAATGTACAGCAGGGGAGAGAGAACACAGCCCTGGGGCGAACCAGTGCTGGAGATGACAGTCAGACATTTGGCTATTCACTAAAACCTGCTGAACTCTGTCAGTTAAAAATTTAACAGCAACAATAAAACCTGCTAAGAGATGTTGAAATAAGATGCTAAATGTATGTTGTTGCATCTTATTAAAAGCAGAAGAGAAATCAGCAAATAAAATTCTGACATGGGACCGGGGTTTTTCTAAATGTTCATAAATTTTGTCCAAAATAAAAATCTTGGTATCATCCACTCCTGTTCCTGCCTGGTATGCAAACTGCAATAGATCAAGATTGCCGTCAATAAGGTCAAGGATCATTTCTTAAAGGATTTTCTCAAAGCTTTTCATCACAAGGGATATAAGAGCTAGGGCCTGAATTCATATAGTTCTTTAGGCTGTATAGATTTAGGCAAGGGAATAATGTTGGAGGTTTTCCACAATTTTGGAACATATCCACTGTTCAGGCACAATTGAAACAGTTTTGTGAACATCCCACTGAGCTGTTCAGCACAGTGGCACAATGTACTCCCACAGATTAAATCAGGGCCAGCAGCTTTATGGACACTCACCTTTCTAAGCTGTTTGGTGACACTTTCCTGAGTTACCATAAGGCCATTTTTCTTTTTATGTTCAAGAACATTTTAGAGGTTTGAACAATTTTCAGATAGATCTGTCCTTTCAAACTGACAAAAGAATGAATTAAAAGCATTAGGAAGATCACTGTCATTTATACCATTCATACTGATAAGCCGGGGCATGCTTTATAACTTTAGCTGAAAGAATTAGTAATATTATTTTTTATTATCCTAGGCTACTATCATTTGGCAGATGATAATGAGAATAATAAAGCAGACATTTGAGTCACAATGCATTTCACACATTTCACAAATACTATAAGTTGAACTTTGTGTCAACTGCTCAATGTAAGCAGAGGCAGCTTTCTGCTCCCTAACAGTTTTTTAGGGAAAGAAAAAAATAAATAAATAAGCACAATAAAAAAGCATATCATCCAATAAAGTAGTTTGGTTAAGACACTGTGAGCAACAGGAGGATGAAAGTTCATTACATGGGCTCTTTACCATCCCTTTAGGTGCTTAAGTCATATCCATTTTCCCCCATTCTACTATAAAAAGCTGTATTGTCAAAATAGACTGAAACCCTGTCGAACCTGTACCTGGCATCAGGGCATCATTTATGACATACGCACAGAAACAGGTTGTCCCTGAAACCTTATACTATTACAAAATAACTATGCAACTTAATCCCTGTCATCTACTGCTCTAATGATCATTAGCATCATTATCATCATCAGTAAGTAAGCACGTAAGCTCATTGACAGCTTTAAACTGCAGCAGCCTGATGCCACTGCATTGTGTGTGTCTGGTTTTCCGCACTCGCTGTGACAGACAATCGAGACTCATAACGTTTCTGAGCGTGTTGTTTCCATCATTGATTATTAATTAATGATGCAGTTGTGTCTCAGCTGCGTGTGAATCTGCTGTGACGGTCAATGTGATGGTGCCAATAAAACTACTTTGATCGTGTATAAATAAGGCTTGTGTAGTCAATCCATGGTACATCCAGGCACATACAGCTGTATTGGCATATTTTGGTTATATAATCATAATATATGCATTTCAAGAGTAATTGGTCTTGGACTGATTTTCCCTGGGATTTCTGCCTATGCTTTTAGTTGACCACAACCAAAAGACGAAAAGTGTAAAAACACCAACTTACAACTTTTTCTATTAACCACCAGCTCAAAACTTAAATATATTCAGATTGCCACCAGGTATGGAAAGAGAAGCCTCAATTTTTCACATTTAGTGCAAAAAATGACATGATTCTGACCAAACTATTCAAACACTACAGACAAAAAGCATAGTAGAAAAAAATAGCAGATTCTTTTGACCTTTGTTTTAAATGACCATCAGAAAAGCCTCAGCCATCATTAAAGTCATTATTTTTCATCACAGTGTCCATATTACACTGAAAAGGACATGGCGAGCGATAGAGGATGACAAATTCAGATCCTTTCAATGGATAAGGTCAATGTCAACAGCTCAACAGCTGCTTTAACCAGCGACAAGAACTAAAAGTTCAATCACATACATCGTCTGGCCTTGTATCATAATCTATTCATGCAGTTGACCTTTGACTTCCACAGTCTAATCAGTTCAGCTATAAGACCAAGTGATCAATTGTGCAAGACACACCTTGTTATAAAGATTGGCTGTTAGACCTGTCACAGTTATTACATACTATCATATCACTATTATTTGAAATAACTGTGATGATAATTGTTTCAATCATTTGACTTGTGTTGTTTTAATAACATCATCCACTTGCATCCGATTCTTCCTTTACTAAGTTTAATCGATTATTTATATGGTATTATATTATTATAGTACAGTCATAAATATTATAGATATGATAAGTAATATTATAGGCAGCAGGAGTGAGGGAAGTATTAGACAGAACAGACATTAACATTGTAAGTTGCATTTACTTGCATGTCAACTCAACGGTCCTCATAGACGCATCACAAACAGAGCAGTGTTGTGCTCTAAAACTCTCATTGCTGCGGTCTCATTTCCCTGTGAACCTATTAATATGAAAGAAAAGAATATGTAAAGTATTTCCATTTGCCAAAGTCACCTCTATATAATAAAATGCACAGCAGACATTATTAAATACTTTAAGGTTTTTCTTAGATCAGAATCTGCTCTCTGTTCTGCAGCAAAATGTAATTACTATCAGTCCCTCAGGTAACAAAAGATGAATGTGTAAGACAGAATGTGCAGAGTGATATTGGATTGGAGTCTATTGCATTGTGGTGTTTACAAGAACTGATAAATCACTTATGTCTAAAGTTCACTATTAATTTGTGGTTGTGCTGTGAGCTTGATTCTCTCCATTATGGAGTCTTGATAGAGAGCAATCTGTCTGGACTTTTATCATGTCCAATTCAGACAAAAGCAAAGCATAAGGCGAGACTTAGTACACTTCACATGTGAAAACTGCACCTGTTCTCCTGTAACTCAGGGTTATAGACGCTAACATTCGCCTCATGAAGTGGCACTGAATAGACCAGCTGGCTCACCACGACAGGTTAAGAGAAGCATGTGTAGGCGCACCGATTGTGTAATGTACTTGTGTAGTCACTCATACATTTGTGTCCAACGTGCACAGGCTTGTCTTTGCATAAATTGTTCTTTTTACCCAATTAGCATTAGTATAAATAGTACAGTGCTGCATATACATGGACTAAATGTGCCTTACACAGGATGGATTGATAGCACTGAAGTAAATCTGAAAAAATATATGTTTGTGAATGAATGAATGAATGAATGAATGGATAATTGAGGCTATTTTTGTGATTCTTAAATAGTATGAAATGCAAAATATCAAGGAAAACACTGTAACCAAGACCTCCTCTCTCTTGGGCAGCCAATCACCCGGAGGAAGGACTTTAAAGCTGCCATTTAAGACACCCCATCGCCATGGTGATGCTTATTCCAAGCTGGCGTGATACGGGTGAGGAGCTGGATTGCCTTATTAAACAGCTGAAGGTCACGACTGGAGACAGCACTTGTGATATTTGTTGACATTTTGCAAATGGACAGCAACTCCCATTACACCATGCCCACGGCCACAGAAAGTGTATGCAGTTTATTTCAAATAAAGTTTAGACGAACTAACACGAGTTTACAAATTTATCGACTGAACTTGCCTTTTGGGAGGCAAGTATTATGACTTTTTTGCCATCTAGCGTTTAATAAAAGTGCAAACAGAGTATGATACGGATGAAATAATTGCCAGTGTCACCATATTACCGAATAACCTCAGTCAGAGGAGAATTAAATTGTCCCATTCTCTTGAAACCCGGCGATTATCTTTGACAGCCTAATCCTACCAACACACTGTACTCAATGATCCATCATCTGTGTTTGAACACTGGTTCATTAGTCCAGAAGGCACACAGAAAGAATATTCCTCCGATAATGTGAGGGTTCGACGGGAAAAGAGCCAGTGTGTCGTGCAGGCCGTGTGTGTTTAGTGTGTGTGGAAAAGGGAAAGTGAGGGAGCCAGAGTTATTTGAAGGTTGTGAGCCTGACACTTCCAAGCGTGCTGTCTCTGATCAGAACACTGTTGCATATGAATGACCCCCTACTTACTCACTATGAATGTACAATGCTCTCGCACTCGCTCTTTACTTTTCCCTCTCTCTCTCTGTCTCTCTCTCTCTCTCTCTCACACACACACACACACACACACTCTAAACTGATAGACAGGGTGTGCATGCTTTGACAGAAAATGTGATTCATTATGGCTGTCACTGCTGTCTTGTCAGTCTACATTACAAACCAGAGGATATCTTGCAACACACTATACAGGCTGACATGCAAAACACTTCGCAATGATCTTATGATGTCTCAAACCATGACTGATCTAACATGACGCCATCAAATAGTTGTTCTAATTCTTACCACCCTCACCTAGCATCCAAAAATATTTTTAGATGCGTACTTATCTAGAAAGGCATGGGTGAAACCAATGTTAGGAGTGCATAAATAGATATGGATATGTACTCATAATGTTTTGTGTGTACTGTAGTACCCAAGTCATGCAATATTAATTAAGTCCATCAATTATGAAAGGGATGTATGGGACTTAATACTCCATGCTGAGAGAGCAAACATCATCTATGCATTATCATTCAATACAACAAACTGACTCTTCTCCTCTCTCATCGCTTTCTTCAGATCTGCTTTTTTTGCTCATCCCACAGCACACTCCTCAGTGTCTCCTTCTCTGCTTCTGAATTGAAGTCAAACAAAAGAAGAATGCTATGTTTTTTGTGTGAATGTAACATCTAGTTGATATTTAGAAGCACTTTCCTGTCTTTGCAGTCTGCTGGCTCAGATTCCTATACATCACATGCTGCCCTGGGTCCTAATCTGTCACTGCTCATCTTCATCTCACTCTGGAGGTTTGGACCAGCACACCAGGAGCAGGTGCAATGCGAATCTATAACTACCCTAAACCCACGCACACTTGCATTCTTTGTTTCATTTCAATGAGTTAGACTTTAGCTCCAGATTGGTCTCTAAATCTGGCATACATCTGATAAATCTGTGACAAAACACACAGCCTGGAGAACTCGCCTGTTTTATAAAGCAGCTTCCCTCACACACCCCGCAGGTACAGGGACCTGCTTTCTTACCTTCTTCCCCCAGCTTGATTTCCAGGCCCTCCAGGGAGTTCGCCGAGTCCCCTTCCTCCAGGGAAAGCCTTCTAAACAGGCTGCCAGCCATGGTGAGCAACACCTCACTATAGTGCACACACTCACACTAACACACCCAATACTGTATCTGAGGCGGACTCAGATCAGATCTCCCTCTCTGTCCCTGATTCTCTCCTCTTTCTGCCTAACAGATCCTTGTCTCCCTCCTCCCTCTCCACCTGCTTTTGACGTGAATGTGTAGAAGCTACGCCTAGCTGAGCGTCTTCTCCCCAACATGAATGAGTGTAGTCGAGAGAGGGCTGTGTGTGTGCAAGGAGGTGGGGGGGGGTGGGGGTGTGTGTAGCAGGAGACGGGGAAGAAAAGAGGGAGGGAAGTACAATGCTTCATCTAGGGGGAGGGAGAAAAAAGGAGGCTGGGCGATTTCCCTCCAGGCATCACTATCCGGGTTAACTGGGGAAAAGAGCAGCAGAAGGCTGGACTGGAAGGAGACGGAATTTGGTACCAGACATGTATATGAGCGTGACCCTCCATTACTGACATCACAAACACAGGTACTGGGTGATATGGCCAAAAAAGTGATCATGATAACAGTATCATCATTGCTCTTCAGTTTAAAGGCTGGAGTGAAAGATGATGTAACCAGATGGTTATTTATGGTCCAAGTTATTTGCAAAAGACAGTACAAGATGAAAACAATTTGAAAGATGAAATAAGACAAGAATATTGTAAAAGATGCAACATGATGAAAATGACATAAGCAAGGAATATTAAGACAACTGCGTAAATAAATGTGAAAATTAAGCAAAACACAGTGAGGTGAAAATATACTATAAGACACAAACAAGGCACAACTGGATAAAAGATATGGCAAGATTAAAATAACATAAAAGACCCAAGTAAATGAGAACAGCAGAAAAGACATAATAAGACTAAGATTACGCAGAAGATGTGAAAATTACGTAAAAGATGAAAATGTCCTAAATGCAATAATACACAACTGAACAAACACACTGTAAAAGATCCAACAAGATGAAAACAATGGGACAAAACAAGACAAAAACACTTACATTTTTTTTAATCATATGTTTTTTGCAAAGGTTTAACAAGACTGGAGCAATGAAAATACACCATGGGACCAAAAATAAAAAATGCGACAACTAAAAGATGGTTATTTGTGGCTTCAAATTGTTATCATATGACAAACACTTGCCAAACAACATTTTCAGAAATATAGATACTGAACATTCACAGCGATTATAATGATGGATAATGTTTGTTCCGCATGAAATTATGCATGAACCAAATTAAATAAGACAACAAAGATTCTAACGTTTCCCAGGTGTTTTAGCCAACAATGTGAACAGAAAAAAGACAAAAGGAAAAAGTATATCATGACAATGATAAGTATTAATACACTGATAATCATCACTATTTTTTTATTGCCAGGCCCAGGATAGAAAAACATCCAGATGAGAAGTTTAACTAAAAATAAAGGAAACGTTTGGAGTTACTCTGATGACAGGAGCCGAGAGGAACCTTATTGTTTACGGCTTAGAAAAGCTGACCCCTCTCTCACCTTTCTCCAAGCATGAGCAAAAAATAGCCTCCTTGAAAGAAAAAAAACTGGGAAAACCATGAATTGGTATAGAAACACAATTTACTGTGTTACTAAAATGCCAGTCATCCAGAGTGCAGCCCTCAGCGAGCGTACAAATCAAAACTGACTGACGGCCCAACGTAAAAAAAAAAAGAAACTCCACACTCATTTTAACCCTCAGAGTTAAAAGTGTTTTTCTCCTCTATCCAGCTACTGACTGCAGCAATTTATTACCAGACACTAAAATACTATAAAGCCTTAAGTTTAAGATTTGGCTCCGAGTTAACCAATATGCTAAGACACTTTAATTTCCCAGAAATCTTCCTGGCGCTTTTCAAACTTTTAGATAAAATGTCCTCAGCGGTGACTGGAAAAGTAATGCAACATGACTGTGTGCCAGTTTTCAGCTCAATGTGATCACCTTTCTTGGCTCTACTGTGACAGCCACCATATAATTATTAAATATCAAAGCCACAGAAAACAGCTGCAACACAAACACACCTTTGTCACCTGTGTGCCTCCCCAGTGTCAGATGAGAAATAAAACGGGATAAAAATAAATCTGTTAAACCATGTGCTGCCAGAGTTAAAATCCACAATTAGAGGTTTTGGTTATTTTAAGCAAAAACTATTCACTAATTATCACCATAGGATCATATTTAAAAGAAACAGTTGTGTTGAGATCTCACACATTCCCGTGCAATGTGTGGAGTTGCTCATTATTCAGCCATCACACCTCTTTGAAAGTCCTCTAGACTGTTGTCAGGCGCCAGACTGAATGTCATTACATCTTGTTTTACACGACTGACTTGTACCAAAATGTCATGAAACAAAAACGCTATCACTGCCATTTCAGAGAGGCTGTAGAAAATTCAAGTGAGCAGCCTGATATTTTGCCCTGGAAAGAAAAAAAAAACTAGAGACCACTCCAAATTTCCAAATTGAAAACCTCTGAAATGTGATCAAGAGGAAGATGGATGGTCACATACCATCAAACAACATCTAACTGCTTGCATTTCTGCACCAGGAGCGGCGTAAAGCAACCACCAGCTATGAAAGACTGGTGGAGAGGATCCCAACATGCAGAAAAGCTGAGAGCATGGTTATTTAACCAAGTAAAAGTTATGTTTTTTATGTTATAAAACTAAAAAATGATAATTAAAATGTTTTCTTCTAGCCTGAGAATACTGCACTGTGTGTTGTTTTGACAGGGTTTCATTTTCAGCATCTAAACTAATTAAATTAAATATGTGGATTATTAACTGGCACAGATACAACACTTTATAAACTATTGCTGTTGCCAGAACTAGAAGCTATCGTTAGTATACATCACTGGACTAGTGAGTTTATTTCAGTCAGTTTATAGCAATAATTTAACATCTGCACATGTTCTGTTTAGTCCGTATTCACTGGCAGAGTTTGTCCAACATGTTGTTTTGCTGCTGCTGAAGAAATAATGATGAAGCATTGGTGTAAGTGTGTCAGCTGTAGGTTCAGCTTCTGAACCTATTGAGTCTGATTTACATACAGTATATGCTTTAGAGTTATACTAGCGCAAAAAAGTTTTTGATAAAGTATAAAACTCAGGGGCTGCCTGGATCGCAGTGGCCTAGCTTTGCTTCCAGCCTGAGGCCATTTGCTGCATGACATTATTTCTCTCTCTCCCCGCTCATTTCCTGTCTTTCCTCACTAGGTCTATCAAATAAAGACTAAATGCCCAAAACTAAATGTTTCAAATATAAAACTCCAGCAGTACAAATTAGGCCACAATCTAGATAATTAAAAGAAACACTGCCGCTGTGTGTACAGGAAATTGTCAACTAGTGTTTCCATCATCCAGATACTGTCACCGTTCCCCAAAATAAGACAAACAGAGAGGATTTCTAAACAGATAAAAACAACCATAGGTCAACACCCATGTCTAAGCCTCCACAAATCAAAAAAGGAAAATTTATAACTTGCCTATATTTTTTTAAGAGGCAAGAAAATGGTGATTCAGATGAAGGATTTTGACTCTAACTCAAAAGATTGTCTTTTGTCTTGACTGTCCAGCCCTACGAGACATCTTTCATACCGACGCTAATATTGCATCAGCAAATATTGTTCACTGTTGCTGTTGGACTGATATACACCAGTGAAAATACAAGACATGCAAATGGTAAGAAAAAACAGACTAATCCTGTGGTAAACGCCATGTATGAACCAATGTAAAGATGGATAATTGGGCATAGAGCTGTAACAACTTATCACATTATCAATAAGGTGATTAAAAACATAATAAGCATTTGGGTTAATACACACACCAAGCTGCTGGTGATGGTTTACCTTATTCATGTCTTCTGATCCTGTGACAAAGTTCAAGAGTTTGGATAATCTTTGTGAGATTTCAGAGACCCTATTCCTTCAGCTCTAGATATTTATTGTAGGTGATGGACTCAGTGTTAATGGGAGAAGACAGTTCTATAAAGGCACATGTTCCAAACTATTAGTATGATATTCAGACAAATTCATCTGAGAGGTTAGAAGATTGATGGAGTGATTTGACAAGAGACACCGTTTGAACACATGTCTGTTAATTGATTTGGAAGACTTTGTAAAAACCTTTTGGAGTACTTTGTCTTGGGTTTAGTTTCCTATTTTATGCTTGGGCAAATTTATGAATTTATCTATTTCTGTGCTTTTTAATAGTTTTCTGGGGTGTTTTTTCATGTATTGAATATCTGTGTACTTTGCATATGATGGAGTGGGTCCGTGTACGTCACAGCCATTTGATTTCCATTTTGATATTAATAAAATGACTCGTATTTCATTTTAAAATCAGTAAATTAAAAACAGAAAAGGACTTGTATCCTGTTGTTCGTGTGCTGTGGAAAATGGAAAATTGGAATTGCTAAAAATGTTTCTTCCTTTTCTATTCCCATTTTGCCGTAGGTAGGTCTGTTTTAATGACCCGGAAAGTGTTGTTTTCCCAAGGTTTCCCGCAAGACCCACAAAACCAAAGAAGATGTTTGTAGTTCAGATGTGTTAGATGCAAGATGTCTGTAAATCAATATTCAGATTTTATTAAGCCTCTGGAGTCTGAGTGTGTTTTGGCTGTTTCTGAATATTTTGTGTCTCCAATGCGGTCCATGCTCAAATAGCGCATCATTTTTCATTTTTAACTACACTACACACTCACACTGCACTACTCACTAATTATACACTCAAAAAATGCTAAATATGCATAAATCTCTGAAAGTTTGAAGTTCTAATCCTATTGCTGTCGCAGTTCCTTCCACCACTTTTCTGGTTGCTCAGCAACCAAGTTACATGTGGTACAGCATGCACTTCTGATTGGTCCACATGATGCACTTTTTCACCAATGGGGACGTTAATGATGACGTAACAGTCACCTGGTTTCCTGATTCTGTGTCCAAAACAAATCTGGGACGTACAACCTGCAAACCAAATGCTGGCTGAGCCGGTCAGTTTTTTTTCCTACCATCTCAAACTGCTTTTCTGATGTACCGGAGTGGATAAAAAAGGGTTTGAACTCTGTAGTCTTTGTAGCTCTGTAGTCGTAGTAGTTCTGTAACAGCTGCGGTCTGTTTTTCAATTATGTTTTGTCTTTAGTTCATGAAGATCGCTGTGAACGGACATAAATTATTACAGCATTTACTTCCATTGAACTGGACAGAACAGATAAAGGACTGATAAACAAAATATGAAGTATGAAGATGCGGAAACACCTCATAAAAGCCTTATTCTATATCAAGTAAACACACGAAGATCCTGTTATGCAGATGCAGTGGGTGCTAATTAGCTAAGGTGCTAACATTCACTAACACCAAAATTCATTACTTTCTCATTTGTTTAATACTTGTAACTTCACTTATCATCTCCATTCCTTTTCCTATGTCATCACATGTGAAGTGGTAGAATGACAACTGGATGTGTTTTATGGGACACAGAACTGCAGCAGAATGAATACAGATGATTAATGATGGTTAATTAGATGGTTAATAAAGACATCTTGCATTTAACAAATCTGAACTACAAACGTCTTCCTTAGTTTTGTGGGTCTTGCGGGAAAAGTCCAGAAAACAATGCCTTCTGGGTCATTAAAACAGACCTACCTACAGCAAAATGGGGATGGAAAAGGAAGAAACATTTTTCACAATTCCAATTTTCCCTTTTTGTTTTTTCAATTTTATCACAAATAACAGGATACAAGCCGTTTATGAAATACGAGTCATTTTCCATTTTTTTATTTCAAAATGTAAATCGAATGGCCGCGACGTACACGGACCAGAGTGCATGTAGTCGACATGAGCTGTGGGTTATGAGTACTATTTTGTTTTATTTTTTTCGTTTTGAGAAAGAATAAAAAATGGATAATTATACAAAAATAATCAGTATGTAGTTTTGATACCTGATAAATGTTTCAGAGATTTTTCAAGCAAGTGAAGACTTGCCCCTTTACAGAATCTTATTTAGGCTTTGGACTATTTATTTGGCATGATTTTTTAAGGCTAAAAGGGTCTTTGGTCTGTTATTCACTCAGGAAATAATTGTCGGATGAATCAATAATGAAGGTAAGTGTTAGTTGCAGACTTGGTCATGTGTGCATATGTACCATGTGCTCATATGTACCAGTAGCCACTAGCGTTGATTAACGTTCCTGAGCGCATCAGTGGAGGGCTGTGAACATACAACAGCAAATCCTTTGAGGCATGACTGAACTAAGGCTGGAGTTTTAGCGCTCCATTACTGGCTCATTAAGTCATATTAGAACTCGAGGGATGAGATACATGTCTTGAGTGCTGAAATAACCACAAACCGTTCAGGATCCCCTCCCTCTTCTGTCTCTCGATATCTCTCTCTCTCCTCTCTGATACACTCTCACTCACAAGACGATGCCTTCGCCATAGCGAGGCCGAGCCACTTACCGGAGTCAGAGCTGGATGTTGCCACAGGCATTTTAAAAATTGGTTCCTCCCAGTATCCTCCTCAAGGCTTGTTAGGTCAACTGCAATGAAAAAGAGTGCAGAGAAAAAGAAAGAAGAAAACACTAATGAAGTATTGACTGGGGATATGAATGCAAATGCCGTTGGGTGTCAGGCAACTGAAGTAGAATTAAGGCTGAAATGAGGGGAAGAGCGCGGCAATTCTGAGCAGGAGGCAAAACGTTTTCATCTAGAGGCACATGTATACAACAAGCAGCTTGACATGTATGTGTTGCGTGTTTTAAAGTACTATTTGTTTGCCCTTCACATTAAAACACCAAAATGACAATCAGAGGAAGTCGTAATCCAGCGATGACGAAGAAAATAAATCCTTTTATGGATCTGGTGTGCACACAGTTCATTCCTAATTTGTGTAAACAAGCACCCACACGCGCCACTTGGTTATCTATCTTTGTTAATACCTATATATAGAGCATGTGGTTGCTCTGGTAACACCTAAACACTTTTAGCTATCAAGCCCATAGGGAATACTATTAGCAACAGTTGGAAGAACAGAGTGTGAGTGGGCAGGCCAGCTAACATTAGCTTAGTGAGGATCTATATTGATTTTAATTGATCCATTTAACATTAGGCAGCAACAGAAAGCTGAGAGCGTCACAGACAGCAGACTGGGAAACTAAGCATCTGTTGACCTGAGCTCCAAAAGTGGCTTGTTAAAATTTGTGGAATACTCTGACAGTGAGCAGCAATTAGGAGTTCAGGATACTTGTAAGGATCAGAACACAAAGAAACTGACAGAAGGAGGAAGTACTCTGACGTGTGGTGGTTGTGAGGAAACATGAAATATGGAGGGCAGAGAAAGAGAAGAGAGATCAAACAAAAACAATGTCGAGGAAGAAAAGACGGCAGCAGGGGGAGACAATGGCTTTCAAGGATGTTAATTCATGGTAGCCATGACGATATCTATCCATTTTGTAGGTGAAAAAAAGCCAATGATGTCACCACGGGGTCACTGTGTGTGAATATGTGAATGTGTTAACACAAAAATGTTACTTCAATGCCATCTTCAGCAGTGACTGAAGCTGATTCACAGGACAT
>JAPQRQ010000012.1:8082137-8099249 GCA_037367365.1 Apogon talboti
AATGGATTAGATTTATATAGCGCTTTTCTATTAACGCATACTCAAAGCGCGTACAATGGATCCATTATTCATTTACTCTCACATTCTCATTCTGGTACGTTTGTAGCCACAGCTGCCCTGGGACAGACTGACGGAAGCGTGGCTGCTAATTCGCGCCTAACGGCCCCTCCGACCACCACCACATTCATACACCAGTGTGAGTAGCAGCACTGGAGGCAAGGTGGGTGAAGTGTCTTGCCCAAGCTCATGACTCGGACAGAGCGGGATTCGAACTGCCTTCGGTTATTGGACGACCCGCTCTACCTCCTGAGCCACGGCCGCCCCATATGGGAATTATGTGCAGTTACAGTAACTTATGTTTTACATTCTTTAAATGAACATTATATATTTAAGGTCCCTCACTGCCCCCTAGTCAGATTCTGTTGAACTTGCACTTACCCATATTAAAATAATCTGTTTCAATTGTTGACTTGTACAAGTGTGTATTATTAGGTTTAATGACACTGTGACACACTAACAACTTATCTCAATATCGGAATTGTATTGAAGACATTATTGGATTCTTATGTTCTATAAAAACCCTTATCTGTTCTTACAGTTGATCAGCTTTTGTAACATTCTACATTTTTCCTCAGTATAACGCAGACACTAACACTATGACAGCATAATGCAGAACTTACAGGCCATGCTTCTGAGCTGGTCCACTGTATGGAGGACAGGAGGTTCACAGTTTTGGAGGTAGAAGATGACCAACAGTGTCAGAGCGTAATTGTTGAGCAGAGGACCGGCCCCGCTGGGATTACCTACAGGTCACAAAACACAACAGACAGGGTCAAAAACAGGCTCAGTGGTTCCTGTGTGAATCCAAGATACTAAGGTTTGGTTAAAACTGCTACGCTAACGCATGACCTGTACAGGAATTATTAGGTCATGTGCTGATTATAACTTCTGATTTTTCACGAATAGTGTAAAAGCTTTATCAATGAAAATAATTTGTGTCTACTTCAGATGCAATAAGTCAATAAGCAAATAAGTTATTTATATTTAATTCTATTTCAAGACACAAAACGCTTCTTCCTTTAAAGCATAGATGCCACAACAAACAAACGTGAGGTTCTGCTGACATCTAGTGGCTAAAGAATGAAATAGCAGCATTAATGTGTACATTATGAAAACACACACATTTGAGATTTGTTATTTATTGATGTTATTCATAAATGACAGCATCTCACCAGCCAGCTGTTTCTGCTTGGCCCAGTGGCGGATTGTGTAAGCCAGAGGCCTCAGCCTGTCCTCGACCCCCGAACACAGCTGGAGGAAGCGAGTGTTCCGTACCGCTAGTCTGGTGTGGAGAGAGGAAACAATACAGTGACTGTGTGCAGACTTTCCCCACAGCTTGGTGTCAGAGTATTCAGGGACTGACCTGTTGTTAATAGTGATGTCCCCCTGAAGGTTCAGCTCGCGGTGATGAAACTTGACGACGGGGAGACGAGCGCTGCTGACCACTTGGACTTTGTGGACGCTGGGGACGCAGCGCTTCAGGATGGCTGCTACAAGGTCCAGAACTTCGGCAGGAGACGCTGTGGACAGATCGATATCGGACAGAATGGAGTCCTCTGAGCGGCCGTCGTCCGACATGCCCTCCCCCGGCTGCAGAAACAGGAACGTACCACAAAAAAAAAAACAAAAAACACTTAATTCACTACCAAGTAAGAAACTCTGAACACAGATTGAGCACTTTAGAAACACATGTAGATATTTGACCTGATCTGTTGTAGACTTGGCGTGAGCCTGGAAGACCTTGGTGTTTTCTAAGTCCAGGAGCAGGTCTAAGTCACAGGAGTGGATGCCGAACGTGTTGACAGAGGAACCGAATGGCAGGACTTTACTGTCTGCAACATCACCAGTTAAGAGAGTACAGTGGTTGACGTACAATAATAGGAAGAGAGGGCCATACCATAATGAATGTAATAGATCAGACTGATTTTCTTACAGGAAAAAGCAGGAGCCGCGATCCTGTTTTAAAAAACTAAACACTGTTGGAAAAGTCCTGTATTTTACATGATTAGAAACCAGACAACTGTTGAACTGAACATATGAGTGAAACTGTCAAAACTCAGTCGGTGAGCTGGTATTCTCCCTAAAGCTCGGCAATTCTAATCTAGAAGCCAGCTGTGAGATACTGGACAATATCTGACCCATGTTTTACCAATACTGATGGTTTGTAAAACACCCCATCAGTAGAGCTGGTACCAAACCTCTTAATGGCATCAACTATTAAAAATGCTTTATCAATTGAAACTACATTTCAATATCTTTGGAGGAAATCTCATCTGTGTCAGTGCATGTGGTATTCATACATTTTTATTAATGGTCTTATATTAACATACAATTTGTTGTGGTAAAAAGGTTTCTAAAAACTTGTAGTGAATAAGTGACAGTGTGCTGCTCCTGTACCATAATATGTGATGTCTTTTTTTTTTTTTGCTAAAATGGAACATGATAGCCAAGAAAGGAAAAAAAAAACCTATAGTATTATAATTTTTTTTGTTTGTTTTTTTTAGCAATACTCAATCCTACCTATCAACATCCATCTCTCATGTATATGGTGCAACATATCTAAGAACAAATGAGCACATGTGGATACGAACCACCACTCACAACATTAAAATCACTGTGCACAAACTGAACAAAGGAGAGGTGTATATTGTACTAAAAAAACCCACTCGAGACAGCTTGGCTACAGAAAACAAAGGAATCGCTGTCATCCTCTGATTTACTTTTGCCATGTAGCATCGTAAATGTAACCACTGATTTAGGAGATGTTTAGGAAAAAGACTCCCTGTGTGATGAGTCTGTATGTTTGAAAAGGATACCCGGAAAAAACTCGACAAAAACCTCTTGGAGGAGTTGGACCAGTAAATCTCTGGCTTTCTTTTCATTTTCTCCGAGCTGGAATCGTTCCATAATGTACTGCATCTGTGCATTCACCTGGAGAAAAGAGAGGCAATACGTCACAGCAACTCACATATGCATGAATTAGACCTAAAAACAAAACTGCTCTTACACCAGTTTATGCTCAGTAATATTATAGTTTATACTGTCACACAACAAAGACTTCACTAATCTCAACAAATGTAGACACAAACACAGTGTAATGACTAAAAGTGATCTAAATGGATGCGTACCGATGCCAACTGGACGAGTTCAGGTTTGAACCGGTCAAAAACTTGCTGGAGGTTCTGGTAGTCATTCTTCTTCTTGGGAATTAGCTTGAACTCCTTTTTATCCCTGGGTTTGACCCGCAGCTTCAGGCCCTTAATCTTATGTTCATCACAGGACAGAGCTGACCCTATGCTGTCTGGCTCAGCGAACTGCACAATGGCATAAACTCCCTGTCAAAGCAGAGGGACACAGACGTACATTTACCACCAGTAGTCTTTCACAATGGTACAAAACTGTAAGAATTAAACACAACACTACAAAGATCTCCATTCATGATCTACTTCTCATTCTATACAGGTGTCTGACCTTATCTTTATCCATGATGACGTTTGCCACGGGTCCAAACTGTTGGAAGTACTCAGCCAGATCCGTCTGGGAGATGTGAGGCTTGAGCCCGCTGACAAACACACTGCGCTCCTCTTGGGTCTTCCTGGTGGAGCGGACTGTGCTCAAAGTCTGATGTTTACGTCCCTTTACGTGCTGGTCGAGGCTCGGCTCTAGGACAGATGAAAAAAAACAATAACAACTTGGGAAAGCACAAATGCAATGGAGGTACAACAACAGTAAGAACAGGTAATTTTGGTTCCAGTTTATTGACTTATTTGTGGAGTGAGACGTGACAAAAATAAATCTGACAGTAGACTCCCCATTTAGTACCGTCATGGACAAAACAATATACAATATTAAACGATGCCGTTTCAGTCACATTTATTATAAATGCTGTGACGTACTCCATCACCCTGCTACCCCAAAGTAACAGTCTAACTACACCTTAAAACAAAAATGGTATACAAACACAACGGCTAAAACCATTCAAAACTAGCATAAAGTTAACTAGCTAACTCACGGTTTGGTAAGTTGACGTTGCACAAAGTACACTGATACCCTCTCGGTGTCGTTTTTATGTCGCTGTTCGCATCCATGGTGAAAAAAAATTAAATATGACAAAAACTACAGAAAATAAATCACTGAGTAAAGTTGTCTAGTCAGGGCTGATTGTCTTCCATGCGGTTCTCAAATCTCCCTCCAGCGTCGGCTCTGCGTTTGTTTCCAGTCCGTCCTGATAATCCGTCCGTGTTGTCTCACGTTTCACTGCAAAGTTCCGCTGAATGTAGTTTTAATCATTTGTGCTATAGTGCACGATTTATATCGGACCATGTGATGGATTTAGAATTAAAATGTTTTCCATATAAAGTTCGATCTATTACGGTCCTACAATTAAAAACTATCCTGTGATTTCCAAACTTAATGAGCAAATACTTAAAAAAAAAAAATTAACAGTACATTTTAGTTATACCTCTGCAGGTGTTTCTCTAGATAGGACGTGATACTCAATATAAGAATAAAAATGCATCTTTAGCATTTTTTAAAAACCATAATTCTTCAACACCTACATTCCTGTGTTTTTAAGTTACTAAAAATAACAGCTAAACACATTTATATTTTGCCCCAAATTAGCCTGATTAAATAAGCCTTGCACTAAAACATTCATTTACAGTGATGATTTAGCAGTTATGTTAACTGATGTGTAAAATTTTAGCTGTTGTGTTGTAGTATCTTTCCAGCATCCAGGATAGAGTAAATGTGAAAAACAGACAACTTTTTTCAATGTACAAAAAAAATTTAATAACCACTTTTTTCCAACCATAAAAACATTATCAAAATAAGTAATGAATGCCTTACAACTGGTGACAACAAATGTTCAAACAAGATTCCCTGTTGTATTGAGAAGAAGAAAAAAAGCTGTGTTTTTTTCAGTCATTAAAACCCACTTTCAAAAAAATAAAATGCCTTAGATTACAAACTAAAAAAACAAGTATAAAAGGTTTCAAAACGAAGCAATGCATTTAACAATATCTACAAAAGCACTCATTTCTTAGCTGATCTTCCTCTTCTGGTTTTTGAGATGACCTGGTCCTCTTCAGGAAGTTTATTTGTGGACTCCTCCGTGACATCTGTGACCTTTGCCCCTCGCCTGGCTCTCTTCACAGGCTGAGATTTGTGATCCGAGAGATCCTCCTCTTCAGTTTTGGTGGCACTCTTTGACACACTGTTGCTTTCAGTATCCTTTTGGTCTCCAGATTTCAACTTCCTGCCTCGAACTGTCTTCAGAGGAGTTACTTCAAAGACCTCACAGTCTGCTTTCCATCGGACAGATCTTTTCGAAGTCTTGTCTTCAACAGCACTGCTTGACTCTTCAGTGGAGTTCACCTGGTCACTGCTCACCGTCTCCTCAGTATTTGCTTTGGCCTTTGTTGCTGCCCTTCTCCCCCTTTTGACAGGCTCCGATGGAAGTGGAGCAGGTTCTGGAACCACATCAGTGACTTCACTGCTCTCCTCTACAGGAACAGCAGCACCTCGACGTGCTCTTTTGGCTGGGCCTGATTCAGAGACTTCATCTTTTGCTGATGTTCTAACCCCCCTCCCCCTACTTGGTTTGGTTTTTACAGCAGGAGTAGACTCAGCGTTGGTCTTCTCTTCAGTCTCTGGCTCATGCTCAGGTTTTTCTTCAGGGACACTAGCCTCTTCAGCAGCTTGTTTTCCTCTCCTGCCTCGCTTGGGCTTGTCTGTGGAGCTGACCACAGGGACCTCCTGAACCTCCATGGATTCGACTGGGGTTGCACTCTCAGGCTCTTGTGCTTTCCGTGCACCTCTTCTAGGTTTTGGAACCTGAGTAGCTTCACTGATCTTCTCAGACTGAGCCGGCATCTCCTCTGGTGTAACAGTTTCAGCTGTTGGGACTTCTTCACTTGGTTCTTCAGGTTCTTGCCCAGCCTTCCTGGTCCTTCTCATTTTTTTAGCAGGCTCAAGGGATTTTGGAGTCTCATCTGGAAGAGTTGTTTCATTGTCCTCTGGCTTTTCTTCCTGTTGAGTATTTCTTCCCCTCTTTGCCCTAGCAGGGGGTCGGGACACCTGCTTGGTCTCCTCTGGGACAACTGTGTCTTCTGTCACCTCATTTTGTTTACCAGCATCTGGTTTCGTCTTTCTCCCACCTCTCTTATGTTTGTCGACAGTGGGAACAGGCAGTTCTGGCTGAACATCTTCTATAACATGCTGGTCATTCACAGCTTCAGTGCTTTCTGGCTCCGGTTGAGGTGCCTCAACAGGTGTTGGTTTAGTTTTTCTCCCCCTTTTGGGTTTTGATGTGGATTTTTCTTCAGGAGGTGCTAGAACATCATCTACATGACTGGCATCTATTACTGAAGGTTGGACACCTGCATCTTCAGCAGATAGATCAGTCACCATTTGAGTTTCTACAGACTTCTCTGGGACTTTTTCTGGTTTCTCATCAGAAGGGCCTTCTTGAGCTTTTGTATTTCTGCCTCTTGTGGTCTGTCTGACTGCAGGTGGTGCTGGAGCTTCAGCTTTCTTCCCTCTTCGTCCTCTGACTGGAGCTGGAATGACAGGGTCTTCAGATGCTACTTCCTGTTCAACATTAGTCACTTTAGATGCCACCGCCTTTGCCCTTCTGCCTCGAACAGGTTTCTCTTGAGGTTCTGCATCATCATCTGCTTCCTGATCGGCATGAACTTGGGATGTCTGTGTATCTTCTGGCACCTCTTCAATTTCAACAGGAACCTCCTGGACTGTTTCAGCTTGTTCCTTTTTGGCATTTCCTCGTTTTGGTTTGACAGCAGACACTGGGGCACTTTCCTCTTGTGTGAGTCCATCATCCTTGGATTCAGTGGTTTTTGCATTTCTGCCTCTTGTGGTCTGTCTGACTGCAGGTGGAGCTGGAGCTTCAGCTTTCTTCCCTCTTCGTCCTCTGACTGGAGCTGGAATGACAGGTTCTTCAGATGCTACTTCCTGTTCGCCATCAGTCACTTTAGATTCCACCACCTTTGCCCTTCTGCCTCGAACAGGTTTCTTCTGAGCATCAGGGATGACAACAGCTTCTTCATTTTCAGTGACTTTAAAAGTTTCTGTCTTCACTTCTGGTGCCTCAGTTTCTGTTGCATCCATTGTATTTTCTTCATCTTCAGCAGGAACCACCACACTGGCATCTACAGAAGAAAAAAAAAAACAAAGTACATTTTTTCCATTAAATTAACACTAAATGATGAAAATAAGCAGTAAAATGTAGTGAGTGTATTGTCTGATTATAATTCAGTGTAAAATCTGAAATGCAAGACAAATAATGCATGCTTCTCAAAGCACAAATTACTGAAAATGTTTTCATAGTCAGTAATAAAATAAATTCCAATCAGATTTAAAGAGGGAAGATGAATACCTTCTGCCTTATCAGTTTGGGGAACAGATGCCTGTTCACTTTTCTTTCCCTGCTTCACAACAGGTTTCTCTTGAGGTTCTGCATCATCTGCTTCCTGATCGGCATGAACTTGGGATGTCTGTGTATCTTCTGGCACATCTTCAGTTTCAACAGGAACCTCCTGGACTGTTTCAGCTTGTTCATCTGTTTCCTTTTTGGCATTTCCTCGTTTTGGTTTGACAGCAGACACTGGGGCACTTTCCTCTTGTGTGAGTCCATCATCCTTGGATTCAGTGGTTTTTGCATTTCTGCCTCTTGTGGTCTGTCTGACTGCAGGTGGAGCTGGAGCTTCAGCTTTCTTCCCTCTCCGTCCTCTGACTGGAGCTGGAATGACAGGTTCTTCAGATGGTTCTACCTGCTGTTCGTTGTCAGCTGCTTTAGATTCCACCACCTTTGCCTTTCTGCCTCGAACAGGTTTCTTCTGAACATCAGGGATGACGACAGCTTCTTCATTTTCAGTGACTTTGCAAGTTGCTGTCTCCAGAGCTAAACTCTCAACTGTTGGTGCCTGGGTAATGATTTCCATGGAATCTACTGTGTTTTCTTCAGCTCCACTGGGCATGACTTCATTGGCGTCTGCCTCCACTTCAGCTTGGTCTTTTGGTGAAGCATCATCTACTGCTGATTCAGAGACAGCGTCCATGGCGTCTGATAGGCCTGTCTCAACGTGGACTTCCTCCGACTCGTTATCACCAATAGCTTCAGTTGGATCTGCTAAAACAGAAACATTTACTTGATATTCCATTAACATACATCATTGAACATTTTGGCGAAAATACTATGACATAAAACAGAATTTAAGTCACATGCTTCTTTTTAATGCTGTAGTCCATTTAGACAACAATTTCCACAGGAACAGAACTATATCATGACAAAAATTTTGCCAATCCCAACTATATTTATGTTTTAAAACTAGATAATGACTAATGCCTCCTGATTTCTTCAAGCATCAAAATGCAATACTTTAGCCTAATTTTTAAAAACCTCAAACTCCATATTGGTTTTACTAAATGATATATTATTCTGAGTATGTTTAGCACAAAACACTGCCACAGCTACACATGACAGCCTACCTTTTGCCATGTCTGCATCATCTTGCGGATCCTCAGCCAAATCCAGCTCTGTGTAAAACAAGAGGTAAAACATTTTACAATCCTAATGCAGCTCACAACCATTTAAAGTAATGCAACATTTTTGAACAAGTAACCAACCTTTTTCTATGGGTGAATCGCAATCCAAAAGCATTGGTTCTTCAATCTGCTAAAAATAAGAAGAAAGATTTGTTACATATTACATTTAATGTTATTCCAAGACTATGTAGTAGCTGGCAATCCTTTGCTCTAATGTTATTAGTGTTTGTTAATTCATTATTGCATCCATACAGTACTCTTGCATGCACTGAACAATTTCTCTAGTTCTAATATGAGTACAGGCTCTTCCAAGTACCTCAACTGCCTTTTCTTGTTCTGCTGGAGTACTCAGTGGCTCCTTCATGAGCTCTTCAAGGCCTTCGAAGTCTTCCACTGGTGCAACACCCCTCAGCCGCGGTGACTTCATGAGTCTCTTGATACCAAAGTTCTTCTCAACAGGTTCACGCTTTTCCTTTGGAGTTTTCATGAGCCTCTTAAGACCAACCATGTCTTCAACAGGAGTGCTTTTCTCCTTGGGGGTCTTCATCATTGTCTTGATGCCTGAGAGAAGCACAGATGGGGAACTCTCAGTTTTCTTGGCTGTCTCCTCAGATAGGTTGTCTCTGATGTCCTCTAGAGGTTCAGACTTCTGTCTTGGGGTCCTCATCATTCTCTTGACTCCGGTGAGACACTCTTGCTGTTCAGTTTTCTGCTTTGGAGTCTTCAGGAGATTTCCTCTGATGTCCTCTACAGGTTCTGCTTTCTGTTTCGGAGTCTTCATGATCCTCTTCACTCCGGTGAGACACTCCTTTGGTTCAGGTTTCTGTTTTGGAGTCTTGAGAAGTTTCCCTCTCAAGTCCTCAACAGGTTCACTTTCCTGCTTTGGCGTCTTCATAATTCTCTTGATTCCAGTGAAACACTCTGGCAGTTTCATCTTCTGGTTTGGAGTAGTTGGAGCGTGTGTACTCACATCCCTGGGCTGCTGTTCACTAGAATCAGAGTTAAGCTCCAAAGGAGGTATGTCACCAACAAAGACGGCTTCTTCATCTCCATTAAGGAGGCGCTGGACTGCCTCACTGTTGTATCTTGTGACTTTTACAGTCAGGGGAGACACCGTCATTTGACCTGCAAAATGAGTTATGTTTCAATGTTAAAACCTATATAATTTTATTTGTGATATTGAGAAAGGTTTCATGCTTTGGCTTATTCTCAACAGTACTGTGCATGTTACCTGGCTCCTCTGGTGTGTTCAACATGGATGGTTCTACCATCGATCTGCTGAGATCCACTTGTGGTGTTTTGAGAACATTGACAGATCTCTCCCTTTCATGTACAGGAGTTTTAAACATTTCAGAAATTCCTAAAACATAAATCACACATTAAGTGGTACAACATAACATGAAAGGCATGAAATATAAGGTCAAGAAAGAAGTAATCTCATTTACTGGGATGAAAAAAGGTGCTTACCAGTCATGTCTTCATCCATTTTCATGTCCTTCTTAGACAGTGCTGTATTAATGACCACTCTTGGTGCAGCGCCAGTGGCATGTACAACCCTCTGTTTGACAGCTCTTCCCACAACAATCGTAGCAGGTGAATTTGCATGTCCAGTACTGGCCAGAGCATGGTCCTTTAGACGTCTTGCAGGTGTCTGTGACATTAAAAAAGGGGGTAAACTCATTGCACAAATTAAAAAATAGTTTGACGCTAAACTGAATATCTTTATTTTATTTTTTATTTTCCTTTATTTAACCAGGAAGTCCCATTGAGATTAGAAATCTCTTTTGCAAGGGAGACCTGGCCAAGGTAGCAGCCAACAAAGTCCAAACGATACAAAACACATACATAATACACAATGAACAATAAAACACAGTACAGTTATTCAACCAGAATGGCATCAAGAGAAACAGTGACATTCCTCCTTCACTGCATTACCCATGATGCTTTTAAAATCATTAATAGTATCCTGAATATATTGCTATATTGATGTGTGTTACCTGTGGTTTGGGAATTTTCTTCACAGTCTTTTTGGTGACTGTTTGGCGTTTAGCTGTTGGGGCAGCCCGCTGGACCTTAGCCTGGCCAAATTTCACAATGTCTGCCCAGGAATTCATTGCTGAAAAATGACAAATTTATTATTATTTCAGTGACAAATTAAATATTTTATCTGACAATGCATAATGAAATCAAGATTAAAGTCACTATAGAATGTAGGTTTTAAAGCCTAAAAAGATTAGACAATCAAGTTTTTTTCTGCTACAAAATTAAATAGTACAAAGTATTGTGTCATGATATGGTCAGTTATCCCAATTCTACTTCAAATGTACATTCAATATTAATAGAAAATATCTCCAATTCAATATGGCAATTCCAACATACCCTTCATGGAGACTCGTGAAATTCCACTTCTGCGAACTGCTTTTACAGCACTCTTTGTCAAACCTGGAGTCTTCTTTGTGGTGCTCTTCATGCTCTTCCGTCTCAGTGGTATTTTAGGAGTTACAGTGGATGAAGGAGCCGTGTCAGTAACATCGTCTACAGCAATTGGAGATGGTGTGCTGATACGTGACACAGAGAAGCGGCCTTGCACGGTGGGGGTCTGTACTCTTGAATTCAAGGGGGTCTTCACTGGTGTTACAGTGGCAGTGAGTGTTTCTTCTTTAATATTTGGACCCGACTTTCTCTTCACTGTGGACTTTCGCTGATTTTTTGGCTGGTCACTGGCCTTTGATTTATTTCCAGGTGATGGAGTCTTGGGAGATGCTATCTTGGGTGCAGGTGACTTCTTTGCAGATGTTGGTGTCTTGGGAGATGCAGTCTTGGATGCAGGTGACTTCTTTGCAGATGTTGGTGTCTTGGGAGATGCAGTCTTGGATGCAGGTGACTTCTTTCCAGGTGATGGAGTCTTGGGAGATGCAGTCTTGGATGCAGGTGACTTCTTTCCAGGTGATGGAGTCTTGGGAGATGCAGTCTTGGATGCAGGTGACTTCTTTCCAGGTGATGGAGTCTTGGATGCAGGTGACTTCTTTGCAGATGTTGGTGTCTTGGGAGAAGCATTCTTGCCATGATCTTGATCAAACTATTAAAACATATAAACAATGTTAAGATTACATGACACAGCAATTTTGATTTTGGGTAAAATTACTCAGGTCTTTCTGTGAGAAGGTCCTACCTTCATCAAACCAATGACTGATGCTCGCCTAAGGAGTGACTCTTTTGGTTTAAAGAGACATAAGCTTCTCCGAGGAGTGGCCCCTTTACGTAATGGTGAGTCTGGAGGTAGACGTTTGTCAAATAACTCTGGACTCAAGTGACCTCCAAAAGACACACGCTTCTTTTTCATCTGTTGCATGGGTAAATCTTTTCCAAGTTCTCCACTTTTGCGCTTTTTGGGCATCTCTTTAACTAGAAAATGAATTTAAACCATGATTACACATTGTAAATGGTACAAAAAACAAACAAAAACAAAAAATACTTTACTCTTTCACTGAATGTGAATAAAATATTTGAAATGTATGTACAATTAGTAGCATTACAGTATGTATTACCTTGATCACCTTTCTCTGAACTCCTTGGTGTTGCCTTTCGTTTAGCCTCTGTTTTGGGGGATGTCGTAGCTTTCTCTTCCTTGTTCACCGTTTCCTTGGCTGGTGTGGTACCATTGCTTCTTCTTCTCACAGGTGACTTGGGCGTTGGAGTAGAGAGTTGCTCAATAACCTCAGTCACAGTAAACTTCTGGGGTGTTGCTTGGCGTCTTGTTTGTGGTGAAGTTGGTTTAGACTGTTTGGCTTCAACATCAGGTGCTTCAGTCTTTGTAGCAGAAGCCTGAAGGGACCTTCTCTGCTTCTTAACAGACTGTGGAGTCCCATTGCTAGGAGTTTCAGCTTTCTTAGTTTCAGTTGTTCTGGGAGAGATTCTTCCTGCCTCTTTCTTAGGGGTGCTTTTGCATGCAGTGAAAACGAAAGGTGTTCCATCATTTTTTCTGACTGACTGAGGCTGTGGAGTGCAGAACTTTGATGAAGGTGTCTGCAACAGACTGGCAGAAGACTTCCGAGGGGTCTTGACATCAAGAGATTTTTTGATCATTTGATACAGATCATTGAAAGGGGACGCAACCTGACTTTGAGACAGACTACCATCTTCTTTGGATTCCAACTCCAAAGTCTTCTCCAGAGATCGCTGGATGTTGTCATGGTTGGTTCCAACTTTCAGATGGGGGTCTAAAATGACACATCAATAAAACTAAGTTGAAGTTAAATACTGGAGCATTTACACTGAGACCACCAATAGCAATGAGTATCATCAAACAGACTGAAGGAATCTACAACCTCCATATTCCACATTGACACAACAAATCGAATTAAGAAAAGTACATTAAAGTAGGTCTGACACATTTTATGCTGATCTAAACTGTTCTGTAATCCAGGTCAAATGTTAATACAATTTCAATCAGGCAATCTCACCAGATGATGCTTCAGAGATTCTTTTTTCAACTGTGGTGGTGCTCCCAACTTGGTGATCTTGCAGAACCTAGACAAAAAAAAACACGCTTTATCATACTTATAATTTAATGCTGTTGGAGATTACTCCAGTGCTGGGCTGACTTCAGCTCTTCAGTGATTAAAATTTTACTTACTTTAAGAGTTTCAGCTTTGCCTCCAATGGAAGATCTCTTTTTGGGTGTGGGTGCTGGAGGGTACTCGAACCTAAAGAGATAATCATGTAAACAATATAAGATATCACTTACAATTATCATGGAAATGAAAAATATTTGTACATACAAGTATCAATGCTCTAGCATTAAAGATGGAAGCATCAGTGATAAATTTTTTAAAAAAGCTCAATGTCACAAAATACTCTTATAACCAACCTGAAAGAACGATCAATAATAGTTATCACATCTCCATGCTTTAAACGCTCAGACTGCTGCAAAGCCTGCCCGTTGATACAAGTTGGATTTGCAGAGCTCAAATTTGTCACAATAACCTGAGAGACAGAGAAAAATAACCTTAGAACACAATCAACAACTGATACTAAAACAAAATGTCATTTTGCCTGTATCCCGTCAAGATGACAAAACAGAATTTTAAGAAGAGGGATTAAAATATTATAGGGTATAGAATTTAAATATTATGCCCAAAAGGTGTTAGCAGTGTTGAAAACTAAAGGTGAATTTCATTAATATTATTTTTTTCTCAATGAACTTTTATCTTGAGTTACCTCTTTATTTTCATTCAGATCAATTCTGCAATGCTCCTTGGACACTTGAGGAAGCTGAATACGGATGTCACAGTCAGTCTTCCTGTAAGAGGACACACACAAAGTCTACTCAACAAAAGAAACATAAAGGATTAAAATCAGCAAGGAATTAAATGTAACTCATGTCCATTTAACCGTCACTAAAGGACAGGGATAGTATTTATTTACTGACGTCAGCAGCTTATGCCCCGCCTCCAAACTGGGGTTTTTTATAGGACTCTGTCAACCCAGAATGAGCTTACATAAGTGTTAACACTAGTTAGTAATCGTGACTCTCACAAATACCTGTAGGCTATACGTTTTTAGTCCATTCCTACAGATACTCAGATAAAAAAAAAAAAATCACCTAAGATCAAATAGTCAGAAAGACATGATAAAGAAAAGCAGAAGAGGGACAGAATAAATGGATCATTTAACCTCCTAAGACCCAGGAGCCCCACATGTTTTTGAGTTTTGGCTTTTTTAAAATTAAATAATTGCTTACATTGGAAACATCATGATGCAACAGTTTTTTCAGATGCATTCTTAAAAAATTTTTATGGCATGTCATTTGCGGTGGAGAGTCGTTTCTTTTTTTGTATAAAGCTGTGAATTTCTTGTCCTCACACGTGGACAGTGGGTCCTAGGAGGTTAAGATTTAAAAGGAGAAACACGTAGAAGATCAGGATGCTTTTTATTTGTCTCACCTTCCAAATAAGCACGAGGCAGCGAGGGGAAACTCAGTACCGTCTCCTCCACTCCTCTTTATCACAACTATTTTCCCATGAAGTGGCATTCTCGTAGCTTTACCTTTAAAACATTAGAAAACATATGTCAAAGCACTAGCTTAGCACTAGCTAAACACCACCAATGTTAAATTAGCTCCTGAACAATAAATAAAACCACGACGTGGCGTTTTAACATAGGTGGAAGGCTTGGTTTTAAAGCACCGAAAATGAGATGTGTAACCAAGAATATAAACGTTTGAGTAACACTACCAGAATAAATACCTTTATGTGACTTAGCTTTTGATTTTTTAGCCGATGTTTTAACACATGTTGGGCCATTTAATGCGATGTTGACTTCGTAGCCATTGTGCCAGCCACTACTGTAAAGACTCACAATTAACTACACATTACCACTTGCAATGTCATGTCGACAGTAGCGTTAAAATAATATAAAACCAAATGCGGTCAGTGTATCATGTCAAGGAAAGTATCATTTATGGCTTTTTATCGTTACGAAACAATAACACGTTTATGTGGTACAGGTTAGACAACCTCCAAAAACTATCTTCAACATGCTTTCGCCTTACCTTTAAACCGTTTAAAGACACGTAAACGTCGGGAAATCCATAAAAACCAACCGGTGTGTGGAAAAATTGACTTTAATAACTAAAACATATCAAACCTTTAGTACAACGACTACGCTACGACGAGTCTTCGTCCGACGAATAGTTAACGGAAGCTATAGCAGCACCGTGGCCGGCTGTCTCCTCTGGCCGAAAGGTGCCTTAAAAATCACTCCGCCGGAGGTACACAAAGGCAGTAAAACAAAAACAAAACACTGGCTTGAGTCACGCTTTAGATCGTATTATACACCTTATTTTTATAGGAATATGTTTTTAACAAGCTGTTTGTATTTGCGATAAGTATTTAAGTAGAATTTCGATGGATGGCACTATTTTGTTTACAATTTTGGCGGAGCAATCACAACTCGAGCTGCGTATGGTGATTTGAAAATGTTTGAAATTCCGCGCGCAGGACTGTGATTGGTTACAATGTCACAGACGCGTTAAAAGGGAGGGACGTTCAGGTTAACAACGCTGACTGCGGAAAAGAGAAGACCGTTGAAGTTGATGATGAAGCTCAGATTCTACCACTACTACTAGTACAAATACTACAAGCGCTACTACTGCCTATAATAATAATAATAATAATAATAATAATAATAATAATGGGGATGTAGTGTGACGTCACAAAGGTCATGGTGGATAGACCTTCAGCTGGCGTGTGAGTTTGAATCCTGTTTGCAGTGGTGTAGGTATATGAATTAATTTGTATTTTGGGATTGGATCTTGTCTGTGTTGAGTGTTGGCAGAAAAGGAATGTATCAGTGCATGTGAGTGAGGAGGAGAACAGCCACGTGTCAAGGAAACTGTGCAAAATGTTGAAGACCCCCGAAAATATAAGATCATTGTAAAGTTTAAAAACAAAAGTGACACAGCACTGACAGCATTGAACTTGTCTGAAGAATTAAAGCAAAAAATGGGAACTGTGCTAAATGTTAAGGTCTTGCTGAATGGAAACCTCTTAATCTTCTGCAAATCAGAGTCTCAAAGATTAAAGGCACTGAAAGTGAAGAATCTGTTGAATCGTTCAGTTGAGAGTTTTATTCTCAGTCAAGCCAGAAGCACTAAAGGAGTTATATATGTGAGTCCTGACATATCAGAGAACATGACAGTGCAAAATGTTAAGGGTGCGGAGGTTGAGTCTGCTCAGAGATTTAAAGGTTGAGGAGCAGCTGTGTTACTTACCTTTGGACAAGATTCATTGCCTGATAGAGTGTATTTTGGATGTATGAGTTACCTAGTGAAGCAGTACTTTAGGGTTCCACTTTAATGCTACAAGTGTCAGTGTTTTGGTCATGTGGCAGCAGCATGCAGGGGAACCACTAGATGTGGAGAGTGTGGAGGAAATCACACCTTCAGTGAGTGTGTGTCTGAGCAGACCAAGTGTTGTAACTGTGGTGGCAACCAGTGTTTCTACCATCAAAGAGCAGTGGAGGTAGAGAAAATAAGAACTGAAGGAAAAATCACATATGCTGAGGCAATTAAAAGAAAGTGGGTGCAGCTACAGACCCCCGAGTGGCTGCAACGCATGCTGCTGGTACAAGACCTAAGACAGGGAATCAGATAAATGCAGCCCAGTCACTGATAGCATTTATGGTGGATGTACTCTGGGCAGTAAGAAGTGGATCTAACAGATCAGACCTCATCAAAATCATAGTGGAAGCAGCTGAGAGGTCCCTTGAGGATGTACAAGTAGATCCTTTGGAATTGCACACATTTATGAGACAAAAAGTGGACAGGCAGGAAAAACATTCAGGGGGGAAACCTTTCTCTCTCTATAATAATAATGCATTATATTTCTATAGCGCTTTTCAAGGCACCCAAAGTGCTTTACATTATTGATGCATTATTCTTTCACTCTCACAGTCACCCTCTGGTGGTGGTAAACTATGTTTGTA
>JAPQRQ010000012.1:8118199-8130486 GCA_037367365.1 Apogon talboti
ATCTATCTATCTATCTATCTATCTATCTATCTATCTAGGTCAAATATGTCCTACGCCTTTGCATTTACAGAAAAGCTCCAAACTAACATGGATACCAAAAATGCACCTGTGGGTGGATCACTAGCAGTCATTTTTACTTTTAAACACATGAGATATTAAGGTAAAATTAGGATGTTCAGTATCTGAACAAACAGCTTCAATTCAACAGGAAAATGAAGAATAAATTCACATTAACCATGCAAAATAAGTATGAAATGCAGCAAAAGGACAGTGCTGGTCTTAGGCCACCAATAGGTTCATTTTATCAAGGTTATATTGGGCATAAATAGGCTTTTCTATAAGAGAATTCATCATATAGGTATTTCATATGACCTCCCTTTGCACTTGGAAGGTCTTGACCTCTTTAAGACAGATAATGACATTTACTTCACTAATCTTATGGTGGTTTCATTCAAAATTTATCAAATATCTCTTATTATTTGAGCTACTGAGGACAGAAATCACTCCAAATGCTGTTTTGCTCGATGAAGCCATTTAGTTCAAATGTTTCTGTGTTCTTACTGCCCACATACTGTATTACTTGTGTATTCTCGCTATATTTTAAAAAAAGATAAAAAATTACCTATACTGATTACAACCCTGTAAAAACATTAGAGCTGAAGCATGGCCTAAAACTGCAGTCAATGAAAGCTGTACATGTGTGTAAAATCTGAAATTACACAGACTCTGTTGTATTGGCTTTT
Source organism: Apogon talboti (assembly GCA_037367365.1). Taxonomy (NCBI): domain Eukaryota; kingdom Metazoa; phylum Chordata; class Actinopteri; order Kurtiformes; family Apogonidae; genus Apogon; species Apogon talboti. Next base: position 8,118,943 of record JAPQRQ010000012.1, read on the forward strand.
GCAACAGCTGTTAACAGCAAAAAACTGGCAAATGGTTAAGTCCTTTAAGGGTTTAACCTTTGACATAATCTGGAAGTGGACTAATAGGCGCAGTTATCATCTCATGAGGTTATCCACCTGTTTGATGACGTCCACTTGACATGTGAAAAACACTTCTGGAGATGTTTGAGGCTCAAAAGCTTTGGGTCAAAAGTCGCAGGGTTCGAAGGTAAAACGGAAACATGGCCTGGTTTAAACAGACACAAATAACAACTCTATATCCAGGCCAAGAGCGGATCATTACAGAGACCATAGGCTGAACAGACAGAAAAAATACAAATACATCCCCTGTCCAATGCGTTTCCATTTAATTCAAGCCAAACTGAAGAATACACTTAAAAATAAGACGCTAAATAAAAGCTGAGCTCATGCATATGAAGCAGAGGATAAACGCTAATGAGCTCATCTCTGCTCACTGGATTGAAATGGGAGATCTTTGGGGAGAAAAGCCCACTTTGTTTTGATTGCACAAAAGTAAGACAACGCACAAAAAAAGCGCAAAATATCTCTCCCACATAGATACAACACGAATCCCATGCAATAACTCAGTCGTTTAGATTCTCCTCCTATGAAGTTTGAGTCTGCCAAAGATAATACTGGCTCAGAAATGATCTGATGTTTTAAACAAGATATGTTTCTGTGGAAAAAATGACATTCATAATTACTGATTTGAGATGCAACAGGGACATTTGTTTAACCGGCAACCATGTTTGTCTCACACACACACACACACACACACACACACACACACACAGAAGACTGATTAATAACTGCACATTTCCAGTAATATCTGTGTACATTTGTGCTTTGGAACAACACCTTAACCACAGATAAAGCCAACAATGACGAACCATTTGAGAAGTCAGTGTCACCGCTTTTAATCTCCTTATTAAAAACATCTTCACCCCTTTGGGCCGACTGCTCAAACACCCCATGTGTACAAACAAAGATAAAGAGAGATTCATGCAAATCAGCTTCAGCGGGGTGAGAACTCTGCGAGCGGGACTCTGAACAAATGGAACATGGGTCAGGGTCAGTATTGATGTGGTGCTGTGGGTTGTGTTTTGGTAGGTGGGGACGGTTAGTGATGGATGGAGGTAGGGGGGTGGAGTCTGCTGCGGTCCGGTGACTGCCAGGGAGCCCCATCCCCATCCCATGCCGAGGGATTAGCTTTGCTAGCCGACAGATGGCCGGTGGACCTAAGCCCGCAATTTGTCCTTCCTGGATCAGCGGCCTGTTCTCACAGCTCCGTCCCACACAGAGACACTCGCAACACCTCAGGAGTGGACGCTTTGTCACGGGTCCATCTGAGGAAGTTAATTATCTAAATGGAAAACGGAATGTTGTGATAATGGAGGGTGCTGGACTTTTTGACTTTGTGCTCTCATGCTGTAATGTTAGTTACATTTAGTGTTAAACTGTTTTTTGTTTTTTTTAAATGACCTTATTACCACTTAAAAAAAACCCGAAAAAACTGCAAGCCCTTAAAAAAGCGGCAAACGGCCGAGAACAGGGCTGGTAGGTGGTGGTTGATTCTAGCCGCTCATGCTGAGGGATAAGTCTGGTCTTTTTGTTCCCCTGTGTGTGTGTATAATGTCCTCTTTGATCTGGCGCTGCCCCGACCCTGACCCTAGTGTCACCAAGAGATTGACCTACTCTCTCCTGACAACATGAGGCTCAGGTGCCCTCTCGCCGCGCCTCCTGATTGGTTGTTGCTGCTGGCTCGTGGGCCAGTCAATTGTTCCTGCCCCTCACCCATCTCCTTCTTTTAGGAGTCATTGCTTCCTGTGGCCCTTAAGCCTCTTTTTGTATCACCGCTTAATCCGCCTGGCGACAAGAGCCCTCAGCGGGGCCGCTCAGCCGGCCCGCGGCGTTCAGAGGAGATGAGAGGAGCGAATCAAAAAAGAGGAGAGCGGTACCAGCACATACGTGATTGCATGTGTCATGTGCTCTGAGTTCACAGCTGTCTACCTGGCGTGAGTCAGAAGCGTTTATGAGTGTGTTCTACTTTGCATGCGTGTGAGGAAATGTTTTATGAAGAGAGAACCATCGGGGATTCTGGGGTTGGTGAGTTCACAGGGAAGCACAGGAATCCTCTCTTACGTGACTTTCACACTGTGCCCAGATTAAGTGCGTTCCCAGCCTCCTACTGCGTACATACGTGCATGTGCGTGTACTTCCCCGTGCCCCCTTCCTCGATTACTAAGCAGCTAATGCCGCAGCCCACGCGTTAGTCAAGATGGATGTTTGTTAAGACGGCCGACTGAAAAACACAGCAAATAGGGGTCATCTATGCAAGAAGTGGCTGAGTGGGACTTTGAAATATGGTCGCTTCCCTGCAAATACTGCAGATACCAGGAAGAAAAAAAAAAAGATGGCCCGCTGCGCACTGCCATGCCTCCAAGACAAAAACATAAACATGAGGGGGTGGGCATGCATATTTAATGTTTAAGTGTTAATATCTGGAGGGGGAAAAAGTGCAATACCGGTGAGTGTGCGCGGGTGGTAGAACTTAAACAACAAACGAATGAGCTGTCTCCAAGTAGCAGAGCTCAGCATCCCCCTCCTGTTTCCTCTGTTCACTGCAGCCCCCAGGAAATGCCTTTGTAGTTTGGCATGCTGCAGCAAAGCTAACGCTGCTAACCCTCAGCTTACCCCTGTCTCAGATGAGACAAGCATACATTCACATGCCTGTAGTGTTGAATTATTGAGTATGCTATAGCAACTTATCTTCTCTGAAGTCAGAAATACAGGGAAGGCGTTCTGAATATCTGAAAAATTAACACGGCGGCTATTGAGCGAGCTGCTCCAACTCGAAATACATCCAGTTTTAGCATCTTTCCTGATACTTATGATAGAATTTTAACAATGGAACACGGCGACACCGTCTGTAGAACATTTGCCTTCATTTTCACACTAAAACAGACACATCCTTGTGATCATGTGACTGCTTGTGTTCCTCGCCTTACAGGATTGACATCTCACTAATGGGCTGGGTTCAAGTCTGTGACCTTCGCCCTCTGCAGCTGTCCGTCATACAACCCCGATCTGTTTTTAGTTTGATGCAGCACCAACGCGCCCCGCCCCCATTTCTGCCAAAAACAGTTTCCATCTCTATAGTTAATGAAAAATGCGACTTTTCGTTGTACTTCGGTTCTGAGCGGTGGTGTTGTGTGTTTGTGCGTGCATCTCGATGGCGAAAAACAATCTACCCTCCACAACTTATCTGCAAAAGTAATTATCTTCAGCCAAGGAGGCAGACAAAGCTCACTGGTGGTTTCATGGGGAGGCCGTTTTCGCTTTTAAATTAATGCTAGATTCACTGCAGGAACTCTTCTCACCTTGGCTGCATGGACTTAAGGGAGCAGATAACGTGTTGACAAAGCGAAGGTAAAAAATGTATAATTTAGTGTTTAAAGTCATTTGTATTGAACGTCTGCTGCCGAACAGATGAACACATCAGCTGCATCCCAGATGTACAATAACCTCAAAACTCTAATTACAGCCTCATTTTCTGTGTTTTTAACACTGTGATAACTCCAAAGAAGCAACTAATTATTCAAGTTTACAGCTTGTCTGTTGTCTGCTCTCAGGTTTAGCTAATATTAAATTAGTACGTGTCAGGCTGTTGGTTGTTTAACATGTTCTAAATATTTCCTCTGACAGGGACAGACTGTGGGACAAGAGGGAAATCAGCTCTTAGAGTGTAAGGGTTGGACACTTTGACACAAACTGATCAATAACTGAAACCTCACTGTGACCATATCTGTGTAATGAGTTCTGTTTTACAGGATAAACCAACTATTTAACATTTATTACCGTTTGTATTTCAGGTAAAACCTCCCACTGTTACACGACTATAGTACAGGCGACCGCTGCCACAGCTTTGCAGCGAAATAAAGGCTACGTCCAGACGACAACGCTCGTGGTATTTTTCTTTTGCGGATTCTAAAAGCTTCGCATCCATACACGTATCGTTTCAAGAAATATCTGTGTCCAGGAGGAAACGGGAAAACTGGGTGAAAACAGTGTAATACACGTGTCACACCTATATGTGGCACGGTACACAAACACACAGAGCCACAGGATACACTTAAAATCACGGAAGAATGTAGTGAGCATGTGCTGCTCACGTGGTACTATGGCATTGTTTCCAAAAAGTGGTGTTTTGCCTATCCATGCGACAACGCGAGGGCAGCGTTGTGAGATTCTTCTGCTCTGGGACCCATTCTCCAAAAATACTATTTCAAGGCATCGACAACGGCGGTGGACGAAAAACTGAAACGATATTAAACTTTTTGCAGATTGACATAATTTCATTGTCATGTGTTCGGGGTGAAAGTCACTCAACAGTGTTTTAACGCCGACACAAACCACAGAGCGCGGTGTCGCAGTGCTGTCGTTTTTGTTTTTTTTTAATGCTACCACACATCCAAACGCGCTTTCACCAGAAACTGTAACTTTGGCCTTATTACTCGACTCAGTGCTCCGTTTAATCGAACCCCACCAAAGGTGAAGCGTTCAAAATAAAAGCAGTTGAAAAATTAGACGGTTCAGAGGTTGTGTGTTATGTGTGTATCGCTCCTTACTTTCCGGTCTGCTCCTCCTTTAACATTCTTTGCTCATGTTCTCCCCTTCCCCCACTGTGCTCCAGTGCACTGACCATCTTTCCTTTGGAGTCACTGAGTTCAGCTTTGGCCCCTCGTACCCCGTCTGCATAACACGGTGCCCCTCCAACCATCTCTGTTTTTTTTTTTTTTTTTGCTTCCTGGTTATTCATGCCTTCCGCAGTCTGTTCTCTCACTCACTTGTTTTGTCTGCATTTCTACATCCCACTGTTTGGGAATGTAGCGGTTTCCTGCCTTCTTCGGTACGACGTTTTTCCTTCCACATCAGTCCAGCCTCAGCACACACACAACTCTGGCTGCAGTCAATAAGTCAGATGGTATAACAAGTACCTGTCACCATCAGCACCACCTTGTCTGTCTACATCTGCCTCCTCTCGGAATACAAAGAGGTGTTAACGGAAAACCCTGAAACTTACAGTTAATGGCGCTTAAACATACTGATGAGTCTAACCCAACCTGAAACTAAAGTCAAGACTGAGTCCCACAGCAAAAAAATAAAAGCGTTTCCTAATATGCTGACATTAAAGAGATACGAGGTTTGCACCTGGCACTACCATCCTGCACATCCCTCCTCCTCATTTTTTCCTCCTTCTTCTGAGGTTACACAACTCTGGCTGTGTGCCTTGGAAGAAGTGAGATAAAGAGGTCAGTGTGCTCACCCTCACAGGGATACATGTATGCATGCATGCACACGGCAACTATCAGCTGATAACGGACCAGATGGAGGCCAGGAGTGTCTACTGTATGTGGCCTCCTCAGCACCTGCGTAACACAGCCGTATTGATAACAGACAGAAGATGTGGACACGTCGACAGACCAGATAGGAGAAGCAACAAAACTGACAATATAGTGTACATGACAAATAGAAGGTATACTGTTTAAGCTTATCTAGTTTTACGATGTCTTCAGCTATAGTTTGCACTTTGGGAGTGTTCATGAACGCCATTATGAAGCAGGTCGTACACAGAAACCAATAAACGACTTCTAATTTATTATGTATAGTGCTCTTTTGTTGTATTTCTTTTTTTACTCATGTTTGCTGTGATATGTTTATTGTATGCGTGTCAAGCTGCTGCTACACTGTAATTTCTCAGTTTGGGATAAATAAATTACATCCATCCATCTATCCATCACAGAGCTATTCAACAGGGCGCCCCGGGAGCCAGAATCAAGCCAAAGCCAGCAGTTACTGTGACTGTGGATGGTATGTTAAAATTTAACGCAACAGTTTAACAGTTAGATAAAAATGTTGAAAATGTGATGGCGAGATAGCACTGTCGCCTCACGACAAGAAGGTCCCGGGTTCAATTCCAACCAGGGACCTTTCTGTGTGGAGTTTGCATGTTCTCCCCGTGTCTGTGCGGGTTCTCTCCGGGTACTCCGGCTTCCTCCCATCATCCAAAGACATGCACTGATAGGTTAATTGGTTAATCTAAATTGCCCGTAGGTGTGAATGTAAGAGTGATTGGTTGTTTGTCTCTATATGTCGGCCCTGTGATGAGCTGGTGACTCATCGCCCATAAGCAGCTGGGATAGACTCCAGCACCCCCCGCGACCCTAGTGAGGATAAAAGCGGGTTCAGAAGATGAAAGAATGAATGAATGTGATGTGTCCATTGTATATCCAATATTAGAGTAACACCACAGTCCATAGCATTCTCACAATTTGGCCCATGGGAAAATACAGTTGAATAGCTCTGATCTATCAGATGAAAAAGTGGGATCGCTTCCAGCATTAAATTCCAGCATTAAACGCTAAAAAACCCACAGGGATGTGAAAGAGCCCAAATGACAAGTCTTATCGCTTTTATCAACCGAGCAGAGCTGTGAAGACCTGCGCGTTTGTCTTTTTTTTCCTCTGAAAATCAGACGGAGGTTGCTAGATTGACGAACATCTTGCTTGCTTGGCAGATTCAGTGGAAGGCCGGGAGTCTCACCTTGCAGCCCTCACAGGCGCTGACACCATAGTGGTACCCTGAGGACTTGTCCTGGCACACAAAGCAGGGCTTGTAGACGCGGGGCGGCGGGGGAGGCGAGGGCGGGCTTGGCACTATCTCCTCTGAGCTGGTACTCTGGGTTTCTATCGCTGTGGAGAGGGAAAGAGCAACAGAGAGAGCGTTAGCAAACACTATCAGATGGAGCACTGACGGACATGCGGCATTAATCGATATCGGCGAGATAAACACACACACATACACCTTAAACAACCCAGGTCCAGACAGATACACTCCTGACAACATCCAACACAAACCACCACGAGGGGAACTTACTCAATTTTGAACAATGTATTAGGAAAAAAAAAAAAAAAAAACAACTGTAAAGGATGACTTCTTGATCAGGCGTTTTCAGATCCGCCACAGGAAAGAATCCTCAAAATGAGTTCAAAGAACAAACACTTTCTAACACACACAGATCATCAAAGCGCAAAACAAAACCCAGCCTCTGCAGAGCTCTCTTATTTACTGCAGAAATTACAGCTCGTGTGCGAATGTGCTCGTAATACAGCAAGGAATTGCACTAGCAGGGTTCAAAGACAGGTTCTCTGCTCTGATACAATGCCTGGAGTCGTTCTTTTATTTATTTTTAAGCTGTGTGGTCTTTTCAAGTGTGAGCGTGTGAAAATATTAAAGGATAAATCACACGAGGACAACAAAAACGCACAAATCTATTCTTTTTCCTTATCTCCACATTAAAAAACATACACAGCTAACTCTTCTTATTTAATCTGAGCAGTTAAAAAAAAAAACTTGACATCATGTAAGCAATATGGAAAGTCAAACAGAATATGAGGACTGGGGTTACATACAGTATCCCATATTTTATGTGCTATGATGTGGTAAACAAGAGGATTGAGTGGAGCAAACTACTTCTGGGTACAATATGCGTTGGACTTTGGCCTCAATATGCTGCCTGTTGCATACGTCTGTTTAATCGAATATGAAAACACATTCATAGTGCAGGCCTTTGTGGTCAGACTGGTGGCTTACGGCTAAACAAACAACTCCACCATAACTGTATAGTTGTAAATAGGACCATTGTGCGAAGCGAGTACAAGCTGTAACTAGATTAAAGGTGTCATAATTTGATGGGATATGTATGTTATGCGTCTCTGGTTGCGACATCGACTGTCAACAAACTCCTTAACCCAGCGGTTCCCAGACTCTCAGTGTGAGACCTCTTTCACTATCACTGTTTTTGTATCTTGTCTTTTTTCATCTCACGGCTTTTACATGTTGTAGGTTTTGCTGCTGCTTTTACATCACTTTCATCTTGTTAGACTTTTGACCTTATATTTCATATCGCTTGTTTCATTGTTTTTTTCCTCTTGCTTTGGCTTTTATATCATTTTATTTTCTTTGTTTTTTTGCTGAGTCTTTCACCTCTGCATTTCACATACATCAACTATCCCAAAGAACACTCTTGGACCATTTTAAAGCAGGTAACTTGATTCCTGTTTCATTTCATTGTTATGTATTTTACTCTGACAAAGGGTGACCCAATAAAAACGGACCAACCCTAAGTTTGGGAGGGAGTTTTAACACATTACGACCAAAGCAAAACCTGTTTCTTTTGTCAACGTTCAATACAATCAACACCTGTAAGGTAAACACATGTAAATATTACTTGTGGTGTTGCATGCGGTCTGAGTGGATTAAATGAACTTGCTTATTTACCTACGTGTGGTTAGTCCATCTGCCATACAGGCAGATATACAGCACATGTGCGCATCTTTCAGGCATGTTGCTCCACCCAGTGTCATCAGTGCAACAGACAAGGGATTGGAGAATAGAAAAGCAGCTCAGGAGCTGGCAGCAGCTCAGTGCTCGTGTGTAAATAAGGCATCTATATTTAACAGTGGGCTGGTTCAGCAGGCCTGTAGTACTGCAGGGAACACACTTAATGTGACAGCAGGGCAGACAAATACCAACCAACGTGCTCAACTCTTAATCTCACCGCACACTGGGTAATATTAAGGAAAAATTCAGCCTCTTTGCGGCTCGCACACACTTTTCTATCCTTTTATAGTGTCCGTGTGCAGCAGCAGATGGTGCAAAGGGAGATTACATTCAGAACAACCAAAATAAACCAACCTGATGCCCAGATATGTTCAAGGCTGCCTAGAAGAAAATAACACACACACACATACACATAAGTACAGAACACCAAAAGCAAGCCCACTCCAATCCTGCCTGTCATCTCCACCGTCAGGAAAACACACAGTGAGTGGGTTTCAGGTGACGGGGACAGTTAAGCTAAACACTAATAAAGCTCACATTGCAACACCTCGAAGTGACACGCAATCAGGACTAAGACATTAAGACATTTCATTTATGGGGCCCAGATGTCATTTACCACATTCACTCCAGCAGCAACCTTTTAAGCTCCTGGTGTAAATAGGTCAATAAGGGTTAAAGGGTGACAAGAGGTGGTAAAGGGGGAGGGGGCTGCAGCACAACCGGTCTGAAATCATTTTGAAAAGAAGAAATATGACACGGCTGACAAAAGGAAGGATATTTATTTTATTAAACAGATTTATGTGTAATAGAAGAGAGAGGAGAAAAAGGACAAATATGGGAAACAAAACCATGTTGGGATGACACGGTGATGCATTTAAGCACTGAAGAAAAAAATATGAAACAGATGAGGTGAAAAAAAAAAAATCATTCACACTGAAGGTGGCATGGATTTAGCCTGGAAAACTACAAATGGCAGGATTTGGAAAAGATTTGCCATCTGTGAAAAAGAGCAAAACCGCACATTTGTAAAACTACTGACAACACAAAAAGAGTCACATATGAACTGAACCGAGGGAATGTTGAGGAGATGAAGTGGCGCTGCAAGGTAAGATGTGAGGATAAGTGTGAGGAGGGGGACACTGTGGGAATGTAGAGTCTTTTTCATTTGCTGCTCATTGGTATCACTGTGGGCCATCTTTGTCCATGCAGTCACCACACTGATGTCAAACCAATTAAACTTAAACAGAGCGTTCCTTACATAACATGGCATATTTCCTCATTAGCAAAAAAGCCATTCACAGTTTCCTGTGTTCTCCTGCCTCTCTTGATGTGGACAGATTACAAGCGTGCATTATCAGTGTGACCACACAGCTATTCATCCACGTTAAAGCTGCGGTCATTAGCGCCACACAGATGAACAGATGTGCCACCCACTCACATGCTCAAACTTAAAAATTACATCTATGGTATGTACACAGGCCCAAGGCTTCCCTGCAGCCATTAAGAAAGCCTCATTGGATTGAAACACACACACACACACACACACACACACACACAGAATGCATAGTCTTAATGAGAGCACCCATGAAAATCTGGGACACAAGGACAAGAGTCTGTGAGGGGGCTGGCGACTGTAATTAAATACAATGGCTGGCTTCTGGAGCCTTGTCAAGCCGAGGCATGGAGCAAAACAATGGCAGGCCTGTGGACAGAGAGACAGGGAGAGGCAGAAAGGCTCAGAAGAGAGGACAGAGCTACTCAGCCCTTCAGCAGCCCTCGACCAAGTATTATTCAACACCAGCCTGCATCCAAGCTCTAATCAACAGCACCCATCATACAAGCCTGTCTATTGTCCGGCCCACGGAATCATACGCACAAAACAGTGGAAGAACTGACTCACACTAGCCTGGAGAGTTCCCCCAGATATCCTTGCAACATGTTAACACTGGAAATTTGTAAGTCTGGCAAGGTTTCTCAGGCCATAGCCCTTCCAGAGCCTGCACAGTCACCACGGTAACTAATACTTTAACTTCAGCTTGAATATCATTCCTTTAGCCAAGAGAGAGCTAGCGTGAATAGACAATAACAAACACCCTGCATAGCTCGGGGAAAGAAGCAGAGGAACCCTTAACAAAATAAAAGAAACACAGCACAGAGTTTTCTGATAAGGAATCTATTGTACTTTAGAGAGACGGTGAAATACAAACCGTTGCTAACCGTTTGGTCACTGTAATTGTTGTTAACCAGACGCACAAGGTTGGTTTTTACCGGCAAAGTCTGTACCCTGGCATGCCGTCAGACCAGTCCCAGATGCAGAGAATGAGCAACACGGAGGAGGTCATGTGTACAAAAAAAACCAAACCGTATTAAATGAGCAGAAGCACATTTAAAAGACTCATCTGCGTATCATGTGACATCCGACCTCATCTGAAAACAACGCTTCTAACACCACAGTACGTAACATTTCCGCCGCTTCTGTCATATGTCCAATACATCAACAACGATCAAATTCAGAGTGACAGTAGCCTCATGTCTAATTCACTTACATTAACGATTAATGTTACTTGTGGCAATTTCACAAGAATGAAAAAAAAGTAGATATACATGATGATAAGTGTAATATAATTAAAACTATTACATAATCTTCTGAATAAGAGTCACATCAGGTAGATTTTAACCAGCATCAATTCTCAAGAACTCACACAAATTCACTTCAGTTATTATGGTTTGGACTGACCGAACCTTAGCAGTAGGGCTGCACGATAAATTGATTTATATCAAAATCAGACTATTTAATTACGACGATGTTTAAAAAAGGGTAATCACACAAATTGATTTTCATTTCTCTCGTGTCTCCAGGCCACGCGCTCCCGCGCTACCATAGGCTCCTCCTCCTAACTGTGAGAGCGGTCTTCACAGTCTTTGGTCTCCACATACCAATACAAAAATGCCGTTTGCTAAGGTGAGTGAGAAGTTCATGGCTAAAAATAGCAAGAGCAAGTCGGGTGTTTGGAATTGGTACAGCTTCGAAGTTTCCGATGAAGGCCAAACCATTCGTCGCTGCAAACTCTGCCTGAAGGCGGTATCTGTCAAAGACGGCAGCACAACCAACTTATTTCAGCACCTCAAACATCATCACAC
>JAPQRQ010000012.1:8130586-8140743 GCA_037367365.1 Apogon talboti
CCAGAGTGGGAGCAGTGCGTTGCATTGCGGGCTGCACACGAAAACGACATGCCGACTTCTGTTGTCTTTTGTAGTTTTACTCAAAAATTGAAATCGAAAATAGAGTTTTTAGAGGAAAAAAAATTGGGATTTGTGCAGCCCTACTTAGCAGCACAAGTTACATGCTGTGTATTTTAGTAACTCTAGAGTATTTAAATTTTTCATTGTTTTAATACAATAAATTTAATCGCCAGTTTTAAAAGTCTGAAAATGTGTTGACTGGTCATAAAATATAGCCATAAAAGCGGTCCTATATGAGTAATGTCATATGCCTTGGATTTATTTGCTTAGATCTCCTCGTTAGTATTCACATTCATAAACACTTTGTGTGTGTGTGCAGGCCTCAGAGATCTTAATAACTTAATGTAGGATTGTGTGCTCAAACTCCGAGCCAAAGCACCGGTGATTTAATTAAGTTCAAGTGTGAGTGGTTTGTAATGCTGCTCTTCAGATCCACTTTGCATACATCATGAGCCACAAGTGCACTTAGAGGGGAACTGCACCCTCGAAGCCACATCCTCCATAAGCAATTACCGCATGACTAGACTTAAATGGACAAATATGCACAAGACAGAAGTGAAATCCATTCTAGTGATGAACTAGCCGGAGCTCTAATCCTGACATTAGATAGCCTGGCTAACATCAGCACTTCAAAGGCATCAAGACTACAAGACCACAGACCAAGGCACACTCATGCAGACACACACACACACACACACACACACACTCAAGCCCACCGGCTATTATCAAGCCTCCAGACTGCGGGCTGTCTCGGCCCAGTGCTGCCGAGCAGTTCTCGAGGTTCAGCTCTAGGTTAGTCCTCTGAGATTTGATTACCTTCATCCCCACTGGTTACTGGGCCCAGCTGTGAAGCATATTAATGAGATTTCACCATCATTAGGGGGAAGCTAACTACATTAGCAGGCTGGCTGGTTGGCCGGCTGGCTGGATTGTGGTGAAGGAGAACTGGAGAAAATGAAGGCAGAGGGGATGAACGAGGAGAAGGGAGGGCTGTGACAGGGTCTTCTGCTTTGTTGAATCCCAAATCACAGAGCGTTGTGTTCCCCTGGCGTCTATTAGGTTATTTGGACACACACGTGTTTACCATGTGTAACGATACATGGAGGAACATATAGAGGTCCATTTGTCTTTCCAAGCAATGACTGTACAAGTGAAGAGACACCAGACAGACCACCATGCCACCGACTGCTACATTAAGGCTTGCTTTGAAGTCTGCTTAAAATAATGAAGCGAGATGGCCAATGGAACAGCCCCAGGGACAGAGACCGCCTCGCAAAACCATGGGAGTTGTAGGCTAATGTATCATGCAAGTCCATAAAAAAAAAAGACTGGCAGCAACTTAAGAGCTTTTATGTGCAACGAAACAGACCAGGAACAGAGCAGAGACGGGCATTAGTCATGCATAGTGCTCGACTTCTGCTAAATAATCTGACTACACTCCTGGTTTCAATGGGAGGAATGTGCAGGGAAGACTATATACACAAACACATGCAGGAATGCTTTGTCAGCACTCTTCAATTACTGAAGAGGGAAATGGGACTATTTCCTTGCTTACAGGGAAATCCTGCTATTCTCTGACAAAGCGTCATAACAGCTCCACGCTGAAAATGGATGGGGCTCCATTCACTTTGCCTTTGCACTGATTACTGACGGCAGAAGTCCAGCACACCATTTGAATATAAGCCGGGCGAGGGGCTGGCGTGCGCAATCATACACTCGCAGACTCACGCAGACTGACAGCTGTAAGGAGAGAGACAATGGGGTGTGTTTGTGTTCAAACACAGAGTGTGAACAGTTATTGGATGGAAGAGGGGGAGGAATCTGGCGGTGGTGCAGACAGGCATAAGTGAAAACACACACACATACAGGGGAAGGAAGGAGAACCAGTTGAGGTTAACACAGGGCAGGAGAGCAGACAGCAAGCCTCACGCCTCCTATATTCACTGTAACTGAATCCATCCTCTCCATACCCCCCCCCATCTCTCATCACTTTCAACCTTCACCTCCCCTCCATTCCTACCTGGTCCTATTACTGACTATTGACACCCTTCTCCGGATAAATTCTCACTACAACTTAACATCCTACACCTAAGTCAAGGTCAGCCCCATTTCATCTCTTGAATCCTTGTCCCCGTCCCCGCCCATGATGAGTCATTTACTTTGATGGGGCACTTGAAACCAACTCAACTGACAAGTGAGTACTGTCAAACACAAACACCTGCACATCTATATTCCATACGCATTTCAGACTAGGATTGGATTTGCTGCATTTAGTTCAACAGAGTAACAGTTAGGGCTGAAGAACATGCCAACAAAATCATACTGTAAATATTACAACTCATATTGTAAATGTTATATGAATCACTATTTCAGTAGCGATTGTAATTTGAATATTTCATTGTCAATGAGTTAATATGAAAGCGACTATGTATGCCGATGTGTGTACCAAACACACGTGCTCCCCTATGTCTGGAGACTATAATATGAATGCTGCTAGGGTTATTCTGTTTACTCATTTCTAGTGTTGTGATATACTTAACCCTTATCAAAAAACATGCACCACTTGTGATATGGATATTGCATTTGGCCATATTGCAATTTCAATAAAATTGTGATTAATTGCTCAGCCCAGCAACTGTCATATCTGATCCATCTCTAAACTGCAGAGGCAATGGATCACTTTTATGGTTTTATAACTGAGACAACAGAAGACGTTTACGTAATACAGAGTGGCATTTTATTGACTTGCAGATTGTTTCTGAAGTTTGTTCAGCTTGGTATCTGTCCCTGTTCCAAGTATACAAACATACGCATGTGTTTAAGTAAGTGAGGAGGATTACTGAGGATCCGCTTTCGTGGTTACGCTCGACATAAGCTGCTGCATGTCCACCGTGCAATCTTCTTTCTCAAGGTGGAGAGAAAGAGATTCTGAGATTCTTAGAGAGAGGGGGGGCGGAGAAAATGCAGCTAGGTACAAAGTGCTGCCATTAATAATATATCTACAAACTTTCCAAACTAAATAATGGCTGTAGGCTTGTGCAACAGTGCCATTTCAGTAAAATTCAAGGTCTCAAAACCATATACTGTGTGTAATTAGAGTCATACTGTTCAATTATTACATTTAAATCATTGCATTTCTAACGTAAAGAGGGGGCAGCGTGGATCAAATTGACAACTTAATCTGATTCAGTATAATTTTCGATGGCAAATGACACATCATTTCCATTTGGGAAAATTTGTTGTGGTCCACATTTCAGAGAAATGACAGTCCGCTGTTTTGCAACCATTGCAGATGTTCAATTTTTTTTGCAGAGAGAGCAGAAAATGATGTGACAGCCTGATTTCTTAAAGGACTGCACAGTGTGTTCTGAAGGCTATACTGGCTCTGCAAGCAAACTTTGATGGATAGTGCTCCAAATTGGAGGCAAATAACTCCCCCATCAAGAGTGTTACAGCAAGAAAAACACACATACATGAGTGATAGATGAGGGTCTGAGCAGAGGCCGAAGGGCAAGGTGGTGCAGAGTAAGGAGCCTTTCTGGCCTCTTATGATAATACCTCTTCAACACCAGGAAATGGCTGTGTTTGTCTTGGGCCAGAAGTGGGGCAAACACCAGGTTGTGTTTAGTGGGGATAATTTATGGCACCTTTACATGTGGGTGAGTTTGAGTGGCGCTGGGTGGTTGGGTATATGTGACTCTATGACACTCAATGTATGCGTCTGTTCAACTTTTTTTTAAGGAAACAGCCAACAAAAAATAAGAATGTTTGTGAAAAACGCTGTATCTGCATGTTTGTATTGTTGCACACATGTCAACCTACCATATGTGCATGGATATGTGCGTGTGAGTGTCAGCTTATTCATGTTTGGGCCAGGCCTGGTTTTTATCAGCCTAGAGGTCCCCACCATGTTCCCAAGCCCTTCTCCAGGGGCCCAAGATAACTTCCCTCTCCATGCTGCCAGGCCTCTGAAATAACAACACACCAGGTTTTCCTATCACTGCTGCCCCGGCAAATGGAGACTGAACTGAGAACATGTGTGGACAAAGTAGAGCACAGGGGAGGGTTGCTGTGGGGGAGGGGAAGGAAGGGATCTAGCAGATGGCAAAGGTGAAGTCTTTAGGGGCTTGACTTTGAATAGCAACTTCATGTTAATCATAGTCGTTGCTCTCTGCTAGTGCTGCCAAATGCTAGCAACTGGTTAATGATGAGCATTGAACAAACAGGACACAATTGAAAGAAAGAATTCGTAAATTCCTTTTTCTCATGAGGTTTTATGGATCCAATTGAAAAAAGAAGATAAGGAAGAACCATGAGTTCCCTGGCAACAACACTCCCTTGCAACCCCGAGTAACACGGTGTAACTCTACCCAGCAGCTGTCTAGGTCTGCTGACAGACAGTAGGTCTATGTGAGTTGGCACTTGCCCCAGGGTGACTGCAGATATTTGGCATGAGCTGATGGTGTGGGACATGGTGGCGGGCGCAAGGGGGCAAAAGGCAACCCATGTCGGCCAGTGCATGCCAGGATATAGACAGACACCGCAGTGCATTTCAATTGCCTGAAACACATGTTATACTTAGGTGTGGGCATGAAGACTCCAAAACATGATATCTGATATCAGTGTGTGTGAAAATGTGACATTGTGCGTGCAGATCTTTATTATAAATGCTGAACATGCAGGTCTGGGGTTATACTGTCATTGAATATGTGCCATGCTTTTGTACAGCATTAAGTGCTTTAAGTGTATGCTCATTTTCTCCTACACACATTGCTCAAAGCTTCATTGCAGCAGAGAGCTGAAGAAAGAGTTTGGCCAAATTGAAAAAGAGGATCTATCATTAGTGAACACTTTCTAATCAACATGATGAATACAGGCCATGTTTGGCTACAGTGTAAATAAATACTGTATATGCTCATGGGCTGATCACAGGCATTTAGCAGCTATATGAAATCACCTGATTGGAATAATGGGACCCACAACAAGAGAGAGAGAGAATCTGTAGCAAAAGGAATACAGAGAAATTGTGTAAGATAGAGGATACGAGAATAAGGAGCCGAGTTGAGCAACAGAACTGGGAACCAGGACACACACAAGACAAACACTTCATAACATAAGGAGGCTCTGAATAAAGCTATGCATGTTTCAGTGGGAAAGTGAGAGGGTGTAGCCTCCCTTTGTCAACTCACTCAAAGTGAATTAATAAACGATCTGTGTGCTGTAATGCCGTGTGACACACAACTCAAGCTCAAGTTTGTCATTGGATCATAACATGAACACACAGGCGAAACCACAGCCGTTTACAAACTGGTCTTTAATGTTAGCGCTCTGGCTGTGAAAATGGCTTCATGAAACATTAAGCCTTGCTTTTTACTGAGTGCCTGCATGGGTTGATTATAGAACTGTGCGTGAGTCGATGACTGTGTGCCTTCATTTTCTTCCTGTGATAAACTGCACTAACGTGTACTTAGAGCCAGGAAGAGCTGAGCTTAACCAATCCACAAACTCGGTGCGCAGTATAACAAAAGGCTTTAAGGTTAACATTTAGTCATCGGATGGATGCTCCCTCCCTGAGTCACTTAGGATGAGTGCAACAGCAAAATAAGCTTTAATAATCCCTATTCCCGTAAATTCATAGGTCATTGACATTACAAGCAACCAGTAATGAGAAGTGCAAGGGGCACAGCTCTGAAAATATTCCTGTGACCTTTCAACAATCATGTAAGGAAGACTTGCAGGAAAAAAATTATCTAAGAAGAGGGGCTCAGGGCAAACCATTTCTTTTCCTTCAATATAATAACATGCAGCTGAGAGCAGACATAAAATCTGCAACAAATGATTTGAATTACTGGGTATATCGTCAACACATTTCTGCCCTTGGCATTTGTAAAACAGTCAAAGGTAAGGAAATAGTAGAAAATGAATTTCATACATCAGGTTTTTGCCTGCCAGCTCTGAAAATACACTCTTACACATTAACCAGACCCTAGTCATCTTTACCGGGCTGACTGCCACACACAGTGCCTCTTAGTGTTTGAAGGCCAAAAGACATTCATGAATGCTCATGCTGGAGTGTTTGCTCTTCACTCACTAACAGAGAGGTTATCTGCCCATTGATACTCGCTAATCCGATGTGACTGGCAGCATTTAAGGCCCTCACTTCTTAAGCGCATATTCAACAGTGGAAGGAGCGGGTCATAAATATGGAGGGAGCAAAAGGGCTATTTGCATTAGAGGGCTGAAATGGACTTGGAGAGGCCAGGAGGAGGTAGAAAGAGAAAGGAGGAACAAGGGATCAAGAGAGAGACAGGAGAAAAAGAAGAGGATCTGGGGAGGAGAAGAGGGGATCACCGGGGACAGGCTTTGTCATGTTAAACTGCCTCTCTCTCCACCCATGTTCCCCCCACCCCACCCTCTCCCTCTCTCTGTGGATAACACAATAGTCAATCACAGAGGGAATAGATTACGAGGGTTTGATCTTCTCAACTTCAGAGCGGGAGCACGACAGTGGAAGCGGGGGGAAGAGGTCGCCGGTTCAGCGTGTGCGTGACTCAGGTTTGTAGGAGCATGAGTTCAACAATGTTAAATGACATGCATTCTCACTGGGGTCTTTCTCTTAAAACCCAGAAACCCCATTTAGGTTTGTCACTCGGTGTACTTGTCAATATGAGTTAGAGCTAATAGTTAACCTTGCTTGTAATTTACCCCCCTCCCCCCCCTCTTCATGCCTTCAAGCCCCAGCAGGCTAACGTGCATTCCTCTACTGTACATGAAACCCATAATACCAGCAGTTCCCTTCATAAATTAGCTTCCAAGTACAAATGTCAGGTTTTGGAGTTGAAAGCATATTATTGTGGATGTAAATGGAGGTATTTGCAAGGGCGTGGGCAAGAAGATGCAGCAGGCGTGCTATTATCCTGTCACTGGTCTGTTAAAGAGCTCAATGATGCCAGGACCCGGGGGGGTTAGTAGGTCAACACACAGGGCTAAAATGGCCTAAAGAACCCCGGGAGGCAGCTGACATATTTAGAATAGCCAGACCCACAGGAAAACAAGCTAGCTGCCTGCTGGTAAGACATAAAGTGACACATCGGACCGCTAACAGGGCCATCATTATACACAGAAGATATCTGACAGACTGCTGAAAAGCTCTGCCTTTAAAAGAGACTGACTAAGGATGGAGGAAGGTGTCCTAGACCACGGTGGGACCCTTTAAACATCTCTGCCTGAACACTTCGCTCTCCGCCACTGCTCTCCTGCTCATACCACCTAATGATGACTGATGACACACATTTGATTCAGCTGTCTGATGTGCAGTGTCAGGGGGCTCCTTAGTGGAATATTTGGGCAGAGTGAGGGGAGAGCGAGTGGGCGGACTGAGGCAGACTCATTTGTCTTTAGTGTCAGTGCTAATGCAAAAAAAATAAATAAATAAAAAGTGAGGCGCTTGTCGATAGTACCGGGAGGAAACGTTTAGCGGCGTGCTTAGGAAAAATGGCTGATGAGAGCAGGCAGAGTTATCAAGGGAGAGCAGTGGGATGTTACTAGAATTTAATGAAGGACATGTTTAGTTTCCTCCATATGGGTCGTGCTTTTCTCTTCCCTGGGTTCTGTGTGTGGATGTGTGCGTGTTATCTGTGCCTCCGCAGACACTAATTTCCTGCATGGATCCCTGACCTTTCAGTGTAGCCTGGGGGAAGCCATTTGATCATGACACACACATATACACACACTTATAGGCTACACACCAGTCAGCAGCACACTGGTTTTAGTAGGACGTTAGTCTTTCCTACTGTGTTCATCACAAAAAAACATGTTGAAACCAAGGATGGATATAAATACTTAAAAAGACAACTTCAAGTCATTCAAACCGAAGCACTGAAGCTACATAAACAGAAAAATGAACCAAATAGACTGTGTTTTCTGGAGCTCAGCTGTCTCAAAGAGGGGCTTGCCTATTTACTAAATTGAAACTGTGTCAATGT
This sequence comes from Apogon talboti, assembly GCA_037367365.1. Lineage (NCBI taxonomy): Eukaryota > Metazoa > Chordata > Actinopteri > Kurtiformes > Apogonidae > Apogon > Apogon talboti. Next base: position 8,138,632 of record JAPQRQ010000012.1, read on the forward strand.
CATTAATGAGCAGATGTTTTTTTCTGGATTTTTGGAATACTGTAAAAAACAAAGAAGTCTGGCTCAAAGGATGTTCTCTCCTGGAATAATCCGGCCACTGGGCGACTGCTTAAGTCTGCATCTTCCTCTATGTTATCTGCATGGTGTCATTTTCAAAGTTTCTATCATTACATGAAAGAACAACAACAACGTTTCAACTGCAGACAAACATATACATCTTTCTTTGTGCCATTTGCTACTCCATGTGCAAATGTTCCATCAATACAATTTCCCCAAACACTATTTTGCAAAGATACTGACACTGCCAAAAAATAACAGTTATTTGTTTAAAGAAATAGAAAATAGCCAAACAAGCCATTACTGGCACAGCTCTACAAAAGTGTCATGCTATGCGACACAAAATTATGCAAAATGTGCAGTTTTAAGCCAAATAATAACATCAAAATGTCAAAATAGCACTCTGGCACTCCACAACTCCTGGGAAAAACCCTGCCGTCCCTTTCTTAAGTGGGTCGCAAATACTGGTGTAAATAACCAGCATGTATGTTGATATGCATGTGAAGCATCATGCTTGCTGTAGACACCAGTAAGCGTGCCTGCCAAAAACAATGAGTGGAAGTAACCTGAGCCAAGCCTTCAGGTGAGCCTGGTGTTAAAGCTTCCACTTCTGTCTCCTGTTGTCTTTCCCTCTGGGGTCCAGTTAACCCCGGCTGGCCTTTTGTTGAGCGCTCCGTCTCCCAGCCTTGTGACCCGGGCCTCATTATGACCCTGGAAGTGACTGGGTGTTGTTTATTGCGACCCAGTTTCTGTGCAAGTAAGGAACACACGCCTCTCCCAGTTAACTCTGTCCATTAAGCTAAGTGGGGCCCATTAATTATTCAGCGGTTTCCAATGTATAATTCAAGGGAATAAGGGGGACTGTCATGAATAGCGACACACACAGGTGGAGAAAGAGTATAGTAGTTTGGACTCGAACTTGACTGTAATACTACACACTTGATGAGAGGGAACATGGTATCAAACAACAATACATCCATCTGTTAAGCAGCAGGGTGTGAAAGTAGATGAACAGTAAAAGCAAAGATAGAAAAGCAGAGAAAATGAGGACATGGAGAGTCATAGGGAGTGATCCAGAAGCACAATTCTGAATGTAGCGCTGCTGAGAAAACTGCGTTAAGTGGAATGAGCATTAAGAGTGCAAACCGAAGTAGCATAGTGAGATTATGTTATGAAAGATCATGAAAAATGGAGAAAAGAGATAAAGATGTACTTTATTTTGTTGCTCTAATATGTCTTGATTTATAAATCACATTTAATGTAAAAGCTGAACTGAGTAAAGAGCCCAAGAAGAGAGAAAATTAGGGCAAAGCATTAAAAGTGAGAGCAGGCAAGGCAGATTTACAGTACTGCTACCCCCTCCTCCTTCCTCCACTGTGTAGGCGTGGGTCCTGGGGGAGCCAGCGATGTTAATACAGTTATTAAGCCTCTCCACTGAAGCCTGCTCCACCTCCCCAAACCTCAGCATCAAGGAGCCTCTCTCTGCCTGCCAGCTCTCTTGCTTCCACAATGAGATCAAACAGTCCCAAGTAGGCCAGCTCTGGGGGAAGCCGATGATGGAGCTTCCCGCTGAGCAGCGAGGGCAGGTGAGGTTGGTCATGTCAAGCCCAAGGAGCATCCCAGTAGGCTTTAGTGAAGGGTGGGCGGGGGGCAGTGGAGGGGGATAGGTTTCAACCTTGCAGCGAATCCTCCTTCCCTTTCCTCTCGCTTTAAAGTCAGCTGACCAAGATTCCCATGCATCTCTTCCTAGAGTTGGGGATTACAGTCATGAAAGGTTTTAGCGAACATATGAGCGTGAGTGGATTTCTTCCCGGTGCTTGCTTTAGGATGTATGTAGCTGTGGAGGTTGATTAGAGGTGAGCAGTGTGGGGAAGAACTCAGTACATAAAGGGTGCAGTTTTGATGCATTTTCCTTGACTATTTGGCATTTTACACCTCCAATTCGCTACAGTTATTCAACAACTCTAGTTACTACTATGAGGATTTTCCAGCAGAAAATACAAAAGTTGTGTAGTTTCATGGTCACATTTGTTGAAGTTAACAGTTCCAAAAAAA
>JAPQRQ010000012.1:8186504-8207132 GCA_037367365.1 Apogon talboti
CATTGCATTGGTTAGTTTGGTTTAAATTGTTATCTTTGCTTCCAAAATGCCTCAGAGATGGTTTTTACTTAATTTTTCTCAACATTGATTATGATTTTAAATGCTCTACCTCTAAATTTCTAAAATATTTTTTGTGCTCTAAATGTAAATAATAATTTTCTATCACAACTAACTACTACCACTACTACTACTTTCTATTTTCTTCACATCTCACTTAGGAAGAACAATCTCCTGTTAAACTTTAAGGAAATATTGATGTTTATAAACTATATGGACAAAAATATTGGGACACATCATGGCTACAGTTTGTAAGATGTCCTGATTTGAGATATAAACATCAAAAGTAATAATCAATATGATATTTACACCTGAATACAACATGTCCCAATACTTTTGTCCATTTGTGTATGAGTTAGGCCATTATGCTATGAGGCTAACAATATGTATGTTCTGTACATATATTTGAAGTGGGTTTCTATATTTTTGTATGTAAGTATATTATGTTATGGCTGTATATAAACTTAATGAAGGTCCAGTACTTGGGGTGGGGGGACAGTTGGATCAGAACTTGGTACAACAGCTTCATGTTAAAGTTGTATGTTTCTTGTTATACATTTGAAAATAGAAAATAAAAAAAACCTTGATCAAAAAAAGAAAAAAGTTCACGACAATAAAGAGGAAAAGCCAGAAATATGACCGGAGGGACAAAAAGGAGTGAGACCGAAAAACAAAAGTAGGCTGAGCGCAACAGAGTGAAGGGGTGAGAGCGAGAGTTTGGCCAAGTGCTTACAGGAAATAGTTCTGTTTGATGAGTAAATATTGAATCAGCGAAATCTCATCTCTGGTACCACCTGAACTCCCCCTCCCCCTGTGTTTCTCTCTTTCTCTGTGTTAACAGTAAACATAGACGTTTCACCCACATTCTGAGGAATAAACACGCATTTATGAACCCAAACACCCGACGTAACCTATGCCGCAGTTTTACATTTGGAGGTGACAGAGGTAAAGAAAAAACAAAACACAGCAGTGGGTTGAGGGAAGTTGAAGAGTTAAATATGCTCCGCCTGTTTGATATACGCCCCGAGGCTTACTCAGTGCTGATCCCCCATCATGCATCTTGCTACAGGGTTTCAAGTAAGTCACTGGTCATTTGTGGAAAGTGTGAATCTGCTCCTGATTCTTTGGTGAAGGGTATGTCAGGGCATGCTGTGATTTAAGGTGCCTTCAGGGGCCCTTCACGTCCCTCGCTGGCTTTCTTTCCTGCCTTGATCTTTCTTTCTCCTTGTTCCTGAAAGTAGAGTGAGTGGTCGGTCTTGGAAGTCTCGGGTTTGACCTCAGGTACACAGCGTCGCTCTATCTCTCTCTCTGATCAGTCACCAATGCTGTAATCAGGCGCTGAACTTTCAGACGTTTCCACCCATGAGTCACAGAGGAAATGATTTGAGTCGGATTAGTACAACTCAGGATTTCTTTCCATAGTTTAGATGAGACGATGATAAGAGATGTGAGATGTGAGCAAATTGAGACAATATGTTGAAAGAGAATCTCATGATCAGACTATAGCTGAATGTATGTCCACACTGAGCCAATGAGACTTAATATGAAGGACGATGTGTGTAAAATGAGGCAGTTTCTCCTTCCAAACACTACTCTGGGGTTTGTTTAACCCCTTGATTATAGTGATAATTGTCCACTTTTCTCCCACTTGTAGCTACAGTATAAATAAAACCTATAAAATGGATTAAATAATAACACACCTCTTACTGACTGATTATTCAGTTTGTCTCCACCACTGACGAACATTTATGAAAACAGACCATAATCTTTCAAGTGATAGAGTTTGTCTGTTTTTGCTTTTTCTTTGGTGCACAGTGTACGTAAAACAAGCAGATGATCAAGAAATTTGACTATTTTTGTATAATCTGTGGTATTGGTGGAGGCGTCAGTGACACACAAACTGTACAACCACCACTATGTGTGGTCTGTCACATTTCAAAATAGTGTCAAGAGGCAAAAATTGTTTTGTTACACTCAATACCTTTGGGTTGGGGGGGGGGTTGTGTTTGTGTGTGTGTGTGTGTGGGTGTGGGTGTCTATCTACTCCAGTGTAAGACCTACGATTTTATCTTGACAGCAGCCGATCAGTCAGTGTCACTGACTGGAATTTAAAGGCAACTCCTACAGAGAACAGACTCGGATATAATCCATGATCTGCCCTTTGGTTGTGTGTCTTATCATGGCAGCTGTGTGTTTTTCTTCATTTGTATGTTGCCTATCCCAAGGCAATTTTTATTGGGTTGTTAACTGGCAGTAAAACACTATTTTTAATTCATATAGAAGGAGAAATGTTTTTAATACACCCATCAGTTAAAGGTGCTACATGTTGTACTTCTACTTTCAAATATCCAAAGCATTATCATTATAGCGTTTAGAAAACAGAGGTATGAAGTTATGTAGACACGTAAATGGAATATATTCACCCTGGTGGACTAATCGGATTGATGTGACCACTAGAGGGAGTAGGGAGTCACTCTGCAGGTCTACCATGGTGAGGAGCACTAACACCACGGGGTCACTGACCAAAGCATCAGAAAATGATAAGATAGGATGAGAACCACAAAGAAACAACTTTTAAAGTCAAAGTAAGTAACTCTGTGATAACAGGTAGAATCACTGTTGTTGAATTCACCAGTGGACACAGATCTACATGAGGTTGATGCTGAAATGGCAGCGTTTTTTTCTACACGGGTGAGTTTGACTATGAGGCTTACGAAGGTATAAAGTTATTATGGGATGTTATTAATTTGGCTAAGTTGCTGTTTGTTGATCCACGGTTCAGACTAAACTGTGACAGTTCTGACCTTGTTTTGGATAATTCCAAACAGACCTTTAGTGCAGATATCGACAACACAAACCCTACAGAAAACAAAAGTGATTAGCGGTTTCACTTTGTCTGTTTTCTGTCTAAAATAGATGTGGTTTTGGTAGTCCTACGTGTGTTCTGGTACAAACCTTCCCAGTGCTGTTGAGAGTTGAGAATACCAATACTATATGGAGCCCCTTGAAACTCAACTGAATCTGTGAATGAATGGGACTAAAAAATGCAGGAACAAATAGCTGCATTCCTGTGAAGGTACCTCTTTCACATTTGGACAAAGGCGTAAAATGTTTACGAACCTCTACAACAGAAAGACAAGCACATGGACAATGTAGGTATACTGTGCGCAGAGTTTTCAGTATAAGTTTAATCGCAGCATTCAAACCAATTTGGCCATCATCTACGTCTAAATGTGGAACTAGTAGATGTGGAGGCTTTTTAAAACACACACGGTCGTGATAATGGCCTGACATTATGTGAAGTTTTTAGAAATCTCTTTTGGAAAAGTGCAAAACTGTGTTTCACAAACTTATGGAAAAAGAAAGCCACTTCACATGGATGGAGGATAAATCTGTATCACAAATGACTTCCTCTGTCATTAAGTACAAGGGAACAAACAGGATGTTTCTGTGAAAGGAATAAACGCATGGATGAAAAAAGCATTCGCACAAACGACAGAGAAAACTGAAATTAGAGCAAACAGAGGAGTCTGTGCTGCATTCAGGTGCATCTCAATAATGATCACAAGCCAATTGCGGAACAGCTGTTTGTTCCTGATGGAGAGAAAAGAGGGAGTGGAGAGAGATGAGGACAAAAACAAAAGCACATGTGACCACTTCTCTATTCAGCCATTACTAAATAAATCCCAGAATTTAAAAATAAGCACCGGAAAGTCTTTACACAGTATTTAAAAAGAAAATTGGATTCAGAAAACAGTCCGCTCCACTCGTCCTTCCTCCTGATTACATGTTTCAACTGAACTACATCACTTTTAACCTGAGTCTGCACTGGAGGTTAAACTTTTACAAATAGATCTATGTGTGTGTTGTTTCCAGACATACACACACACACACACACACACACACACACACACACACACACACACACACACACACACACACACACACACACACCACCCATTTACCTATTGGGTCTAATGAAAGAAAAAAGTAACCAGGTTGAAATAAAAACATACAGTAAGCAGCTCATAGATTTACAAAGTCACTTCCCCACATCTGTGGTCCGTGCAGCACATCCACACAGGATACACTACTCAGATGGAATTTATTTATGTAGGGAAGGCTTGGTAAGTCTAATATTGCATGCACTGATTAGTGATTTTAATCCCATCTGGAGTGCACATGTCTGTGTTTCTTTTCCTTCCACACTGGTATTAATTACAAGCCCAAATATCTACTGTTTTCTGACATGCTCATTGGTCTTTCAGTGATTTAATTTTCCATTAATGTTGTATCTTATTGTGCCTTTAATAATGGTTGCCCAGCTTTTAAGTCTTTCTAGAGTGAGTTTAATTCCCCTTACATTTGCCAGCTTAACCAATAAAGACCCAAACACCCACCGTCAACCAAAAGCATCTACTGATCTAAAATTTTGAATACCTGTTGATCCACTAATCCTATTAATACATGTAAATAATTGGTGTAAAATGCAGTTTGTCGTCCTTTCATGGTCATTAGGTATGACCTATTTAGATGTTCAGAGGCTCCGTAGTTACCGTGGAAACACTGTCATCTTCTACAACATTGATTCACCAGTAAAACCCATGAAGTTTGAAAATGACAGTGGATGGAAATGCTTGTTTTATGTTCAGACATTGATATCTTTGCTGAAAAAGTCCGTTTTTCTTCAGTTTTCTCTGTTTCAGATATAATAAGCTTCGACTTTAATCTGAGCTTTTATGAACATCTACATGAAACATCATCTACATGAAAATACTTGATTTTCACAGAAAATTTACAAAATACAGAGAATAATATTACAATACATGTATGGAAAGGTTAAATAGAGAGAAAAAGTCATTTAGGAACTGCCACAAAAGCCACGCTGGGTCTTTATGGGTTAATATGTCTCCAACTAAAACCAAGCCCTTCTGCAGAGACACATTTGTGAGATGCTGATTCAAACCCAAGAATTCTCAGATTACTTCTATTATTTGTTTGGGAAAATGAGGGTAATTTGCAGTGGAATTTTTATTAACATAGATATCTTGTGATTTATTGTAAGGACAGATAAAGAAATCTGGGCCATAATCAGTCCTCTTTAGACCCAAATGGCACATAAAGTTGGATGAGGTAGTGTCTGCAAAAGTACCTTATTCCAGAAAAACAAAGTCATTTTATTGGCTTCTGATGGAGTTTCCTGTATCGTATCATTAAATACAGACATAAAAGTTCAGTTTGTGATGCATTTTGCCGTGAAGAAGCAGTTTGCATTCAACTGAATACCTTCACCTGTGAGGATCACAAAACACAGAGCCGTCCCTGGGTAGAGTCAGTGTGTGTTTAGTCCATTCTGAGCTTTAGAGTTAAAACTGCAGGAGCCAAAATCAGATGGAAAAACAGCAGAATTTGAAAATCCACAACCTCCTCTGGAGCTCTCTTCTCTTGGTCCAAATTAAAGACTACATATAAATTTAGATGACCTGTTGTTGTTTCGTGTTGTTATGGAAAAGCGGAGCAAGTGGAGCAGTATTTAATCCTCCTCTGTGTCTGAAAACGCCTGTGATTAGACAACATCACATCATAGGATAGACTAAAAACAGTAGAGTAGATGCAGAAGTCTCATTTCCTCTCTATGAAGCACTGCAGCTTTAAGGGGACAAACTCCACATGCTAACATAAGTGACAGTAATGCATCTTAAATCTTAAACAAATGGAAAACAACAATGAAGTCTACCCAGACCTACTGTACAAACATGGCAATGCAACATGAAGGACTCCGTGAACAGCAACCTGCTCCTTCTACTCATATAATCAGCTGATACGGTGATAATGAAAACATAAAACATATTTTCCATGACCATATTCTATTGATAAGACAATTAAGAACACTATATTTCATTTCTGCAGTCCGATCCACCTGAAACTCCCTCAGTACTTAACTTGATACAATATTTTATATCTAGAAATAAATATGAAGTGAAAGTTTAACTAGAAGCATGCAATAACTAAAGTTCGTCATGGCACAAATCCTAAATGGACACAGAAGTCGGTCGCTGCATTAAGTGTGGAATGCTAATGATGAACTAAACCCAGCACAATTCCTTTTGCATTAGACAGCCTACGGTTTACTCGCCCAGTAATGTGCTAATGCTGTCACTGCTGCATTATCCTGCTACTCTGAAGAGACTATGCACTAATGCTAGGAGACAGGCTTGAGGTTAAGTGTGGCCAGGGGCCCCTTACAGAGGTGCCAAGAGCGAGCTGGTGGCCCCATAAGCTCTGGCCGAACAGAGCTCTCTTAGCCCCTTTGCGCAACACAGCTAGCCATTGTGCTAGGCTGAAAAAGCGCATTAGCCGCCGAGAAAAGGGCTTTCCCTCTGAAACCCCCTTGGACAACAAGCAAAGCTCTGCTTGATAATTCAATCACTCTCTGAGCTGTGGAGGGCACAAACTCTCCGAACCTTTCCTCAGCTCTTTCCTCTCCTTTCCTTCTCCTCCCTCGCCTCCTGCATTAGGTAACTGCCCTATATTTTACACATGCTGTCATTCTCACCGCTTATCAGAGGACAATAGAGGACTGATGCCTGTGAGAGTCATTGACATTTGAATGTATGCGGCAGAGTGAATTATGACTGTATGCAATGGGTATTGCAAAAAGGGCATTAGAAGATAGAGATGTGTGTATGTGTATGTGTATGTGTGTGTGTGTGTGTGTGTGTGTGTGTGTGTGTGAATGGGGAGGGGTAGAAGAGATAAAAGGAAGGAGAAGGGGGTCAGTGCGAGAGTGGGTTGAAGGAAAGGATAGGCAAGCTGAAGAGAAGGAGAGAGAAAAAAAGAGGGAGTTCTTATCGCTTTACCCTTGTCTTGACTTCCTTGCGGGGCCTTTGAAGCGAGCAGAAATAAAGAAACTCACGCTGGCACATCAGAGAGAGATTTAGATTATGCCAGTGTTTACCCAACTGAGTGCTGCATGGCTGCTGGCGACAGCCTGCTGGTTTTGAAGTTGTTATGGACCAAGTACAGCTTAAAGCGCTTGCTCCTCAAAATGTAACACCCATGCTGCAGAGGAGGGCTTTCCTTCTGTGTCTGCGTGACAGTGTGTGCATGTATGTGCCATTCCATGTGAATGTTTATGAGAGATAGCATGCGTCCTTGTATTCCTAATAGAGTGTGTGATGCCTTCTGCCTTTCTGTGTGCACAAATGTGTGCGTGAGCGAGTGTAGCACTCCGAAAATGGAGCCATCCATCGGATTATGGGTAGACAGCTCTTTGAAAAGGAGGGCCTGTATTTGCATAAGCGGCCATGGAAGGGAAAAAAAAAACTATAGAAATAAAGAGAGAGCATGAGAGAGAAAGAAATAGAGAGAGGGGAAAGACAGAGAGAGAGACGAAGGGGGTTGGCGGAGTGGACCACACTTGCCAAGCTGTTTGGGGATAAATCCTGTGGCTAGGATCAAGTATTCTGGGCAGGGATTTGGCCCCGGGTCTCCTCAAAGCAAATGGAAAATAACAGGCTGCGAGTAAATAGGTGGCAGGGTAATGATAGCTCTGTCAAGTCTGAAGGTGGAGAAAAGGAGGGAGAGAAGAAAGAAGGATGGAGAATGAGAGAGAGAAGGTGCAGGGAGGACGGAGGGGGGTGGGATTAGGTGTGATGGAAGGAGGGTGAGTGTGAAAAGAGGATGATGAGCGCACAGGGGAAGGATGGATCAGGCAAGAAAAGAGGACAAATTACCCACAGAGAAGGTAGTGATGGAGGAAAGGAAGAAAAGGCTTGAGAGGACAAGAGATAAGAAGGGAAGCAGGGAGGAACAGAGAGGAGGGGAGGCCGGAACAGAGGGTGATGGGTTTTCTTGTGGGAGCCCCTTTTGGCTCAGTTCGCCAACAAGGGCGCTGCCAAGTGTGTGTGTGTGTGTGTGTGTGTGTGTGAGAGCCTGAAGCAGCCCACTTCTGTCACATCTGCTCAAGACGTCTTTATCTCTGTCTTCCTACCCTCTCTGTCTGTCTGTCTCTTGTATTCTTTTGGTTTCATGCTGACAGACACATGAATCGACTCATCCTCAAATATCATCATGTTCAATTACATACTTTTCATGGCAGAAAAGCTCCATGCCAAAACAGTACTAAGTTACTTGTGAAATGTTTAATTGGTTGGAAATGACTAGTTACTCTGTTGAAAATAAATTATAGCTGCACATCTTGGTGAAAAAGTAAGGAAACATACATGAACTCGTTGGTCAAAGTAACGTATTAGAGTTAATTATGTTCTATCTATCTATCTATCTATGACAAATGTTTTAAACTTGGCAGGTCCGATGTAATTTTCAACAGTGAAAATCGCAACGTCTCAACAACTTTGCTGATATGTGACATAAGGTAGCGTTCCTATAGGGCAATAATGATGTCCAGCATTGCAATCGAGGTTTTACATTTAGGCTTTTCTTTGACAATAGTTTGGAGCAGGAAACAGCTGATAGCCAATTAAAATGCATTTATCAGTCACTAAAGGACCATTTGAGTCAGAAAAGTCAGAAAAGAACTACACTACTGAACTGAATGTCTGAGAAAAAATCTGGATCAGTGAACATAGAATAGAATAGAATAGAATGGAATAGAATAGAATAGAATAGAATAGAATAGAATAGAATAGAATAGAATAGAATAGAACAGAACAGAATAGATCTTTATTGTCACTATCACAGGAACAATGAAAATCTATTTAGCAGCTACAGTATGTTCTGTTTAGCAGCAAAAACACACACACAAAAAAAGACTGTCTAAAGATATCACACAAATACTGAAAAATGTAGGCATGTGCAAAAAGCTACAGGATAAAATATGAAATATACATAAGCAACTAAAGTACTACTAAAAGTGAAATATACAAAAAGCTACCTCTATACAGCAAATAAGAGATATGTACAACAAATAAGAATATAAACAGGCAATATAGGAGATATACAAGGTAAGATTAAGAAAACACAGTGCATGTGTTGTGAATTTTAATTAGTAACTACTGATTAGTTACTTAACATCACATTTAAGTAATTAAACAAAAAACCTAAAACTTCCGAACTTTAGTCACTTTCAAACTCTCGGTGATTCCAGGTACAGTTGTGACTTCTTTATCTAGTATTTTCCCTCTAAACCCCTACTTTCAATGAAATAGTACTACCTGTTTACCTGTGTTCATTTGTGATTACTGCAGGGGTTTTCTGAGACCTGAATCCTGAACAAACCTGCCATATAAAGTAAACATTCAACTGTAAATTACCTATCCTATTCCAGCAAAGACAGGTGTTATAATCATATTCATCTCGTGCAAATCGACATCTCTGTGATTTAGTGGGGTTTGCAAAATGTTTTGTTTCCTGTGCTCATTTATTCAGCCTCGTTCCTGGTCAAGGACCACAGAGGCCGCACCGGTGATGATAAATGAAAGTTGTAAAAGGTGGTTCATGTCACAATATAGCGTGGATATTCAGTCAAAGAGCAAACATGATGAGATGGATGACATCACGACAGCCTCAGTGAGGAACATTTTTCTATCTTTCAACAGTTACCTGTAAGTGATGAGCCTGCCCTTGTTGTCAGGAAACAGGGAATAATGACAGTAAATTCAAGCAAAAACAAAAAGACTTTTCTGATCCCATTCAAATGCACTGCATGAAACACAGACGTATGAGGGTTCGTTTCCAAATCACTGGAGGTCCACAGGTTATAATAGTCCCCTGTGAATAAGGCTTAAGGCAGTTATCTCAGATGAAAAGTCTCATTGGAGCCACTATCAGAACCCAGTTTGTATCACATCTGCATTATCTAGATCAGGGCTGTCAAACTCATTTTGACCAAATTCAGCCCAATATGATCTCAAGGGGGCCGGACCGGTGAAATAATAACATAATAACCTACAAATAATCACCCCAGATTTTCTTTTTGTTTTCGTGCAAAAAGGTAAAAGTGCAATTTTAACAATAGTACACCTGAGCTTCTCATTTACACATAAATATTACAACTTACAGTTTGTAACGTAACTTAAAAAGGCACAAAACATTTAGCAACAGACATAATAATGTTAAAATTCATTTTAATTTTCTTAAGAAACTTCAAGTTGTTCATGGTTTAGATTATTCATATTTTTTGTTAAAGGAGATTTCATCATGTAATTTTACTTTTCCCATAATAAAAGACAGAGAAAATTTGGAAAGTTATTATATTATTTTACTGGTCGATCCACTTGAGATCGTATTGACCTGAATGCGGAACGTGAACTAAAATGAATTCGACACTATTGACTGTAAATATCTGTTAATATTGCAAATTCATCCTGCGGGCCGGGTTGGACCCTTTGTGGAGCCAGTCTTGGCCCACGGACCACATGTTTGAAACCCCAGATCTAGACGGTCAGATTATTCATGGGTCTCAACCCCGCTTTTTACTCCGTACATTATTTTCAGATGTAACCACTTTGTTCATTGTTCTTTCCCACTCACTTGACTTCTGTTTCCAAAACAACACACAACATAAAACACTTGAACTACCTGTAATACAGCAAAGGGCTCACATTAACACAGACACAATAACTTCTTTGAAAATATAAGAATAGGACAGTCCTTGTGCTCATTTTTCAACCTCCCAGTGCTCTGCAGTTAATTAACAAGGTCATTAAAGTGGAGTCAATGAGCGCTATGCTAGATGTGTTTTACACGCCATGTTTAATAAGCCTGAATCCTCACCATCAGAGTATCGGCACCCCTCAAATGACTTTCCAATAATGACAACCGGCTCCCCAGAGGTACTGTTCCTCTATACGTGCGAGTGTGTGTTCCTAAAATGACTAAATGGCTGGTACCTGATAACCCGGCAGAAAAGCGCTTCGGTCAATAGCGTGGGTGTTTGTGTCGGATCCACACACACACACACACACACACACATATTGGTGTTTCTCACCATCAGTATCTTCATCCTTAACACACAGGCTGTGTGTGTGTATTTGACTGTGTGTGTGTGTGTGTGTGTGTGTGTGTGTGTTTTTGCCACCCATCGAGTGTACTGACATGCCCTTTTGATTCGTCCAGACCACCGGGGCAGAGAGGAACCACCTGTCTGTCCAGAAACACACATACACACACCCTCACCACACAGTCTGGCCTACATTACCATATTCATATTTACCCATGGTCAGAGCATTCCACCATTGGCTGCTTAATGGGATCGGTGACACACACACACACAAGCTTCCCTGAGGTCTGAAAATATCCCTTCATATTTCTCTTACAAGCCTAAAAGTACATTCATAAATGCCATGTCGCCTTGTAATAAGTCAAAAGAGATGGTGCTCGTGTGTGTTGGCCTTCCTAGGAAACGCTGCTGTACCGAGCAATTACTGCAGCGGCTGAAACAAGAGCGCTCTGTGGGGAAAAGCCAATTAGTCCGCCGTGGCAGCAGGTAGCACGCTGGCTCCACTCATTATGATCCCTCATAACACGGTGCTAATGTAATAGTGTTAGAGCCAGTGACAGACAGCGGAAGGCTTTAATGATAATAACAGAATCAATACTTGGTGTGTTATTGCCGGCTAGTTCCATATTCATACAGGCACGTGGCGCTAAGGATTTAATCGAAAACACTAATGAAAGTCGTGCACGTTTATGTGTGAGTTTGTGCGTTAGGGACACTTGGTATTGGTTGTGATAGCTGGCGACATTCAATACAGCGACGTGCATGTTTGCGGGTGTGTGTGAGTGTGATCAATCCGCGGTGATAATATTCGGTTAACTAATAAAGCTGCAGGCAATAAATGTAATATCAATATCTGCAACTGATCTGCTCCAGTGCGTAACTGAACCTGATGATTTTCAGATAATGCGATGTGAAGACATAACCCAGGAGGCAAAAGCAAGAGAGACACACACACACACACACACACACACACACACACACACACACAGGGAAAAGCACAGGGAAAAAGTGTGTATTGTAGATAGATGTTGTAGGCCTAGATTAACCCTTCTGCTCTGCTTGGTCCAAATAATTGGTCTATTGTGGTTTGCTAAAGGAGGATAAAGGCAGAAGAGCTGGACGATTCTGAGAACAGGGAGGAGGAGGACATTAGAGAGAGGCCAGAGAGAAGAGAGAAAAGAAAAGAAAAGAAAAAGACAAGACGACTGCAAAAGACTGATGATACAAATGAGTGCAGGATTCGCATAAACGGGCATAGCACTAATGAAGCTCTGCCAAAACTCTTCATACCACAGAGAATGACAAGAAATGAAATAAAAATAGGACCAATGGCCCTGTATCTCACCGGCATGTTCTATCAGGAATCAATAACAATTGGAATGTGCGAGGTTGTCAGAGCCCAGGGAGATCAATCTCCCAATAGAAGTGGGTGGTACTTTCACTGGAGGAGAACTCAACTAATTACATGAAAGTCCATATATGACTTCCTATCAGTGGTCAATAGTAACTATATTGATATCTGTAACCATTTCCGGGTTATAAGCCATCAAAATATGGACCATTATAAGTAAAGGCAAATTTTAAATATTTTATAAATTTGTGAAAAATTGAAAAATCAACATTTCTCAAAACTGTGAACAAACTTTGTAGACATTGTCCCAAGAAAGATACATGTAAAACTTGAAATTAATTTGACCAGTAGTTTTGTCGAAGAAGATGTTTGAAAAAATTGCTAACGACAAAGACGATGCCAGACACAACAGCTCATGGCCTATCGGGGGTTTTCTGACAGATGCTGAACATTCAATGAGGCAACAAAACATGTGAGCACAAGAGAAAAACAAGGCGCCAGTTTTAAGAACTATGTGGAAGTGTATTGCTAATGTCTACAATAACAGGTTAGCCACATATTAGTTTGCATATTGTTCATGGTAAGTGTAAAACAAAGATTATTTTTAATGTTTTAGGAACAAACTCTAGTAATGGGAGGTAAACTGTTGGAGCCTTTCCTCCACTCTGAGTGTGCTACCAGTCCACCCCTCTACAATGAAAAAGGCAAGTTTTCACAAACATTCGGATGGTACAATAACGTATGTCTGGGTGGTTCTTTGTGGGAATGTCTTTTGCAGGGATTTATAAATTTCCATGCCAATTTCCATTTGCTCGCTTCCCCACGTGCAAATATTCTACCGAGACAAATTCCCCCGTGACACTCTTTCCAAATTCACCCTGGTTGCGCCAGGTCCTGGCCAACCCAAGGCGGTCGGTTTAAAGAAACACAACTAACCGGAGAGTTTTTCCCCTTATTTCTTAATGATAATGGATTCAGCCAGACCTGTCTGCAGCACTACAATGGTGAACGTAGGTCCAGCTTTGACAAAAATACATACCCAGAATCCTCAGTCCCAGCTACGTATGTAATTTAGATAGGAATCAGAAGTGAGCTGAGAAATTATATGTTTATATGAAGAGTATTTCAATCTAAAAACAGGACCAGTCTGGACAACTTTATGGAAAACTAATAAGTTCTACAAGGACGAGTTACCTCATTGACACTGTGAAAACACAGCGCTCACACACGTGCACAGACCCAGTCCACACTGGAAGCTCCGCCATGTAGGAAACCATCAAGGCCGGCGCTCAGTTCTGCTGTCTCCAACCTCACATCCAAGCCCCACACAAACCCCCCGCCCCCACCCCCTCCCTTGTCACACACTTTGTTTCTCCTCCAGTGCTGAGTGGGGTCGGTGATGGGGTACCGGGGTGTGTGTGTGTGTCGGAGAGAGTGTGAGTGTGTGAAAATGTAGGAGAAAGGGTGTTTAAGCAAGCGGGAGGTGAAAAAGAGGTATATGGAGGGAGACCGTGTGTGTATGTGTGTGTGTGTGTATGTGAGGATGTGTGTGTGTGTGTGTGTGAGCATGTGTGAATTATGCCTGCAGTTATCTGCATGCGAGGAGGAGCAGAAGTGGGAGAAAGTGAGCCAGCATGAAGGGCAAAGATTGTGTTTATGTTTAAGAGTGTGTGAGTTTGTGTGTGTGTGTGTGTGTGTGTGCGCGCCCGCTCGTCAGGAAGCTGTGGTGTCCCTGGCTCTCCAGTGTTTACAGACAGGAAATGTTTGTCCAGGCAAAAGGGAAGGAACCTTACCGCCGCACATGGCAAACACTGGGAGAGCGGCCTGACACACACACACATACACTTGCGACTGTATAAGAGGAATTTGACAGGAGCTCTGGTCTTTGTGAGGTGGGGTATCTGGTATTGGGGAAGTGGGAGTGAGTAGGCCGGGCACTGACTGTTCTTCACTTCCCTCTACGCTGACAGCCAACGCAAACTCTGGGAGATAGAAAGTCGATACGCCGACCCCTCTGAACCGAAGAGGAACAAGGTCACAGTCTGCCAGGCCCATTCACACCGATGAACACAACCTCACTGTGTGTCTGCGCTCTTCTCCTCCAACAACAGCAGCATTCTTTGAGTTCATATTTCTGCCGCTGCTACCACCATTTCATTGATTATCTGGCTGATGGTCTGTTCGATGCAGAGATCGCACAAGTATAAGGTTTTACTCAGTTTAAAGCACTAATGATGCTGCATTTATCTGAAATATTGACATCACAAAATGACCGGGTGTAATATCCAAATGGCAGGAGCTGCAGTTTTGTTTTTTTTCCATAAAGGAAAAATGTGTCGCAATATACAATTATAAATGAAGCACTATGGGGCTACAGAGGTGGCCCAGTCAAAGATATTCATGGTTAATACAAACCTCCACTGCAACACTATCAGTTGCCAAATATGTTTATGCGGTGTTAATGTATCTGGGAACCTTAGCCGAGGTAGGACTATATTCAGGAAGCACTGCAAGTTCATATCATCTGAATTTACCTGTATATCAAATATCTGTCAGAATAATCACAATATGATTCTGAGAGCAATATTATACTACAGTTATTAGCAACTTTAAAGATGAAAGATTTTCATGAAGTGTAGAAGCTATTTTGAGTTTTAACATAAGCTACTTTTTCTTCATTCTAAGGCTACAATGTATGTAATTAAATATGTGTATAATTGTGTTAGAGTGTGTTAGAGTGGACTACAACTGACGCCTTCTCACACCAAGAATTTTCTTTGGTCCTCCAAGTCTGGGTCTGTCACTGCATTACTTTAACTTTCTCTTTGAAGGACCCAGATCTTATAGTGTCCTATTTATGCGACCTAAAAATAGGTCCAGGTTTTTGTTCTTTTCTTTCTTTAGGATTTTCTGAAAACGGGATAATCAGTACTGTATTACAGTGGTCCCTCATTTATTGTGGGGGTTCCGTTCTAAAAATAACCCGCAATAGGCAAAATCCGCGAAGTAGTCAGCTTTATTTTTTTTTTTTACAATTATTATATATGTTTTAAGGCTGTAAAACCCCTCACCACACACTTTATACACTTTCCTCAGACAGGCATTAACATTTTCTCACATTTCTCTCTTGTTTAAACACTCTCAAAAAACTGTCAAACATACAGCACTTCAGAGTCACACTGCTAGCGATCGAACATTTATGTAAATTTGGCAAGCCGAACGCATTCTGTACTGTACAGGAGACACGGCACGGATGAGAGTAACTGACTATGGTCTACAGTCCCTTAGCCAATCAGGACGCAGAACACAATGCACCTTCATATGCTGTTAAAAAAAACAAAAAAAAAAACAAAAACCTTGCGAAATTGCACTAAAAAAAATCCGCGAAACAGCGAGGCCGCGAAAGGTGAACCGTGTTATAGTGAGGGACAACTGTATACATCACAATGGTGCTTCTCTCGTGATGATATTACCTCAATTTGCTTATAGTGTACTCTACAGGGCTCTATTTTTGGTACCTGTACTATGCATTACCACTGTAGGTGTATTACTCTCAGTACAGCTACAGCTGGATGCAGCTACAAGGGAGGCAACAATGGAGGAGGATGGAACTTAAAACTGTAAGGTACTGTAAGGTAATGTGTGTATACGCTCTAATGTTTTTGGACATTTACCATTAGCTTGATGTTGGTTTTTCACGCCATGTATTGATGCAGTGTTTCTGGATCAACCAACCTATGATATGCAGGAGTTTATGTCATGACTAATACATCTTATCCTATCTTATCTTATCTTATCTATATAACCCACCATGGTAACAGATATCACTATAAAATACCATGAACCTGACATTGCTTGCAGGTAAAAGAAACATTTAGAAACAAAAGAAAGAAAAGTTTATTAAGCATTTTGCATACTTTAAATATCTGATTTTTCCATTTTCCACCACTGTTCACTGCTAATGAGCTTTTACCTTTCTATAAATCAAAATAAATCTATAGGCTACAGCTCTGCTCCCATTTCCTCATGGAAAAGCGTTTTCCCCTTTAGTTTGACTTAAATAAGCAACTTTACACATTGGCTGCACAGGTTTTGATGGATTGTATAAAAGAGTTGTAGCATGAAGGTTGGCTACAATGATAGCATTTGTGAGATTTATTTTGGGAGCACTTGCCAAATTTGTGTTCCCGAATAAACAATCCTCCTCTCTGACTGTCCTGCCTCATTTCCCTGTGATCTACTCTGACGTTTCCATGAGTGTGTGTGTGGGCTTGTAAATTAAGGACAGCGCTGGAGGCGATGTGGCTGTGTGGGCGTGTATGTGTGTGTTTTTGTATGAGTGTGTGGCTGACTCTCTCTGTTTACCTACACACACATCTCTCGATGGGAATGATCTAAACAGGATGAGATGAAAGTATCCTTTTACAGGCAGACTTACAACCTCGCACATATGTACACACACATACGGCGGGGGAGCTACAGGAAGCATTGTACCTCAGCCACACAGGTAAACCAGAACACACACAAAGGAAAGGAAATCTTCATCTCCCATCGTCTTGTCACTAAAAAAAACAACTTTCACAACGACACAAGTCTGACACAACACAATGGGCCTCATGCAAGAATGTGTTTGTGCTCTTTTCTCAACTTTCTGCTACTATTTTTTTTTGAGTGTGGTTTGTACGACTGTGCCACATGAGATGACCTGTGTGAACATGATGAATGGCTCCTGTGCACGATGGAGTATGTGTTCATGATGATGTAAATTAGCATAATTAAAGCTATAGTAGGCAGAAATCAGAGGAAAATGCCAGAATGCCACAGCTATGGGAGCTACCATGTTGCTGCTACGATGAGCCCCAGTGTGTTTAGTAGAGATACAGTATATCAACTACATGTAGCTGTCAGTCATCTGCTTTTATCTCCTATGATTGATCCTTGTCGTCGGTCAGAGGCAAGATTTTTTTAAAGCCTGGAATCCAGCTGCAGTTGTCACATTTTGTGCACCACTTCAATTACATTATCCGAGTTATTATGAAAGTTCTTTCTCCAAAAACACTGCCTACTGAAGCTTTGATGCCCTAATAATGCCACATAAAACTACGTATCCAAGTCTATTTTTCAGTTTTCATTTTTTGTAAGTAAGCAAGTAGGGTTTTACACCACGGATATTTAAGTTGACAACAAAATGAAGCATTATCAGCTGGTATTACTTGACATGAAATGATTTGATATTACGAATATAAAGTTATGTTTGACATGCCATGAGAGTAGTGCAGCAATATGACAGAAATAGAGATGGAAAGGTTGAAACATGGCAAAAAATATCTTTCTAAAACAAAACTCATGACTAAGATGAGAGAAGATTAAAGAGACACAGCAGTCATGAATATTAGTGTTAAATATTAATTGTAGATTATTGGATGCTCCTGCACTTCCATCTCAGTAACAGAAACATAAATGTATTCCCATGAAGAACATAAATCTAAAAAAATATCTACATTTCCATGCCATCATGAGCCTACTGATTTATTAAAGTCTAAATGCTAAGTTGCTTTTCCTCTTGAGGAAAAAGCCACGACTATAAATCACTTGAATGACAAGTCTGAACTACTTGTTAATTTTGTTTGTACCTCAGGAAGCGCCAAATTCTCTGAAATCACTTATTCATGTCATTCAAGAATAAATCTGTTCATACAGGTAATTCTCAAATAAGGCCCATTGTACCCAAAAAGAAAAAAAAAAAAGCTAAGTGGGCGTTTACTTACTTGCTGGGGAGGGGGTGCTGTACCCACTCATAGGCAGTCCTGGTAGTGCAGGAGGCGACAGGCTCCCCAGCATGTGGGGGAAGAAGTAAGAGTAGG
This sequence comes from Apogon talboti, assembly GCA_037367365.1. Classification (NCBI taxonomy): domain Eukaryota; kingdom Metazoa; phylum Chordata; class Actinopteri; order Kurtiformes; family Apogonidae; genus Apogon; species Apogon talboti. The sequence continues at coordinate 8,204,740 of JAPQRQ010000012.1, forward strand.
TGGGCATGGGGAAGCCGTTGAGGTGGGGGCCCGGCACTGGGTTGCCCTTCCCAGCCATGATGGCTCAAGTCCCCCGCCAGTCACCAAAAGACCTCACTGAAAAAAAACACCTTTCCAAGAAGTGTCACACACAGAGTGGGAACAGAGTCAGTGTGTCTTTACTGGACTGATTTAATCCCCCATAGAGACGCCGGCTGAGCAGATATTCCAAAGTACTGTCCAGCTAAGTTTGTAAAAGTCTCCTTATGGTTCGGAAACTTGAGCACTGATGTCCGCAAAATGCTTTCCTTAGATGTCACCAGGGCTGAAATCTTGTTGATTTAGTGAATGTGTGTGTTGAGGGTTCAGTTACTAAGGAAACAAAGATAAAAAGAGACACAGTGCACAAGTATAAAAGGGTCCTGAACTGTGTTTTATCCCTCCTTTCTCTGGTATTGTGAAACAGGCTGAAAGGCCTTATTTGTGAGAGGCGTTGGGGAGTCTGAAAAGTAGCGCGGCCATTCCTTATCTTCTGAGATGAAAAAGGCAGAAAGCAAGTTGAGTCAAGCAGAGGTGACTTTGATGACTGCAGTCGGGAGTGGTGATAGTGGTGATAGGGGCACTAGTGGTTGTGATGTTTCCAAGGGGAGCGTGAATTCACTCTTCCTCTGCAGAGAGCTGCTGGGGAAATGCCCCGATCACATGATGCCGAAACAAAGACCTTCTCCTAGGACAGGCCGGCTCTTCGCTCAGTTTCCGCCTGTGAAAAACAGAGCACAGAGAAAGAGAGAGAGATCATTTAGTGCTTCAGTGACAAGGTAAAGAGATTGTTTCCCTTTGTGCTTAAGTGCTTGAGCAAAACAGTTCTTTTCTTTTGACACTAATTAATGGTAATGTCTCATCTGAAATGTTACAAAAACACCCCATCCGCCTTAATTATCTAATGGCGTGTTAAAACTGTGAAGAGAGCAGTGGGTGTGTGATGTCTCTTCACAGCTTTGTGTGCTCATACAGGCGCTCATTAACAGTGACAGACTACAAATACTGCGGGAGATGAGCCAAAACATAAATGAAGAGAGCAACACAAAAGAAAACTTTGCTAATTACACCAGCTAGAGGTGAGACCCAAGGCGGCATTCTGGGACCACTTGAGATTTCGACTGCTGCGTTTATTCCCAAATTAAGACCAAGACATGCACAAACAGACCTGTAACCACCGCTAAGCACGGGTGAACAAGAGCACACAATTATCCTCAAACGGTACCCAGACACCCCAATATACAAAAATTAAAGTGTGTCTTCAAAACAGCTTGTCATAACAGGAGCATATTTTATTTTACTGTGCAATGACTCTTTGGTGAGCCGTAGAGCAGTTAAATGAGAAATCCTTGCAAAAAACACACAGACCTCTCGTAAGAAAAGAAGGAAGGAGGTATGTGTCTTTGCATGAATAGTGTTACTCAGGAATGTGGCACTCTAACATGAATCACACCAGGACATCATGGATGAACTCCTGTAAATGGAAAGGGGTCAAGTCAGACATGTTGGTGCGCCTGTTCCCACTTGTAAGATGTACATAAAGCACTGGGATATGACCGATGAGTAGCGAGTCCGAACAGCAGCCATGTGCAAATGAATGACTTGGTACTTTGAACCCTGTTGGACTTTGTATCTATTGTCTGGATGTCCTCAGTCGGTTGTAAGGCTTAGATAATGAGTATTAAACAATATACAGGGTGTCCACAAAGTCTCTTTACAATTTAAAACGTTTATTACAAAAGCAATTGATGACATGTGTTAATCAGATTTGTACTCAGTGGTTATCAAAGTTTTTAATCACATTGTGGGATCATGTTTAATTGAATCATTGGTCCATTTTTCTTCAATGAGATCAATTACTGTAAATGTTAACCTTTGACCTTTTGACTCAATATGTGTGACCACAACTGGATGACCTTCAACCAACCATCATTTTCTAGGTAGAAGGTGCACCACCACATCGGGGACTGCAGTTGGTGTTGTTGGTGGGTTCCTAAATCAAATATTTCCAGATTTCCAGTAGATTGGAAGGGATGGTCCAATTCCCTGTCCACCTCATTCACTAGACAACACTCCCCTGGCTTTCTTTCCATGGGGTTATGTTAAAGATACCATGCATCAAACAAAGATACGGGTCATCAACGATCTGAAGCAAAAAATCACTGATGCCATTGACATCATTGATGAGGCTCTGATAACAGCCAACATGGAAACAAATCCAGTACATGTGCTTTGTGCAACTAATATTTTCCATATAGAGTGTATTAAGTGAGGCCAAAAAAAAACCCTTCAATATCTACTGTGGAACAGTCTTCCTGATGATGTCAGACAGGCCTCTACTCTAACAGTGTTTAAGTCCAGGCTGAAAACGGCTC
>JAPQRQ010000012.1:8208174-8233640 GCA_037367365.1 Apogon talboti
TCTTTCTTCCATTCTTGTAAAGCACTATGAATTGCCCTGTGTATGAATTGTGCTATACAAATAAATTTGCCTTGCCTTCATTTTGTAAGAAATTCCACAGATTTGTGTATTCACTTGCTTTTGTAACACATTTGTTAAATTATAAAGAGACTTTATGGACACCCTGTATTTTACTTAAAAAAAGAAAAAAACTTATCTTGCTCTCTGTAGGAATAGTGCCAGTGGTGGAAGGTAAATAAGTACTTTCACCTTATGTTATGTGCTTTATACTCCCACTCCTCCACATCTTAGAAGAGGATATTGTATTTTTTACTCCACTACATTTGCTTTGTTTCTTCCTTTCCTGTCCAGTGGAAACCACATTAACTCCAAATAGAGCTGGTAGGTCTTTGTGTGTGTGTGTGTGATTTTGCCCAGAGTTTTGTCTGTCAAACATTACTGTTCAGTGAATAAAACAGCAATTAGGAGAATGGTATAACTGGAGTCTCTTTGTTTTTAGACTGTTCAGCCCATGCATCCTGTATTGGCTGAAGGAGGTCTGGCTCAATAGTACTCTGTAAAAAGTATCCTGCCAGAATGAGGGGGACTATCTTTCAATTATCTATGCATTGCTGCTTAGAAAGTCCACCCCCCCCCCCTCTCTCTACCCCCGTGATGTGAAAGAAAAACAGCCTTCGATCCCAGCAGGGTTTCTTGCTGGTAACTACACCACCACATGCCGACAAAAGGTCAGAAGTGATGACTGAGAAGGATTATTATTGCAAAATCTATTGAGTATTTTTTTTTTATAGGCAAAACATTATACTTTGCCTTTAAAGCTGAAGGAAGAAAGAAATCAGAGGAAATTAGACAACTGCTTTCTGCTGCTTTCTCCTCTCTGTCCAAGACATGTTTTCCATGATTCCTTTCCTCTTGGGCCACATGAATTATAACACGCTTAAAGGTCATTTTTGCTCAGTGACGCCCAAAAATTCTTGCACACTGATCATTTAAAACACATAAATTCTTAGATTTGCTGAAAAATGCACAAAACTAATATCAGCATTCAGAGACGTGGTTCTCATAATGGCTGCCACTCTGCAAAGCATAAAAGCTGATCTTACAGAACACAACGCATCGCTATAGATCAGGGGTGTCGAAATGATTTTAGTTCAGGGGCCACATTCAGCTCAATAAGATATGACACAGGCTGGACCAAAAAAAAATAAAGTTAAATAACATTATGAAAATATTTACATCTGCAAGCTATCCTTTAAAAAATGTGGATAACAATCTGAAATTTACTAAGAAAAATAAGTGCAATTTTAATCATATTATGTCTCAGATTATCATTTACACATGTACATTACAACTTACACATCACAGTGGATCCACAAATAAACAAAACATTTATTAACAGGTAGAATATTGTTAACATTAACTTACACTTATTTCTCTTATGACATTTTGGGGTGGTTTATATTTGTTCAGGTTATTCACATTTTTTGTGAAAGGATAGTTTGTGATAGTAGCAATTCAACTTTTTTACACTAAAACAAAGACAAACATTTGTCATTATTTATAGGTTATTATGATAGCATTTTACTGATCTGATCCACTCTCATGGGCTGGATTAGAACCTTTGGCGGGCCGGTTTTTCCCACGGGCCGCATGTTTGACACCCCTGCTGTAGATGACACTACCCTGTTTTGTATATTAAGCAGTAAATGAAGTCTTATTCTTGAACATTTACACCAGTAAAATGCCACATACACAGAACTGAGTAAGGTTTTGAAATGAGTGACATCAGTACTTTTGCTGAAGTAGAGAATCTGAATACTTCTATCACTACTCTTTACCTCACAATAACCATATTCAATTACAGCTTCTACATTCTTTGTTGTAACTGTCAGACGGCTGCTCTTACTGATTCCATAGGGGCTCAGTGCTAGACCTGCCCCGTGTGTGTGTGTGTGTGTGTGTGTGTGTGTGTCCAGACGTGACTACTCTATACCTACACCTAGGAAAAAATGTATGAGTAATAACTTATGGGAATGAGTTACCTAACTACAATGTGTGTGGGGGTGTGTGTGACATGGGAGTGTGGGGAGCCTGATATATCTCTTAATCACATGGAGAGCTGATTTTATGGGATTGGCATCTATTAACTAGCTTATTTTTATTGATCGTTGCCAAAGTGCTTTTGAGTCACCCTGTGGCGATGAGCCAGTGTAAATGGTGGTCAGGGGTTGTGGGTTGAAGGGTGCATTTGTATTAGGCCGAAAGCTTTAACAGGCTATTTTTAAAGCCCATGGGAGTTGGATATAGTTTTATTTGCTTATAAAGCCCTTCTCCCTCCTGACTAGCCACCTATTAAACCAAAAGAGACCTACTAACAGCAATAGCCTTTAAGATATTACTTGTAGCTCTATACCACACAAACATTACCGTTAAAACAACAGCTGTGATGTACTCTACTTTGCACATTCGTGTGATCATGTAAAATACATCAGTGTTGTCAAAAATGCACAGTGACGTGATTTAAAGCCATATATATTTTAATGTTAACACCCTGAAGCCACAGACACTGAACTAGGTCTTTCGATGAGGAACTACAACTCACAGAGAGAACCCACAGGCCGGAAATGGCCCACTTCCTTCACCATTATCATTACAGAGTCTAGTGTGGGCACCGTGAGAGGCCATTCGGAATGATAAGCTACATCACAAATTACCCTGCGCTTGTACCAGCAGTGACTTTGTTGTGGACACTAACACCTAATTCTTTTTATTGATGTCACAGTAAATAGACAGGGGGTACTGCTGTGTACTGGAAGGGGAGGCTACAGCGCAGCCCGCTCTTATATTATGCAACTGATGGGAAATAAAGGCGCTTAAAGTTTCCACTAACTGGAGTTTCCGGTCTGTAAAATTAAAAACTGAGAAGTACTGTAAGGCGTAATGTTGACGAGTGTGAAAGAAAAATCCGCAGACACCCCAAGAGCCAAGGTCAGGCTTTCAAAAGAGCATCCAGTTTAAATGTGACAAAACCAATGCCGTGAGCTGTTTAATATGGAGAGGACTTTTTTTTTTTCCCCCGCTGCAAATGTGTCTGCGTACACATTTGCACAATCTTACAATAACATAGAAAATACAAATTCTGTTAGAGCACTTTTCATTTCATCAGTTTTGGGATAAAAACATGCTACCACTTCATGGGAGCTGCCTGAAAATTTACTTAAGCATGTGAACATTATAGAAAATGGACAAATACAAATGACTAGAAACAACTCCTTAAATTACCCCTTACTTCTATCATTATGGACACCATTGATTTATGGATATTGCTGATACTGGAAAATTTTGTTTTATTCTATGTGCATATGTAACCTAGATGAGCGTGCAGAAAAAGCTTAAGACTGCATTATTTGTGTCTCTAGGGCAATTTAAATTCTTAATTTCTTGTTTCAGCTGATTCAATAGTTTTATATTTTAATTGGCTTACTACTTATTTTATTCAATTGTGTTCTATTGTTTTTGCCAACACTGTTTACCCATATATCTGATTGTAACTCTTTCAATTCCTTTTTTTAACATTTTGTCACCTACTGATTCCATTGTTCCTGCAACTGCTGTTTTCTGTTTTTCTTGAGGCATTAATCTTAATGTATTCTGAGATTAAATAAAAGTTGAATAAATAACATTGCAACTATACCCAGTAGTCTACTATCTACAGCCAGAGGCCAAATTTTCTGTAGACATAGAGAAAACACTGATGCATGTAAATAATGTCTAACTAATGCAGATGAAGCATTTCAAAGCCATTATATAACCATTAGTCCTTTTTGCACCCATCCATGAAAACACATATAGAGATGTAGCAGAATGCAAGTGAGCGCTTGCACCATTTCTCTGCAAGAAGTGAGGATGAAACGCAAACACACAATCAGTAGTTAGGACTGGCAATCTGTCATATTATCCACTTCTCAGAGTCACAGAGCTGTACAACACTTACCTACTCAGCTAACATTTGTTTTAAATACTACTACTACTACTAATAATAATAATAATAATAACAATAATAATAATAACATTAACAACAACAATAATAATAACAATGAAGATGATAACAACAACAATAATAATAATAATAATAATAATAATATTTTTTCAGTGTAATTACAGTATTTTAAATATGTTAAACATAGGTTGCACCATTCTATGGGTTTGTAGCTTTGATGTTATTAGCACAGGTTGCTAAGCTAGTGACTTTATTTCAGTCTGTTTATAGTCATACTTATGCATCTGCCCACCTCCAAATATTCAGGTTTATTCTGCATTAACTTGCAGAATTTGTGCAACATGTTGTTTTACTGCTGAAGAAATAGTGATGAGGAATTACTGGGTTCGACAGCTGCGGGTCCAGCTCCTGGACGCTGTTGTGCAGTGAATCTGATTTACACAGATGCTTAAGAGTTATTATGCTAGTGCGAAAACATTTTTGATTCATTATAAAACTCCAGTGGGACAAATTAGGCTGTCACAGTCTAGGTAAATAATGGTGTTTACTTCATCTGGATATTGTCAATACTGTAGTAAGCCTAAGCCTCCTGAAACCACATTAAAATAGAGGAAAACTGGTTATCGTTTAATTGGAACTCAACAACATTTGACAAGAGGTGAGACAATTGTGATTCAGATCGTGTGTTGTGATTCCACCATGTCGATTCTAGCTCGTCACATGATCCTTTGGCCAGATTGTCCAGCTCTAATCAGAGGCATAAGTTTCAGAAGCACACTGTCATATGAGGAATGATGGCTTAGAGCTGGGCAAAGCGGCTCACATGTGCTCCACATCCTCTTCCCTGTCAATGCACTCAAGCAATAAACACTTCTCATCAACAGCTGTGGAGTCCAATGATCTGACCCTGGATAGGAAGCCTCACACACAACTGTAAACATGCAATATTACACATGGCACGTCGTAAGCGCGTATACGAACAGAGACAAACGTGATCAGATGTCCGTTCGTCCTCGTACACGTATCTCATTTTCTCACTGTCTTTCACACAAACGCATATTAAAAAACGCACACGTACACACCCATCTCTCCCCTATTCGTCTGTCAGGGCAATCTAGAATGGAGGCAGTAGGTGCCTCCCGCTGTATGATGTATGCGTTCTATATGATACGGCTGACGCACAAGGTCATTGATATGGAGAGGAGGACAGAGCGAATGCATTATGCTGTATAGAAGCCTGGCCTTCACTGTGCTACAGATGAGTCTCCTGTCTCACATTAACATGCACAAGTACAAACCCTGATGATGATAAAATATTGAAGAAAAACAAGGATAACAAAAAGAAATGTGAACTTTTCATACTCCGGTGTTACATATACGCATCAATAATTAAGTCATATGCTGCATCTAAAGCTGTGGAGCTGCAACACAGAAACAGATAGGGTTTTGTAGAAGACCACTGATGCAACCTATAGCAATGGAAAGAGTCCCTGGGGCTTGGGATGAACCCATTAATGTAGTTCTTTTCAAGTATTCCAAACTGGTCCTCATTTGTAAGGCTTTATATATGACCCTTACTATTTATATAGCTAGCCTTTATCAGCCAAATTCACTTTAACATATACTATATACTCAAGTGCTCACATGAAAGGCGCTTGGAGAGCAGCTCCTGGGGGAATGCATGTGATCAATTGCAGCAGGAGGAAAAAAAATAAACAAACATTCTGGGTCACTTGGTCTTACCTCTGTTTGGCATGTATGTATCGGGCATAAAAGAGGAGGGGTTAAAGGTCGCGAGGCACAAGAGACAGTAATTGGATGTGACAGCCAACGCTGAATTAATAATCAGAAAATGCAGAAAATGGCAGCGGAAGGTCGAGGTCGAAGGGCGGACAAAAAAGCAAAACAGAGCGACGGGGAATGGCGAATGAAGCGCATGACATACAAAGAGTGTGTACAGAAATAGACGGACAGGCATGTATGAAATGCACAAACACCATCACAAGCAAATGCAAACATACAGGATGTCACAGAGCAAGGAAAATAGAAACTGGTAGACGTTACGGTCTAGGAAAAAAAGGCAAACACACACTGTCTCCTAACTGTGACCTAGTTATTAATGACGGAGGTAATGCTACTAAGCAACTGGTGTAAAAGACACTAGAATGTGTGTGTTTTGACAAATACATTTATTAATTTTTCAAGAGGAAATCCATGGACTGTTTACCATAAATTAACCATAATCAATCATTTCTGAGTGAAAAGTCAAAATTTCAGTCAGCTTCTTATACTCATACTTTACTTCTATTATATTTTCCTTTATGACAGTAAACCAAGTATCTTCGGCTTGTGGACAAAACAAGACTTTCCATATCTTTCCACATTTTAATTGAAGAAATAATAACAGATCAGTCAAAAGTGAAAGTAATGAGTTGCAGTTGTCAGTAGAGTATGGTTTCAGTGAAAATGTGCAACAACTTTATAGAAAATCCCTGTAGCATGATGGCAGACACACCACACAGTTTCCATATCATTTGTTTCTCTCAGTGTAATACTCATGTAAGGTACTCTAATGGAACCAAGTCAAACAGCAAACAGCACTATCTGCCAGCCTTCTGTTAGTACTTTTACTTCAATCCACTGCAGTAAAATCACCATACTTGCGGCACAAGTAAGACCAAAGTCCATACCCAAGAGGATGGACACCGACTCCAGTTCAGAAAGCAGTGTGTTGATGCTTCGGGACTCAAGCAGAATGTAAATCTACACATAACATACATATGACTACCGTATATCTAACACAAGTCTGTTTTTGCTGCCAGTAAGAATCCATAATAAAACCACAGCTGTTTTAAAGAGAATATTATAGCTTTGTAACTGCATTATACAAGTCTAGGTAGCACAATGAACTGATTATTATGGTACAGCTCTGTGTTATGCTGTTTAGCTTACAGTCGCCTCAGGTAACAATTAATGAAGACCAGTAAAAACAGTTTCAAGTCAATTGCTATCATATAGTTATAGCACTCCTGGTACTGCATGGAAATGAAAGGCCTGTTGTTTATTGAAATCTTCTCTTTTTCATTTCACCATTTAATCCATAAAGACCCAGTGCTACTTTTGTAGCAGTTCCCAAATGAAATTTTCTCTATTTTTAAGCTTTCTTAAGTAATTTATCAACATTTATTCTAATATTGTATTTTGTACTTTGTATTCTTAAGTGAAAATCAGGTTTCCTATATTAAATTTATTGATCATGTAGGTGTTCATAAAAGCTCAGATTAGTGTTGAGGGTTTTTATATCAAAAAGAGAGAAAACAGAAGAAAAAGTGACTTTTTCAGTAAAATATATCATTAAATAAATGTAAAACAAGTGTGTCCATCCGCTGTCATTTATCAAAGTCCATGGGTTTTACTGGTGAATCAATGTTGTAGAAGATGATGGTGTTCCGCATTCACTACATTTGCATTTTACACCAGTTATTCACATGTATTGATAGGATTATTGGCTCAACAGAAATTTAACTTTTTATATCAGTAAATGATTTTGGTTGCCAGTGGATGTTTGGGTTTTTATGGGTTAAAGCTGAGGTGGCCGACTCTGGAACGGCAGTATAATAGCCTAAAGATAGAACCTGCGTGGATTTGTACATAAAACCTCTCTACAGAGAAAGCTACAAGCTGCTAGCTGTGAGTGGATGTCCACCTTTAGCAGCTCAGAGTGGGCCCGGGCTCTAAGCAGTATGGCCTCGCAGTGGAACACATAATGGAAGCCGCTCAAGCACGATGTACTGAATTTTTTATGAACACAGCAGCGTTTGTAGATGTGTACGTCAGAAGTGAGACGTGATAGTGGAGGCGTGAATGTGCCGCATATGTGCATGCTTCAGTGTGCACATACCATGCATTTTAGAGTGCATATGTGTGTAGTGGTATGTGCAGAGACGTACATGTATGAACTAAACGTGTGCATATATCAACAGGTGTCTGTGGTTGTCGTTGGTGTGTGCGGTCATGTATGCAGCCTGTATGTGCGTGCGTTTACATGCACTATATATAAGCCCACGTCATGTCCTGAATCATATTTGCATGGCATCTCTGTGCCCTGGGGACGTGTCTTACAGTACACTGCATCTACTGTACATTACTAGCTCAGATGGGCTTAGTTTTGCATAAACAGTCGACCACATGTGTGTGCGTGTGTGTGTGAGTGGGGGAGGGGTTGAGTCAAAAGGGGCACAGAGGAGTGTCTTATATACTTCAATAACTAAAAGATGTGATTTATTTATTACCGAAATGGCTGAGCTGTATTAGTGAGGAGCTTAGAGGTCAGGAAAGGTCACTGAGGATTACCTCTAGCTATACGATGACACAAATACATTCTGTCAGATAGATGTCCAGTAGAGGCTGAATGCAGGCTGAATAAACACAAAAGAGGTACTGGGTAATTTTATTTGAAGTGTTAGTGGTCAATTGGTTTTTGGTGTCACTGAGTAAAATTCCATTCCATAATAACATTTCAGCATGTTGTTATTGAGCAAGGAAACTAGACTTCTTGTCCTCCTCTCGATGTTGCTCATAAGCTGTAGAAAGTCTACCCACACACACACACACACACACACACACACACACACACACACACACACACACACACACAATGTTTTGGCTGACCTTATGATTCTGTTGGACAGGACTCATGGCAACTCCCATAACTGTGACGCTTTAGCTTCACTTTTCTGTAGTGGCATGAAACAGCATCTTAGTAATGAGTCTTTTGATTTGGACAGAGAGGAGAGAGCTGCAGGGGGAAGGAGGGCTGGTATTTTCTAATTATGGCAGGTTTTCCTATGTTTTCTTACTCCCATTCTGTATTTAACCCATTCAAGTATGTACATACAAGGCCCAGTGAGATGCCACTGAAGGGGGTCAACTCCAGATCTGTGCCACTACCTGCTCAAGGGCACTGACAGGAGAATTAACCTAGCATATATGTTTTTGACACTGGGTCAACCAGAGGACCTGGAGGACCCATGGAAGATTAACATAAGAAGGCTCAGCTATGGAACACATCGTATTTATATTGCATTCCTTTCAACTTCACTCAAAAATTGCAAATAAAGGCTCAGAACTGATCCTATCTGATTACATGTGCATACGCAGACAAAGGATTATAAACAGTATTTTCCTCACAGATGTGCAGCCACATTCCTGCACACAAATTATGTACTCATACAATACAGTTTGGTAAGTGAATAAATCTGCTTCTCTTACTCACGCTTCTCATCACAATTGCACAGTATGTCTCAAATTCAAGACGTAGCAAAGTTGGAAGCAAATATTAGTAAAAACACTGGCAACACATTCATCAAATAGCAGCTGCAAATACATCCCTATAGAATTATTATATAGTGAAGCATACACAACACACTTTTTCATCCGGCTGTTGCTGTCTTTTTGAAGTACAAATATGTGTCTGAGTCATCCGATCCAATAGCACCTTCACCTGAATGCTCTTTCCACTTGTAAAACTTTGAGATGACCGGAATCATACCGGACATGAAGCACCATGGGTGACAGAGCAGGAGGCAGGAGGCAGGAGGCAGGAGGTGGGAGCTTCTTCTCAATGACAGCCAGCAAAGTGTGGCTCAAGAAGGCTAAAGGGTGCTAAGTGCACATCTAGAGCGGTGAGAATCCTCCGCCGTTTTGCCAAGGCCCCCTGTGGGGTGAATCCACTTGTCAGCGAAGCAGGCTGGGTGACATTTCTGCCTCACCTCAAAAAGGTCAGCCTTTAATTATCTCAAATGCCAGCAAGCACTGCACCTGCAAAAAATAAACTCAAGGATAAGCGGTGTGTGTGTGTGTGTGTGTGTGTGTGTGTGTCACGATGAGATGGTAGCCTGCCTCCTTCACACCAAATGAGCGCTACTGTGGCTGTCCACGCAGAACTGGACCATCTGCCCACCTGCATGCATTCATGCAGATAGACCCATAAACACACACATTCAAAGGCGAATTCTGACAGATGCACACCCGCATACACCCACATGCTAGCTGTGCCAACCAAAGTCAATAAAACCTAGATCTAAAGAGGCCTGCCAACCCCGCCCCTTAAGTAAAGAGTATCAGATGAGGACAGTTAAATCTCAGAAGCACTAGCAGCTTCTACGAACGTCAGAGTAAAAATAGGCTGCAAACAGTATAGGTAGACAGATTATAGACCTATAGATAGGGAAGCAGCACGGTCCAGCGCTTTTGCTAAATCTGGGTCAGCTACATGATGCAAGGCTGAGGTTCACACTTAGTTTCAATTTATCTCTCTCAAAACTTCGGAACCATGAATCAAGGGAAGTAGAGGGAAGTTCCTGTGAAGATAAGGCATTCAAGAAGCCAAATAATTTCCGGTAAAAATGCAGTTTAGTGACAAAAGTGCAGGCGTATCTGGCAGAGCGCGACATACGGTGTTTGCTTTCGAGCCACTCACTGTAGCTATTCAGCTCGGTCAATATTTGCAGGGGGCTATGGTAACAGAGAGCTCCCACACCCACATAAACACGCTGCCCCGTACGCTTTGCACTCGGCCTCACGCACACACAAAAACCAACACTCTGCCCAGAAAGTCCCACTCCCGCTCAAAGGAGGTCGGAGAGACAAAGGGCCATAGATCATCGTTTGCGGACGGCGTGCGGCGAGAGCTCCTCGTGTCCAGGTTTTTCCGGCATTTTTTCCCCCTCTCGTTCAGAGTGAACACGGAGGGCCGGTCCCTATTGTTTACACAGCTGGCTCCATGGAAAGCATTGCTTAATATGAAATATGAAGAGAGCGGAGAGGTGAGAGGGAGACGGAGCAGGGGAAGAAAAAAAAAGGGGAAAGAAGCCAAGATAGTTGGTGAGGTGGGGCAGTGGGGAGAACAGACCATCGCAGAGAGGCAGTTAAAAGTCAATGTGATCCGGATTGAAGTGATAGAATAAGTGAGTAGTGCAGAAACAATGGGAGAGGAGGCGACACAGGGAGGGAGAAAGAATACGTTATGATACTGACTCTGCCAGGACCCTCGCAGATTGTTCAGGAAAGTGAAAGCAGGGCGACTAGAACATGGAGCAGAAAGCCCTGAGGTTTCCTGGTGGTGAGGGAGTCGTGCCTCCTGCGGTCTGGGGTCTGCAGTGCATGTTATTCTTTTCCCAACAGTCACAGAGGGCTTCGTCTCCTTCGCTGCTGTACTAGTGTCCTGACAAACCCTTGTTTTCCATAAATACTACCCTTCACTTATTTCCTATAGTACTTCAAAATGACACATACAGGAACGCAGTAACCAGGCCGTGGAATTGGGCTCTTCACATCTGTCTTCTGCTCCTTATACTTGCGGTTCTGAGTGCACATGCGCGTTAACAATCACAGCAAAAACCAATGGGCCGTGAATACCTTGATGTCATATTGTTGAGGCTACAGGGCTGGACGATAAATGCCATCACCGCGGTATGTCTTGGGGGTTTATTATCCAACAATTCCAACATTTTTAATGAAACAGAATCACACACAATTTGATGAGGACAGTATTTACCTCTAGATGTGTTAGATGTTCTACTCCTTGGCAAGTTTGACACATTCTGACCAGTAAGAAAACATGACATATATATTTCTTAACTCAATATGTAACTTTCTTCTCATTGAATAAGAACTTAGATTAAACTGGACTGGTTAAAATCCAAAATAAACAAAATGAACAAAATAAGCACTAAATCACTTCCTGTCTTTCTTTGAGCAACATTGTTTTATAAGCTTTTTATTAAAGTCCGTCTCGTGTCAGGTGGTACACTGATGATTCTCGTCCACCTTTGCTTGTGAAGGACCTTTTCCTGTTGCTTTAGGACCAAATCATGATTACAAGTCCTTGTTCCTATTGACATTGTTATTTCATTATTTTGACTCAATTACCCTTAAAGTGCTGCCACAACAGTCTTCACTCATGAGTCATGAAAATGTCATAAACAGACGTGTATTTACAAACAAAATGAAGAAACTGAACAAAATATTAAGTGTGTTGTGTTGATAATGTCTACAATGAAACACAAATTACATTGCTTTTTCTTCCTTTTTCTTTTTCCTTGTTCATTCAGTCCCAGCTTCTTCTTATTGAAGGCTGTGTAGGGAAGTACGCTAACATAATTATCTGTACAGAGACACATAATGACTATTGGAGCTTTCTCTTTAGATTTTGCCAGTACCACAGATGGACGATAATGACTTCTAAGAAAATCAACTGCTACGTGGTTCATGGAAAACATGAACCAAGGGCTTCTTTAAATCATCATAGAGAAATACATTTCAGAGAGTGCTCTTCTCTACTGACTGGTGAAAGTGCAATATGGGGTTTTGTATGAGGGAGGAGGGCAGCTTTTATCCAAACGCTGCATTAGCTTGTGCATTAATGTGTGTGTGTGGGAGTGGGGTGGCTCCTTTACTCCACCTCCAACCCTGTTCCAGTTAGCAGGAGAGGCCCTGCACAAATGAAGTCCATATTTCTGAGCTGGACTCCAACAGACTCAACAACCCCCCCCCACCCGCTGACACAGGCACGCACAGACACCATCACACACACTCACTGAGAATAGTCAAAACACCCAGCCTGTCATATTTCATACACCGAAACATGCACAGATGCGTGTATGCACACACACGCGCACACACACCTATACGGAGACATTTACATCACTCTTTATTCTCATAAGGGAAAAGAACGCAGCTGGCTCCAGAGGATGTTTCATTTTTCCTTCAACCAACACACACTAATCAACTGTACATGTGTGCATGATCCAAGCTTAAGCATGTGTCTTATGTGTGCGCCTGCCTACAAGGTTGTGTCACCTTTGTGTATCTAACCAGGATATCGGTGTAACAATGTTATGCGAAATACTTCAGTACTTTTCAACACAGAAGATCCAGTGACACGACAGCGAATGACGCACTAAAGCGCAGGGCCTCTTCCTGTTTATGAGGCCACTCGCCCAATGGAGGATCAAAGAAGATGTGCTCTTCAGAGCGGGTGTGCCCACTTAAACCGGACTCCATTAAGTTCTTTCAGGCTTTAATAGTAACCGTCCCAGTATTTAGAGATATGTCAACAAACAGGCCTGATATATTAACTTAAAAATGTAAGCAAAACTGAAACAATGTGACTGGGGTGCGTTAGATTCTGTGAACGTCAGTGTCATAATCAAGACCCCCTAAACTGAAACTGATGAGAAAGTCATGACTAGAGTGCGACGAGAGCATGACTTTGAAGAATTAAAAGTAAAGACCTGAGCAGATGCACAGCGAGGTCATTATGGTCTGTCTGTGATGTCACAGTCAAATATGCAACTTAGGAACAGTTTATCACCAAATGTCCTGTCTTTTCAAACTTTCACAAAGTTAACACTGCATTAGCTACATCCGTCAATATATGTTAACTAAATGAAGCGGCATGCAGCTAGCTAATTGGAAAATAGTGACTGACAAGGAACTGAAACTAATGTCCTTAAACATGCAACATGTAGACAGGAGGTTATTCACTACAACTGTTTGCGTGAGGAGTGAAAACATTTTTGTATTGAGTATTGATCAGAGGTAAACTGGTAATCCTACCTAGTTTGCTAATGCTAATGTCCCTTTTAGCTTTCTTTATGATTCTTAAGTGCCAGTATCAGGTTTGGGTTTGTGTTTTCTCTTGATTTCAGCTGTTTGTGGTTTAGGTCGATACGTTTTATTACAGATGATTTGACTAATATCTCCTCCCACACAGCCACAATGCATTCTCCAACAATTATCCAAATTAGAAACGGGTCAGGTTATCAGTTGCATTGGAGGCAGAAAGTTTTACATCGAATCACAGTAATCTGATTGTGCACAGACAGGTTGGTGATAACATCATGGCTGCGGTCTCGGCCTGGACTAGTCGTCAAAGACCAAAATAAGGCAGTCGATTCCTAGATGAGACCGAGACCTTCAAAAAGTCTCCAGACCAAGGCCAAATCTCGAAGACAACAACATTAGTGTATTTATTATCTTCTGCCTACACATAACATGTTAAATCATTATTACACACTGTATGTCCATGTACGTGTACTTTAAAGACGGGCATTTCATTGACTTTTTCCAAGTCAAATGATAATGACAAATCTATTTACTGTAAATTGATGAGTAACGTCATCATAGTTTACATGTTCTCTCCGCCCATAGCAAAATCATGACAAATAAGGAACTTATTAACAAAGGAGTGGGTGAGCCACTAGTAACATACACAGCAGTTGGATAGAAACAGCATCATAACCAGTAATTCTGTGACTCTAGCAATAAATAAATCTATTTCCCCCCACTCCCACAGAAATGAAAATTAATCAACTCTTAAAATTAAAAATAACTTCACTCTGCTTACCATTTCTAGTTATCAACTATTCTTACACATCCCTAGTATTTTTAGATGTGAATCAGTGTGTGTTGCAGCCACTTGTGGATGTGCGAATGTGCTGGTATGAAGCATTGTGCATGACTGTGTGTGTGTGTGCGTGTGTGTGTGTGTGTGTGTGTGTGTGTGTTAGACACGAAAGGTCGGTTTGACTCACCAGCCTAAATGTCACTGTATTTCCAAAGGGCTTGTTAGTGTCTTGTTTATAGAAGCTTCAATTCAATTATGTGAATGATCTAATGTGTTGCGCTTATGTGTAATCCAGCATATCGTCGCTGTCGGGTGGAAACCTTCTAAGTCCATTTTTGGTCCTTTTTTTTGTCATAAAACGATTCTACTGGTCAGTCTTCACGTTGGCCTGACGGTTTTAGAAATATTCAACCAATGAAAAGTTTTGGAAATGGCTTGTGACTACTGCACATCTTTTAACCCTTTTAAGCCATTATAACAGGCAGCCTAGGTGTCTTCATGTTTCCTTTGCCATAAAAGTGTCAGAAAATGTCTTTTTTTGCCAATTCTTTTGCACCTTTGTTTTCAGGAAGAACTTAACTTTCAATATCTGGCCATTAATTATCATTATTATAAAGAATAAAAGCTTAAAACAGTGTGTTTTAGTAAAAAAGAAAAAAAAACAGACTTGAAGTATTTAGAATATTCATTATGAGAAACAACTGTAAATGTCCCTAACAAAACTTTTCGAGATTGCAAAATAAACTTTCAACTATTAAACATCTGCTCAAACATGCTTTTTGGTCTAGAACATTCAGTATCCATATTATGGCTTAAAATTTTTAGTCATTTCCAGGCGTTTTTTTTCCCTGTGTGGAAGTCTCTGAAAGAGTTCCTTTCTACTTGTAATAGAGTCCCACATTGCTGCCGTAAAGCGTTATATAGTGTCAGAAAGCTCAGGATCTCAGCTTTCCCACACCGTTTGAATTTGCGGATAGCGTAAAGGGTTCAGGAGTTACAGTAATGTAAATGCTGTAAAGTGTAAAATGCAGTGCCGGAGACACTGCAGTTCTTACAGGGTTAACTCCATTCATTTATTTAGTATATACCTTTTCCAGTTTCCTGAATAATAAGCATTTTGGACATATGAGGTTTCTGCCAGATAGCATCAATATTCTGAAGGCTCCATATACTGACAGTGGACACACACTACAGTATGAAAAAGGCTCCAGTGCAGGTAGATGCACAAACACAACTCCACCTTATAACACATCCCCAAACCAGGGACTGTAAATAGGCCAAGGACAAACACCAGTGCAGTCCATTTGTTCAAGCCCAGCCTACACAGCAGCTACAGGCTTAATGCTGAAATAGGCAACATGTTTGTACAAAAATACACCCCAATAAATTTTGTGAGCCAAAAGTGTTGATATTTTTCCAAAGGTCTAACACAATACACACAACATGAGGGAGCAGACCCACCACTGTGTACTTTCACGTGTGTTGTTTCAACAGAAGGAAAAGACATAAAGTCATCACAGACCAAACAGCAGTGACACGGTTTGAGGGCACTTGAGTTCAGACTTGTGACCGGTGATTACTCAATACTTGTTTGGATCCACCAACATGTAATGATGCCCAGTGCGGCATTAATTCACCTCCTGACAAACATAAATTCTAATCCTTCCTGTTGCTTCACTAATGTGCTATGATTCTGTCAGTCCAAAGAATAACACAAGAAAATCTATCTAATATGTTTACAAATGAGGTAATGTACTAAAGTTTTATGCACGGTATGTTTAGTGGGGATATGACGCCAGTGACGACCAGATGAAACACAGTGTTAGAGGGAGTACAATTATGAATCTGTCACCATTTGGACGATGATGGAAAGATTTGAGGTCATGTAGGTACACAAATCATTAAAATATACACCATAGGCTGAATGCTTTTAAGATACTTCAATGTTTTAAGTGTTTTTTTTTAATTAAGAGTAGAACAGAGCATAACAGAATAGAGCATAACAGAATACAATAAAATAGAACAGAATAGAGCATAATAGAACATAACAGAACAGAATAGAACATAATGGAACATAATAGAATAGAGCATAATAGAACAGAATAGAATAGAATCAAGCGTAATAGAATAGAATAGAATAGAATAGAATAGAATAGAATAGAATAGAATAGAATAGAATAGAATAGATTTTATTATCATTGTGTGTACAATGAAATTAGGAGCGTTACTCTAGTCAGTTCAAACAATATAAATTTAAAAAAACAATACGTCAGAAAATAACAATAAAGCAAGTCTAAAATTACAAAAAAAACTAAAAATAAAATACAAAAATAGAATATAAAATTTAATTAAACTAAAATAAGAATAGACCTAAAAGTAGAAAAAAATAAAATAGACCCAATATTTACAGTATTAACAGTGTATTAACAGTATGTATATCTATGTATATTAGCAATATTAACAGTGCTGTAGTTAGTGTGCAAAATTGTTAAAGCTTTAATCAGGATTACAATGTTCTTAGCTACTATTTTTTTCTCCAGTCCATATGAGCAGAGACCTGTCATTTCCCTCAGTCGTCTTTGTCTCCACATATCAATATGGGAGGAAATTCCCTGTCAGCTGGGTGCCTCAGTGTGTGTGATCATCAGCCATCCACCAGTGTGGGCACATGTCAGATGACAGCATGACCCACAGCCGCCGCCACAGCCGCGGTACCGCCTGCATTTAACCATCTATGCTTCATGCTGCATGTCATTCTTGCCCCCTGGAGGGAAAATGCATATTTCCACGAGTAACCACTGGTGCCATCGGCGTGATAAGCAGGCCAACAGTAAGTGGGGCGAAGCGAACACACTGAGTGCTCTCTCTCTGCCCACTGCTGCCATGTGTGTGTTTGTATACAGGGCTTTGTGGGTCAGGACACACAGCTGAACACTACTGGCGGTGGTCAACATGCCATGACCTCTATAGGACACGTACATGCTGCGTATGTGGGCGGGTGTGTAAAATAACAGCTGGATGAAGCTTAAACTAATGAATAATCTGCTTAGTATCAGAGGCCACCACAGAGATCACTACAATGACTTTATAGATGTGTATGTGTGTAAATAATCTATCTCTACTTAAAGCTTCAGAAGGTTTTATTTTTTTCATTAGGCTGAAAATTTTTTATAATGTCTTTTCATTCTGTTGTAATTTAAAGTGAAACCAACACGTAAATATGCTGTGAGCTATAAGTTGAATTATTGTGATGAAACACATCAATGCCAGTGATAACACACAAGAAAAAGGGCACTTCCTGTTTTAACATAATGTTAAACCTTCCCACCTTTATGCTAATGTAGAGTAAACCATTTGGGATTTCTCTGCTTTATGTAATTCATATTTAAACACAATGTTAACGTCAACGGAACCAGATTCTGACAGAGAGAGAGACAATGTACAAAAACACCAAAGAAGAACATCGAAACTGATTATATATGCTCATAAACACCTATATTGATCAATATGGGGAAAATATTGTGATCATTTTTCACCGTATGGTCCAGCCTTAGTGACAGATTTCAGTGAAAAAAATAACAAAATGACAAACGAGGGACACGCCGTCATCCTCTCCACTGCGTCTGCCGTCCATATTCTGTCCCTCTCTCGTACAGACGTACTCAAAGTATCAAACATATTCCTCCCTCTCTTGCTTTGCCTGCTCTCTAGGAGTCATAAAACTCCCATTTAAAAATGCATGGGCTCCATAAGCTGCCAGGCCTATCTATTAACTGTGTTATAGTGGAGCTGGCTATAGCTGCTGACGGCAGCCAGGGAATGCTGCTTTCCATTAGGGGAGAGAGAGGGAGAAGAAGAAGAGGAGGAGGAGGAGGAGGAGGAGGAGGAAAAGGGATGAGGAATGAGGGGAGAGACAGAATTTACTCATTTTTCTTTTTTCCCATGGCACTGCAATCTGATGCCGTGGCGTTTGGGCATGTGGAGGTTGGGAAAGCAGTCACTTCAACATGTAAGCCTCACTAAGAATACATGTATAATTGTGACACTGAATTTACACGTTTCCATGTGTGTGGTTGTGAGTGTTTCCCACACCTGTGTGTGAGCCTGTGGCTGAGGCGAGAAGTAATTGATTCGAGTGTTTCTCCGAGATTTTCCTCAGTGTCCTCAGGCGCTCACTAGATGACCATTGATCGGTTAATTGATTGATTGGCATCTGGCCGACAGTGAGTCAACAACATCATCACTCTTCATATGGACACTGGTAGCCCCCACTCCCACTCCCACTCCCACTCCCACCACACAAATACTGTTTTTCCTCTTGTATTTTGCTTATGTTTCTTATTGTAAACATTTACAGCTAATGGAGTCTACACATAAAGGGTATTGTATAGTGTGTTACAAGCTTTTATTCTGAGTAACAATGACCCAATTCACAAAAGCCTTATCTATGAATCAAGAATCAAGGGTGAATAGCTGTGTCAAAACCTCATATCATCCTGAATACTGCACATAAACCAGCCATTTTAAAGCAAAATCTGTTGGATAATTCAGTTTTAAGCATGTGTCAGTGAAAACAAAAACACATGTGAAATACGGTAACAGACTTATACCTTACTGACTACCTGTGTCAACTCTGGCACAGAAGCAGCTTGTCTACAAAGGAGGAATTTTTATTATGTGACTACTTCAGTACTAACACTTTTTTGTGAGATTTACTCACCAAACAGAGGATCTACTTGCATAAGGTGCTTAGCGTATGTTGCGTTTATTTCTTCTATGTGACAGGCTGTTAGATCTATCCATATCATATAAGCCTAAAGCTTATTTTTAATCGAAATAACCTTCATGAAAATCCTGTTTTGACCTTGTTTATCATCCAATCCTTCATTCAAATGTAATGTCACCCCCGTTCTGAGTCTAAATTGCTAGAAAGTCGGAGAGTTATTGAGATGGAGGTGATCGGTGTCTGAATGTCCAGATGTGGATGTGAGACGGGGGGAGTGCAGCAACATCCGTATGGCAAAGAATCACAAGACACTCATACAGAACCACATGAGGCTCTGAAAGTCAGTGTGAGTTTTGTACTGGAATAAACTCCTGCCCAAGACTCAATATCTGTGTATACTACTTTTACAACAGGGTGTCAAACTCATTTTAGTTCAGGGGTCACATTCAGCCCAGTATGATCTCAAGTGGGCCGGACCAGTGTAATAATAACAGTGAAAAAAGTACAATTATATTATGAAAATGTTTACATATAAGTTTCTGTAAAAATGTGAATAACAATGAACCTGAAATGTCTTAAGAAAAATAATTGCAATTTTTACAATATTATACCTCAGTTTATCATTTACACATGTACATTACAACTTACAGATCACAGTGGATCTACAAATATACAACACATGTAGTGCCAGGCAGAATATTGATGAAATTAACTTACACTTATTTCTTTTAAGACATTTCAGGTTGTTTATATTTGTTCAGGTTATTCACATTTTTTTTGTGAAAGGATAGTTTAAGGGAGTAGCAATTCAACTTTTTTTCACTAAAACAAAGAGAAAAATTTGTAGCTGTCATTATTTAAAGGTTATGATAGTGTTGTACTGGTGTGATCCTCTCTCATGGGCTGGATTAGAATCTTTGGCGGGCCTTTTTTTTGTTTTTTTATGTAATTTTACTTTTTTTAAACAATAAAACAAAGAGAAAAAATGTGTAGTTGGCATTATTTCTAGGTTATTATGATAGTATTTTACTGTCTGACCCACTTTAGATCATATTGGCCTGTATGTGGATTCTGAAGTAAAAAGATTTTAACATCATCGATTGTTAATATCTTCAGTTTAATGTTTGCATTTTACAGATTCATCCTACGGGCTGGAATGGAACCTTTGGTGGGCCGGGTTTGCCCCACGGGCCGTATGTTTGAAACCTACGACTTCTACTTGATTCTTGCCTTCATGCAGTCCTTTTCCAGGGGGAACTGAAGCGCTCGGTTCTTTAAACTACCAAACCTACCCTAAGAAACCACTGTGCTTGTGTGAGTCCAGCAGGTTTAGAATAGAACGGCGTCAGAAAATGGTTTGTTAGAATCTGACTGAAGGACAGGTGGACTGAACACCTTTGATTAAAGCTGGTTACAGTGATTTATTCAGATTTCATGATGTAGATTTGCATTAAACAATAATAAAAGTACGACTCTACTCAAATGGCAGGGAAGGCTCAAACATATTTCCAAATAATCAGTGTAAACTTGAGCTGTTTTCACCTACAAAATTTTGATTTGGCTCTATTATCACCTGCACTGATGCGTTTCATGTCTTTCATATGGTTCTGTTTAGAGCTCATAAAACATGTTTTTATGTTTAGCATCACTTTCGGGAAAAAATGAAAATATGCATCTCACTGAGAGTTTTTTGGAATGCGAAGTTAGTTGGTGGCCCGAATAAAATCTCCTATGACCGAACAGTGGGTCACGAAGCAGTCTGTGGGAATAGATGCTCTGCAGACCGTAAAGCACCTCCAGGCTAATTTGAGATTGTCTACATAAATTGACTTGGACTGACTTATTTGAATTTCCACATTAAGGTCCTTCACATGTTCAGATCATAAGTCTTACAATGCCCAGACTTGGTATTGTTCACCATAACCTTATTCCACACGATTTCATTTCTCTCTGCAAAAGAGTGTTGGCCAGTAAATGTATCATAAAAAAACAAAACACACATAACAGGAATCACTTTTGCAGAAACTAAAAATAAAATATCACTATCCGCTATGTGAGCAGAGAATGGCGTTATTAGACTGTTTAATTTTACATGTCATTGTGCAACACATCTCACCTACGCGTCCTTGAGCGAGACACTAAACATCAACAGCATTTGATAAGAGCATCTGCTTAATGTCTTGGAATTAAAATGTAAATGAGGTTTGGATGCTTTGGGTGAGCCTTCCAAGTTCCCTGTGAGCATTTGTTCTTGATAGTATTTTTCCTCTTTTAAGACACGCCTCCCTGTGCATGTATAAGTCAAACACAGTCGATGGGAATTAATGAGCTCGCACCTAAAGCGGTAGTGACACTTAGGAACGAGGCTGCTGTCCCTTTAATGGACCATATAGACAATGTCTGCGGTATTTCAATTAACAGACAATGGGATGACATGAAATAATGACATATAGGCAGAGCTGAGTGACACGTGAGAATGAGGCGGTAACAGCGCTACCTTTGCCTTTAATGGACCATTGTGGTTGAGTGTAGACAATAGGAGTTAATAGGAAATGTAAAATTATGATGTAGGTCCCTGTCTAAAGGGGTGAGTGACACCTGGGAGTGAAGCTGTTACATCTTAATGCACTGCTGCCACCGGGATGAATCAGCTCCGCGTATGGGGGGTGGAAACCATCTGAAGGCCACTAATAGCAGCCGCTGTCAGTCACATTAACCTTGAGAACAGCCAGGGGACTGTGTTAGCCCTGCTGACCTCTCTTTCACACACTCACACACACACACACACTCACACGCACACAAAATGTGCATTATGTCCACACATATGACTGAAGGGTGACTGTGTGCGTCTGTCCTTCTTCCTGTGTCTTATGAGCACCATCAGTAGGATTAAATCAGTCCATCACAGGCTCCTCTAACACCATATAGCCTGTCTGGACTGAGGTGAAATCACCCTGTTGCCCCCAGGGTTAGGGTCCATGTAGCCCATAACAGCACCCCCTCTGCTGTTTTTGTGGACATATATGTGCTCATCATCTCTGAATGAAACATCAACCCATATCTGGTGCATATCTGAGCTCATGTCAGTATAGATGGCAAATTCAGAAAAACGCTGATATTTCCATGTACAGTTAGGTCAAAGTTACATTAAACTGTTCTCACTATATCATGTTGTTGAACTGTTTTCTCTTATGTAAAAATAACTCATATATAGAGTTTTGTCATTCTAGGTGGATTAGGTGCAACAGGTGCAGCTGGGAGGTTGTGTGGTCATGGAGCTGGTGGGTTTGGATGTTATGTTATTAAAAACAGTCTCACATAATATGTGTCTGGAATTTAGCACAATGTAAATTACAGTAAAATGTGTTAAAAAGAACTCTGAGCAGAGTTTCCCCCATTATTACCACTATTAGACTGCACAGTCATTTGGGTCAGTTACAATGTCCAGTGTGTCATATTAGGCAGACTAAATGAGTCATAACCTCATGCCATAGTATAGCTAAGATGACATAAATAATTTAAGAGAATTTCAGTCAAGCAGTGTATATGATCATAGATTTAATGGTTAAAGAAGAATGAATGTGGTAAATTTCATTTGTATGTTATTTAAAGCACTAAAGCATGGTGTCTGAGTTCAGATACAACCCTTGTGTTAGATATAGTTCATAATTCTTATCTTCATAAGATAGTGTTAATCCTTCAGAGAACACAGCAAATAAATAAAATGATCTCTTACCCATGTTCACAGCTGTGCACTACACAGTGCTCTGTGCTCCTATTGGCCAGTGTCACAGTTGAACTAATGAGTTTTGGAGAATTCCAACATGCTAGATTTTCATTCAGGACATCATGAGGTGTCCAAGATGTGGCGCTGCTGTCATCCACCATGTCACACAACATGAGATAAAATGATCGTCATGCCCGCCACCCATTTGTCATTCCTGACATAAATTGACGACCTACATCAGTTGGATTGGACTGATATCATGCAGTCTGACCTCAGCCTTGGGTGATGTGCGCATATGTTAAAACATGGGTCCCCACACTTTTTCAGGTTGTGAGCTACTTTTAAAATGACCAAGACAAAACTATCTACCTCCGCTATATATTAATAAATATATCAGTGGATTGTTCAGCAGGTAATATTAGTGAAACACGTATCAGTGGATGATTAGCTCAGTAGGTAACACTACTGGTCGGGGTTCGCATCCCAGCAGAAGTTTAAATACTACCTTTATTTAGCCCACAGGCTAATAGCTCATATTTTTTAATGCCATGGGATCTACCCTCACTACCTTCACGATACCTACTGCGATCAACATATTGGACACCCCTGTGTTAAAACATCAGAGAACCCTTTTTACAGTGCTTAAATATTTGCTTGTTGCTTTGAGCAAAGAGCTACTACAAACCACATCCTTCCACTCACATCTATGGAGAATTCATTTCCTGTAGTACAAATCTCTATAGTGCCAAACAAATGGAATCAATTGTGTCCGTAGCAGTTTTAAAACGCAAAGGAGGAAGCATAACTTTTGTGAAAGCTGGTTATGTTTTTGTGTTTGGCCTGACTGACAACAAGCATTCTGAGGCATGACTAGGCAGGCCACTACCCATGTGTTTTCAGTCAACTTTCACTGGCAGGAAGAGTGATGGAAGAACGAAGACAAAGCAGGAAAGTCATAGAGAATGAGGGAGTGAAAATGAGCAGGAAAACAACAAAGAAGGCTTAAAACAAAACGGTTGGGACGCTCCCTGGGAACGAGCGTCACAAAGCGCCATCAAACACAGCACTGACCCAATTTTCTGCCAAAACTGGCAAAGAAACATTGAGAAGAATCAGGGAGGTCATTCTTTGATGAAAACTTGGACATCAGTCAAAGTATCAGATGATGATGGCATAGGGTTACAGGTTGCAGAAAAACACTTGAAATGCTTTAATGTTCTTGATAAAATGTTCTTGTGCTTCTACATTTACAGCTTGGGGCATTGCATAATGAATGTTGGAAAATAGCAGCCTATGAGGAAATCAATCCTTTATCCAAAACAATTTCAAACCCCTGAATTAAATTTCAAAATGTCATTTGTTTTGGCTATCACAGCGTTTTAGGAATGATCTTGAAAATTAATAACAATAATAGCATAACAATGAAAATGGAAATTTACACATAATATGGAAGCAAAATGTTACTGTGACCGGTTTATGGAGAGCTCCAAATATCGCAATGAGGCAACAGATGAAAATGTATTTAAATTTAACTAGAAATTTTCTAACCTTAAATATAAAAGAAGGTTTATGTCAAAAATATATCCCTATTTATTCATCTATTGTGCTTGTCTGTTTTTGGGAGATTCACTCTGCCCTGCCTGCACAATCCATTTTGTTTTTAAGTAGTTCTCTCAAGAATAACACATAAGTGTTGCTCTGCGCGTGTATACCTGCAATGAAGAGAATAATTGCCAACTGCCCTCTAGTACTCGTCCGTGCTGTTGTCCTCACAAACGCACACAAACTCTGGGCCTATGACGGTGCAAAAGCTTTTAAAAGACTAACATTTGTGCTTGAGTGGCCAGAACATTGTGTGCAGCGCTGCTTCTGCTCATCACTGCTTCCAGTCTGGTCGCAGCACTGCTGTTCTACTGTGGCCACACTGGAGGGATATTTTTAGAAAGCCGTTGACAATATCGCATCCCCAAACGGGTGTAATCGTATTATGCCGGAGGTGCTAAAAGCCTTGAGTTGGGAAAGCACGTCACTGGAGGAAAGAGGCTGGGACACACAAGCGCTGTTCCCACTGAGTCTAGAGGACTTAGAAGCATTGTGGGAGGAGTAGATAAAAAAGAGACACAAACTCAACGCCAGACAGAAAGAAAGAGACGGATGACAGAAATATAAGGAGGTGGGTTCTTGTCAGCTCGTGAGGTGACGAGGAAGGATGACATGCAAATGAAACGGTTCGGTCGAGACGATCGCTGATAGAGGTTGCGACGTCGTGGCAGTGAGGCTAGTAGGCTCGATAGTTAAGTATCGGCAGCTCTGAAGGTTCAAGCCGGCCATGGCGATGATAGATGAAAGGGTGAACTTTAATCAGAATGGCGCCCGGAGCATTTTCAGGGAGGTAAACAGGTTAATCAGTCAAGCCCTCCCTTCCATCCTCCCTCTCAGTCTCCCCTACTCTTTCCTCGGCACATGACCACTTCTGACACTGGCACGCCATTCGTCTCTTTCCCATCAGCACCTCGCCCTGCTCCTTCCCTCCTCTGCCGTGCACCCCTCATTTTTTTCCACCCATCCTGCTTCACATCTCCACAACCAACCAAAGAAGCAG
>JAPQRQ010000012.1:8243510-8256700 GCA_037367365.1 Apogon talboti
CCCCCCCCCACCCCCCCCCCCCCCGCTCATGAGACCCCTGACAATGAGCACATGCTTCTCCCTCAGTGGTCTTCCTATGTGTTGTATGTCTGTGTATGTGTGTCCATGATAAGACTTTCAGGAAGCACCTCCGTGTCTTTCACATTCGCCTGTTTTAACTGCAGATTAGGGCTGCAACTAATGAAGACTTTATTCATTAATTCAATTATTTTTTTATTGAATTAATTTGTTGTTTGGTTGGAAAACGTCAGAAAATGGTGAAAGGTGTTGGTCATGATGTCTTGTTTGGTCCAAAATCCTGAACCAAATCATGAACACGATGAAGCAAACATACACAGAATATTAACCAAAATGAACAAAATAATCATCACAAACAACAAAAATGTTCACATTTTCACATGTTTTTGGTGGACCACAGTGACATCTAGTATTTATTTTACTTAAATGGTTCAAACATCAGGTAAAAACCAACAGATGTCCGAGCGGGACCAACACTCTGAGGTTTAGGAACCTATGCAGTAGAACCAAAAGATTTCTTCTCAAAAAACTGACTAAACTGACTAATCAATTGCCAATATAGTTACTCATTAGTTTAATAGTTTACAGCGTATTGATTATAATAATCATTGCAGTCCTACAGGTGTTAATGGCACAAAATATTAAAACTAACAGGCTGTGAATTCTCTACCTTGGCAAACCAGGTAATGTTACGGCACTTGTCTATGCAGCAACACATGTGGAAAACACGAGAATTTCTGCTGTCTTATCTTGAACTCGGTCCATCCAAGTATCTTTTGAACTTAACCACAATGAAACCCAGCACTTCTGAGTCGAAATCTGAGTCCACATAGAAATGTGTCCATCTACTGTTTGCTTAACAAAAAAGGAAGCAGAAATAACATTCAGTGGGTTCCTTGCAGGATGTCAAGAGTAGCACATTTATGTTTGCTTAAAGGTCAGTATTTATGTGTATGTAGGTACAAGACCTACATACATGGAGTAATTACCACACGATGTCTGTGTTCATTCAACTGTATTCCAAGAGTTGCTTATGTTCACTGAATGGCAGTTGACTTTGTAGGTGACCTGCCTGTTAAAAACCATTCACAGCATGAGCGTTAGATTTTCAGGTGCTTTTCAAAGAAGAAGAAAAGGCATTGGGAGTGTTACAGTGTTTGTGAAGTTTGATATATTTTTTTAAAAGAATATTACTTTTTCAGTGAGGAAGAAGAGGAAGCATGTCAAGGTTGTTCTTGGACGAAAGCAGTCTGAATAGAGAGGCTATGAGTCGTCTATGGCTGCAGTGAAAGGAGAAGACAAAGACGGCAGAGTTAAAGATGTAGTCTGACTCAAGGCTACCGTTGAGGACATCCATACCAAATGCCTTGGTAGTGTGTAAATGAATAACTTCTAATTACACACACTCTTAACATCTTTGATATTCATATTCTTTTTATTACTGTAATGCATGTAAACAGACAAGATGGCTGCTCAAGAGTTGGCTGTTAACACCTCTACACTATAGAAGGGGGCCTCTTTTTGTTGTCATCTCCTCACCACAAGAAAGAAAGGGGGGGTAGGGGACTAGGGTTGGGGGTCTGTGAGGGTAGGAGCCTGCTTCTGATCCTAAACATTCACAGAGGAGCAGCAGTCTTTACAGTAGAGTTTATGTTGAGTGTCTCCGTGGCCACAGTTTGCCTTAGAGTGACAGTGAAGAAGTAGGTCAGTGAAAAGACCCGAGCTGAGCAGCTTGTGTCTGCGAATGCCCATATGCACTCTGTGTGTGTGTGTGTGTGTGTGTGGGCTTGTGTGAAATTTGTTTCCTTCCGCCAGGAACTAGCCTGACCTCCCCTGGCTTCTACAACATCAGGCGAGCATTTGTGTGTGTGGATTTATGTGTGTGTGACAGCTAAAGCCCCAGCAGAGCTCTGTTCAGTGTCACTGTGAGCAACAGTCGGCAGTCGATGTAGACTGACAGCCGAGGGAGCGAGGGGGAGCGGACAGTGGCCGTGGAAGGCATTGTATGTTTTTCCTTCTTTTTTTATTGAAAAGAATGAGTGTGGACGAGACAGACATGGGGGAAGAAAATTAGTACAGAGAAAAAAATAAAATAGGAGAATGAAGCCAGCTGAGTGACTGTTCTCCCATGCACGCTGACTCTTGTTTCACAGCACGCTGCTGTTGTTAGGGGATGGCTGGGCTGCTCCACCCCTTCACCCCCCAAGAGCCAATCCACTATCATATTTCTCTCCATCCTTCCATCTGATTGGTGGAATATCTGAGCCAGTGGAATAAAATGGGATTGATGGGTAATCTGGGACCAGAGCAAGGGAGGGGGAGAAAGGTAGGCAGGTGGGGTCTTTGGGATAAGAAGAGACTGACCCTGCCATCGGGAGGACAGGTACGGGGCCAAAAGAAGAGCATTGCAGCACTACACTCTTTAAGATTTAAGCTTATCTAATTTAAAATCCTTGACGTGA
Source organism: Apogon talboti (assembly GCA_037367365.1). Classification (NCBI taxonomy): domain Eukaryota; kingdom Metazoa; phylum Chordata; class Actinopteri; order Kurtiformes; family Apogonidae; genus Apogon; species Apogon talboti. The sequence goes on from JAPQRQ010000012.1 coordinate 8,245,991, forward strand.
TAACAAGCTTTAAACATTAGTGCTTTACCTTGGTGAGAGTTTATAATGAGAAACCACACAGCATTTAACTCAAAGGTATGTGTAGTAATGTGCACACTGCACCTGTAGTCGCCAGTTACAAATATGAACTCGGTGCCCTTGTGATGTCTCCTCAGGTTGCTGAAGTTATAGTTTGACTGGTTCTCAGCATCAAGTTTTGTGTGCAAGCTAATACTTATTACTCGAAGAAATATCATCATCCTGCAGGGTGACTTCTGGTCGAGTTGGTTGAGTAAAGAGTAATGTGAAGAGCCTTGGGAGAGGGGAAAAGCCAGGGCTGCACTGTCTCCAACCCCCCCTGGGTATTGTCATGGCTCTGAATGGCTAATGGGAAGTGAAACCAGAGCTGGAGATTGCTCCATGATGGCTGCTGAGCTATGTCCTTGGGTATGTTGTACTGTACAGAAGCTACCTGCACTTTGTATGAATTTAATATAAATATAGCAGAGTTTGACAAATATAAAACATACTTTAAATAAGTAAATGCACCTGAAATGCAAGTAGAAACCCTTAAAGGCTGCATTCACTCTGACATTTTCTGTCACATGTCTCTGTGTGACCACATGCACCCTTTTTCTTTAAGATACTCTAAGCCCCCAAATGAATATAAATGAGCAGAGAGATCAGCACGTGTTCAAATCAATGGCCTGCCAAATACAATAAAAACTGCTTCTTGCTACAAGTCACGTCAATAAGAGATTGATTCGGAAATGCAGCCGTTTTGCTGAGTCTCTGTGCTCTTTAAGTGATATGGTGAAATGCTGGCCTCATGTTATTCTGTATTTTTTTAAATTTTTTATTATAAGTTAGATTTTGCAGATCTCAAGATTTTGGCACATTCCCAAAGACAGACAGTGAGTGATTTTAATCTGACATTACAGCTGATTTAAAAACTGCAATGCTTTTCAACTGCCATCATATCTTGTGCAACTATATTCTTTGTGTATTCTTAAAATTCTAAACAACAAAAATCCCCCATATTTTGGATGACTGAGAAGAGATGACAGAACCTGTGCACCATCTCTTCATGCAGGGAGTCTTTCCTTTTTCTGAGATGACTGGGTTGCCACAAACCGCTAACTTTCACACCCCGAGGAAGAGAAAGTTTGTGGTAGTGTGTTTTTAAGCGCAGTTAGGCCCATAAGAGCCAGCACTGTGTCCTCCCAATTTTATCCAAAAACCTGAAGGAATTAAAAAAAAAAAAAAAAAAAAAAGCAGAGTCAACGGCCCAGCAACTCTGAATAAGCCCAGAGGATAAACAGGCCCCAAGTTAATTATTCAAACCAGCAGGAGAGATGCCTGGCACGCAAACAGGCACAGGGTTTCCCCAGGGACAGTGCAGGGGCCTGCTGCTGCTGGGCCTCCTGTGGTTTGGTCGTACAAAGCACTTGGACACCGGTAGTGTTAGAGCAGTGTGGTTAGGATAGTCACTTTCCAAATATTCACGATGGAGAAAACTACCATATTTGATCTTTAGGGTTCCCCTAGTTATGGAAAACCTGGAAAAGTAATGGAATTCTTAAATCTCACTTTCCAGGCCAAACTGTAAAATTATCAGAAGTTTTGGAAAAGTCCATGGAATTAAATTGTTAGGGATGCAAGCCCCTTGGGTTTAGGCTACAGTATAATGGATTAGATTTCTATAGCGTTTTTCAAGGCACCCAAAGCGCTTTTACATTATTGATCGATTATCCATTCACTCAAAAGTATGTTTCCCAAATTCAGACCACAGTACATTCTTAAAAGTGGGTTTGGTTTGATGTCGAATACTAAAGAATATTTGTTACCTCTTCAGTTTGGTCTGTAATGAAAATCACAACACAAGTGAGCAAACCTCTTTGACAGATAATAAAAATGGAATCAACTCCAATTTGCATCAGTATTTTTTCAATATTTTAACTATAACTATTACTATTATACTAATAACAATTAAGCTAATGAGCCGTTTTCTATTTCAAGTCGAGATGAAAGTACCTGACAATTGGAGAATGGGGAAAATGGTTATTAAAGCGATGATATATGTCCTAAAAGTCATTAAAAGAAGTTTGAAATTGTATGTGTAACAATGTATCTGAAATCTTTCTTTTGCCTAAAACCTTCATTTCAGATAAGTTTTTATAATTATTAGATTGGTTATCATCAGCAACTACAAAGGCCCCCCGACACACACACACACACACACACACACACACACACACACACACACACACACACACACACACCAACCCATCCTCCTCCTCCTCAGCTGCAGTGACAGGAAGACTACCTGATTTCAGACGAGTTTCACTATGACATTACTGGCAAGAAAAGCCTACATCTCTAGCTTACATCAAAAGCTTAGATAGGGGAAAGTCTTGGTTACGTCACTTAATTTTTCCAAAAACTCATGACATCCACAGCCTCTTACATCAGGTCCACTCAGCCCTCAAACAACAGTGCTCATTTCCAGAAAACTGATCTCACATATCTTTTGGCTCTGACTCAAGACGGAGTCCAACGTCTTCAGCTGTCACACCCTAAATTCAATTCATTTTCTGAACTGTTTTTTCATCAGAGATTTCACTACATCCTCAGACTATGCTCAAGCAGTAGTTGGTAACAAAACCTGACATTTGCTCTAGTGTGGCGCTACTGTCTTTCATCTTACTTAGCCCCGAGTAACAAAAGAGAAATTGCACCACACCGTGTTTCTGTATAGTGTGCCTCATCATTATATTTTGTACATGGTAATTTCACAGAACTCATGTTTGTGTTTGTGAGATGGAGTGAGTGACAGCTTGCGTAGGTGTGTAGGAGCAGGGGAGGAACATTGGTTTGAAATGGCACGCTGTGTTGTTTGCCGTTATTTGTGTGAGGCTTCCGTCAGCTCAGGAGCTCCTCGCTTTTACCGGGGGACGTGGTGAATGTGACCCGGGTGACAGACGGAGGTGTGGGAACAGGAAGGATTGTACATGCAAATGTGCCGACACATACTCCTCCATTGTGATGAGCAAAGCTGAGATGATGCAAAACCACACATACTCCTCCACTGTGATGAGCTGCACTGATGTAATACAATACTCCGAGTCACAGCAAAGAAGAAGGGGAGTGTGGGGAGGGGATTGGCATGGTAAATGGTGTCTACACAGCTAACACACGTCATGTATAAGAGTATGTCGTTGTCATGATGGGGATTTTGGAAACTTATACAACTGCTATTATTTGTTATGATGACATTCTCCAAGCTTCTTCTTCCTAACATGGGCTTGGATATATAGATAGATAGATAGATATGTGTGTGTGTGTATGTAGATATATACACACAGAGACAGACAATAGCATGCACATACACAAGCCTTTACAGTACAGTGTCCAACTCATTTTAGTTGAGATTCCACATACAGTCCAGTATGATCTCAAGTAGGCTAGACTAGTAAAATAATAACATAACAAACTATAACTAATGCCCTCTCCAAATTTTTCTCTTTGTTTTAGAGTGAAAAAGTAACATTACACAAAGAAAATGTTAACATCTATAAATTATCCTTTAAAATAAGTGAATAACATGTATAATCACGAAGGCAGTTTTCACAATAATATGCCTCAGTTTATCATTGACTCGTGCATTACACCTCACAGATCACAGTGGATCTACAAAGGCACAAAACTTTAGTAACAGGTAGAATATTGTTAACATTGCACTTATTTTTTAACTTGCTTAAGTTCTTATTTCAGGTTGTACACGGTTGTTCATGTTATTCCCTTTTTTGTAAAATGTTTGTAAATGTAAATATTTTCACAAATGTTACTTTTGTTATACTGAAACACAGTAAAAAGTCTAGACTGTAACTAAAATGATTTTGATACCCTAACTTTTGCATTTCAGAAATTCATACCACGGGCTGGAGTGGACCCTTTGGCAGGCCTGTTTTGGCCCGTGGGCCATATGTTTGTCACCCCTGCTTTACAGTATGTATTTCCATCATCATATGTGATTGTCCCACTATCCGTAAACTAAGAATCACTCACCCATGGTAACCCTTGTGGGACGACACAAACAGTAACATACGAACATATCCTGCAATCTTTTTTTGATTTAACCTTTTGACCACAACATACACAAACATACACACATGGTAAAAGGACAGCCGGTCTTAAGAAACAGAAGGAAAAAAAAAAACACTTCCAGGTTAAATTAAAAGGTCAGTAAATTAAATAAACATCAGAGTGAATGAGGCTTCAGATGATGAATAGCACAATAGCTCCGAGGAGGTGTCTGGAAGAAAATGAGGAGCGCCATAATTGCATAACATTTAATTTTAAGGATAATTCCACTTTATTACACCTTAGGTCTGCCTCTTCTTTGGGTAATAACAACACTATATTCATTATAATCTTTGCTATAGTCACTATTGTCCATAAATGGAGCAGTTCATTTGGTGAGAGTAGTGCAGCACAACCTACAGAAATATGAGCCAAAACTAAAAAAGCGGACTTTAGTCATAATCATGTAAAATTATCCTTTATTTAGAGAAAGTCGGTACGTCGAAACTGCGCCAATGTAATGACAGTTGGCAGTTTCAAGACTTTTTCATTATCAGATGGAGATCCCTGGAGGAAAGTATTCACAAATGGGGCTTTTGGCTTGAACTGCTTCGGTCCCTTAAATGAAATAATATGGCTTTAAATGTCATTTATATGCACTAATACATAAAAGATGGTCCTTGTAATGATTGTTTGTATTTAATGTCACAGTGACAATACTCTGCCAAAGCCCACTGGATGTCAATTGATGAGGTGTTATTTCAAAGAATTTGTTTGGAGTATGGGTGGGCCCTGCAGCCACCCATCTTCTGGTCATGGAGATATTATGGCTATTCTCTCTACAAGTACAGACAAATTTTTGTGGTTGCAATAAAATTCCCATCAGTGTAGACAAAGTGTTCATCTTCTTCATGGTTAGCCATTCTCTGAACTATTTCGACTTCTAAGTTGGTATGTGTGTAGTCTGTGTGGGAGCTGAACCCAAAACCCCACTGTTGTGGCATGTCCCACGCTCCAAGCAAGTCAGCAATCAGCACCAGTGTCAAAACCCAAAACACATGCTGTAACCAAAATAATTCCCTATAATTGAGCACCAACAAAACAACACCGCGCCTCAGATCTCACTCGGACAAAAACCTAACGTCAATATTTCTCCAACAAACCAAAATCGGGTGAGCCCCCCTCCCTGCTTCTCAATCCGCCTTAACAAAACAGTGCTTTGCTCTCTGTGGTGCCAACCCTAATCATTTCCCTCAGCACCAGGTGGTTCTCATTGACTGGGGCCCGGCTCCTCCGCTCGGCAGGACGCTTCGCCAGAGGAAATTGGCTCGTCTACACGCATTTATTGCTCGAGAGCTCTATCGAACGGAGTCGCGCGGGCCCTCCAACTCTGGCCTTTGTTCAGGACTCTTTGAGCGACGCGGGTTCACTTTACGGAAACAGCTGGTTCTGCGTGCCCCACGCCATCCAAAGAAACAATTAGAAACACCCTTTTCCTATTACTCCCCCCCATTAAGCGCCATTGTGTGGAATTAGTGGAGGTGTATGGAGTAAGTGGATTCTAATTCATGCCCTCTTTTCATGGGCCGAGGCTGTTTCAGTGGCTTTCCTCTGCTAATGAAGAGGATGAAAGGGAAGTGTTAATCAAACTGAGCATCTCATCTGTGGTAATAAGCAGCAGAGAAGAGGCCTTGGAGAGGCTCCCTTGTGATGTTAGTGTGTATGCATGTGTGTGTTTGAGAGAGGGATTTTGCATGGATCCACAGTGCTATCCTGTTACTGAATATATAAAGCCCTGAATAACAGCTAAACAAAATATAAATAAAACAAACTACCGGAAATAACACTGTATACAGGCCTGGACCTTGTTTTTAATTGCTTGGCTTCAACCTATAGGGAGAGTTGCTCCACTAGCAGCGTTTCATCCCTCCGAGGCTCCTTCGCCTTGGACCACAGTGCTAACCAGCGGGGCTTGATTAGATTTAAATGTCAAGAGAGATAGGACAATACAGTTATCTTCCAAATTATGGGCCATTAAAGAGCCTTAGCAGTGCGCCTCCCTCCTCAACTAACTAATCACCAACCAGATTCATCATCTCACAGACTGGGGCATAATTTGGGAGGCTTGATTCTGCCTTTCTGTGGTTATATGTGTGCACATTACACCATGTGCAAGGGCATCCAGGAAAGTCTGTAATGTACAATCAGTGTGTGTGTGTGTGTGTGTGTGTGTGTGCAGGCCATGTGTGTGTTGCTCCAGAGGGAACTGGTACAGCGCCCCAGGCCAGTGCCCCATTAAAGAAAAGGATAGAGAGAGCGAGAGAAAGAGAGAGAGAGACTGTGCATGAAGGTGGGGGGGGGCTCATTTAGACAGCAGGAGTGACAGGCTGCGTTCCACCTGCAGCCAACCAACTGAAAGACAGACACACACACAGACAGACAGACAGACAGACATCGGGTTGAGGCCTCCCATCTGCCTCCTCCTAATTCACCTGCTGTCCTTGGGGTGTCATAGTGAGACACATGCCAAAATTCTACCTCCTACAGTCCTATTTGTTCATCCATCCATCCATCATCCATCCATCCACAATTATTATAATTACAAAATTACTGGTTGTTTACTTTATAAAAAAAAGTGGGCCCCTTGATTTCACCCATTTGTTTCTACAACTATCTTTAGTGCTACATTTGCATTTTGTCCATACCCATTTCAGTTCTTGTTGTGACAATATCTCAAATTTCATCCTAGTTCTGACACTTGGTGTTTGCATTTAATGTCATTCATGTTTGTTTCTTGTAGTCCATTCAGTCCATGTTACAGTTTCTGCACTGGTTTACGCTTGTATAAATACTGATTAAATCTGTTTCGTCTATTTGCATTTTTTCATTTTAAGGTTTTCATTACTTTACATGTACACTTTTTGTAATGTGCAAATTGAAAATCCAAATAAAATCAGCTGGATGGAAACAAAACTAATGTTGTGTTAAACACCACCTGGTAATTTCAGCTACATGCTAAATGTTAACACATCCACATGTGTTTGGTAACAGTCCGTGGCGGCTGGTGAAATTAGTTTTTGGTGGGGCACAGTATCCAAGTCAGTTTTCAGCTGCACTGTAACCTCATATCACCACTAGGATAGACCAAAGTACATGTACCCCTATTTTAAAATATTTATTTAAATTAAAATAAGTCAGTTATTTTTTTATATATGTACATTTCACCTGTCTATCCTTCAAACAAGCATATTTTTCTGTGACTATTGTTAAAGTCATGCGTGTCCCTGACAAGTGTCTTTTCCACTGATAGTATGAGCCATGCATTTAGACCAGGGGTGAAGGTAGTGTGGGATGGCATTGAAAAAATTGAAAATCAACATAAGGGTTAAAACATATCACTGACAACACTTGTACTGGGAATCAATCCTGCCCCTCCCCACAGATTTTCCTCCCCTGTAGTCCACTGTGATAACCACTGAACTAACCAGCTGTTTAGTCATGGCTCAGTAGTATTACTTATGGACCTATTCTATTTCGGGATTCTTTTCGTGATGTTTACTCCTGTGGGCGGTGCCATGACTTGACTGCTCATTAAACGACCGAAAACATTTTTAAACTACACTTGAATGTACATCATACACAGTACTCACTGCCTGTATCATGTATAGCTCATTTATTTAAACATTAATGTTCTTGTAAAATTATTTTAAGTGATTCCTATCGTCTTCTTCTTCATGTCAGGCAGGTGGAGTGGCGCCCTAACGGCCTTGATTGACGCACCGCCACTGGTAACAGTAATGTATAAACATGTTTAGTTGTAATTAGCAGGGGTGAAAACACAACATGTAATAACAAAACTACCAACGATTCACTGAGGAATGACTTATCAAACCACTTTGGGGCACTAGATGAAGATTCTCTTCCATTCATTAGTGAAGTTGATTTACATATTTCAACCAATTCTATCTCCCAAAAGTTACCAAAGCAAATATTGGTAAAAATGAGCAGGAAAATAAAACGAGTGGTAATCATGTGAAATCAACATGACAATAGTGTACTATTTAGGAAACAAAAAATTAACCATTTCACATTATTGATGAAGCACATGAACCATCTTCACATATAGAGGATGTTCAGCAGTACCAAATTAATGCAAATATAGGGTTAATTGTCAGCGCCTGAGATGTGGAGATGGCACCTCACTGCTCCTGATGTGCTATGTGCTAATGCTAATGCTAATACTAATGCTATGCTAGGCGTGGTATTTATTAGGATGGGCAAAATTCAGAGGACAAATTTCCCTATGGGGATAATACAGCGAGTTAACCTTGACCTTAGACTCACTCTACCAAACGACCACTCACCCTTAGACTTATTACGGCTCCAAATTAAATGAATTAATCCAAACTGACAACTGGAGAAGATATTGACTTAAATATATATAGACAAGAGACGCTGCCATGACAGAGAGCCAATTAGAGGCAATATGTTTTTGGAGCCAGTATCATAGTGGCCATTGATGATACAAGACTTGAAGATCTTTTCACATGGGCTTCAATTTCACGCCGTGGGTGCTGGCCTGCTGCATTATCGCTGATCTAGAATGCATTAAGCTCTTCATCCCATCATGTTTGAGGTGCTGCTGGGGCAGGGGGGGGGGGGCTGGAAATAAAGGTCTCATATCTCAAGGTGGTTTCCTTCATACCCTCGTCTCTCTTGGCTGCCTCCCCTGTTTCTGAATCTCCATTTTCTGCCCTTCCCACCTTTCAGTATTCATCTTCTATTCTTTATCTCCTGTTTAGATCCTCTATCCACCATGCAGGTTTTCATATTGGTCCCTCTCTCCTCTCCTCTTCTACCTGATCCTTTGTCTGTTCTTTAATCTTACCTCTCTGCTTTTGCCTCTTATCTATCTTTTTTGACCCCTCCCACTCCTTTATTGTGGGACCACTTACACTGTGCTCTGACTTCATACTTCTGCCAGCGATTTATGCACAGAGACCTGGGCGATGTGCATTAGGGCCCTTGCCGTATGGCCACGCATTATGGATCGCACTATAAATAGCTGCTGTGAGTCCTGTAAAAGCTTTTCATTACATAGAGACATTGTACAATCAATATAAGCCCCATGCCAAATCTAATTACCAAAACGACCACAGCTAAAAGATATATACAGTATGTATTTTCCAGATGATCAGGCAGCCGCTGTTATTAACCAAAGAGGGCTCTTACCAAAATAAATAGTCCATTCTCAAAGCAATTTAGGATGTGGGAAGGCAACTTTTGAAGAGGAATGGATGAGAGAAAACAGTAGATGAATGGCAGCCAAGGCTGGACCATCCTCCTCAGATAATGTGCACTTTATGACAAGGTAAAATGGCCAAAAACTTTCATGCTTAAAGGCTTAAAGGCTGTTTGTTTTTGAACCGAGAGTGAAAGTTGGAGAAACCAGAATGTTACATAGCGTGCTAAACGATTTATAAGATGAAAGAAGATAAAAACGTCATAAAAGATCCAACAAGGTGAAAATGATGTAAAAGGCATAAAAAAAAGAGAAAAATGGTATAGAAGACAAAGCAAGATGAAGATGATAAAAATGTGTAAAAAATGTAAAAGACTAGGGATAGACCGATATATGGGTCAGGTATTGGTACTGGCTTATATATGTCAGTATTGGCATATAAGGTGTCTTTTAAAAATAAATAAATAAATAAATAAATAAATAAAAATAATAATAAAAATAATAACAATAATAATAATAATAATAATAATAATAATAATAATAATAATAATAATGGATTGGATTTCTGTAGCGCTTTTCAAGGCACTCAAAGCACTTTACATTTTTGATCCATTATTCATTCACTCTCACATCCACACACTGGTGGTGGTAAAGTACATCTGTAGCCACAGCTGCCCTGGGGGAGGCTGATGGAAGCAAGGCTGCCGAACGGCCCCTCTGACCATCACCAAACATTCATACACATTTGTACACACTTTACACTGATGCCAGTGACATATCTGTTTCTCAGTGACTCTCGCTGAGTCCAATTCCATTTATTTTCTAACTTAATCACATAAATGCTGTTATAAGCAACAAGTTACCACACAACATGGACAGTGTGCATCCATAGTTCGACCTGTCCTACTGTGAGTGACTTCATACAACACAAACGCAGCATAGATGCACAAACACACATTATGTGGGCCCTGGGCTCCAGCTGAAGCTCAGTGGGAGTCACTGCTGTACACCAGACTTTCATATAAGGTGCAGCTGTAGGAAGACCACAGAGAAAGGGGGAGAGGGAGAGAGTGGGAGAGGGAGCACCCAGGGTGTCATTTCTCTCTCTGTCAGCTCCCTGCCTCCCCCATCCTCCCCTCCTCCCCCATCACCCCCTGAGATGTGGATGCTTCGCGGGGACAATTACCGACTGACACTTCATCATGGGCCGCGCGACAGGCGCTGACGGCCCTCGTCCAAACAAATGATGCTGGGGTCGAGGTTGCAGGCCTGCCTCCGAGTCTGCCTGCCTATAGCCCTGCTGCATGGCCCTGCACTGCATTAGCAAGTCGCATGCACACACACACACACACACACACACACACACACACACACACACACACACACACACACACACACACACACAC
>JAPQRQ010000012.1:8256798-8295660 GCA_037367365.1 Apogon talboti
GGGTGCTTAGATAGAAGGATGGGGGGGTGCGCGGGGGGCACTACAGTACTGTCAAACCCCATCCCCCTTAGGTAAAGAGAGAGCTCTTCATCTTTGTGAGGAACATAGGACTCACACACACACTAAAATAGTAGGTAACCGTCCTCACATTCAACTAATCAGATAATGGGGTTAAACAGCAATTTAAAAAAGCCAACAAGGCAAAAAAGCGAGAGATCAGCACAGTGACACAAGCGTCAATTAGCCCTGTGTCTCTGTGAAGGCCTGATAATGCACAGATAAAACACAGCAAAGTGACCAACTCACTCCTTTTGCCAGTTTAAGTTAGATTCATAAAGCAGGTCAATTACCGATAGACAAAAACGAGAGCGCTATATAGTGTTTAGGAGAAGCAAACAATCAAAAAAGAAAAAGAAACGCGTGGAGGACCCTCTGGTAGCGGTCCCTTAGCAAATCTGAACCTGACGATGAATAAATGCTGTCTGTGACCTCTGCCCAGAGAGTCCGATGAGACAGACATCAAACACTTGACTAACATTGAAACCCATGGTTTTGTGTGTGTATATATATATATATATATATATATATATATATATCCAAACAGATTCACCAGCGTTGAATGGAGAGGAGGGAAGAAAAAGAGAAACAGAAAAGAAAGAGAGACAGAGACAGCATTAACAATGAAACATTTATCAAAGCGAGCAGAACGGCATCTTCTTCGCTGTATGGGCAGACTGCTAATGCAGGTGGCATTGTTATTGTGCTATCCTGAGCTGCCACTGGTAACAGGCAAAGAAAACAACCTGTTCCCTGCTGGCACTACACTCTGTAAATGCCCTCTGCTGTCCCATAGGTATTTACTTCACTTTTTTCCTCATTGTTGTGCGATTCTCTCCACTTTTATTATCACGTTCTTTTCATTCCTTATGTTTTCCCTATTGGCATCACCCCCTCCTCCCTTGATAAATGTGTTTATGGCGTTTGCACTTCTACAAAACCCCTGCACAAGCCGCTGTCTACACTGTCTAAGATAAATAAAAGGAGAGCTGAGAGTGGTTGGAGGGTGGAGGGTGGAGGGGGGCTAAAAATGAAGGGCAGGAGAGAAAAAATAAGAGCGAGAGCCATGCGTCATGTTGGAAAGGCCCTTGAGAACGCTTTCAATCTTTCCGTCAATATTCGGCGTGCAGGCCTGTATATGCCATCATTAAAAAGGGGATGCTTCCCTGTTTATTTATCATGAGGACACATGGCTGACAGCTTCCTGTAAACAAGTTGTGTGTTTATATAAATGCATGTGTGTACGCTCACTGTAGCTTTCATAACACACATTCTGAAATGCACAAGCTTTCTGTCCTTTATCTAATAAAATTGATTGTGGCTGTTCTGTAACATCACACAATGATGGACCTACAAGTATGTTCATCGCTGTGTACAGACAATGAGGCTGTTTAACCCAGGAGCAAAATATGTTTGTTTGCAAATTGACAGAGAACTGAAGGGGAGTCTTTAAAAACAGTCTCTTTCCATATGTAAACCCAGAAACACAAGTGAAGCTCTGTAAAGAACAAGAGACCACATGGAGGTATAAACCTAACCCTAAACATATGGTGGATAATTACAAGCTTGAAAATGATGCATCTGATTATGTAACAGTGACCTCTATAGGGCATTCTGTTGCTTCTGCCCTTTAGTATAGAGGAGGGAGTAAGTGGATAATTATGTGTAAAACACAGGAGAAGGTCAGTAGTTCCAAAGTGAAGCCAAGGTGCAAGTATCGTCAAGTATAAAACCACTGACCCACTGGGTGGTCAGCCTGGTTGAATGGACTTACACCTAAAGCAGCATATGACTTTAATTACAATTTTTTAAAACCCCAGTTATATCCTAATTATCACTAATCCATTAGTCTTTCTGTGCTTTACGCACCTGAATCACTTCCCTCACGATGAACAGCTTCGAAAATGACTCCATCATAAACACAGTATGCTTGTTTACATAACAAACTGAAACGCCACTTGGGCCTTTTTGGAAATTTTGTCGCAATGTGCATTGTGGGAATGGGAATTCCACGCAGCAGTAATTTCGCTGTCTCTTTGTGAGTGCTGAACCCAAATATCGCCTTTACCCCCATCCACCGAGTCTACTCATTTAAAACAACCCTGGTGGACTGGATAATTTTACATTGTAGCGATCTGACTCGTTTTCTTGCCGAATCTGTGAGGAAACCGCTTTCGCTTCCGCTTTCCAAAAAGGCCCCAGTAATATTTTGGTTTGTTACGTAAACAAGCGGACTGTGTTTGTGATGGAGTCATCTTCAAAGTTGTTTACCATGAAGGAAATGATTCAGGTGGTAACTAATTAGTTATAATTAGGATATCGCTCGGGTTTTATAAATTTGAAATAAATTTTATGTTTAAAGTCATACGCTGCTTTAACTTCTCACTGAGAAACTAGGTCAACCCATATTTCCCAGGGGTCCTTCTGGTCATAGTTGTTTTATTTAGAAGTGTTCTCCAGGTCCATCTTCAAATTATTCCTTTGTTCCATAGATATGAGAGTGAATGGAAGGCTTCACTGTCTTCCATGTTGGGCTTTGATTGACAGACAGAAACGTGTACTGCATCAAAGCTCCTATTTGTTGAATAAAACGTATTTCTTTTTAGACAGAAAGTTCAACCATAGGTGTAGTTATTAAGTTCCATTGACAAGACCATCAAACGTCTTTGTTACCAAAATGTTTAATGAAGTTTACTCTGTTCACTGTGTCAGTAATCTAGGGTTTAGCATTAGATCATCAATCGCACCATGCTTGACTGCAGCTCCACCCTTTTGTCCAAATATGGTCACTTCTGGCTCCAAGAAGCCAACATGGTAACAGCCTAAAAATACATTTTTGGCATCAATAGAACAGAACAAAAACATCACCGTGGTTTTGTCCATTTCTAACGTACAGTCTATGGTGTAAGCATGTAAAAATTCCTCTTTGGTCAGCATTCTGGCCATGTCTAAAATAAAAATAATACAAAAAAATAACAGTACCCACTATGACACTGAACCAAAAAAGATGATGGGACACACTCTGATGTTGTAAGCCAAAAACATTTTCCCTGTCTACATGGCAACGCTGGAAACGAGTTTTCCAAAAGGTCAGTTTTCAGAGACTTAAAAACACAAATCTGCAACGCATTAAAAAAAAGCTGTGGATAAATAGAAGTGTGTGGGCAATTAGGAGGAATGTTTCATTGTGTCCATCAAGCTTTTGTCTACACTTCAGTGTGAAAAAGAGCAACACTTACACTGTAATTAGCACCAAGGTTAGTCGGTTCAGTCACAGATAAGCTAAAGTTAAACAAATGTTGGATAACAGCTGGGTCCAGTCAGTGAACTGACTGCACTGATAACTTGTTGCAGGAGATGCTGGTGTGTGTGAAGAGCTCTGGTAACAGACTGATCTCCAGATAACTGTTCATTTATCCTTTAATGCAGTGAAGGACGCGAACACATACTGCCCTCATTACACCGCGGACACCTCCTTATCGTGGAGGATGTTTGTGCATGTCAGGCTGGTCGAGAAAGAGCAGGTGAGTGTGTTTGTGTGTCCAGACCGACTGACCCACAGAGAATGACAAATGGCTATAGCGAGGGGGGGCCATGCTTGACATTTAGGTTTCATGTGGTAATGGACGTTGACCTGATGGGGTCAGGCCTGCCAGCGAGGCAGCAGAGGCACCCATTCCTGCACATGGCCCCATCTCTGTAACTAGACACTAGCAAAACAAAGGTGGACACACACATACATACACACATAATCAGTCACTCACTCAGTAGACGAGAAGACAGAGAGACATCCCACAGGTTGGACCTCATAGGTGGGTTGTCATTATAGAGGAAAGACAGATGTGTTTGGTATGTGGTTTTGAGTGTCAGGAGCAGGCAAAAATTATACTTTGCAAGGCTGCGCAATATATTATTTCAGCGTCATCCCTGCAAGGTGTGGAAGTCTTACCGCATGCACGATGTCAAATAAGGCAAATAAATTTCATCGTGTCCTGCTACAAGTTTTTTGGTGCTTCATACAAAAGAATGACGTCCATTGGTTTGGTTGTAAAAATAAAAACAAGAGTAGTAACATCAGCATCAGTTACATAGTTACTTCAGCTACAGATCTCCCTCAGAAGAGTTATCGCAGAGGGTGTTTGGTGTCTAGAAATCAATCTTGTAGCATTGAAGCACAAGGCAGAATTGGACAGCGCTAAAAAAGGAGTTTTTATGTATCACAGACAAAAATACATCAGTTTGTCTCAGTATGGTGCGGTATGTGTGTTCATATATATACAGAACATGTGTGTTTTCTGTATATGTGTAGATACACATTAAAGTATGGTGACGGCAGCTTCCCTATAGTACAGGGAAGGCAGATCAGTAGTAGCTGCTGTTGTTAAGAGAATACCCTGCGCTCACCCACCACTCAGCAACAGGAGGCTACTTTATATACTGTTTGTGACAGCTTTGTGGTAATAATGGAGCCCAGACCCCCGCTACTGCAAGTGGCATGCTCAGTCAAGTGAGACTTTGCCTAAGAGAACACACATACACACACACACCAGGCAGCCTCCTTCATGCCTAATGAGACCACTGGGAGAGACGAGAGCAGGAGGCAGAGAGAGAAAGAAAAGGGAGAAGAGGCGAGGAGAGGATGGGAAATAAAGGAAGAGCCACGAAAAAAAAGAATGGAACCGCATAGTGACAAAATAAAAATACACAGACAGAAAGTAAGAGATGGAAGTGGTCCAACAGCACCAACTTTCAAGGTTTGGTATTAGAGTTAGAGGAAGGAGGATGGAAAGAAAAGAGGGAGGGAAGAAGTGATGACCTGGATTGCTGCCAAAGAAGCAAATGAAAGATGGGATGTTGTTAAAAAAAAAAAAGGGCTGGGAGAGTGAGAGAGAGGAGGCAAAGTTGAGGTACACCTCTAGGCTTAGCAGCGGGTGGTTATGCAATGTACACAACACACAGGGATCAAAGTCATGATGTGCATATATTACTAAATCTAACACCAGCACAAAAAAACAATGAGGTGGGGNNNNACAAACATATAAACACAAATATAAAATTAAATAAATAAATAAGATGATCCCTGGAGTTGGATGGAGAGAGGAGAGAGGAGGTGTGTAGTGGGTACACATGGTTGAGTAACAGTAGAGATGGAGGGAAATGACAGAGAAAAACAAGCTGAGGAACAGAGGGAAAAAAGAGTGTGTGTGTATCTGTGTGTGTGTACTGTATATTTAGTTCTCTGCCTCTGCCAGTATAGTGTCATCTGCTCATTCGCATCTGCTAGAATGGTGAGGGTAGACGCTGGATGTGTAAGTGAGTAAATAACTTGTCGTCCAAAATGGGCAAAGGCTTAAATGTCCAGCGACAAGAAATACAGACAGACAGGCACAGCTGAGCCTTTGGGTTTGCTTCCAGTGAAAGCAGAGCATGAATTATTAACACATGCTCAGTCTAATAAAGCGACGATGAGCCACTTGGATCCTTGCTTCTGCGCATCGTGTTTGTTTGGAATACAGCGTTTAGGCCCCACGGCAGGTGATGGTGTCAACAACTGACACGTCACCTGTAGTTCTACTGAGACTGACTTACCTTAGAAAACAGTGCTGTGGTGTACATTTATTTTAGGTCCATACCTAGTTTTCACTGCTATGCTCAGTGAGAATGTTAGTGTCTTTTATACATCCAGAACCAATATATTTGTCACATGGTGTAGATTTAATCATGTTAGTTTTGGTTTCACGCTGCAAATTTACAAGTGCGCTAAAGAACTTTCCATGTCGTACCTGTATCGTGCTGTCATCACCTGTGAGCTGATTTTTGACACTGATTGTTGTTTCGATTAATAGGTTTCTGACATTGGCATAGTGACAACTGGTAGAATTTTCCATTTCAATGCAGTGCAGTGCAGTTTCTTTATACTTCAAGGCCACCGTTCTATTGTCCTTTAATATCCTCTCCTTGTCGTTTTCTCAGAAAATACATGAAATGTTTCAGCACTTTTAAATGTGATTTTTCATTTATGTGTGTGAATGTGAGTGAATGAATAATGGATCAATAATGTCTAGCGCTTTGGGTGCCTTGAAAAGCGCTATAGGAATCTAATCCATTATGATTGTTATTATTATGATTATGATGATGAGGATGATGATGAGTTGGAGCATATTTCTTTGTCACAGTCTATTTCCAACTGTTGAATTTTCCTTTTGTGTTTTTGTCCTTTGTTGAAGAACTCATAACAGACTGACATCTCTACTTGTAATTGGTCCAAACGTCTGAGCCACCCCAAGAAATGGAAAACAACCCAAGCTATAGTCCAGGCTGATCCGGACCAAGACTAACCCTTTTCATCATTCTCAGGTTCGGCTGTTTGATCCAACTGTGACCTAAGGATTGTTCCGTCCCTGTGATTTTAGTTCAGATCAAACTGCAAAATATCTCAGTCCAGACATAACAAGTGGGGTGTAAACCCGCTAGTTAGTTCTGTATTTTATAGAGAGATTAAAAATCTTAGTGTGGCGCTCAGTTCCACCAGTTCATTGCCTGTGGAGCTGAGGCAGGGGACACCATTTTTCTTGTCTCTAAACACCACTGGGAATGAAACTCTAAAGTGAGAAGTGTAGTTCACTTCATACTTTATGGAGCTGCAGAAACACAGCCCACTTTCCTTTAAAAAGAACACACCCACCTAAGTCCCAGTCGCCGTGCCTATTGTGAACAGTCCCTGGTGCATTTTCTCATCAGCCTTCTGAAATCAACCAATCTGTGTCAAACATTCAGGGAATTGCACTAAAGGACATATTTCTTACGGTTTTGTTTTCACTTTTTCTTTAAACATGCAAAATGCTTCAACCGACTTCTATCCATTCACGAACGGCTGGACCAGGCCTGCTCTTCTAGGACATCTCAGTTCTACTATAAAACAGAGGACGGTTTGGACAATATGGAGAACAGCCTTCTGCTAACTCTGCAGTGAAGCTTCAGGGCTACAGACACCGCTTGGCTGCTCCCTGTTTGCCTCCTCTTCCGGCTGTTCACATGCCACAGCTAATCCTTCATGGACCCGGAGGAAGGCTGCAGGATCATCCCAAAGCAGAGCTGGGGAAGACACAAATCCATCAGGCATGCCCGACTGCAGCAGCCCTGCCAGGAGAGCTTCCACCTTCCTCTGAGTGATGTAAAATCACAGAGAGCAGGTGGTATTTTTGTTGGAGAGTGACCTGGCCAAACAGCTCATCAGGGTCCTGGTGACTGTGGGCCTTCTTTTACCTCAAAAAGCAACTTTATTAGACCAAAACTTTCCCAAAATGTACAAACATGACTTTTAACCATAGTAGTTTTAACATAGCACATAGTAGTGTTGTGGAATGGATTGTAAATGCTTATTATTACAATTATTACCATTAAACCGGTCCCACTCATCGGTTTCTCAGCAGGATTACACTGAAACAATTACACCCTCTAACAGCGGAGTCGTTTGGTTACACCAGTAACCTTGTAGTGCTACGAACTGGAAGAAGTGGTGATGATATGGTTCAGTTGCAACTTATTTATCCAGCAACTGAGCTATTTTTCTGCTATTATGGACTGGAAGGAATTCTGAAAAGTGCCACAGTTTCATCTTTTTCCTCTAATCTTTCTGTCTATACTGCTTTACACTGCAAAACGACTTAAAATTCTATCAAGTAAAATCTAATTTGTGATCCATGGCAGCATCAGTGTGTAACACCAGAGCTATACTTATGTCAAACACCACTACTTCTACTTCTCTACTTCTACTTCCTTCTACACTGTGTTTGCACTACCTGGCACCAAATGATGAACTAAAACTAAGATCTTTGCCACAAATGTCAACGGTTTTTCTTTCCCGTGGGACTGACCAACAAAAGGAAGAGGAGAGTGGACTATTGGCCTGGATGGACGTCGGCGCCCTGAGTGCCCTTCTGCATTTAGTACACGACTATAAACCAAACCTGTAATTGTTAGTAGCCAATATACCTTCAGAGTAATATGTCCTGAGTGGACATGTTTACCTTAGGCAGTCGACTAAAGCAAGTCACTGCTGCACACAAATATAAATAAGCACACACACACACACACAAAGACTAGTGTGTAGCCATTAACACATGAGTGTCAGGCCTTCCCATTATGAAAACAGTTGACAATAAAGCCCCAATGCAGTTTCAGGAATAATATGCTCCTTTGTCATTCAATAAGGCAATTTTCTTCTACAAGACTCTCAATAGCACAGGCCTCATTCCTGAGAAGCCTGCGGGCGGCCAACAGTACTCAGGTGTTGATATGATTCTTTGCTACGCTGAAATTGGTAAATATGCGAAGCTGCACACTGTGACAAGTGACGATGGGCCTGAGCAGAAAAATAACTTTATAGTGAAATAAATCCACAGACACACACTTGTTGTACTAAAAAGTGAGTCACCCCGCAAGTGGTGTTAATAGACACATCCTGATTATGTCCACCCAGATTTGGACATATTACACACAATTCCTTCTTCCATTTGCTTACTCTGCACATTTTCCAGTTATATATCAGTTTATTTAATACATCAGCAACTACTGACGTTAATTTCTCCTCTCTCTCCACTCAGGGTTTCCTTCCCAGTGGCTGTCCGGAGCACATGTGTTTTGGTTTACCTAAAGCAGAGTCCTATCAGAGCTCAGGCTGCGAGCAGAGAGCGGGCTTTGTCTGTGGCACCATTAATCAACTGTCCTTTAACAAAAACAGAAAACCAGATGAGAGACAAAGGGAAGAGACATGGGGGGTGGACCTTATTTAGGTAGAAAAAAAAAAAGGCAGGGAGAGTAAGAGAGGAGGAAGAGAAGAGAGAGGGAGAGCGAGGGAGACAGGGAGGGGGGTGCCTGACCCAGATCCAGGCCTTCAATAAATCAAGCAGCAACAATAACAAGCAAAGTTTTCATGTGGCTTGACTGATTAATCAGGCTTTTTTTTCCTGACATGGGAAGCGAGGGAGTCTTTTCTTCTTTTTCTGTCTTGTCTCTCTTGTGGGAGACGGCGGAGTAGCCGAGTGAGTCCTCTTTATGTTGGGTGTTTATGTCTTTATGCTGCATGGTTTTCGACATGGAGGCCTGTGCACTTTATGGTTTAATGAGAGCGAGGCCTTTTCTTCAGGGAGCAACAGGGCGATTCCAATGAAGGTCAGACTACGAAAAGGAGAAAGACATCGCTCTCCATCACATGACGACAAAGACCCACTTCCAGTACGAGTACGCGGACATGGGTTCTTTCAGTAAAAATATGAACTAAACAATGTTTTACACATGCACGCACACTGCACACACTATCCACACCGCTGGCAAAAGCCGCAGGATGTGAAGCAGCCCTCTGAGACTCTTTGCGAGGTGCCGATCGATGGGCATTGAGTGTGGACAAGGAGGCCTCAGGATCAATAAGGGACCATTACAGAGATGTGCCTACTGGGACCTGGGAGGGGAGGCGAGGTGAGGGGAGGGGGCCGAGATACATCTGGGACTGCTGATGGTGTCTTCTTTACCTCATTGGTGGGAGGTTTTACTTCAGGTGTCTCCAGTGGACACGCATAAAACATGGACATGCACGTGTATCAATACCAGCCCTATAATATACTGGGTTAAACTGAGAACATCATGTATTGTACACGCTCTTGCTAACTCACATGTGCACACACCGGCTAATGGCTTCCCAGGAGATCTGCTGCCACACTGGGTGCTCATCTTCATCTCCCTCTCTCACCCTCCAATTTTGATTGTCCTCATCTACAATCTTCCGGTGGGAGATGATTCTGATTCTGTCTTTCCAACTCACATTTCCATCTCCTTTTTTTCCTCCTCTCTCTCTCTCTCTTCCTCCCTCCCTCCTGTGCATTGCAGTGTCAACAGAGTTGCCTGTACTGTGCTCTGTCAGTGGAACAGCTTGATCCTAAGACTTTCTGTCACCCCCTTCTCCTCCTCCACTCCTCCCTCCACCCCTCCGCTGCTCACAGAGAGCACTGCCTGTCCTATTCTCCCTCTCCTACACATACACACACACAGACATACACACACTAAAAACACACACAGTTGGGGAAACGACAGTATTGTTGCTTCTACAAAATGCCTTGCAGTGACATAATCCTCTTCCACTTCCTCTTTTACATGATCTTGAGATTGTGATAATTCTGCATAGAGGCTTTCTCATGGTCCAGTGTAATCTTACAGCCCAAAGTATTTGTGGGTAGGGGCCATAAAAGTGAGCATAAAATCACTTAAGAAGAGCTAAGAAAGCAAATAAATAAATCAAGGTACACTGATTGTATTTTTTTTGGATCTGTTGATTAAAAAGTGAAAGAAAAGACAAATTGTGTCATCATACTGAAACTGCACCAAGTAACAACAACCTATAATATTGTAAAATACTATTACTACTCTGGTACTAGCCCATTTGGAATGAGATGAGTAGGAAATTTAAGACACTCCAAACCCAAAGCTGTAGATCAGTATACACCATACTGTCCAGTCAATGTGCACAGGTATCCCAGTATGACCGCTATACACTGCCTGGCCACAAAAACAGTTGCACATGCAATATTTCACTACTCCACCTTTGGTTTTGATTACAGGAGACATTCACTGTGACATTTTTTCACCACATAATGCTCATGTAGTGTCACAATAAGGTTCATGATATTTTTCCATCCATAGTTGCGACCATTCTGTCACGAGCCTGATGATCCTGATCAATCCTGGCATTGCCCGATCTTTTAGACGTTAAAGACATGAGAGGCTACTTACTGCAGTTAGAGTTAAATAAACAACCTGGACAAAAAAAGTAACTGCTAAGCAAATAGTTCAGATCCTTCCATGAGCAAGTACTGCAGTGGTTAATAATGTTTCAGCTGTAACAGGTCATTAAACTCTAACTGATGCAGTAAGTGTCCTCTCATGTCTCTAATGTCATAAAGATTGGACAATTCCAGGACCGATCAGGACCATCAGGCTTGTGACTGAATGGTTCAGGGAGAATGAGACATTATTTTCACTCATGGATTAGCCACCATAAAGTCCAGACTCTAATTTTGGGATGTGATGAAGACTTGATGCAGCGGTCCGATTCTCCATCAACAATAATCAAAAATTAATGCAACTATGGATGCAAAAAATATCACGAACCTTACAGTGACACTACATAAGCATTATGTGTCAAAAAAGATGTCACAGTGAATGTCTCCTGTAATTAAAACCAAAGGTGGTGTAGTGAAATATTGCATGTGCCACTTTTTTTTTGGCCAGGCAGAGTATTTGTAATGATTAATATTACAGACTGCTGAAATGAGTGCTGGCGCAAACATTTGCTCAGTACAAAATCAGGCATATCTGAGACTTTCACCAGTTGAATAATCAGTACATCTCTCTCTATATATATTTTTTTAAAAATGTATACATATACTTGTAACCATACCATACCCGTAAAGGTGCTAAACATCAAAGTATCAATAATAAGACCAATAAGAGAAACTGAGTTGACACTTGCATCCATCATCATCCATCATTAAACTAAAAGATTTGCTTATGTTACATTCAGACCTACACATAGTTGTCCACTTTCTCTGTGGCCCATGTTCACCAGCACTGCCATTTAAGGATGGTTGAAAATAGTGCCTTTGGTTGATGTTGTGGCGACGAAGGACTATTAAAAGTGAGTCAAATGCCTTTACCAGTGCTTATGAAATTGGATTGAAGTGCCATGTCGGCTCCTGCAATTTCTGTCCAAAAACCCTTCTGTGGCTGAACAAAAAGACACACACACACACACACACACACACACACACACACACACATCCATGTGCACACAGTCTGGGCTCAGCTAGCAGTCCCCATTGGTTTGGAAGGCCGTAGCAGGCTATAACAACTACAGCAGGGCTGGCCTGTTAGTAGCGGGGCCTCTGTTTCAGCAATCTGAGTTCTCTTTGCCTTTGGACTTGGACCAGGTCAAGCAGCACAATACACTACTGTGTTTGGAGAGCAAGAGAGAAAGGGAGAAAACTACAAGTATGTGAGTCTCAGGGTGCACACATACTACATGGGTAACTAAGCATGTATGCACTGAATGTTTTACCTCCATGGTGTGATGCTGTACGTCATATATGTGTGTATCACTGTGTTAGACCCACCACACCCTCTCTCTCCTACACTGAATTACAATTGTAACTCCCCAAACTCCCCTGTTACATCATCACCATTACAGTTGTTTAGCCGCCTCAGCACAACCAACTGTTTTGGGACCACTAGCAGCGGCAGTGGCCTTTGAATGGTCCTGCTCCGTGAGGTCAGTGCAGCAAGAATAAAACCCATCAATGTCAGTCTGAAACAACACTGTGGAAAGAAAAATGTTGGCTTATGCAACTGTGACAACTACAAGGAGGACTGCAGATGCAGACTGTGCGTGTGCCCCTTTAAGGTGCACAGGGCGGCACCTGTCCCTTTAAGATCTATTTCTCACAGCTTGCGGGTGCTGAGCTGAGCGGGCTAGCCTCAGCCCGGCTGCGCTGTGCATGTATGGTAACAGGGGGAGCCGCGCCGCCCAGCCTGCCAGCCCACCACAGGGAATTTGTTTATGTTTCCTTGCTGCCAAGTTCCTGTCAGGAGGCGCCCCAAAGAGGAACTGCAGACTGCTCAGTACTGTTAGCTACGCCCTCTCGCCTTGAGTGGCTGGGGTTTTCTGCGTACAATATCGGGTGGTGCTTTGTAGCAACACCCAAATCCAGGGAGGTCGCTTCATCAATCTCAGTGCTCACAGACTCCATACTTCAAGCACTTACTCCGTTCCAAAACAGCTTTAAGACACCAAACTTTACAAAGCAAGTTATAAAAGAAAGCTTAATTTATGACCCTTAGCAAATTAACACCAATTCACTCGAAACAGCACATAAAACAGCACAAAGGCATAGTTTTAATAAAGCAACACTTTACAAGTGGCACTTTGTTATGCTGTGGATTATGGGTATTGTAAAAATGAGCACCACCACATAAAAACACAGTAAACAGGATTGGTAAACTTGTGGGCATTAAGTCAAGCACTTGTGGGAAAAGAGCTAAATCTAAATTAGGCCCACAATAATGCAAAAGTGAAATGCACTCGGTTTTCCAGTAACACATGCACATTTCTGTGAATTACGACAAAAACATGATCCATTACTGACAGTGAATCACTGACTGCATCACTTTTGCACATAAATACAATGCCTCATCTTGGCATCTACATGTTAATTCTTGAGTAATCAACTGCATATTAGCAGCCCTTTTGTCTGGCAAGGTCAGCAAGTACATTAAACTTAGTTGAGTGAGATGGCGACAAGAATGTTTATGACCGTAAAAAGTAGGGAAAGATGTACGCACTTGTAGTTTTGTCAAGGAAGTGGGTTATTTATCTTTACACGATGCATGCATTTGTGTGACTGTCCAGTCAGTGTGGAGTTGTAAGGAGGAAGAAAGGGGTCAGACAAGGCCAAAAAGAAGGGCGTGGGACCCAGGATGGCGAGACAGAGGAAGAGATAGACAGAAAAAAAGAGGAACAACAAAAGATGGAAGCGTGGATGGAAAGATGTCAGACCCACTGGTTGAGGTTGGGGGGAGCGCGGCTGAAAGCAAAAACAGGAAGCAATTTATGTCAGCTTGGATGGTGAGACAGCGCCCACTCCCTGTCACGTGCTGGCACATTTCACTGGTCTTTGACTGTAGAGGCAAAAAGTCCCTGTTTACAAGCACAACCAAAGATAAAACAATGGCCGAGGGGATTAATGTACAAGGGAATAACTCTCAGCACACTCAAAAATAAAAACTAATATACAAGTCAAGTTCTGCTATTCCTGGTGAGGAAGTTAAGATGCCACGCAAAATATTGGTATTGAAATGCACTACAATAAATGAGCTCAGCAGCATAACATATCAACGGAGCTTGAAGTAGTCCACTGAACCATAACTCTCTACATGTACGGGTTTTGGTAAATCTGAAAAATCAAACTGTTTAATCAGAACGTGGAAGTGTCAGGAAGCTCCATAAAAACAAATGCCTGAAAGCTATTTGAGTTGCAAGGAAAACTAAGGCAGTTTAATCTAAATACAGAAAAAAAAAAAAATCAAAGAAATATAAAGCTGCTCTAGCAAGACAAAATAAGACCGAGTCTGGGTTAAAAACAACAGTGTCAAGTGCTGACAATTCATCTCTGTCCAGCTTTTAGGGAGACTAAGAAGCGTCATTGCACAGGAACAACTGTGCATAAACAACACATTTCAACTTCCCTGAAGTTTCCATGTGTGGAACGAAGTTAGAAAAAACAACAGAGAAAAAAAACAACAAAAAAAACACAGGAGTCCCACTCTAGACAGAGGGAGAGGCAGCAGGCTCGGCAGCCACTACCGACCTACCGCACACTGAGTGTGAATCATTAAAGGCATGTGTTCCACATCAACTGCCGGGGCTGCTTCCCAACCCACTTATGAGACTGGATCTAAATTATGACGGAGAAGGGGGGGTTAAATACCACTTTACGTAGAGATAAAAACCCCAAACCTGCTAACTCAGACACAGGACAGAGAGTCAGAAAAATTAGAAAATAAGTGCATACAGGCTCTGCATGCACTACACTGTGCCAAATCACAAGGAAATAAAACAGCAAAGAATAAATGAAGCAGCTAATGGAATAATTGCATGGTTTTCATAACATGAAATAAAGAGATGAAATGAATATCATGAACAGATGACGGGAATAACGTACTATGCCCTCCAAATAACAAAAAAAATAAATAAAACAGAGCCAAATCGAAACTGACCTACTTTTATTCCTACATGGTTTTCTGGCTGTTTACCAGTTCTTAACAAAAAGCAAAAAGCAAAGTTAACTCTGAAAAAAGTGGAGAGAGGAAATCAGGGTATACACATAAATGCTGCCCATGAAGCCACCAATATTCCAAACTGGTTGCTAACAGTGGAGTGTCTGCCAGACGACTTGTCATCCTCAGTTACAACACTTGGACGTCTTCTGCGGGTGTGAATATGTGTTCGCACACTAAAACACGCCTTCTTTAGTGTGGGCATCCAATGAAGGAGGCGATTTGTAGAGATACTCTGCATTCTTCTGGGTATTGGCTAGCATCTTGGCACACAAACAGTACCATATTTGCTCTTGCTTAGAGTGTGGTGCTGTATGTCATGGGGCGTTCATTCAGGAGGAAGAGATCACCTTTCTCCGTGGCTATGATGGGATAGACAGGACCGGATAGGATGGCAGAAGACAAGACAGGACAAGGAAATGCAAGTACAAGCAGAAAAACACAAAGTAGGACACCAAGGAACAAGACAGTTTGAGGAAAAGCTGCGCCTCATCCTAGAGATTCAGACCTATGAAGGAAACAAAAGGAAATGACCGACTTCAGCTCCTCCTTGACATTATTGTAGCAGAACTCTGGCAAAACATGAGTAAATGAACAGCACATTAATTATTATTATTTGTTGCAACAATGTTGTACAACCTATACAACTATGTTAACTTAGTGAATGAGATTCACAGAGTGATGGTCCAAGTTTTTCGTGCCAGTTTCTAATGATGAATGGTTGTTTTTGTTGGGTGTTTGTCGCTTGAACATGACAGACCAAATCTCCCCGCTTCCAGTCTCAACTCTGATGCAACAGACCCAGGATTAGATTGATCCTACCACTGGCGGCACGCAGGCCACAAGTCACAATACCTTCTGAACAGTACAGGGTGTTGTATGTGTGTGTGTCTGTAAAAAAAATGTTTCCACAGGTTTGAAAACATATTTAGCTGTGTAAATGTGGTGACCTTTACAATGGCACTGAAAAGCAGAAGATGTGACACAGGGTAAACACAGACAAAGGACTCAGTCATGAGCTTCGCATTCAGTCAGACCACAAAACCAATATGGCAGTCACATGATGAGGAACAATACTATGTATAGAGAGCAAGATGGTGTTTTGTACCCACAGACACAAGTGTGGAGTGTGAAGAAGTCCAATTACCCGGAGTTGACAGGAGCGACAAATTCGGGCTTACCCCAAAAACGTCAATCTCCCTGTCCTTGG
Source organism: Apogon talboti (assembly GCA_037367365.1). Taxonomy (NCBI): domain Eukaryota; kingdom Metazoa; phylum Chordata; class Actinopteri; order Kurtiformes; family Apogonidae; genus Apogon; species Apogon talboti. The sequence goes on from JAPQRQ010000012.1 coordinate 8,272,949, forward strand.
CCAAGGAAATCTCCCCTTGAATCGATTGCAGCTCCTAAGCTCTGAGGAGAGAGGAAGAAAGAGAGAGAAAGATATTTGAAACCAAGAGCTTTGTGGTCCTTATCCACGTGCTGCAGACTCAGTGACTCCCCAGACTCTCTGGCAGAGAACTGCTTCAATACACAAGAACTCTTACACTCTTTTTCCTTCCTCAACTCTCATACTCCCTGTAATCTCCCCGCCCTTTTCCAATAGATTGGACTTTCTCACTCGCTACATTTGTGCCCCAGACATCATGTGAAAATGGAGTAAAACAGTGCTTTTGTGGTGTGTGAATTACCTAGGGCCTAGGCAAGCACAGTAGTGCTTATGGCCACAACTCAATTACAGCAATGTGAATCAGGTGGCGGCCTAGAAATCCCCTTAGCCTGATGCACAAGCAGGGACACAGAGGCGCCTTCATCGCCAACAAGGAGACAAATCTAAAGGAGCGTGTCAACTCTTCTTAGAAGGACAGCTACGCAAATGCTGTGTGGGTGAATAACTGAGAAATACTAGATCTAGTGACACTCTATGTGTGTCTAGCACGCAAGGGTACAATTTTGTGGTTAAAATATCAGCAGTGTTTTCCAACATCTCGAGTTGCAGGTTTAAATAAAAAATGTCATACAACACACAAAAACACTGATAAATGTCACCTTTGTGTGGCAGTGATCATGGAAAAGGTTTTGTGGGATTGTTTCTTAACCACAACAACATGGTGAAAATAACAGGATAGCGGTTAGCATATGTTAAAGGGCACTTTGTTGGATTTCATGGACTCGAAACAAATACTGTACTCCACAATCATGGTAAATAACATTTGAATAGTAATTTGGTCTGCGTCAGAAACACTCAGTGTTTATCCACTCTTTCTTTCTTTCTGAGAAGAAAACCGAGGCCATCTCTTTTTTAGCATATCCTGGTTACCGGATCTCTCCAGCTCTCATAAAATGCAGATTGCGGATACCAGGGTTTTCCAAAGGCATGTTCAAGAGAAACCAATGACATTTAAAACTGTGGTCTGTTTGGGTTTATTTCACTTCACTAGGCACTTGTCACAGTGAAGAATTAAGTTTTCTAAACTTCACTACACAACGGAAGCTCAAAGTTATATGACGATGGCTCTTTGCTGACATTCGTGGTAATGGTTGGTTTTAGTTGGGTCATGATGTTACTCCAAAAAAATCCCTTCCCTCCAGGCCAAAGTGACCTTTGTGCTATTTTACAAGCACCAAAAGAATTTAACACTAATTTGTTAACACAAGCTCCTGAGGACAGTCAAACAGTAGAGATAAAGATATAGCGTTTTACTCACCGTAACATATTTATTTTTACTACAAAGACCAGGTTATATACAAACTTCCATCTGGCCTTAATTGAACGTTAATGTGGAATCATGAATGCAAATTCTCACACAGCCTTAGCCACGTCAATGCAATACAATACATTTTCATGGTTGCAAAAGACATTGACGTGCAGTGGCGAAAAACTCACCTCCTTGGTAAATATGCAACTTTAGCTTGGGCAATAATTAGGACAGAGGAAAAGCCAGAAAATTATCATTGCCAAATGGGGCTCAAGTAGATCATTTAAATCCCTCTATCAACTGTGGTAATTACAGACATATCCTGCAAAGATTGTTAATGTCTCATACAGCAAATGTATTGAAAGTAATGTAATCCAATGCAACACAGCCAACCCACAGCCTGAATAATATCGGTGTCACCTTGGCGGAGTCAACAGCAAATATTATATGATTTGCAATTATGTGTTGCTGTGTGGGTTTGTCAAAATTAGTAATTTCTGCAAAAATCTGTGATATTTCTTATATCAAAACCTTATTGTTTGTGGGATTTTGCTGCAGTTCATGTAATAGTGACAGCCAATTAAGTGACACACACGTATCAATTGCTCTGCCTTTAAATGGGATATGAAATATGTATAACAATACTAATTCTTCAACTGAATTATGGCATTGTGCAAAAGCACCCATCCACTCAGTCAGAGCATTTCTCTGGTGGATTGCACTGATGTGACACTCAGGTTGAATAGTTCAGTTGCAACTAACTTCCAACCAACTGCATCATCTTAATAAGACACATTTGACGCCTCCGTGCAGGAGTTTTCAAACTTTTTCAGCTAGAGAGAAACTTGGTGTCACCCCGAGATCCAAACTTACAAAAATACATCTATGTTGCCACATCATCGACATTTTTTCTGACTTCCACCATCACAACAATGTTGAATAAATGCTCTTTTCTGCCTAATCCACATTAGGGACAAGCCTGCAAGTCAGTGACACAAACAGATACAAACAAACATGACTGACTTACTTCCCGTTGTCAAAACACAGTCTTTTGAATGTCTTTTCTTTGCACAGCAAAATTGATTTTGGCTTAGAATGTTTTATTTGTAGATTTTTAAGCTTTCTTTGCTTTCTCCCAGTATATAAACAAATAAAATCTTCCTTGCATTTTCATTTCAATATCATCTTTTTTTCACGTCGTCAGAGAAAATCATGCATAGATACTGAGCATGACCGAACAGACTGTTAGGAAAAAAACAAACACTTATCTTCTACTCGGGAAAATGAACTCATGATAGTTACATATTACTGTAGCATCATTAGTTTGTTTGTTTTTCCTCAATTAGCCACAAAATAAAAAAGGTCTTTGGCCCTTTTAAAGGTCCTGAGCCAGAGTTTAGGGTCAGGTCTAGGGGTGGGCAATATGGACAAAAAAGTGTTATTTAATTTAACCTAATTTATTTAATAAAAGTATATGTCATGCATGTGGAAAAATCAGACCTTGAGAGGATGTCAGCATGTGTTATTACCAATAAAAAGTATGTTAGTTTCATTCATAGATTTTCGTGAAACAGGTCTTGAGTTGATTCCAGCCTTAGGCAGGTCTCGGTTTCTGCAGTGCAGGCAGTCAGCCAATTAGCTGACCTCCATGCAGACACTGTATGACTCCTCATCCTACTTCCTGTGCTACTAAATGCCCACATTTCCTGTTTGTGCATCAGAAGGATCCACTGGACCGAGAATGGCTTAATTTGTGAAAGATCAGATGGGATGAAAGGGTGACGAAGTTTATGCACGTGTGTGAAAGTTTGTAAGTGTGGCCGTCCATGTGTGAGGACTTGAAGCCTAAATGCTGATTAGAGTGGACAGCAGTAGCCTGGGGTAATCACATCTTTATCCTTGCTGATGAGTGTAAGAAACCCACCGCAGAAACTCACCTGCAGAAACATACACATTCACACACTGACACACAAGGACTAGAGAGGGGCCCTCACTGCTGGAGCCCTGCCAGTCCATCTGCTTTTTAAATGAAACCCAATTTACTGCACCTAGAAGGCCTAAATTGTTGAGGGAGCCACATTTTCACCGAGTGAAGTCTTTGACAATAATGCAGCGAGGTCACCTGATCCTCGATGCCCAGCTTCGGCACATGGGGCTGGTACTTAGGTAGCTGAAGGAGTGATGGTTAAAAGGTTTGATAGGAGGGTCGGTCCCACTCTCAGGGAGAATCACTCTTTGGCCTTGCGAGTGATGTTTGCCCGCTGTGACTGTAGCACCTCTCCTTTGCAGCTTAGTACAAATGTGTGTTTAAAAAAATGATTGCGGGTACGACCAACAGAGTGTGGTTACTTGGGAATGGACGCCCTGCAGGGAGAGTCATGAGCTCATATTAAAACAGACACAATGTGTTGTTTTAACTCGTTTGGTTCTATAAAATTACACAGGCTCTGCACACACACACACACACACCATATAAACCTCTCTCCTTGAGGCACTGACTCTCAGCGGTGGAAACCCCCTTCAGTCACACATAGATCACATAACCTCTCTTGACATCGGACGACAGCACTCCCAATGGAAAGATGCAGATTCACACACGCTGAGCGCTGGCCAAGGCTCCAGACTGCCATTGTCCTTCAGAGTCATCCAAACAAAACAATGAAGAGGGTCACGCAAGGCCCCCCTGTGGAATGGTAAATAACCAAAGAGAGTGAGAGGAAGACTCCGAGAGGAAAAGACTGAGCGGGAGGAAGTGAGAGGAAAGTTGAGAGAGACTAATTCATTGTGACAGTGTTATGTGGAACACCAAGTGAGAAATATGATCATCTGGGGGCAGGTGAATTCCACTAATGTCCAATCACTCACAGAAAATCTGACACTGCCTGAATGGAAAATATGTCAGCTCTGTGATGTACAGAAAGGAAAGACCTATGTAAGGTGAAGGTATGTAAATTATCTCACCTCTAGGTGTAGGGAATTGTAATTACTATAACACATAATAATAAAGAACATCCATTAAACTGTGAGATTTGCAGAAATATTCATGTTATGTAGTGGAATAACAGTGATTTGCATCTCATACACTGCTGGAAACAGTACTCCTTTTTATGTGTACACTCACTCGAGCAAGTGTTACTTTGGTAAAAGCCATACACAGGCGGTGAGGGGGGTTAAATCCAAACTGATGTCAAAGGCTTAGTTTGAGGTGATGTTAATCATTCATTAGTGTTGAATAGCCCTTATTATAAAACCATCTTTGCTGTCATTATTCATCTGGCATAAAATGATAGCCTGTTAATTCAGACTCTGGACGCTGACAATAGGTCGGGTACAAAGGCCTTGGATGGGATAGTCCCGCTTTCCATGGGTCTTTCATATGCTAACAAGGGAACTGTTTTGGGTTTACTGGCCTGGTTGGAAATGATTTAGGACGACACCAGTGCTCTGAGCCTTTATGTTTAGGTTGGCTGTGGGGGCTCATATATCACCCTGATCATTAATCAATTAGCGTCTCCTAGCCACCTGTCGGACACATCGGCGCACAAAACATTCCTGCCCTCGGGCAGTTGCTAGACGATGATCATCAGTAGCACCACTATTACTTTCCAACCCCTCAACACCCCACCCTTCTCCACTTTATGGTAATACCCTGATGGATTACATAATCACACCCAAACACTGCCCGCAATGACAAGGGCTCCTCTCCGAGAGAAGTGAATCTGTGTAGAAAATGCCATGGTGTGTTTTTCTTTAATGGATCTCCCCCTCCCAACACAATTTAACAGCAAGTTTTTTTAACATGAGTTTGCCCTCCGCTGTCACAAACTGAAAAGACCAGGCAGAGAGGAATTGATGCCGACCTTGAAGGGGAAATCAATAATCTGATGGCTATTCAAAAGTGCTGAATGCACACCAACTCCGCGCCCTGCATTGTTTTAAATGCAACTGCCTCCAGTGGGTATTGATAGTCGTATTGTATTGATGACGTGTCACAGCGGCCAAACACGCATGAGATGGAAAGGTCCAAGCGGTGACATTCGAATGAGGCCAGAAAAGTGGTTTTGTTTAGACTAGATGAACTGACTGCTGATTTGCTGCGAGTCAACTACAAACTGCAATTCTAGAACAAACACAAATGCTTTGTATTGACAAGCGATCACAAAAACTAAAACTGAACGATGGACGTCAACGGAATTTCTCATAAGCGGTGTTTCTATCCTAATTTAGAATTTCAGTTTTGCACATTAAAAAATTTGTGAAAACACCATGAAAATATCACAAGCATTTTACACTTGAGAGAGGTGATAAAGTTGGTGTAAATGTACATAAGTGCAATAGAAACACATTTGGTACATTTTTATGTCTGCATGCATGGACGACTAAGGAGAATGCAACTCAATTAACACAAGAAATAAACAACAAATGCAGAGGGAGATGGGAAGCAGCAATGAAATGCCACCATGTATAAAGTTCTTCATAAACAGAGGCTTTGACAAACCATAGAAAAGTCTGAATAAGTGTTATATGGTCCAGACCAGCTGTTTAGCCTGTACCTGTCTATTACAGCTTCGGCCTTCAGCTCAGATAATATACTATTGTACAAAACACTATATGTACCAGGCAAACATTTCTGATGATAACCGAATCCTAATATATACATGATGTTTGAAGATGGAAATATGTATTTTATTCTGCAAATTTTGGGAATATTCATTTAACATATAGTCTGAAAAGTTTTCAAGAACCTCAGTTCAACATCTTTTAAGAACATTTTCACTCACACCCACACTGGCAGAGATATGAAAGGAGACTGAAGTCATTTGAAGTCATTTTGAGGTCTTAAATTATGATTATTGGATTTTAGACTTTTTAAAAGACCTGGGATTACTTGAAAAACCCATCAGGCTTTGTCATCTCAGCGCTTGAGCCACTTGAGACGCTGTACGGCACAATGATGGCTGCATAATGTCGGTTTACAACTGCCTTCTGTCCAATTGTCACAAGGGTAGTTTTTGCGCAGATTCGTATGTAAATTTAAACTCTTGTTCGAGGCCCTTCACTGCCACTGCACAATCTCTTTCCCTCCGACTCGCCTCTCCGACAATACCCAACTCCCACCACCCTCCCGTCAGACCTCCAAAAACCCTTCATATTTTTCACACTTTTTTGTTATTTGGAACTAATTCTTAAAAGCAGCTGAAGAGATAAAGTGGTACTAAAATTAGAGTCTAATCCCCCAACTCTCAATATGGGGACATGGAGAAAGTAGATTTGTCAAGCCTTGATTTAGCAGTATTCTTCTATTATGGAAGTAGCACTCTTCACGCAGCTTAGCGATAGTCAAGTGGCTCAATCAGTCTCATGTGGAACATCTCAGCGGGTAAAGGAGAAGAGGACGGGCCTATCTGTGAGCCTAAAACTTGGCATCCTTCTGGTGTTGCCATGCACTGCTGGCACTGTGATTCCTACCTGTGTTGCACTCTTCAACTCAGAGGGTTCCCCTTTGAAAGTGACATTCCCCATCCACTTCTAAAGGCTCCAAACAGAAAAGCCGTTTCAGTGGGGGATTGTAGAAAATCTGGGCCACTGTGTTGCAAAGTGTGCAACACAGGGCTGCGCGCTAGACACCAGGAATTTTTTTTTCCCTCATCTTTTAAATCCGAGCAGTTCAGGCAAAGTGCCAGCTACCAACATTATCAGGTGGATTTTCAAAAGAACAAAAGCTCTTCTGCAATTCTTTTCATTGCTAGTGGAAGAAAAAGAACAGGAACAACACATCCAGCGTAGATACACAGTGCATGTATGTGTGTGCATACTCATTCACAGACCCTTTTTTTTGGGTATTTCAAACAAATTCATTTCTCTCAAAAGATTATTTCCCTGATAATCTCACACTTTCTTCTACTTACTTATCTCCCCAGCGAGGACCTTAAAACTGGTTGCGATATTAAAGGTGCAAAGGTCAAAACTAAAGCAGAGAACAAAGAGAGAAAAGCATATCTGTTCTACCTCACTGTATCTAATCACATTCCCAACACACATTTATTTCAGAGGCCAAGAGGAGGGTAGGAAAAAAATCTCACACTTGACTGGTAACAAGAGAAGTGCATACTTGTGTTAGGTGGTATCTGTAGTATTGGGAAGGAAAAAATGTTGCTTGAGCAAGATAAAGGCTATCCACAGGGTACAGAGGCAGAAATGAGACAGCAGGGAGGAGGAGGGTGATGGGCAACAGGGCAAGGGCTTGACCTGTGGGGTCAATAGGTGATTAGTAACATTTATCATACCTATGAGACCTGCTAAATGAGAAGCCAGACAGCGTCTCTCTGAAGAATTCAGCCGCATTTCTATGTCAAATGAAGTCCAAATGAATGCTGAGCCAACTACTGGCAACCAGATGCCCTGTGTTTATGACAGAGACAAATATTGGAATCCTTAAGTGGAAAAACATGGCATGCTGGCACACAGCAGCAGCAGTGAAACGTTACATCATTTTGACTATTTAATGAGCACCCTCTGGATCAGATCAGGAGTTTAAATACCTGCCAATGCCAACATAAAAGCTTGTATTTCATGCTTCATGAGAGAGGCTAAAAATTAGGTTTCATTCAATAGGAAAACAATGGTTGGAGGATGAAGAGGCTGCGGTTGTGGTTGAGGGGGAGGCCAACAGCGCTGCCTAAGTCCTGATGAAAGCCATGCAAGGTATCTGAGCACAGACAACCCATGGAGCCACAGCTTCACCACACTGACATTCACATGGAGGAAATGACAAAGAAGTAATTGAGTGCAGGGACCAGATTTGGCATAGACTTATCAGAAAACACCCGCCCCCAGGGGACCGTCCGACAGTGGTGCTCTGAAGAGGCACAGCAGCTCAGCATTGTTTTGGTGCTCTGGACAAGTGGACCAAAGCTTGAGTGGGTATCCTGGGCCAAAGGCCAAGTGAGAATGAAAACACGCCGTTGTGAGAGAAAAGAATTAGGACATGCTCACGCAACAACCATCCATCAAAATGAAGATGACAGTTAATTTTACAAACAAAACAGACGCAGCCTTCTTGTTAGCTGTTTTATAACTTTTGCATGGGCAGAAGTCTACAATAACGCTTCTACAACGGACATTCACAAACAAAACACAAATTAGAGATGGCACCACATTTTCAGCGCCCACACCTCAAAGGCACAAAAGATTAACAGATCTTCACTGACAATTCTTGACACTCTGATGCATTGTTTCTAAATCGACCATAGCCAACGTATATTTTACATATAAAGTTGAGACTCTATGTTGTAAAGAGTTCCTTCAACTGGCAACGGGACAATAATAAAGGAAGTCAAAAGGCAAGGAGTCAGCCCTTTCACATGTTCAGGTGTGATACTAGGCAGAAATCCAAATGTTTTCTCCTCATTTTTCACATTCCCGCTTAAACCACTGTCCGTGTTCAGTCCCGAAGTGCATGTGGTTAGTGCAAGAAAAGCAAAATGAGAGCTACCACCACCGGAATAAAGACAACTGAGTTTTTCAGAGCTGACATTAATAAAATCATATCATTAGCAAAAAAACATAATTTCTAACAGAACTAATGACTCTCATGATGGTTCAGTTCTAGTAAGGTAAGTGCCTCTGCAGGATAAAAACAGACTAAATATGGAATACACCCTTTATTAATGCTACTGATTACACCACTACTTTTTCTTTTAAAGCATGTGAAAAAGCATCTATAACTAGCTGGGACAGATATGCACTGACAGACAGAGAACTCTTAAACATGCACTCCTCATTTGTAAGCGGCAGAGCCAGCTGATACTCAACAAACACACACACACACAAACCAGAGGCAATATTATGTTTTCTGCAGCCCGTTTATTGATCGCTCATTCCAAGGACTATTTATGCTTAATAGAAAGAGCAGCTTCTCACCCTTAATCCATCCCTGCTTTGAATGGTAGATCTCCACCTTAAGCCATACAGCACACATTAACTACACTACTCTGTGCTAGAAGTGTTCACAGAATAATGTTACTAATGCAGGTTTGTGAGTAATATTATTTTAAAAAAACAGAAGTGTAGCTGTAATGGATATTTTAAAAGGTTCTAATAATAAATGACAGCTTACAACTTGTAAATGCTAATATGCATCAAGCTAATGTTACTTCAGTCTTAGGTGCTCAGATGCAAGTATATCTATGAAGACCTCTATGTCATTTTTTTTTTTATTATTATTACAATCATGTTTGTATGAAGTAGTGCATCACAAATTAGCAGTATAAAACCTTAGTAATAACAGCAGGATTCTGAGGAAGACATAAAGAGGCAGATAGTTTTTCCTTGTTGACCAGATGTAGCTTCATCAATTGTGCATTGGATTTAGTTTCTGCTACAATAACAGCCATTTAATGTGGTTCTAGCACACATAAACTACGTCAGTTCCAAGATGATCAGTAGGATGTGATTAAGAGCAGGAAGGTGTTTTCCATAAATTACATTAAGCTCATCCTGTTTTCCTTTGTTTGTCATCATTCAGTGCACTTCTATAAACAGCTGGACTTATTCCTTAATACACAGATTAGCACAGAAAGTAGAAATAAAACCAGAGCCAACAGTTTCAGTTAGTTTTCCAAAAAGAACGTCTGCAATGCTAATTTGGGCCATGAAAGGATTTGTCTCTGTTTCAGCAATTTACAAGTGGACCATACCTGCAAAGTCTTGGCTAACAAGTCCATTAGAATTTTAGTATCTTGATAATGTTGCTGATGAGGACAGATTAGCTTTTTCCTCCATGGATACCAGATAAAGCACAGCGAGGCACAATCTATTAATGGAACTATCAAAGGAAACCAGCGATGTAGGCTGTTTTCTTAATGCAAAGCTAATCCTCATATCTTATCCACTGTTTTATGTAGGACAGGTTTCCTGATATGTTGTTGCATAGGACAGTGGCTTACAGAAGTCAAACGAGGACTTCTTTTATGAAACAGATTTAGAAATTAAATCTGCCATGACATTCTTCCTTCAGCTGCCCTTGTTTTCAATTAAGGTATTTCTTCTTGCTTATTTTACTTACTTCTTACTAATTGTGTTTGTGTGTTTTAGATTTCAGGACTGTGCTGTGTTGCAGGTTGAATGACTCTTTCTTCTTTGTGTTTTCCTTGATCTTTTAGCATCTTGGAACCATGTAGGAAACATGTTCACATTGTTATCCTTTAGGTTTTTCTTGTTTTTCAACCAATTTATCAATCACTCAGGAACATACAAATCACATCAGATTATGTATCAGCTCATCATGATATTAAATGAGCCCCTGGCCAAACAAACTTGACAGTACAACTGTACCTACAGCTGTGGATAAAGAAAAACAGCCAAACCGTAACCTGGCAATTGGTAACACATTGAGGAGGCAGTGACTAAGGAAACTAGGGAAGGCTGATGTGTATAAATGAGAGGTTCTGCAGAAATCACCCTGGAACAAGCAGCAGAGCTGTGCAGAGAAGCCTCTTGGAACACATTCAACACATTTCACACACGCAGGGCCTGGAAACAACACGCTTGGGGCTCCCACCTTCATTTAGATGAAAATGGACCTCCTCGAGAGGAAATAAAGCCATTTTTAACCCCCCTCCCTCTCGCTACGAGTCAGCCTCCTGTAATGTGCCCAGTCAATGGACTGTGGGTCTATTCAACTGCAGGCAGCCCACAGCACAGCCATAAATAATGTAGGGCAGCTCACATGAAACCCTAATCACCATTGTGCTGTCACCCAACAGAGAAGATTGCTTGTTTAATTTACTGCACCGCATCTGTCTCAGTTCTGCCCAATTTAGTTTCACAATTTCAATGGGTAAGTACTTCAGGTATTTATCAATATGGTTTTCTTCCAATGCCATGGATCAATAAGGATGTAATGATCATGTATCTAAGACTGTGTATCTATATATGCATGTGCATGTTGTGGGCGATGGTGTGTACATCTGCAACAGGAAGAAAAGACAAAAAAATCAGCAGCTTGTCACACAACAAAGGCTGTTTGAGGAGAAGCTATCAACACTCAATAACCAGCGCTCATTATTGGCCATATACAGCGTAGTTCATTACATTACTATTCCATTAGCATGCCAACATTTGCATATTCCAGTTACCTCTTTACAGAAGCCGTTGATCATAAATGGCAGCCATATGCTGCCTGGTGCGCCATATTACAGAATTATTACTGCGACACAAAAAGCCAAGAAAAATGGAAATTATGTTGACATGAAATGAAGTACAAAACCAATCAGAGGATCCCGGTTATTGATAGTGTCTCCCTGACTGAATGAGTATCATTTTCACCCACAGATCTTGCTGTCTTGCTGACAAACATCTGCAGGCCCAGTTTGCGTGATGTGTTTGTAGTTTTTTTTTCTAAATCATGCACATTACATCTATTCATGAGTGAGCTGCCAAAACAGCAACCTAATTCCAGTTTTCAAATGAACCAGACAAGGATGATTAATGTGTCCATTATTAAGCTGCACAAAGGTGTTTATGTTGGTCTTTTGCTGCATACTTTTTTGGGATGGTTTTGGTTTTACATCACCTCCGCAAACACACAAGCCCATCATCTAACAGGCTCTGTACTGCAACATTTCAGCATGACAGTGATTTGGTGGGATGGGTCTTCACCGGCTCTGGCTTCACTGTGATGACAGCCCATGGAGACAGAATAAGTAGCAGCGGCTCACTAGCTACTCTATACAGACTTGGCAGGCCCAAGCAAAAGCAGCAGAGCAGTGCGATAACTGCACTATGAGCTGAACCGCAGCTAGCTGTTCGAACTAGCAGCGGCAAGAGTGGTATCATCTTAGTTCAGGACCATTATCTCTCCGCAGTGGTGTTCACTGCACGCTGATAAATGTGGCCCAGCAACTCGAGCTAATGTGCAGGCAGCTGCAACCGCAGCAGCTGGGTAATACACTGTCAACTGCCACAGACGCCCACACAGAAGGCACAATAGAGAGGATTTGTTCCACTGAAATCAGTTTTAAGATGCTTTGCTTTGTGCAGTGCTTTGAAACTGGACATGAAGCGAACATGTAATGACACAAAATGGTCTGAAACAGAGCTGTCAAAGAAAGAAGAGAAAGAAAAACTGAATTTAGTACAATAAAGACTACTTCTCTTGTGCATTGCTAACAGATTATTGTGCCATCCAATCTGACAAGTCTTCATTCTTCTTCATTCCCCATTTGCACCTGAGCATGCATTATGAATTATCCAAGTGTCCGACTTCAAACTGCAGACAAGTATGGGAAAAGTTTTACAATACTTGATAAATTAACAAACCAACCTAAAAACAAGGACTGTACTCCATAAAAAGGGATCTGCTTCCTCTTAAGTAACAAAAACACAAGTCTTCTCATTTTCATGTGATTATATGCTAATGAAATGATGAATTTGCCACATTTTAACATAAAAGTCAGTAATTAATCAATTAATCTGGAACTGAAAGTGAAACAAATGTTTTGTTTTTTTTTAAAATCAAGAATCTGTGTTGAATCCTGTAGTGAAGCCTAGTATTAGCCACCTGCCACTGTCTGAGTTCTGATGATACTGATAGAAACGTCCTATTGGTGCAGATTACTCGTCTGTCCCTACTCTAAACATTATAGAGTCATAAGTGACTGCAGACATACACTTGGCACTGAACACTTGACTTGACTTTACACTGGGGTATCTTGGAGTGCTTCAGGACAAACTAACTAGTCGCACATCTGGACAAGTGACACATGTTTTCTGGCTAGCTGTCAGGCTCACGGCAGCACAGGGTTAACTTGGCAGCTGAGCTGTACAGTGCAGCTCTAAAAGGAATATTAACATCATGTCCCCGAGTGCAGAATGAGGGAGAGCAACAGGAAAAGAGGGGATGGGGTGAAAAGGAGAGAGAAGAGAAGCAGCATGGAGCAAAGGGGTGGGTGTGCGAATCCAATTTCCAGTGACAGTATGCTCAAGATCACTGTTTCAGTGAAAGAACATATCATCTGTCAAAGTTAATGGCAGTGTCCTGGGGAAAATGAAGGAAAATAGAATGGAGACCATTCATTAAGAAGGTGGGGGATGGGGGTGTGTCGAAGCCACTGGTCTGCTCCAGTGTCTCCCCGGGAAAATAAATATATACACAAGTCATTATTTGTGCATTTACGAGGTAGCAGAGCAGCCACGATCAAGAGCTGGTCTCATGCTACAGAGATAATATTAGCTCAGATGCCTGAGCAGAAAGCTATCACTGGGAATGAAGAGGTCGGCCTGGCGGTACGGTAGGACGCCTGGCAGACTAGCATACGGGCCCGGCCAGCCTGTCTCTCACTCAGAGCTGTGGATGTACTCAGTGGAAGCAATTGATACCATTGTTTTATGGAGAGGAGGGTGGAAGGGGATTAAGAACCAACAATAGGGCTCTTTCACTGGAAATGTCAGCCGTCACGCCAGGGGACTGTCCGACTGGGCAGAGACACTTTTGTAAAACGCCAAGGTACAAAACGAGTGTGGAAAATAGTATGAAACCCTGTGACGAGGGCAATGAAACACTGTGACATGGGCCAGAGCATTAATGTGCCAAATGGTAGAGACGCAAAGTCCGACATGAGTTGACATGTTAAGTGAAGTTTTTACAGTGAAGATCATGTGAGTCCCTTGAGTGAAAAATACACAACATATAAGTGGTTTGTGTGATATTTGAGGAAAAAAAAAACAGTACAACAACACTTGAGATAAGTATATCATTGATTTCAAAGTCCAGCAAATGATTCTGCAGCTTGAATCTTACTCCAAATCAATAACCAGGATAATAGGTTATATGGGTCTTTAGCTCAACCTCATTAGAAAAAAAGAGACAAATGTGTCCTGATTCTTCAGGCAAATTAACATTGTGACGAACCTAAAATACCTCAACCGATAATCCACCCTGGGACGTCTTATTATGAGCCTATACAGCCGAGACACTACGCTTTCTCTTTGTGTGCTTTGATAACCCCACTGACCGTGGACCTCTTTGAAAATCTCACTTTGAAGGTTTGAGGTGAATATAAACAGCAAGTTGAAGTGAGGTACCCTGCCGCTTTAAGACTGGGATGAAACCAAGTTATTCTACCACTCTGACCTAATTGTTCTCTCGCTCTCCTGACATGAACACTGGGAGCTGTGCACTCTGACACGTAAAGATTATTTAATACCATCAAAGCCGTAAAAAGAGGAATAAAAGGAGGCAGTGTGGCCAAGGGGAGAGTTAACCCTCGCACGCCTGGCAGGGCTTACGAGCAGTTGTAGAAAGAGGAAGAAAAGGGAATCAGTATGCACAAACTGGCCTGTCTAACTGCCGCCAGCCGACGAGAACGGGGCTCCCACATCCCAACATCATAGCGGCTCCACTCCCCTTCCAAAAAAATCCCACTCGGCTTCAGCTACACTCTCCTGGTATCGGCTCCCACCCTTCTTCTCTCCTGCTTTTCCCACACTCGCCCCAGTCCCTGAGGCAAAGACTACGTCATTGGGCACCAAAGCCAAACCACTGTAATATCCCAATTTAATTCTACTTTTTTGACAGACTCAGGGCCTGTTTCATTAGAGTAAAGCTACACTGCTTGGTTCCACTGGACTTCCTTTGTAGTTCCAATACATTAAGTAACTTCCTCTCTGTTTTGCAGTATGTCTGTAACAGAAGTGGGAAATAAAGTAGAAGTGATTTTGGTTTTAATAAAGAAAACTATTTTTGAGTCATGTTTTCTCTTGAGATTACATTTTTGCTACACTAATGAAACAGGCACTGAATGCTCTCATTGGGCCATCGTGTATAAATTAAGAGTGAATTTTGGCGTAGAAGTTTTCTGCTAACAAAGCAAACATCTCTCGGTGGCAAAATTGTAAAAACAACCTCAAACGTTAAGAGAAATTCTAAAAGCCTACTCGCTGATTTTTCCTATATACTATGAGAAAATGTGGTTTCGCTACATCACTTCCTATGAGAGCAGAACCCTGACAGCGTGTAGGTGGGACTGGGTAGACGTGTTTACCGTTAAGCCAGCGCTGGGTGACATCTCCAGGGTGCCCTGCCATTGTGGGGAGCATGTCTCATCTGTCAGTGCCTGATGAGTTTGTGTAGCGCAGACACAGTCTCGTGAGTCAGCCTGCCTCATCGTCAACAAGGGAGCAGGTTGTTGTGGCGAGGTTGTGTGCAGACCACTACAGACCATGCCAAAGTACACCAAACCATCTGACACATGAAGGGCGTTTTGTCAAAGACAGTTAGATATGATGCCAAATTAGTTCACTGGCAGATCTTTAAAATCATCACAAAGCAGGTCACGTTCATAGTCCCTAGGACCATGGATACATAAAGGATTGTCTTTCTTTCACCATATCACCGTACAACAGTCACAGGCCAAATGTCATTCTTCTTCTACATCTGCTGCCAAACATGTAATTGAAATGATGGTTCCTCTTATTTGACAATGGGGATACAATCAATAGACCCACACTGCCCTATCTAAGTATCAGTTTAACTTGTAAATGTGTTACTTGTGATTAATAAAATTCTTTTAGGGGCCTACTTATGGCCATCTGTAATTACTCCTGCAATTATTTTAGTCCTGCTTCTTTGTTTCTCCTCTTTTCCTTTCACCATACAAGTGTTTTCTGGCACTTACCAGGCTGACATTATAAATAAGATATGATTAATATATTATTAATAATTGTTCATTTCTTGCCTGTAAAATAAAAAATTTATAAAATATGTCTCCTCTTTAGATAAATCTGTATTTTCAGCACTTATTATAGGGAGTTGAAGTCCTGGCTCTTCATGCTACGCCGAAGAAAATATGAATGGTGGTCAATGATAAGAGACTTCTTTTTTTTATATTCCACTTAAATTACGCCACCATTTACACACATGATGTTTGTCAATGTAAAAGATCCTTTTACAAGTCAAGAAAGTTGGGTTTTGGGGCAAAGATAAGAAACATTAGGTTTTGTGTCAAGAAAGGCCATGGACTTCATCTGTCATCACACTTGATACATGTGACCAACACCAACCCGCTGTCTTGGCACATTTTACCTCATTATCAAGATCGAGGTGAAAAAGTATTAGAAAAGGCAAAAATCACTACAAGTCTGGTCATGTTGAAGTTGCAGAGACGATGACATCACCTCCACAACCTTCAGGCGTGTAGTCTGTATATTTGTGTATTTTTACATTCTGATAGTTCAACACTTTAATCATGGCCTGAAACTTTAGTGACTTGTACAATTATCTTTTAAAGTGACAAACATATGTGGAAATAATGGCCGCATTCAAAGGGGATCAAAATATTACTTGACTCTCACAATTGACTTTAATGCATTTATTGTTTTGAAATAAAATCCCCTTGGTGCACAACCAGAAGAGGAGGAACTTCAACTCTCTACTGACTATTTAAGTATAATTTGTGAATGATGATTGCTCTGACATGAAATTTAGTTGACAATTAGTTTCCATTGCCTTCTCCTGTTCATTTTATGTCAGTAAGTCTAAGTCTAAATACTGTATATGCATACAGTATTGAAGAAGAAGAAGAGGCTTTGAGAGGCATGAACACATAAATGATAAAGTATGGTTTGCTTTCTAGTCTTTGTAAACAAAACTGCACAGGGTAATTGTCAGAGATTGACTGATGATGACAGGAACCAACACAAGTGATGGCTTCATTAAAAGAGCACGAGTAATTGCTAGTTCAGCTAAGGCGATTCTATAATATTTGTGACAGGCCTATTTGTCACTGTGATCAAAACTGTTTCTATGATTTAACAATGTGCTGATTTATTCAACTGTGCAGATGACAGTGTCAAGAGGAAGGAAGGACAAACTGTACTCACTATTTAACTGCATTACAAATAGGTCACTCAAAGTCTAAATTCAGAAAACAGGTTAGCTGGAAGATTGAAAGGCTCAGTATCCTATGCAAAAAACAGCCCCTAAAATGTCTTTAAAATCACCTTTCTTCTGCTACAACCATTTGTTCCATGTGTGATGAGCAAAAAAAAAAAAACTGTCATGAACTGACAAACCCAGGAGCTACTGACTCACTACTGTTGTGTTTTAAAGAACGAAGAAAAAAAAAAGTCCTTTTCAGTGTCATTCACACTTGACTTTACAATCTGCGGAGGAAAGAAAGGGACATGATGAGGGGGCGGGGGATGTAACGGGGCCAAGTGTGTGTGCCACAGCCTCCACTATGATGACACATTTAGTACCATGTGAAACCCAAGCGTGCGAGGCCTTTAACTGGCACTGTTCATATGCGGAGAACCGACTTCCCGTTGACGCTTCTCAAAGGTTTGACAGTATTACAGAAAACTCTTGGCCCTGCTACATAACAAAATACCACTGCATACCAAACAAGTGCAACATGTGTGTATCCTTCTAAGTTCACTATTTGGAAGGAGATGCATACTTTAGCACTGGGTTTTTCAGTTTATAATATATTCTTATAAACAATCAAAACCCACAGGGAAATTACTATTAGAAAACTACAACTGCTGACAACAATGATTTGAGAGCTTTCAACACAGAAATTTTAAGAAAATCGCTCCATTCAGATGATCAAATCTGACTTAAACAAAAGTTACCTTTAAAATGTCTGTTATATATATCAGTTTAGTGGACAAGCAGACAATCTGCATTTAGCTCAGTCCTTCCCAGTCACAGGGGCATCATTTAACTGTGAATCACAACAAAAGAAGAGGTGACAGGGTGGGAAAACCCTCAGACACACCGCATTTCCCACTCGGTGACGTGACCTCTACAGCATCTTGCTCTGAATGTCACAGGTTGTCACCGAAAAGGGCATCTGCTTCCCTTAGCCGCACCCCACATTATAAAGAAAATCAGTGTGCTCTGCCATGTCTGAAGAAGAGGAGGAGTGAGGCATCATTAACTCTGCAGTATCATTCAACAAATCTTTCTCTTCCAAAGGCACAGTGTAGCTCTTGTAAAGCGCTTATAATAGGTGGATCACTCAAATTAAAAAGTAAAGAGCTCTGAAGTACTTGTTACAGCTCAAATAGAGGGTAATAAACACTGTAATCTGCGGTTTTACTAGACAACATTTTACAACACTAATGCTGCAGGGTATGCACTTCAAATGTTATAACACAGTGCTGACATTTAATTCACAGAGATGCAGACACCTCCAGTTGCCATATTATCTTCACAAGGGGTTTTAATCAGGGTGTTAACAAAATTAGGCGGCCTGTCTGTCAGCTCAGAGCACACACAGGCTTCATTTTTGTCATTTTTGCACGAGAGGAATGTATGTATGTATGAATGCATGTGTGTCCTGGGTCATTAAGTTTCAGTTCAGCATTAGAGCACATCTAAAGAATGCAGGCTGTGGTTGCCCCACAGTCAGCTATGCCTGTTCATCCATTTACAGCACAACGAGGAGAGGAAGTGGGATCTTGATATGATCGGTGTCAACGGCACCACACTCGAGCAAAGTTCACCCCCAGCTCAGTGATGCCAACAACACAACCATAAACCCAACAACAAACGAGCACATTCCCGCCGTGCAAATATGCACATTTCTCCACATTCCGTTGTCCTGACGTTGCAAAAGCGTTACTTCTTCTCGAAGAAAACCACACACCGTCGCAACAGACAGCAGCTTTAACTCCATTTATCGGCACTTTTCTAAGGTGCAAAGGTAGACGGATAAACAGGCTGCCTTCGTTAATCGACTTACAGAAACTGTCAGCGCTCATGTTGTGTTCATGCTACACAGCGGAGCGGACGAGCGTTAGCTTTTCATGCTAGCTGCCCTCACAGACCCCGTATCCACAGATGATGACACTCACACCAACATGTTTTAGTGTCTTTGCGACAATGAAACCTTATGCAGGGAAAGTCGGTAATTACTAATTTGGCTGTTACTCACTCCGCCTGCAACAATGAACGTATTAAAAAAAAACAACAACTACCACACTGTATTATGACTGTAGCCTTACATGACGCATTTAAAATCCTCCAGGCGAAAAAACTACAGTTTACACGACACCCTGAATGCATCTTGTTGAGACAAGAATGCATGCTGTCAAATGTTGACAGGCTGTCAATGACAAGTGGATAGTAATACCTGGGACCTGTTGACTCCTCCTCCCGGTTCGCTCGCGCTGCTGCTGCTGCTGCTAGAAGTTGAGCGGCGCAGCTGTATTTCTCTGCGGCGATACTCTTTTTAAAGTTTTCTGTCGAGTCTCAAATCTCCAAACTGTGGCACTCGCGGCTGCTGAGTGGAATTAACGTCCCGCAAAAGCACAGGTACAAGGCGGCGGACCGCTTTCAGAGAAAGGGCAAGTTTGGCACAGCTTTCGCACAAGCGACCATTGCAGTCACGTTCTCTGGCTGTGAAATCCAACACCGGCGCAGGCCCCGCCCCTTTCCTTTTATGGGGCCAGTCCTCAAAAGTGGACGTCCTGCTCGCGCCAGATGTGCGCACTGATCCTCTAAGAAGATGCGCAGTGCAGACATGTCCACCACCCCGTTTACTTTCTACCAAAGGTGACAAACTCATTTTAGTTCAGGGGCCACATATTATCCAATGTGAACTCAAGTGGGCCGGACCAGTAATATAATAGGCATAATAACCTACAAACAATAATCTATTTTTTATTATCTTTTAGTGTTAAAAAGTAAAATCACATGATGAAAATGTAAATAACCTGAACAACCATGTAGAACCTGAAATTTCTTAACAACAGTGAGTGCATTTCCAACAATATTATGTCTCAGCTTATCATTAACACAACTTACAGATGACGGTGAATCTACAAATGCACAAACCATGTAGTAACAGGAATTATATGGTTACAATTGCACTTGTTTTTCTTAAGGCATTATAGGTTGTTCATATTTGTTTAGGTCATTAACATTTTATTGTGAAAGGATAGTTTGAGAATATAAATATTTTCATAATTTTATTTAACTTTTTTCACATTAAACCAAGAGGAAAACTTGGAGTTGTCATTGGTCATTATGTTATTTTATGTGAGGTCACGTTGGGCTGTATGTCAGCCCTGAACTAAAACATGTTTCACACCCTCAACTGTTAATATCTTCAGTGTATTTTTTTTTTTTTTTATCTCAAGTGTAATTTTTATGCAAATTTATTTCATGGCCTGCATTGGACCCTGAGACAGGCCAGTTTTGGCCCACAAGCCGTATGTTTGACACCCCTAGTTTATATTACATGTTAGCTTTGAGCAAGTATATAAACTCGAATCTTTCGTTGCTCTGTACTTGTGACATGTGCAATGACAATAAAGTTGAATCTAATCTAATCTAATCTAAACATTTTTGTGGAGTTTTTACATTTTTGTGAAAAAGAGACAAAGCTGAGTTCTAGAAAATAGAGCACCAAGAATAATTCTTCTAAAATAAGGATGATTCATCTGTTTTGTAAATGTATGAATAATAAAGGGAAGGTATTTATGTTGAATTATAGGGTGTCAGAGGTAGAAGGTGACAGAAGTTATTTTTCACCTCTGATTACTACGTATGTTTATCAAGTCCTGTAAGATCGAAAAGCATCCAACAGACTGTGAGATTTCAGCCATTTATTATCAGCCACACCATCTAACGTGGATCCAATAAAACTCTGCACAAAATTGAATTTGATGCATGAAGTGTTTTTATTGGGTTACCAACTGTCAGGGTAAAATACATAAGGATGTAAGTATGTTCATTCATTTTCCCAATTAAGATAGTAGAAGAGAGACACACAACACTGTCATTCTTATTTCACAAAGGCCTGAAATTTTGTGGACTTTTTGCAGAACACAGATGTTTCAAAAATGCTTTCACATTTAAAAAAAAAAAAAAGAGACAAAGCTGCGTTCAAGAAAAGAGAGCACCAAGAATAATTCACGACACAACTGATAAAATAAAGCTGAAATGCAGAGATTATATTCCGTATGTTGTAGATATTTTCATTAAAAATGTCCTGTCCTCAGACTCCACATTGCAACAGCAGGTTTACTTTTATAACTGAGACTTTTGGTGGATAAATCTAGTTTTTCTCGCCGAGTAGTCCTAATCTGGATAAAAAAAAAAAAAGCCTGCTTCATACCATCACTCCGACATAACAGAGAAAGAGTTTTAAGAGAGCTTTAGGATTTTATTTAAATATGTATTTTTGCATAAAATTTTAAACAATCTTGCCTCTCCTCTGTTGCGTGACTTTGCTTCTCAGTCTTGCTGAGAACGCCATTAAAGCCTCTAAAATATCTCCATCACAGGTCACACTGTACCTTTTTGTCAGAGTGCATCTGGCAGCCGGTTTCACAGTGAAGGTGACACTCTTTGTTAGAAGCCTTAAAACCAGGTTATAGCCACATTTATCATGTTTGCACTATTTTTTATTGTTTACCAGAGATGCATTACTTAGCTATTTATCCTCCCTAGCTCAAAGCATATTAAATCCCACATTTGTGCTATTATCTAAAGCTCTTGTACTTTCACATCGCTGCCATTTAATACAGACGCTTATCAAACTTCCTCAAATGGCTGTTGGAGGATATTGTTTTTACCAAGATAGGAAACCTAGTTTTAGTCACTGTGCACCTGCAACTCATTCAAATAAATGAGTCTGAAGTCTCTTCACTTTTATCCTCAAGGCATTTACATTTATTAATTCTGTCACATTTTTATCTGTTCGTCTGTCGGATGATTCATTTGGTTTACTTTTTTTATATAACCCCAGTTATTCTTATGAGTCTATTATTTTACTGAATTTCCTTTTTTTTCTACTTTTTTTTTGACTGTGTGAAAATTCTAGCCTCTGAGACAAAAGATTTATTGTTATTTGTTGATATTTTTCACATATTACTCACTTTACAAATAATGTGTCTGTCATTTGTTTGCTGCCCTCATATTTCCATGTATGTTTAACTGTTGTGTGTGTGTGTGTATGTGTGAATGTGCACAGTAGGTGCAAAGAGACTGTGCATCTTTGAGTGTGTTTGTGTGAGTGGGAGTTTAGTGCAGGTTCGCAGCTGTCTTTCAGATATGACTGCTACACTCAATTGCTTTCTGCCCCAGAAAGCAAAGTTTTGTGACAGGTGGTAGATGTGAAACCCCTTGTCCCATATGATTGGACAAAAGGCCACAAGACAGCTAGTGACACACTATGCCTCCACATTACCTTCTCAGTTGCTTTTCATCTTTTCCTTGGAGCGCTGACACAGCTACAGAGAAAGTGTGAGCGACAGTATCCTCCTTGTCTCCCCTGCTGCCTTTAAGGCTTTCTTATACTAAAGCTGTGAGTGGCACTAAGCCGTGTCAGTTGTCACACATCACCACACAAGTGAGGAATGCAGTGCTGGG
>JAPQRQ010000012.1:8304055-8314387 GCA_037367365.1 Apogon talboti
AATCTAAAGAATGCAAACAACACTATTGTTGCCTAAATCATGCAGTATATGCACGGAACATGAATGAATTTCAGGAAGTCCTCCATTTTGGATCATCAGGGTGCCAGTACCCAACATGTTCCCCTTCCCAGCATCTCATCAGAGGAAGCCCAGAGAGTATGTCCCTTTAATTAGACCGCCCGTGAAAATAATGGTGCATTAATGACATTTCTATGGGGGCCAATGAGCTGGAACAACAGAGGAAAGACTAAATCACAAATCAATTCCAACAAATGTAATTAAGGCTTAATTAGCCTCCAGGGTGTCACTGGAATGCCATAGAGGGGATGATGTGGAGGAAGAGAGAAAGAGAAAAGGGAAGTGAAATTTAGTGAAAGTGAGAGAGATCGTCATGGGTCATAGAAACAGTATCCGCTCTTCTTGTAAGGATCACCGGCTCTGCAGCCTGCTGCATGTAAAACAATCATCAACGACATGCTACATTTATTGTGTATCATACTTTGACATCATAATATTCATAAAAAGAAAAGCATTGATTAAAGTCATAAAAGTGCTTGCTTCTGTATGCTAAAACTGTGGCTCTTGGCGCGTGCCTGGGTGGTTTTAAAGGGGAGGGCTGATTTAAAGGCAACACTTCCAGTGTGGAGCCACACAGCCAGCACTGGGTAGAGAAGTGCTAATTCTCTATAAAAACAGCAGCATGTACGGTTAAGCCCAGCAACATTCTGGTGTTAAAAAGAAAAAAGAAGGGGGAGAGAAAAACAACAGAGAGGGGAAAAAAGAAATGCAAAACCGCAGGGAGGCTTGGAGAGCACTGGCCTGCCTCGCTGGATGCCAGATCACACAAACACAGACTCTCACGCCAATAAATGAGCTTCATAAACTGCAATTAAAACCCTGGGCACTAATTTAGTGGAAATGGCAGCCTGTAAAAAACGAAGAGTGTTAGAGAGAAGAGAAGAGGGAGAAAAGGAGAAAAGAGAAGGTTCTGGACTTCAACAGGGGTGACCAGGGTTTTTTCTTTCTTTCTTTTTTTCCCTCTTCTTCCTTACATTAATACAAAACATACCACGCTCATACTTTTCCTGACTCGTACCACACACATACAAAAACACAGGCACACTGAGTTACGTGGTGTTATGTGAATGAGTGCTCTACTCGCATGAATACACACACTTTGGACGCTTTTCATGCGTAATATATTTAATAAACAGCCTCAAATATCACCAAGCATTAAAAAAAAAAAGTGTCATAAAAGAAGCTTTCTCTTATTCATGCACATTCACAATGACATGCATTCACATCATATGCACCTCCACCTTCAGCCACGCAGGCGGCTGCAGGTCTGTCCTATCAAACACGTGTGGAATGGACACGGCTGATGGGAGACATATGCCCTGGCTGCTTGTCTGTCAGGGTCAAAAGACTATAGAATGAGGTGTCAGCATTCTGATAAAACAAGCCACACACACACACACACACATATGGACACGCATGTTACACATTACACACATACATACATACACAATGCAGGTGAAACACACTGCTGGGTCCTGCAAGAGCCCGCTGTGTAAACACACCTACACATCTACACAGTCAGCAGACAGCACTGTCTAAACTGTCAAGTGACATACTTGATATGCTCGTCAGGCTTGTGTGTATATTACGACGAACACGGCTGTAATTGGGAATGAGTGGTCGTGTCATGCGATGCAGTGTAAGAGCTAGAGAATGCTGTGAAGGCCTTGGGAGTGACACCAGAACATCAGCCTGGAAAACAGAGCAACCAGTGCAGGGCGCTGCGTGTGAATTCCTTGTAAACCAGCAGCAGCTATTCCCTCCGCACAGGATGGGTGGTTTCAACACCTCTTCCTGGTTAAGATTACTGCTGAGTATCGTCTGACCTTGAGCCAGCTCGTCTTCCCCCCCCCCCCGTTAAGACTAATCATTCGCTGGAGCTTTATGTGTTATTCATGGAACTTGCATAGTCAACTTTTTCAAATGTCAGTAAAATGCCAAATTGCACAGCGATATCAATAAAAATCCTCGGCGATACAGAAGCTAAAAAGAGTGACACAAAGGAGCTTTTATGAACGTGACAGCACTTATAAGGAAACATTGAGCAATACAGTCATTTTTTTTTTTTTGGTCGTTGTATGTCACACACAATGTCCTCTTTTTACCCTTAAGACGTCTACATGTACATCCTGTGCACATACGCCGGAGCAAAGTGACCAACGCCCTGTGCCGTGTTGCCTTTTTTAATTGCTTATTGATTACAGTGTCATGGTGTGACAAAAACACGGGAAACAACACAGGGAGACCTGAAAGTGATAAGAATGGAGAGGTGTATGGTAACACATGGCTGAGCAGGAGAGCGTCTCAGAGGGGAGTGAGTAAACTAAACGCTGCTGGAGAATATATAAAGTTTTTTTTTTTTGGTTTTTTTCCTAAACTGCCTCACAGAAGGGGTTTAAAGCGAGAGCAGCCTTTTTGTGTTTATTGTAGATTTTAAAGGGGAAAAAAAATCTATAACGAAAGCTGAGATAGAAACATAGGTTTGTGTTCTGCCACCAATCTGGGCATCAAGTATGACTTTCTCTGTGAACAAGAAAAACAACATGTGCTTGGTGACGGAAGTTTGAGGTTTTGGTTTTTATCACCGCCCGAATCCTCGTCTGTTCGTCGGCTGTATCTCTTCAGGGTTTCCTGTGTAAGTCACCATCGTACCAGTGTACCCTTGATGACTCTTTGCATGAGCAGCCACGTTGAGTTCAACTTACTTGTTGACTTAGCCGGAGTAATTGGATAAATGCAACATATCACAGGGACAAGATTCTCCTTGTGACGAGTCAAAATCCAATTACTTTTGAACTATTTTGGGACCATTGTAATATTGTGTTTTTGAGATGAAACGCTGAGGAGATGTTATCAAATCACACATGTCCTACACCCTCGAATGAAGATGTACATCTACTAAATAAACAACACATATCGCTGTGGATGAGGATTGTGGTTTTCTAATTATGATGTGGATTTTACCTACATAGATAATTATATTCAGAGATAAGTGTAGATATTTCAGTCAGTAGTTTCAGTCTCTGTTGGCGCTCTTGACTCACTTGTCGCTGTGACTCATCGCACTCAGGCACGCAAATGGGAAATGATACCCACATATAATAATCAGTCAGGATCAGATGTTGCTCATCTGTGACTCTCGCTGCCTTTTCCCAGGGCTGCGAATCCGAGAGTGGCCGTGCAGAGACTGACAGAAACAGGCAGTGAGGAGTGACCATGTAATCCTCAAACGTCTCCTTGAGATCTAAAAGGAACCTGTCCCTGATCTGATCCAAATGAGGCAGAGAGGGAATCCTGCTTCTCTTGATCTTTCTTGCAGAAAAAAAACCCCCTAATAATTAGATGGTGCAGCTGTATAATGCTAATTGACCACGGCCATACAACCAGCGCAAAGGTTTAACCACAAAGGAATTGAGTGATAGTACATTCTCTGTACGATCCACTGTCATTTAATACCAAGAAGAAGATCTGGAGACCTATTTTGGGATTTTTTTTTCTCCCCGACCATCCTCTAATGAAAACTCATGTATTTTACATATCTTTAAGTCAGTTCACAGTTTTGACTTCAGCTTCGACATTATTTCCTGTCATCTCTATGAGGACCGACTAGAGGAGGAAGTGCATTTTCAGCTTGGTTTTTTTTTATTTTTTACATAAGACACAGAGAACATTTCAACACACAGCAAAAAAGTCATATAAATGTGTTTATATGAGTCAGCTGTGCAAAGGAAACATCTGGATCTGAAGTGCTGATGATAAAACAGTTATTAAACCATGAACAATAACTGATGGGGCACCTCTGTGGGCTGTGGGAGTCTAAATTAGATAGAAATAAAAACTAGCACAGGCAGTAGTTACTAAAAGTACTTCTAAACCAGTGATGGTTATTTGTGAGGGTAGCAACCAGAGGTGTAGTTATTGTAGTAGCATTCCAATAACCATATTGTTATGCTATAGCACAGCCACGTCAGAAAAAGATAGAGTTTATGCAGTACATATTTGGCCAAAGACTCCAGGATGTCCTATTTAATTTACTTACATTTTGCATTTTGCATTTTGCAAGCTAACATTTTCAGAATGAGATAGATCACATTGACTAAACTGCCAAGAATGTGACACTTACAGTTTGGTAAGTGGTAATAAGTGGCACCTCTGCACACACTACACGCTTCTTTTGACTTTTGCATCATAGAATTTGAGGAAGGAGTATGAATAAGAGGTTTTAAGTGCTATGTGATGATGAAGTACTTCTGCGCATAATGCATTCAAGAGGATTTTAAATTAATTAATACTTTCTAAGGGCAGCTACAGTGCACAGTAAAAGTATGAATGTTGCTTTTCACATAAAAACTTGATTTCATCTGGAATTCCGACTTTTCCGTGTCTTCTGAACTTAATTTACAGGTGTTAACCCTGCCCTGGATCAAGGGGTGGTGCTGTGAACAAAAGAGGAGGGCTTGATTAAGAACAAACCTGTTCAGCTCATTTACAGAGTGAGATGTTTTGGATGTTACACACGGCTTTTGTCACCTAAAGCTAAAGTAGAAAAACAAGGAAGAACATGCTGAATCATATGTCATATGGAGAAGCAGACAAATGGATGAATGACAGGATGGATGGATGGAGCATCCGGTTGGAGCGGTGCCTGTGTTCATGATTAGGTACAAGTCTAAGCCACTCATTATGCCAGGCTGATTAGGGAGCACAGTTTAATGAGGGCTAACCTATAGTAACACTGGGAAGAGGCTGTAAAAACAGGGATTATCACACGCAGCACAGGGCACCCAGAAGCAGTTGAGGCTTTAGTGACTGTGGCATCCAGAGATGGCCAGATGTGTCCAGAGCTCAGTGACAGCACGGAGATTAAGGTCACACTGTCCTGGTTGGATTAGCGCCAGACGCTATGTGATGCTAATGGACTGGCAGTGCCAGGCAGTGTGAAGGCACAGGTAGCGTTGGCAGATGTCAACATGGAACTCTTCTGCTGGTGTCCACTCCTTTCCTGTAAAAACCTCCCTGACCTGGTCCAAAAGCTGTCTGCACTCGACCCAAATGACCGAGAGATGAGATAAATGGGTTTGGTGACAGGAGCCGGTGTTATGAAATAGGAAACGCAACCCAGAAGTCCCACTCATTTGATCTGAGAGCAGGCCGTCCTTTATCTCACTGTCTATATCTTTTTGTCTCATTTCGCTCTCACTCACACACTGTCACATTTTCCATCTTGTCTAAGTCATAAAATAAATGTTTTATTCTCAGACAAGGAAAATGACTTTGCCAGAACACATTAAGATGTCCTTACCTGGTTGGTGTTATAAGGAGAGTCTAAAGGGAACTGGGACCTGCACTGTCTTATGCAATGTAATGCAATGAACAGCTCAGCCCAGACTGTCCAATGTTTGTGTCATCTAGGCACTTTTTACACCATATAGTGTCGATACCTTGTTACAAAGTCAAAACTGTGGGATGTTTCATTCACTGCTTAGGTAAACATAATGCAAGATAGTACAGTAAACTAAATAAAAACAAAATGTGCACAATTCAGGGTTAAATTCATCATAAATTAATGAAGTGTTTGTGCTCATACATAAGAAGCTAGAATATACCAATAAGTAACCGACAATTCTCACTTCACTTATAAATGTCACAAGAAAAGCAGATTCAAACTTAAATATTAATATTATTATTATATACGTTTTTCACAAAATTTATTTAAATGTCACATTTTACTAGGCTCTGATTGATTAAGTTAGATTTACTTAATTGTAGTACATTTTTTTCATTTATTTAAATCAATAAACAATATAAGTAATAAATATAAGACAATATAAGTAATAAACAAACAAAATAAGTAAATAGGTCACTCTAAATCACCCTTAAGGTGTGAATGTGAAAGTGAATGGTTTGTTGGTTTAGCAAAGTTCTAATGACCTCACATATGCATTTCTCAGTTTGTGTACTAAGTTAAATAAATGTGAAGTATGTACAGCGGTGGGGAAAAAACAGCTTTGATAAACCAAAATGGTCATATTTAGTGTGACCTCCCTTTGTACTTAACATGCCTTTAACCCTTTTGTTCAGACAATATGATATTTATTGCATTAATCTTCTGATGTTTTATACCAGGTTTCATTCAATACATGTCACATGTTTCTAATCGTTTGTGCTGCTTCTGGTCATGGGGTCAGAGGTCACACTAAATAGTGGCTTAAACCTTTAGGACCCATTTAGTTCAGGTTTTTTTGTGTTTTTTAAGTCTGCATATATTTCTTGTATTTTTGTGTTGTATTCAAAGAAAAACGAATAACAAATAATCATGTATGCTCATTGCAACCCTGAAAAAAACAACAAAGTTAAAGATGGCACAGTACTGCACGTGTTCAGGTTTCAAACAGAACACAAATGAATCACTATCAGGAAGACAAACCTGTTTTTGTGAATTGGCATAATATCATAACATATAATAGTGTGATCCTCATGTGTGATGGGACTTCCTTACAATTTTACTTTGAAGTATCTCTGTTTGTTTTAGTCCCAGGTGCAGAGAAAACAACCTAATTCAGCCTTCCAGTCCTGTTTTTTTTCCCTTGGCTCACCTTGTGTCACTCCTCTTGATTCTATGTTGGTCATAATATCAAGCGACAGGCCGGCTTTCCACTCTGAAGAGCTCATGTCCTTAAAACAGAGGACAAGTGAGGATGTGAGAGCCAGGGATAGAGCAGGAGGGGAATATAAAAAAATAATCAGATTGACATGTAGATGGAAGGGTAGCTGGACAGGAGAGGAGAGAAGGGAAGATAAAATGTATATTTATATTAAAAATAAATAAATAAATGACGTCCGGCCTCCACTGCCTTCATCAGCTCAGTTCAGAGGTCAGCTGTTCCAGTAACCTTTGTGATCAAAGTCTGATGTTAACTTTGCGTGACTTGTTTGCCTGCTCCGCTGTAGCGAAGACAGATATGGGCAGAGAATAGAAAGAGAAAAAGCAAGGCAGAGAGTGTGGATTGTATTCCTGAAACTAGGCCAGTCACTGTCTAGAAATGTGGACTCATGTTCCCTTTTTCGAAGCGTTCCCTGGAGGAGTTAGCCTGCCTCTGCCGTCTGCTCAGCCAGTTCACTGTCCGCTGTGATGCCTTCACTGTCCTCACCACTTATTTGTTTTTACCTCACTCACTTCTGTCAGAGTAAAACAAGTGTCTGATTTTTTAGTCGGTTTAACATTCACTGTCCAGATATGTATTATAAATCAGCTGAAGTTGGCCCAGCTATTTTAGGAGATAACAAAGATTGTATACATTTCCATTTCATCACAGGTATGTGTATTTTCTACAGAACACTCACTGTAACAGAGGTTAATTAACCCTCAAAGATCTAAACAGCCTCTGGCGGTCAAAAGCATGTACTGATCTAAAATCTTTAATAACTTTGAACTTTTCAAAGAGGCTGGGAGTGTATCTGTGTTCCCCGGTACCTATGTTCCCCGGTGCCTATGTTCCCCGGTACCTATATTCCCCAGTACCTATGTTCACCAGTACCTATATTCCCCAGTACCTATGTTCACCGGTACCTATGTTCCCCAGTACTTATGTTCCATAGTACCTATATTCCCCAGTACCTATGTTCCCCAGTACCTTTGTTTCCCAGTACCTATGTTCCCCATTACCTATGTTCCCCAGTACCTATGTTTCCCAGTACCTATGTTCCCCAGTACTTATGTTCAATAGTACCTATATTCCCCAGTACCTATGTTTCCCAGTATCCATGTTCACCAGTACCTATGTTCCCCAGTACCTATGTTCCCCAGTACCTACAGTATGTTCACTGGTACATATGTTCACTGGTACATATGTTCCATAGTAACTATATTCACCAGTACCTATATTCCCCGGTACCTACTGTATGTACCCCGGTACCTACATTCCTTGGTACCTATGTTCCCCGGTACCTATATGCCCCTGTACCTATATTCCTCAGTGCCTATGTTCCCTGGTACTTTTATTCCCTGATGCCTATGTTCCCTGGTACCTACGTTCCCCAGTACTTATGTAGGGTAACCCTAACTTTAACCCTTGGTGAAACTAGTGAAACACCACTGCCTGCAATTACGGTTTGTAGGCCTTCATCCCTACATATGGCACTATGTTCCTACCATGTATGTTGGACTGGGGATCATAGGTACTGGGGATCATAGGTACTGGGGAACATAGGTACTGGGGATCATAGGTACTGAGGATCATAAGTACTGGGGATCATGGATACAGGGGATCATAGGTACTGGGGATCGTAGATACTGGGGATCATAGGTACTGGGGAACATGGGTACTGGGGATCGTAGGTACAGGGGATCATAAGTACTGGGGATCTTAGGTACTGGGGATCGTAGGCACTGGGGATCATGGGTACTGGGGATCATAGGTACTGGGGATCATAGGTACTGGTGATCATAGGTACTGGGGATCGTAGGTACTGGGGATCGTAGGTACAGGGGAACATAGTTAATCGGGAACTGTTATAATGCCAACAGTAGCTATGCTACGCTAACTGGCTGGGTGTGGTAATTGAGTACAAGTAAGCTTAAGAGCTGGGAAAAATGTTTTATTCAATGAATGGAAGCTGCGAATGTGACAGCAGCTGAATGTGGTGTTGGTCAAAGCCCACACAGTAGACAGACATGGACAGACAGCACTCACCTGTCACACCATGCCCCTTCATCGTATACAAACGTAATTCACCTCCACTCCAAAAATGCAGCTATTGAGACCAAAAACTGATATAAAGGTGAACATTATAACACGGGGGTTCATGAGGACGGACTTCTGCATCTCCTCAACTGCAGTTTTTAACTATTCTACTATGGCTTTAATGTTGTTGTTCATTTAGAACAAGAAGGAGAGCAGGTTTGTGTGGAAGAGTGGGTTAAAGAAAGCACAAGAAATGAAATGAGTGACAGAGTGAAGGAAAGAGAGTCTTTGGAGCGAAGTCTGATCCAGTAATAGGTCTTGTGAATAGACATGCTGACCATTAAAACTCCACAGAGGTTACATGAGGATTTAGTCAGATATTTAGAGCATGTCCAGTTGGCAACGGAACAAGGATGATGGGACAGGGTGAGAGAGAGAGAGAGAGAGAGAGAGAGAGAGAGAGAGAGAGAGAGTGGACAACAGGTTTGTTCATTTGTTAATCCCCTGAAGCCCCATCGGTTCAACCCCTGCACCCCCTGATCTGTTCATCCCAATCTTTCGCTCCAGTAAAAAGGCCCCCCGCCCCACCACCCCTCCCACCCCCTGTCCCTCCACCCCACACACACTATGATAAGATTTCCCTGGAGAAGAGTCAGATGGTACCCATTCCACCCCCTCCTCTCTTTTTTTCCTTCCTTTCCTCCTGTTTTCAGCTACAGCCCTCCACCTCTCTGTCTCTCAGTCCTTCACTCTTCCATTCTTGCCCTCATATCACTCATTCTCGTGGCATTGATGTGTGAAGAGCATTGGGGGAGAAATTTCCACCAAGGGGCCTCTTAAGTATTCAAGGTCACCACTTGACAAAGCGTGCGCTGCAGCGCGTGGAGTGTTTCACAAGGCATGTGATGTTTTGTAATATTTGATGTGCTTCCCTGCAAATCTGATAGCGTGTGATACTGTGTGCGATAGTATCTGTGTGTGTGAAACAGGATGACCTGTGGACTGGGTGTGTCGCAGCAATGAGAATGTTTACACTCTTCTACATGATCTGTTCCCATATCGTAACTCTTTCTTGAGACTTGCTTTGCTCATAGGGGTTTAGTTAGTGTTTACTTAGTTTATTAAAGCAGCATGTTATCACACTACACTGATGACTGGTGTGTCTTTGTATCTCTGAAATCTTGACTTAGCAGGAACTAAGACATGTTTTTAAGGTTTGCAACTGCTCATCCTTTTTACCATAATACTATTTAGAGGACGTGTCTATATCAAGGGTAGGAAACCTGTGGCTCCCAGGCCATATTTGGGTCTTGGGCCCTTTTCAAGTGTCTCAACACATTTTTATTCATTTATTACATGTTTTGCTATAATTGTTACAACCATGAAGTCATTCTTATGTTATACATTGAAAAAAATGACTACACTCCAAATGAACCCAAAAATAAAAGTAGTGAAAATAGACTACTTTTTATTTTATAGATAGACAGATAGATAGATAGACAGACAGATAGATAGATAGATAGATAGATAGATAGATAGATAGATAGATAGATAGATAGATAGATAGATA
>JAPQRQ010000012.1:8368969-8389819 GCA_037367365.1 Apogon talboti
CAGGTGTGATGGAAGAGGGAAACATCTAAAACATGCAGGACACCGGCCCTCGAGGACCAGGATTGCCCACCCCTGATTTAGTATGACCTGCTACTCAGGTAAAACAGTTTTGGACATGTTAATTCATCTGCTACAGCATTTTTTTCACTCATCTTCTGAACTTTTACCTGGAGAGGGTCGCAGAGACACGTACACACTGACATATAGAAACCAACAACCAACCACTCACATTCACACCTATGGGTAATTTAGCTTTACCAATTAACCTATTAATGCATGTCTTTACCTGGAGAGAACCCACACACACACACACACACACACACACACCCACACACACCCACACACACACACACACGGGGAGAACATGTAAACTTTTTCGAAAATTGTTTTTTGCAAATTGTGTATACTCTTCAAGTAAAATTTAAGACTACTTAGAAAACAGAACTTAATGCCCATTTCAAAAAACGTTCCCAAAGTCAGCTTTCTCAGGTGACGTGTGCATGACTGCTGCACATGTGTTGGGCTAAATGCTGTGTGATCATTTCTCACCAGAGGCTGCAGTTAGTGATAATTTGTTCCTAATTTCAATATAAATTGTTGGGTTGCAACAAATAAAACTGAGTAGACCAACGTTACTTTCTTTGCAGCTTGGACATTTCCCCAGACACATTTAAACACAATACAGTAAACAACTTTATGGCAACATAACTTAAGTCCTACCAAATCAGATTTAATACCTTTTAATAGGGGTGTGCATCACTATTTTATTTTTAAAACTAAATACATTTCTAATGATCCATAATGAAAACAAGCTGATTAATTTGCTTCCATTATCTTTTATTGCATTTTATGCACACTTGCGGAATGTCAAATTTTTTTCCAGTTTGTTTTTAAACTCTTACAGTTTTTTGCATTTCATCAACTTGAGCCATAAATAAAAATACCTAATACTCAATAATTGTCACATTTTTTAACTCTTTAAATGCCGTGTTTGTAATGTAAACAAACTATTTTTTAATGCAAAAAACACACACAAAAAAAATTTTTTTCCTTCAATATAAAAATTGGATTACGCATTATTTGATTTTTCCAGCCTTGCAAATGTCAATGATTAACAGCAATATTGGTTAATATGTATTATTATTTTTTGCACAGGGTCAAATGTTGTGTGTAAGCGTGTATAAAATGTGCACCTATAAATCATATATTGATTTATTTTTCTACTCTTATTTAATTTTATTATGAACCTGAAATGTCTTAAGAGAAGTAAGTATCATTTTAACAATATTCTTCCCGTTATTAAATGTTATGTGTACTTGTAGATCCACTGTGACCTGTAAGTTGTAATGCACATGTATAAATGATAAACTGATTCATAATATTGTTAAAATTGCACTTATTTTTCCTTATCCTTGTTATTCTCATCTTTAAAGGACGGTTTGTCTTTTCATCAGTCTATACATTTTCATAATACAATTTTACTCCCCCCCCCCACTCTAAAAACTGTAAATGTTGGAGCTGACATTATTAGATCCCACTGGGCTGTATGTGGCCCCTGAACTAAAATGAGTTTGACCCCCCTGATCAGTGCAGAGAATGATAATAAATAGAGTTCCTCCAAAAACTCTGCATTTCTCCATGTGTACTGACGTGCGTCTCAGTGTGTGTGTGACATGTACCACAGTGAGCTGCTGGTCATTAATGTAACCACACGGTGCCCGTCTAATACCTGCAGCCTTCTTCTTGGGTGCCGCTGTCTTCTTGGCGGCGGCAGGTTTCTTGGGGGCCGCTTCTTTGGTTTTCTGTTGAACTGGAGGTTTGGGTGCAGGCGCCTGATCGTCGGGCGAAGCTGAACGGTTTCAAAGCCAACAAATAATTACACCTCAGATCAAACGTTTCAACAGGTGAATGATCTCTGGTGAAAATACTCACAGGCTGATTTCATTTCGGCTGGTTTCACCGTCGTCTTACTCTTCGTAACTTTCTTCCTGCGTAAGAGTGGAATGGGTCAATTCGCCTGAACAGTCACTGACAGGTATTTATTGTGACACAGACGCGTGTAAAATCCAAATGCTCACTTGGGCTGTGGAGCTGGAGATTCCACGTCGCTGTCGACCGCGGCGTTGGCCTCTGGAGCAAAGCTGTCGTCGTCACTGATAACAGCTTTCCGTTTTGGGGCATCTTTCCTGCCCCAGTCATCAAACTCGTCCTCACTGTCGGACATGCTGTACTTCACCGCACCTTAAACAACAGGAAGGACCGCGTTAATAACGCTGCCAGGTTCTGTGTAAGACCAAGACAAGGTTTGTTTTTCTGGAGTCACGCCATAGCTGAAGAACGACCAAACAGCTTTTGCTTAAGTGCAGTTGAGATAAGGGAGCTCGTTAGCTAAAGGAAATGGGCAGTATGAGTGTTTTAATTCCAAATCCCAAATATTTGCGAACTGATTGCATCTAGTCTCATGGTTTGGACAAGGAAGGATGTATTATAAAACATGTATAATGATGCAAATGTTAAACTAGAACCCCGGTAAGCTTTGTCTCATGTTGTGATGACAATATTCTAAATCATTTTAGTTCAGGGGCCACATTCAGCTAAATTTGATCTCAAGTGGGCCGGACCAGTATAACAATAATACAACCTAGAAATAATGACAACTCTGAACTTTTTTCTATGTTTTAGAGTCAAAAATTTTTTAAATTACAATGAAAATGTTTACATTTACAAACTATTCTTTCACAAAAAATGTGAATTACATGAAAAACCTGAAATTTCATAAGAAAAAGAAGTGCAATTTTAACAATATTATATCTCAACTTATCTTATTAACTTATTTACACATGTACATTACAACTTACAGATCACAGTGAATCTACAAATGCACAAATCATTTAATAACAGGAAGAATATTATTAAATCTCTGGACTTTGGAACCAAAATTAATTTAACACACTTGGTGGTTAATATCTTCAGTGTAATTTTTGCATTTCATCCCCCCGGCCGGATTGGAACCGTTGGTGGGCCGGTTTTGGCCCACGGGCCATATGTTTGACACCACTGTTCTAAATTAACATATGAGGTACAGAAATATTTCAGTTTTATGAGGATTCTTTAGACATAATGAATTTGGAAAATGCATTTATTTGTGGGTTTTAACTTTATGATCAGCTGGAGTAGATCCATTCATACCTCAACATTTCTGGTTGAAACACACTTACGTTTACACATGACATCAAAATGATAAACAGGTTTTGGATGCAAGCAAATGCTGAGACGCTAACCTTTTCCAAGTAAATGTCTGGAAAAACTCAAGAGGAAGCCTGCGTGCACACCTCACAGCTGAGCAGCATTTGTACATGTGCATTTGTAATGATTTGGGCTCTGCTTAAATAACCAGGCCACTTCTGCCCCCTGTGTGCTTCGCTGCACAAAAGAACAACCTTTGAGCTACAAATAAATGCTAAAAACATCAAATTTCCCTTTGTCTGTTGTTTTCTTTCACAGCTCACTTCTCCACATGCAGATGTTCCAAAAAGGCAACTTTGCCCCAACTCTATTTTTGCAAAGACACCTTTACCCAGTTTCATTTTAAACAGCAGCTCTTGTCTCTTCAGAATAAGGACAAAACTCTGTCCTACATGTAAACATTGTAAGAGTCTGTTCATTGGAGTCACCTTTAGTTTTGCGTTCCACCTTCTCTCGGGGTGCGACCACCTCCTCTGCGTCCTCATCATCCTCAGATGGACTGTCAGACTCATCGTCCGACCAAGGGTTCTTCTTCAGCTTCTTGTCGATGGGTTTGAACTGAAGGGTGGTCTGCTTACCAGTTTTTGATGTTGCTGCAAAGAAAGTAATCTCAGTTACTTAGACGCACCTTCAAAAATTGCATTTTTTTTTAAGTTCAGAGTTCTCCCTCGCACCTTTTTTTTCCTTTGTGGTGGTTTTCGTTTTCTTGCTCAGCCGTGCAGCTAAGCCGACCTCCTCTGCAGGCTCCACATTCTCCCCATCCTCTCCAAATTCCATCTTCATCACTACGTCTTCAG
The DNA here is from genome assembly GCA_037367365.1 of Apogon talboti. Classification (NCBI taxonomy): domain Eukaryota; kingdom Metazoa; phylum Chordata; class Actinopteri; order Kurtiformes; family Apogonidae; genus Apogon; species Apogon talboti. The sequence continues at coordinate 8,373,013 of JAPQRQ010000012.1, forward strand.
TCTACAGAGAAACAGCATTGAGTAAAATACAGGAGGTTTCCCACACATTACTAACGCTCTCTATCAGGCCTGTAAGAATAATAAACAAATACATCAGTGATTTAAGATTAGGCGTGAAATTACATGTGTATTGTAATATAAACAATGACGTGTTGGATTTGCCATCTTTATGTAACATTAACTTTACTCTGAAATTCCCATGTCGCTGATAACAACCAAATGAAAGTTCAAGGGACAAGTTTGTTTTGTGATTTATTTAAATCAAGACGTACCTTGACTTTTCTGCCCCTCTTGCCCTCCCCTTTCTTCAGATCGGCCTTCCTGTTGGCTTCGGCTTTCATGGCGCTGGTAACGCGGGGGATGACGCGGCGGCCCTGTGGCGTTGGCAGCGTCTCCTCCTTCACCTTCAACACTTTGCCTTTTCCTTTGCCCTTGACCACAGGGAGGGCAGCGTCCTCCTTTTCTTTTGCCTCAATACGCTGAAGACAAGACCGGATTCAAGAGAGAAAATGCAGGTGAACACAAGTATTGTCAGGTCATTGTCATTTTCCAGACATTAACTGTAGGACAAAACTAGAGGCAACGCTCAGTGGTCACCACACATACAAATGTTGACCGTTAAAGCGCTATTACCTCGAGTTCCTCTGAGAAAGCAGCGAGGTCTTCTCTCCACAGATCAGATGGAGTCTTCTTCTTCAGGGTGTTCAGCTCGGTCAGCTACGGGACATCAGTGAGTTTACAGATGAACGAAAGGATGAAGAGGTTCAGGAATAAACTTCACTGTCTAATACTCTGAGCCTGCGTTGTAGCCGGTCTTCATACCTTAGCATCTCTCTGTTTGCACAGCTCCTCCTTCTTCTCTTTGGTCAAGAACCACATGGGCATGCTCAGTAGGTAGTTGTAGTCCGGTCCACTGGTCTCCTCCTCCTCCTTCTCTGCTCTTTCCTCTTCATCCACCTCATCCTCTGCCTCCTCCTAATAAGAAATGATATTTATTCAGAACAAAGCTACTTTAAAAAAAACAAAAACAAAAAAAACTCTAATATAGCTCCAAGTGTGAAGTGTCGTACTTTCTCTTGAGCCAGTTTCCAAGCCTTGACTGGGTCTGAGTCATATCCCATCTGCTGCAGCATGCGGATCAGTTCTTTCTTTGGTTTGTTTTCTGTAAATAGATGGAGAGTAATGAAGTAAACAGGATACATAAAAGAGAATTTTAAATCAAAGAGTAAAAATTAAAGCATATTTTACTTTGTACTTTAACTTTATATAAGCATTACAGTTTGTGTTTTAATGAATGAGTCAAATTGCCAGGATTTGTGCACATTTCAAAGAATTAAACTCTGTTTAACCTGTTTTTGAATGAATTTACAACCTCATACCTTCTGTCTACTCTTGAGTAGACAGAAGGTATGAGGTGAATACAAAGCAATATTGGGTGATGGCAGTTTTTGGGTGGCTTTTAGCAGCACCTTCATGTTTTTCTGTTTACAGGGTTCCTACAGGTTTCTACAAATTAAATTTAATACTTTTTAAGACTACTTAGAACAGAGTTTAATACCTATTTCACAGCCATACTCCTAGAATTTAGGAAAATTTATTAATTTGCTCCACCGCCCACGATTCCCACCGTTCCGAGTCGTTTATCACCAGGGGCTGCAAAGTTAGGGCCAACTGAATCCTAATTTCAGTATAAATTGTCGGGTTGGAACAGGTGGAACTCGGTAGACTAATGCTACTTTCTTTCTAGTTTGGACATTTCCCAAACACAATTAAACACAGTACAGCAAACATGTTTATGGAAACATAACTTAAGACCTTCCATATTAAATTTAATACCTTTTAAAGACTTTTTCAAGGTATTCTATGTAGATTTGTAAATTCAAGACTTTTAAGACTTTAAGATCCTGCGGGAACCTTGGTTTAATGGTTTTCTACCCAAGTTCCTAACTTTCCTATATAAGGTGCAGCTAAATGTGCTGCATCCAAACAACTCACCCATATTTTATTAAATTAACAGAAATAATTTTAACTTATTTTGTTTTTTAATAACCCAGTGTTTAGTCAATGTTAAACCCAATAAATGTTTAAGACCTGTCAAATTCATTTAAGGCCTAACATTTAGAACATAAAACTTTGCCAACAAACCACACAACAGCAAGACAACGTCAATGTTTCTTTCTTGAGTTAAAATAAAAGAATGTGTTGCAAGTAAGTTATAACCGATGACTAACCGATGACCAGTTTGCCCTGGATTTTCTCCAGGATGAAGCGGGCCTGGTTGGTGAGCTTGGCGCTTTCTGCCCCCAGCATACCGGCCAACCAGTCCTTCCTAAGCACGTAGTACTTCATCCTCAACTCAAAGAAGTCCTTCAGAACATCCTGCACGGACTCATACTTCCTCAAACTGCCCACGTGGTCAAACAGAACCTATGAGAGAAAATTAACACTGAGCTTATAGAGGCCATTTCTGTACAAAGACACCTTCAGTCACTTACTACAATTTCCGAGACATGTGTAAATGAGTGGGAGGTTTTACCATAGAGTTGCAGGTGAGGCTGTTTTGCAGTTTGAAGACTTTGTGGAGGCCGGCTGCTTCTGCCTCCCTCAGCTTCTCTTGTGTCATCTTCACCACAAAGCGGACTGTGCTGTCAGTGTGGTATTCCTTGTAGTCTGTGATCAGAGGGGGGACCTTCTCTGTGCCGTTCAACATTGACTCCAGCACATTCTCCTTGTAGGTCTAGAATACAGGATGTTTGATCAAATTACTCAAAGAGGAAAACCCCATGATCTGCAAAAGCCCTTACGTTAACAGGTGTCGTTTGATTCCACGACAAGGTTTTAGTGACTTGCCTGTGTCCAAGTCCTCACAGGCAACTCCGAGATCTCAATGGTGTTGGAGTCGATGATGGCCACTTCTCCGCTGATCATGTACTGGTTGTCATGCACCTCCTCAATTGTGCCTCTAAAGCCTTTGAAGTTTGGAAGCTTTGTGATCACAGAAACATGGAAAATGTTAATTAACTGTGGCTTCGCCGTTGTTCCTGTACGTCACGAACAAAGAGAATGACTGTCTGAAGGAGCCCTTTCAGTCCTCACCATGGGCAGAGGCTCGTCACCGCTGAGCATACGGTGGATGTTGTTGATGATCTCTCGTATGTCGTAGTTGGGGATTTTGCTGGCCCAGCCCGTGCCGATACCTTCAGTACCGTTCACCAGCACCGTGGGGATGATGGGCATGTACCACTCAGGCTCTACGCGCTGGTTGTCGTCATAGATGTACTTCAGCAGGTTGTCATCCACTTGTGGGAAAACAAGGCGAGCCAGAGAGCTGCAAGGACGAACAATTAAGGGGAAAATGGAAACCTGTTAATTCTATGGCAGTTTCCTTCACTCCGATGTGTGCAGGAAATGATTAGTTAAAGATAAAGCAGAGGTGTCTCAGAGGCTCTTCACCTGAGCATGGTGAAAATGTATCGAGGGCTGGCCGAGTCCTTCCCACCATGCAGCCTGGTTCCAAACTGACCCAGAGGCTGCAAGAAGTTCAGGTTGTTGCTTCCCACAAAATTCTGAGCCAAACCAATGATGGTCATCATCAGAGATGCCTAAAAAACAAGAGGTTTAGGAGATTAAATGAATAACATTAAAAATCTCACTGTAAATATGGTTCATCATGGTTCATTCATGATGGTTCATCACGAACAGCCAACATTAAGCTTCTACAACTGAATGGCATGTACTCATTGCAGTTTAAAGGTAAATAAATTTGCGTCTCACTTCTCCATGATGGTAGGCTGACATCTCAGCTACAGAACCAGCCAACTGGGCCACCTTCACCTCCCGCTTGTCATTCCTCTTGAAGCAACAGTACAGCACCTTCCTCTGTCCTGGTTTCAGACCTTACATACACAAAAACACACACAAGTTCACTTACAGAATGTTCAGTTCTTCTGCAAGTTTCAACAATTTAAATCCAAGACTCTTTAAGACTGTTTAAGGTCTAAAATTCAGAGAGTTGGATTTTTAGACTTTAAGGACTCGCTGAAAATCCTGAATAATACAAATTTATACCATTAGTCTTTCACGTACCATCAACCAGGCAGGGGATAGATCTCTCATTGTCAGAATTAGAGAACAGAACAAGCTCTTTGTTGACAAAGTCATTGTAGGAGAGGGACTTTGTGGACTGGCCGTACAGATAATCCTGTGGAGACGCAGCAAAACAAAGTCAAACTCAAGTTAAAAAAAAAACACAAAGTAGATAATGTTCACTATCTATTAGGACTTACCTCTGGCAGGTTGTGCTCCTTACGCTGGCGTCTGTCGGTCATGAATTTGGTCAGCCAATCTTTACGCTCGTCCACTTTCTTCTTGCTAAAGGCCTGTGACGAAAAAAACAAACAAAAAAAAACAAACAAACAAGAATCAGACAACAGTCTTCACTCTCAGACCTAAAGGTATTCTGCCCCATTGAATTACTATATCACATTAGCTTGAGTCTTACTAGGGTGATAGCTTCATCATCCTCAGGTCCAGAGTACTTGAATGGAATACGGTGTCTCTGCATATCAGAGAAGTACTCCTTGGCTTCCTGTGATGTGCTGGTTCCCAAACCTGGAGGGTTAAAGAACATCAAAGAACCCACATTAAATGCTGAACTACAATGAGAAGTACAAATATATCCACGGCATTGTCTAGTTATGAAGAACTGCTTACTTGCTCCTTATACTACCACACAGGGGTTTGCAACAAACCTTTGTAGTATTTGACTTTCCAAGATTTGTGGTTGGGCTGGCTCTCCTTCCATGCATTGAATTCAGGGATACTGTAGAAAGACAGCTGAGTTTTCTTGAACGATACCTGAGGAAAAGCACATTAAAGATGTCTGCTTTCACTTTGTGTCTTTGCATGATGCTTCTTTACAGTAGACTGGTCTCAACAGAGTATGCTGTCAAAATGCGAGAGGAAAGTGTTTCCTGCACTTGTCACCAGATGGCGTACTTGTACTCAAACTAAAATACCAACAATGTTTGTGTTGGTAGGTGACTTTCACATCATACAGAAAAACTCCACAGCTCATCACTTTTAGCATTTCCAAAAGACACACCTTTCAGATTGTCGAGCACAATAAAAGTTCCAAGCCATCAGCACATAGCTTCGGTTGTACACTGCGGTGTCTGTGACAGACGTCTGGGGACACTACGTACCTTGATGATAGGGGTGATGAACTCTTCCAGGAAGTTGTGGTGCAGCAACGACGGCCAGTTGTGGTGGATGAAGTTAATGAGCAGACCCTTAATGTGAGAGCCATCTTGATCCTGTCACAATCAGACAATACAGTCAAGTCATGTCCATGTAAAGTAAAACGAGCCTTTTCCCCCACCATTATGACATGAGTGAACCCCTGTACCTGATCTGTCATGATCATGATCTTGCCATAACGGAGGCTCTTGAGGGATTCTGGGTCGCTGTAGTTCTTTTTGTACTGGAGTCCCAGGATTTTAATGATGTTGTTTATCTCAGCATTCTCCATAATCTAAAAAGAAAAATAATACATTTTCACTTTAAGCTGATTATAAACATTTTTATTTTACATAGATGGTAAAACAAATACAGAGACAATCATAAAGTGACTGATGAAGTAACAGTAAAACTATTTAATATTTATGCCGTCATTTTCCTCAATTATTTATTAAAAAATTATGTTGCTAGTGTAAAGATTGAGCCATTTGAAGGTTATTACATATGACCTGGAGGTTACTACCCACACCTCATTTAGAGCTAGGAAAAATACATTATTATAATTATTTATTTATTTACTTACATTAAATAAGTGTGGCCAATATCAGATCCCATTATGAACTGCTCACAGTCCTCAAATGAACAGTGGATTAAATCCGTAGTTTTTCATTTGCTTAAAAAAGTATTAACAGCACACTGCAAATGTTCCAATACAAGTAAAATTTGTATTTTTCACAACTTCTTTTAAAGCAAAAATATGTACATATTATTGAGTAATGTCCCTGTCTACTTTACCGTTATGTTTTTTTAATGGATATTATTGCTGCATTAATATGAATCATTAGCCTCATAGCATAATTACCTAAGTCATATTTATGGACAAATTATAATAATATCTGCGTAACTTTACTGTAACACTGTTGATTATCTTATCATAATTGGCTATGAAATGAAAAATATATGACTTAGACAATTATGTTATGAGGCTAATGTGATGTTACATTTCACAGCTGTGCTAGTTTGAGGTTGAGCTCATTTGAACTACTTTAATGCATATCTGTGACTCCACACAGTGAAGGGTTGTGACAAATCTCAATCTACAGTGACATCAAGGTCTGATGAATTTTGATTCAGCTGTTCAGACTTAAGTCATATTGGAACATATCAGATCTGTATCTGATTTAGGACCATATAGAGAAGTGGCCAAAATGAGATTCCAAGTGAATTGTGCTGCTCACACTGTCATGAAAAAAAGATATAAGTCAAATAGAAAAGAGATTTGGGATCCGTTTGTCTGCAGTCTGAAGGCAGCCTCCTGCCGATCTCCAGTCTAAAGTGCAATTAAGTCTAGTTTCAAATGCCAAATGCTGTTAGGTCTAACCTGTTTGTGGGAAGCTTCCCGGACGTTGAGCATTTTTCCCCGGAGAGGGAAGACGCCATAGCGGTCCCTGCCAACCACACCCAGTCCAGACACAGCCAGAGTCTTGGCTGAGTCTCCCTCAGTGAGGATGAGTGTGCAGCCTATGGAGTTCTTCCCACCTGACAGAACACATGGTTATCACAGGATATTTATCACTCACCATATTTTTTTTTTTTTGATAAACCAAACCGAAACAAAACAAAAAAAGTACCTGCATCATTGGCATCATCCAGTTTGGGCACCCCCTTGATCTTTGAGTGTTTGACGGCCGAGCACTTCTTGTTGAGCTGCGACTGAGCCTTGAACTTCACCCAGTTCATGATACTCTCCACAATCCCACTGGATGTGGCCTACAGGTAACAGAAAACGAATTGGTGAGCTCAGCTTGATTAAAGTTTTGAGAGGGCGACAGCAATGGCGGTGGGTTTTCAATCAGTACCTGTTTAATGAACTTTTCGCTGAGAAGACACTTGGAGCCGAAGCTCTTCTGCTGCAGTGTCATGTTCTCTTTGGTCTGCGAGTCGAAGGTGGGGTTCTCGATCAGGCAGTTAACAAACAGCCACATATGGTTTTTCACCTAGATGAAAACAGAGGAAACATTTGGAAGATTGACCCTCTGGTGGTCATTATGTGAGCAGAATGCCACCACAACATAATCGAAGGTCTTTGTTTGCTGAGCGGTAACTACCTGAAAAGGCTTGACAACAACTCCGGCTTTGTTTTTCTTCTTCACCACGTCGATGAGCTTGCCAACCACCTGGTCAGCCACATAGTCAGCGTGCCTCCCTCCCTAGGTACAGTGGACAAACATAAGATCCAATTTAAAACCAAAAATAAAAAAAATGTTATAAGTCTTAATCATAGTGACACAAAGTGGCTGGGAGAGCAGCCAAACCTGTACTCAGCTGCCAAAAAACCCTTGTGTGCTGCTTCAGTCAGCCTTAAAATGCTTTATGGCTGCTCTAAGATTTACATTTAAACAGGGCTGACAAAAATAATGCAAAATGTAAATTGGCACTCAGTATTCCAACAGACTAATTACAAAATGCATTCATTCTGTATGGAGGTCACGACCCACACTCATTCACCACTCACTTTGTTACACACAAATACATTAAATGCACTTTCGTTGATTTTATACCTTAGTTGTGGCAATGCTGTTGACAAAGCTGACTTGCTGGAAACCCTTCTCACTCATGGTCAGGCAGACCTCCCAACGGTCGTTGACAACCTCATGGACCACTTTGAGGGGTTCGCCAAGTTCGTCCACTTTGTCCTGGACATACATGTCCACGTAGCTACGGAAACCTGTTATCTAGAGTAGAACAGAGGTTTACTTAGACTTTATCAGAACACTAGATCAGTGTATTAATGCCACTGCAGATTATTTAATGTTTGTCTTGAATTATTCATACTCAGTTTTAGGGATTTAAGAACATATCGATACCCTTGTGCATTGATATTGTGTCATTAATTCTCAAAAACACTATTCATCTTTAAGTACTTTGCTCAGATTGCACAAAATATTGCACTGTGATGTGAGATGTCACAGACTGAACTAAATTAAAATACAGATGCATACAATATTAACAACTCAGTTTGTCTCAAAAGCATCAAACTTAGTATAGCAATACCATGAAATATACTTAATAGTAGTAGAAAACTACTAGTAATAGTATATACAGTATTGTAGCATTTATTTCTAGGTTTGTGTCAAAATTGTGGTTGTAAATCCAATTCGAGTGTGTGTAAAGGACAACTAAAACCCATATACATTTAAAAAATTTGACCTATTAAAAGTACTATTAGCAAGTAGCAAAAAGGCAATAACGAGGAAGTGGCTGAGTACTGAGTGTCCAACAATTTCAGATTGGATAGAAATAGTTGAAGAAATTCATAAGATGGAAAGACTAACATTTTCTTTGAGACATGAAACCGAGAAAGGTGACAGACATTGGGAGAAGTGGAGAGGTTATTTAGATCAGAGATGATTTGATGGACATATAGAAACCCCGAATCCAATCCACTAACCCATCAACTGCTTGTTTTGTTTTTGATTGATGATTGACATTTCATTGTGCTGTAGATGACCCTTTCTGTTGTGCCTGTCCTGTGTATGTTTTTACCTTATGTTTCTGTTCTGTTCTCGGTTATTATAATTGCAAAAAACAATAAAAGACAAAGTATAAAAAAAAAATAAAAATTGGAGGTAATAAATTGATAACAAATGGACACAAAATATGCAAAAAGTGACGACGCAGCAGTAACTTACCGGCAGCCTCTTGCCATTAAAGAACACACGGACACCTTTGGATGATCCAGCGATATCATAAGCCCTGCGGGTCATCAGAGCCACTATGTCTTTGTCCAGGGTGCTCATCTTGAACTTGGGCAGGTCTGGTCGGAAGGTAATGCAAGTGTACTCATCTCCATCGAAGCCTTTGATGTTGGCATCTCCTGCCCTGCCCATGTTATCGTACCAGGTCTGGGGAAAACATGGCCACAGTGTAAGCTTACATTTTTCTCTTAAAGGTAGAGGTGAATCATGTGGATAAAAGATTTCAGTCCTCTTCTCACCTGCTTAAAGGACTTCTTTGAGTCTTTACAAGCAGTCTCCACGGTGAACTTGGTGCTGAAAATGTTGCAAAGCTTGGCACCATATCCATTACGCCCACCTGAAGAACAAATATTGTACAAATATAAGACCCAGGTCATGGAAAAAGAAAGATTTTTTTAAACAAATCCAACAATAAATCTTACCAGTGACTTTCTTCTCGTCATCATCATAATTACTGGAGGTGAGGAGCTGTCCAAAGATGAGGGCAGGCACATACACCTTCTCCACCTTATGCTGCACCACAGGAATTCCTTTCCCATTATTCCACACAGAAATGGTGTTGTTTTCGCTGAAAGAAATACCATCAAACATCAACCATTTAAAAGCTAAGGGTCATGATATTAAGATAAATTGATCTTAATTAATAGCGATGTTATACTCACACATCAATGTTGACCTTGATGCAAGACATGCTCTTGTCCCTCTGTTTATTGTCAGCTGCATTTACTGGAAGAGAAGAAAAACAAATTGCATTAATAGCGTAGAATACTATCATGAGTTGACAACGTGTTTTTTTTTTTTTTTGCATCATCTAAAATAATGACAGGAGTGTACTCACCAAGAATCTCATCAAAAATTTTGTAAAGTCCAGGAACAAATGTCACATCGCGGCAGTTCAGTCCCACATTCTCATCATATACCCACATTTGCTAAAGGAAAAAGTAAATGAATACAAAGATAAAACATACATTTGTTAGAGATGATTGATCGATGTATTTTTTTTTTCCAAAACACAAAACATCCTACATTTCTGCACTGCCACAGAGAGCTCAAATTTACCCAGGCTCTTAAAAATCAATAAAGGTTAGCTGTGCGGTCATCAATTTCTAAGACACAGACACCGCTGTGTGATTTCTTACTTGGGTAACAGGCTCTACAGAGCCAATGTAGGAGTCCGGACGGAGCAGAATGTGCTCCAATTGAGTCTTCTTCTGATAGATCCTCTCCACCGACAGCCGCTTGGGATCTTTCTTTGTTTTTTCCAGTGGCTTGTTTTCCAAGACATGTTGCTGTAAGACACAGATACTTTGTGATATCTTTTGCATTTTAGTGAGGTGTATGGGGAGTATCCTGTGTGTTTATATGTGCAATACCACATACATTGCTGTAAAGTGATTTTTTTTTTGTAGTAGTTCTGACCAATATAGGTCAGTTGTTCTGACCACACTGTAGACATTTTAGCTAAATGATGTAAACCTAAATGTAACGTCCACATGCATCAGTCTGCTAAGCTTTATGTTCAGTTATGTTTAGTCAAATTAAGGTCTGGGTTGTGGATAAATGGGCAAATGTGGGTTTATATAGGAATATGATTATTGGATTGATTTAAATTAATCTGCTCTTTGTCACGAGGTGAATACACGTATAAAGTTAAAAGGTCAAGTCAGGTTCAAACTCCAATTTTAGCCTATTTTATGGATTATAAGGGCATATATTTGCAAAATTGACATTTTAGGACTCGTTTGTGACCTGTAGACGCACAAAACTTTAGTGAAAAGTGTCGTGTAATGTTCATCATATTTAACAGTTGTTTTGATAAGACAACAACATTGAGCTAAGTATAGTTTAATGTTGAAAATATCTAGTTAGTTAATAAATCTCACTACCACCTCGTTGCCCTACTGCATGTGTTTTGGCCAGGGCAAATTTTCCGTTCCAAAATGCCTTATTTTCGGGGATGGATGGATTGATGGGTACGTTAAATGGCATAAACGACAGTAATGTTGAACTAAACAATGTTAATTAGCTAGCTAATGTTTACCATTCTCTGTTCACTGTGTTATTGCTAATTAGTGCGAATGTTAAGTTAGCATAGCTTCGGTAGTCGTGAATATCGAAGTGTTAACGTTACCTTAAGTGGTTCAGCCATTCTTCTCGTGTTTACTAAGAAACCCTGGTGCTTTCAATACCGACGTGTTAAGATGTTTTGGTTTTTATACTAGTAAATAGACTTCTAACCAACTCTAATGACGAAACGGTATGTGAATCTGCCGCCAGTTTAAAAATTTGAACCTTAGCGGAAGCCCGTTCCGCCAGCTTTGTTAACAAATCAAACAACGCAGGCTAATGCCTTTGTCCAATGGGAGACTTAAGTATGTCCTTTTTCAAACTGTCAACCAATCAACCATGTGTTAGGTATTAAAGGCCGCCTTTTTTCCGGCTATTGACCAATCAGCTTCTGATATTAGAAAAAAAACTGATTTTTTTTTTTTTTATAGGGATGTGAACTGAAACATCATAAAAACTTTTTTAGACTGCCTCGCAAAAATGTACGTTGACGACCTATGTGTAAAATAGCCCAATAAATTATTTTTTTTCTCTGCAGTCTACTTTGATTCATTATTTCATTTCAATAACAAGTTGATGAAAACCAATGTAACCGTTCACTGTTGAAATCAACATAAAAATACTGTACTATAAACTTACACTATTAGTTACAGTATGGCACAGTTTTCTGGTATAGGGGTTTCAGTTTCAGCTTGCCATTTTTCTTTTAAGGTTACAATTGTAAAATTATAAAAATGCACAGTAATTAAAATTCTGTGTTTAGGTTTACTTAGCAATCCGATCCTCTTTTCTGTGCTCTTATAAAGAACAGCTTGGTACAGCACTTGTCAGCCTTTGCTAATTCTTACATGCTGAGAGGTGGATTATCCTACAGGATTTACAAAACTTGGGGAAAACACTAATATTCACTGCTGCATAATTCATTTGGAGCCTGAGCTGACTTACTCAACACCTGTGCATATTGGACTTATTTGCATCTTTGCAATACCTCATCTAATAACATGCAATGTTTATAGAAAAGAGTTGAGAATATCTCGATTACAACCACACATAACAAAGCTCCAATAACTTCACATTTTAACTTAATAATTTAAGAGATATCAATAAATTCTCTGTAGTAGATGCATACCGTCCATATTCTGTATCAAACTGTTGTCAAAGGTGGAGAAGTTTTCCAAGGTCCATTTTCTTTGAATTCCTTCATAATTGTAAATGTTATTGATCAGTTTGGATACTTAAAGTACCAGTAATCACTGCCATTTGCAATGCAAAATTAGACTTGGAAGAAAGTGCTCTCTAATGTTTTATCGATGCATGTTGCTTTATTCTCTCTGTCCCTCTCTTTCCCTTAATCCCTCTAATGTCACACACAAAATGAGTACAGCTAAAAGCTATGTTGTGGTTAATGGGTTCACTTGCTTTGCATGTGTGTGCCTAGTTTGGCAGCAAGCTCAGCTTTTCTCTTGAAGCTGTGTTCAGATGATGATAAAAAAGATTCAGAAGAGCAGGATTATCGAACCTCAGAGAAAATACGTTTTTTTTTAAAGCTTTTACATCCCCTTTCTGGTGCCTAGAAGTCAGTGGAGATGCATCTGATTTATCTTCTGTTGTTCTTATCTGTCCTACTATGTTGCTTCCTCATCTGACTCGGGCATCATGATAATAAGAAGGCAGAGGAGCTTGAGCTTTGGTCCATTGGATGTAATGTAGTCCATGTACACAAATACACCCACATGAATAAACCTCCAAAGACATATCACTGTTAAATTTTTCTTCAGCCAGAAGGAAATTATCGGTCTTTGTCATAAAAGAGTGAGTCAGCTCATATTTTTATGCTCAGCAACAATAAGAAACATTATGTGTTTTGATTTCTCTGAGCCTAACAAATATCAAGGGAAGAAATGTCATTTGTACAGACAGAGTTTGTAAAAACACGACAAAGAGTTCATTTGTAAGTACTGCTTTGGTCTGATGTAGGCGTATTGTTAAGTTATAAGCTAATTGCCGCCTAGTGTATTTCCCTGGTGAATATAAAATTGGTATTGATCATCATCTTATCTCTACTGTGTCTTTTCTAACATTTAATAATTTATGTTCAAGTTAAAGCCTTAGAACCAAAGCAACAGACATGAAATTTCACCAAATTTACAAGGACACCAATCTAGTAATAAAATTTTACATGGATGACAGCATATGTAATGAACATAGCAAAAATATACTTTGATTTGTTACAAAAAATAAAAACTAACAAACAAAAATGAATTGACTTCAAAAAAATATCAAAATTGAAATGAATAGTTTTAGCATTAATATTCAATTCAGTTTTAATATGAAACAGACATCTTTATGAAGCAACAATTGAGAAGCAACAATTCCTTGTGTTAAAAATATTATCACATCAAAATCCTCACATCAAATTAGTTCACTGAATGTTCTTGCTGAAGTAATCATTTGAGTCGCTTAATCTGGGTGGTTGAAAAGATGCACAGATGTCTCAGTAATAGAAAAAAAAACATGATTAATGTTAAAGTTAATAATAAGTTACTGATCTCATTGCACTTTGGTGTCAGTTGATTCAGTGTGTTTGGTAGGTTTTTTTTTAACTTAGTAACTCTAAACTGATTTATTTCTCATTCGTGTCCATTTAGCAGTAAAAAGAGCTCATCAAAAGTTTTAATTTGATATATACATCACTGTGTCCCATCTGGTTCTCATCCCTCAAAAAGAACCATAGAAAACTCAAGTAGAAACAAAAAAGGGGTTTTCCCACGTATACTGTATATCTTCAACAGTTAAGTGTTACAGTTCTTGGTCTGTAAAACCCTCACACACACACTTTGTCTTTAACACTGGCAGATATTCTGAAATAGGGAATTCTAAGTACTTAGCATCTAAAAATAACCCCTCCCATCTGAAGTCGCTGCAAGACGTTAGCAGCAAAGCAGACACCGATGCTCTCAGTACCACCTGCTTTCATGCTTATTTATTGATGACCCCTGTGTTTTCTGAGGCCTGATGCAGCTTTGCTTGTTGGAGAGGCAGGTGGGTGGGACTGGATGTGTCACAGATCTGTTGATCGCTGTCTAAAGGGAGTTCTTACTGCAGTTTGATGTCCTGTGTCAAATGAGGATAGTGCTGTTTTTCATACTACTGGGGTGACAGGTAAACAACTGGTGCTTCCAACTGAGTTCTTGACAGGTATGTGATAGTGTGGTACAATAAAGAACTTGGATTCTGAAAATAAAATAACATGCTGTGCACTGATACCCCTCGGCCACAAAGGACAGAGACGGATGGACAGACGGACAGATGACAAAACTATTATAATACCCCTTCAGCTCTTGATGCTAACATGACAATCTTGCAGAACATGATGCATTGCTATAGATTAAACTGCTAGCAGTGCATAATGTACGTCAACAGAGTCACCTTTTCATGAGCTCAGAGGCATGTTTTCAGTTTTGTGACGATGCACTTTCCATTTAAGAGGGTTTCCAAAAAACTGATTTGATTCAGGAAGGAGAATTCTCTGAGCCTGTAAGAGAACACACCATCTGTCAGTTTATCAGAAACATCTAAAAACAACAAACATGTATATGAGGTTTTCACTGAACAGGAAGGGGATGATTATAATCTGAAAGGCAACTGAAGCCATCTGACAAATACCGGGGCGTAAAAAGTAACTTTTTTATTTTTTTTTTACCTGTCCTTGTTTTTGTCTGTAGCACTCTGAGATTCCCTGAATGAAAAGTGCATTACAAATAAAATTTATTATTATTGTTATTATTATTATTATAACATGCTGCACACTTTTAATACCCCTGGTCAAATATAGTGTAAGATTCTGTTGAAAGTTACTGCCCTATAATTTACATTAGATTGTCTCTGTGTAAATTTGATTCGGAAATCTCAATGCATTCTTCTGATAATACGATTACATTGTTGAAAGGACATGTTGCCATTTGACCTTGAACAAGGAGGTCAAGGTGACCTATTTTCAATAGCTTTCTGCTCCATGCCAAGATGCATCCACAGTATAAATTTGGTGCAGATATGTCAATGCATTCTTCAGATAATGTGATTACATTGTTGAATGGACAGATGGACAGACAGACAGACGGGCGGACAGACGGACGGACAGACGGAAGGACAGACGGCAAAACGATTATAATACCCCTTCGGCTCTTGATGCTAACATGACAGTCTTGTAGAACATCATGCATTGGTATAGATTAAACTGCTAACAGTGCATAATGTACTTCAACAGAGTCACCTGTTCATGAGCTCAGAGGGAGTAACATTATGCATCCCTGAGATGTAGCGGAGTCCAAGTTAAACATTGGGTTGCAGATGAGTGTTTCCTGTGGAATGTTCTCCATTGTCAGTCTGTGTTTGCTTGAATTCATCCCAATATTTCTGATGACATGTTTCCTGGCACAAACTAGTCCCCATTTTCCTGTTCGATGACCAGCAGGAAGTAGAGCGCAGAGCAAAGCATAATTGTGTGTAACTGCAATGAAAAACACTCAACTATGAAATTATTATGAAAAATTCCCTCTACACTTGTTCTGCAAAATGAATGATTGCTTCATTAATCATTGATTTAAAGTCACTTCTACATAAAATTCTGCATGAAAGAAAGCTTTTACCCACAGTCTTATTTTTTTTAGGGTTTTCGTTTTGACCATCAGATTTCCAGCAGTGTCCAGAGTTTGACCTTTAAGGCGAACACCCCTCCCTGGCTGTCATTGTGAACACGTCTGAAAGACACAATGAAGGACTGGGAATTATTAATTACTTTTAAAGGGCAGGTGAAAAAAGTTTCCAAAACTGTGTTGCAACCTGTGTTGGCAAGCAACGGCAACAACTTAACATTTACAAAAGCTGCAATCAGAGATGCCACGTTGTCGCTCACTCACGCAACCTTTAAGCGAGGTTTTCCATGAGGTGTTTCACAAAAATAACAGCGATGCATTTGCTGTGAAATGTGCGCTGTGAAGATTTTATTCATCAAGGTCATAACTATAATGGATTCAGCAAAGAAAGCAGATTAACCAGTCTTATCATCTGGCAAAATGAAATATACAAGACCTGAATTGAGATAAGACCTGATGTCGTTGCTGTGCATCAGTCACTTTCAGACTCCATTTGATTCCCTGTTTATTCTGTCAGCTCTGACTTCACCAATGCTGACTCCATGCATTAAAACTGCTTCTAAACAGCAGCTCTCAACCTGCCTCTGACCCCTCAATACAAAGCCACATTTATACTCACCGCCTCTCAAGTTCAACTTTATTATCCATTCAAGGTAAAGAGAAAAGAAGGAACGAGTACACATAATGTAAGTCTCCCTTAGGCTGGACAGAATCCAAAAAACTAAATGAGGGATAAAAAGTGTGTTTATGACACTGAGATGTAGCCTTAACTGTTGATATGGAAATCTAGCTTAAAAAAATGAAGCTAATACACAATGCAGGTTTCAGATTAGGCCTTGTGATTTTCCCAGTTAATAGAAACACTGTAAAAAGGGAGGCTTGGTTGAATTATAACTTCACTAAATAAAAACATTTGCTTCATAAAACAGACTCAAGGTAGCTTTAACAATAAGTTGAATTTAGCATATTCAAGTCTTTTACTGACAAATTTTAACGAGTTAAATAAAAGAAAATATAATGCACAGTAGATGTCAATGATGGATTGGATTTATTTGATTTATTTTTAAAGGACTCATTTCAATCCTTTAC
>JAPQRQ010000012.1:8420432-8436857 GCA_037367365.1 Apogon talboti
GGATAGGCTCCAAGCGACCCCCGCGACCCTAGTGAGGATTAAGCGGGTTCAGAAGATGACTGACTGACTGACTGAATGAATCTACGTGGACAAACTGGGTTCAGAAACCAGGTGTCGTAAGAAGGGAATGAGCTCCAAACGATTATAAAGCTATAATTATTTATTCCATTTTTAAAAGGATGTAGCTTATGGAAGCCTATTGCTGCCACTGTGTTGGTAAAATAATCCTGCAAATCAAAATCATTAAGTACTTGTCATTATGTCAAAATTTTAAGGTAAGATCATGTAAAAATAATCAATTACCGTGGATTTTTCTGATGAAAAACAAGTTAACTGCTTTTATATTATCAAAAGTTATAATAGTTGTATTATGGTCTATATTTGTTGTTTTTATTTTGCCACACTGCGCAGCTTCACAACACCAAGACGAAATTCCATCTAAATGGAAGCAACAATAAAACACAGGGAGAAAAAAAAGATCCTTGGTTGAGTATGTTTCTGCATCACATACAGCAAATGTAACAGAACAAAAGCAGTCTTGTAAAAAAGACACAAGACAAAAAATGTCAATAAAGTAAAAAAAAATTAATTATATGGAAACACTGGAAGGACAGAACATGGTGGAGACAATGATGGAAAAGTAAAACTAAACAAAAATGACAGAAACACATATTATTTAATTGGATTCAGAAAAAACACCCACTGAAACCTAATAGTATACTGATTTATTATTTTTTTTTGTCAGTGCTGAAGCTCAAACCAAACTGAAAGGAAATATCAACAGTTTTATGGATATTTGGCAGCTTTCAATGGATTACATGTGACATATAGTTGAGATTATCCAGAAATGAAAGGGTACGTTTGATGAAGGAATTTAGTTAGCATATTTACAAAATCAATATTAGTTTTATTAATTCACTTTTGCGCTCAGTTGTGTATTTTCATTTTATTTCTTTTTCTTTTTTTCTTTTTACCCCTTTGCTCATGCAAAAGCAAACGACACACAAACAACATGTGAGATGCAGCAAAATGAAGAAATGAGGATGTAAAAGACATGGAAATCACATTAAGGCAGTGAACAAGACGGAAACGACATAATGTAACAAGATGGAAAAGATGAGAAACAACAGAAGAAACAACATAAAAACATCCTGAAAACACCAACACTGACAGGACCGGAAAAAGAAAAAGTTGATTATTTTCAGTGTTTTGATTTTAACATTTCATTTGACATAAATATGGTTTAATAGAGTTCAAATTATATCAGTGTGACATTAGATTAAATTAGCTTTACATAAAAAACAGACACTAGTCAAGTCCCAAAGACTTTATATTTACATTTATAGTTTGCAATCATTTCAGAATCTGGACTTTTTCTACTTTTACTGCACTTGTGTCAGTATTTATGTTTTTATACATTAGAATGTTGACACTAATGCATTAACTAAGAGAATACTTGGCACAAATAAGCTTCCATATATTCATAGGTATGTGAAAATGTTACCTTTATGTGTTTAAACTGTATTGATTGTGTGTATTTTATAAGGAGATGCTTGTGCAGTAAGTTGTCAAAATTTCCCGATCTATTAATAAAAACCACAGTCACTCACTCTTCATTGTGATGGAGTGATGGAAAACACAGAGGATAATCACAGACAAATCACAAGAACAGAAAACTACAGTTTCCTCACTAAAAAAATACACACTAACTTCAGAAATCAACGCAGATGAGTTTCAATTTCTATTTTCCTATCTCACAGATGACAGAGGAAATGCCTGCTTCCTGTAGTTCCCTCTTATTTGACATGTCCAGACAAATGGCTTTAACCAGCAGCTGTGTTACATCACAGAACAAGAACTGAAACTCTTAGAATTGCAATGTCACACAGCAAAAAGCTTTTATCATATAGTTCTGTATTATTTTATACTTCTGGTAAAATAAAACACACTGAAAAAAATCTTAATCTATGTTGTATTATTTTTGTTCCATTCTGTTTTTCTGATTTAAAATGTTTATATTGACTCTTTCAAAATAAAAGTAGGTAAAATTGGCTCTTCAATACGCTCAATGTAAAATCTAATATTTAATTATGAGCAATTATTTGTTTATTCGAGTGAAGTTGTTTTCTAATAATCGCTGGACTCTGAATGTGAATTTCATAGAAAGTGGGATTTCGTCAGAGGAGGGATGATGGGAAATCCCAAAATATCTACACAGGGCATGTATATATACCTTCACCACTTTAAGTGTCTTCTATAAATCTTGTCCACTTGAGGTCAATACTTCAAGACAAGCCCCGGCAGAGCTCATGAACATCCTGATTGGTGAGTAGGGAGGCAGGGCTTGTGGAAATGCTGCTTCCTCTCCTCACAGAGGCAGTAGAGACTCTGAAGGAGGAGCAGGGACTGAAACACAGTGGAGATCTGAGCCTTTAGAGTCTGGATCTATGTCAGGGAGGAGGAGGAGGAGGAGGAGGAGGTGGTGGGTTTTAACTTTAGACTCTGCTTTCTATGTTTGCATACTGTAGTTACTTTAGGGAAGAGGTTTCACTTTACAGCTAATATTCTCAACTCACTCCAGCTATTTTAGCTTTATGTGTGTGTGTGTGTGTGTGTGTGTAAGGGTGTGTGTGTGTGTGTATGGGTGGGGTGGGGGTAGGGGGGACCTGCCCAGTCACTGCTGCAGCAGAAAGAGGAGGTGCTGCGGAAGGATCTGCCTGTTTGTTGACCTGTTGTTCCACACCTGGATGCACCATACTGGGATTGTTCTGATGCATTGATTTTTTTTTCTCTCTCTCTCTCCCCTCCTTACCCTTGTTGCAGTTTTCGTTATTCCCTACTACATGGCCACCGTCGCCCGTTGCGCACCTCTCCCCAGCGCACAGAGCGCACTTGTTGCGGATTCGCAGTTTCAGCAGAGCGTGCAGTGGTGCCACAGTTTAGTCCAAAAGATCCTGCTCTCCATCCCCGAAACGCACAAATCCTGCATTCACACAGAGGTAAGACACATCCGCGGGGCTGATTCTGCTTTTACTGCGTAAAAAAAGACGCATGACATGGCACTGAGTCCCATAGAAACGCCATGTTCGTATTTTAACTGGATTACTGATTATTGTTTAATGTTTTTGGTCTAAGATGCAAATAATGTGCTGCATATTTCTGAGCACGAATGTCAGTGGCTGATCTAATCTAGTCTTTCGTCTACAGACACTTCAGCTGAACTCAACAGAAAACGCAAAGCTTGAGATTATGGCGTCAAATATTGGATTCCCCTCTGCGCCTGCAGTCAGGGTTGTGTCAGAAAACTTCACTGTGGTAAGAATCATCAAAATAAATTAAAATGTGACCACCCTTTTCTATATATGAGTTGCAGTGTCTTTATATTTAGGTTGAAAAGTCTATATACAGTTGGTGTTGCTTGTCAAATAGTGAGCCCATATTGAAAACTTTAGACCTGTCACTTGCCAGAATGTAACCACTCACTATTTATAACATTTCAATTGGCATATTGAATGAAATGGTAGTAACTAGTGACAAATAAAGAGACAAGACGAAGGAAAAAGTGCAGCAGCCAAAGAGTATTGCATTAAAATTAGGGATCACTATTTGGCAAGGAACAAGTTACTGTTCTGTCATGTATCAGCTGTTTCATCTCAATAACTTCCTTATCAGTCATTTGTAAGTTCTCTTTGAGCATAATTTTTAACCCATAAGGACCCAGTGTGACATTTGTGGCAGTTCCCAAATGGATTTTTCTCTATATTTAACTGTCCTTAAGTGATTTATCACCATTTATTGTAATATTATCTTCTGTATTTTGTGTTTTTTTGAGTAAAAATCAGGTATTTTCCAATATTTAATATGCTAATCATGTAGATGTTCATAAAAGCTGAGTAAAATTGAGGATTATAATATCAAAAATAGAGAAAACTGAAGAAAAAGTGACTTTTTCAGCAAAATCTATCATTAACTGAATAGGAACCAACTGTCTCCATCTACTGTTACTGATTAAACTCCATGGGTTTTACTGGTGAATCACTGTTGTAGAAGATGACTGTGTTCCATGCTCAGATGGGTAATATCTGATGACCATGAAAAGATGATATTTTACACCAATTATTAGCAGATCAACAGAGATTAAACATTTTCTATCAGTAGATGATTTTGGCAGATGGTGGATGTTTGGGTCTTTATGGGTTAAAGTCAAATGCTGTCATGGCGTCTTTAATAATAGAATAAAAGAAGTGACTGGTATCCTCTTGTTGTCATCCATCAGGAGACCAGTTTGACCCGGATGTCTGAGGGTCTTCAGCTGCACCGAGACCTGCTGACGTCTGTCTCACCTCGGCTCAGTAACACAGACAAAGTGGCCGAGTTAATGGCCGACATCAAGGACCTGGTGATTCATGTCAACAAGGTAGACGATCAGGATTCGACTTATTAACTCACGAACGGTTTCCACTAATGTTCCTTTGAACAGATTTATAATGTGTTGTCTGTTGCGTCGTGCAGATGCTGAAAATGGTCCGAACTGAAGCTGCAGCCCAGCCCACGTCCACTCCTGTGGATTTGCGAATGCCAGGGGAATATGAAGTTCAGGTGGCGGCCCACCTCACTCTGGTTCAGCTCCAGACGTTTGGCCAGGACATGGTGCGCAGCCTGAGGAGTATGGAACAGAATGAAGAAAGGGAGGCAGATAGTTGACCACAAACAGACTGAGCTGTTTTAGTTATGATTTTTTGGGGTGTGTACGTGCTTTGTCATGACGACAGGCTGGACAGAGTAGACAGGGAGGACAGGGTTTGGAAAGAGGGGACGACATGGAGCAGACCACCTGAACCGGAGTCAAAACCAGGTCTCACCAGGCCCACCGGGGCACCCACAGCCTGCTTTAGACATGTCAAAAGTACCTCATTGGCTTGTTCTTTTATTGTTTTTATTATCTATTTATTAATATGGCATCTATTTATTAATTTCGTTTAAACCTATTTCATATTTATGTATTTATTTATATATTTATTTAGGTTGAATGTTAGTGATAAAGATCAATGTCCTTCAGCTTTGGCAACTTGTGTTTTAACAAAGGCCTGCTGACGCATTATTTTTTTATGTTTATTTTATAGAACTACAATGTATTTAGCTCACATTAATGACTGATATGTACAGTAGTCCTGAGGGTCAAAACAAAACAATACAGATGACAAAACTTTTCAAGGTTATGTATTGTTCTGTGGAAAGTTTTGACCCTCAGGGGCCACTGTACATGAATGTAATAAAACTGTCCAAAGTGTAAACCTTTCTTTTTTTTTTCATATTTCCGTTTTAGTACATTATTTTTCTATGAAATGTGCAGATTATTTCCTCTGCCCTCTGTCAATAAAGACTTTTTCCCCAGGACAGTACAGGTGTTTCTGTGGGTCTGTCTCCTGCCTTGGGTCACATGCATGCATGACCTTGTAGATCAGGGGTGGGCAATCCTGGTCCTGGAGGGCCGGTGTCCTGCATGTTTTAGATATTTCCCTCTTCCAGCACACCTGGACGCCATTACGTCATTATCAGGCTTCTGCAGAGCTTGGAGATGAGCTGATCATTAATTGAACCAGGTGTGCTTGAAGAGGGAAATATCTAAAACATGCAGGACACCGGCCCTGGAGGACCAGGATTGTCCACCCCTGTTGTAGATCATTCATGCATCTCATGAATAAAATCATTCCTGAAATTCCAGCCGGGCTAAAACCGTTAGAGAAGTGCAACTAAAAGTGAAATAGAGGTGTCATAGTGGCGCTTCCTCTGTGAGGAAGTGTGGCAAGGGCTGGCGGATGACCAGGAGGATCATCATTGACAGGATTGGTCCAAAGTCCCCGGCAGCGTCATGTGTTCACCTCAGAGACATGTGACCATTCAACTGACTATGACGACGGTTGGTTGAAAAAAAAAAACAAAAACCTGACAGTATGAGTCAGTAAAACACTGGTAAGAAACAAAATAACAGACGGTTTTCATAATGGGGTGTTTTATTTTAAAACATTTACAGTTTTCTTCAAGTAAGAAAAAGAACATGTAGAAAACACACAATAGCAAAACAACATCAACGCAAATAGTAATTCAATCGGGTTAGTATCTCTCATCTGTACTTGATCCGGCTGAGCTGTTGGAGGGTCAGCTGGCTGCGGTGGTAAGTTTAGAGTGGCTTCACAGAGCAGAGATGGCTTTGGCAGCGACTCTCCTTCCCAGCGGCAGCGTCAGATCAGTGATGGCCAGGACCACTTTAGGTTTGGCAAGAGCAGGAAGCTTCACCAGCTCCGAGACCTGGACGCACAGAGAGAGCGGCATGTTTTTATTTTTACTGCAGCTTCATGTCACCCAAAGGATTAAGAAGTGTAGGCATGATTTGTCAGATCTGTCGACTATAATGGAGAATCAGCTGTGACACGTCCCACTGGGGTCGAAACTAGGACTGTGAAGACAGAGTTCGTGGTTTGGCTGTTTTCATGTTTGCTTTTTTGGGGCCAGAAGTGACGCTAGGATGGAACTGCAGAAAGATTAGTGGTTAACTGTAAACTTAATCCAATTTAACCTCAGGAAATACAACGCTTTATTTAATTAATAGAAACGTTAATAGTCCAAAGTGGCCGGTGAGTGAAGTGTCAATCACACCTGATGCAGCAGATAATAACTGGAATACTTTAAAGATGAAACAAGTCGCTTTCTTGAAACCAACATTTTAACTCTGTGTCATATCACTTCTATATTCTGCATATTTAACACTGGACTCACTTTTGTCGTGTGTGTGTGCCTTTTTTACTTGACTGTTTTTTACTTGAGCACCTTACAGAATGAAAACCAAATTTCGTTGCACTGTACAATGGTATTTTCCAATGACAATAAAGCTTAATCTATTCCATTTTATTTTCTTCTCTTTACACTTTAAAACATTTTTTTACAAAAGCCACTGATGACATGTGTTAATCAGATTTGTACTCAGTGGTTATAAAAGTTTTTAATCACATTGTTGGATCTTGTGTAATCGAATCATTGGTCCATTTTTCTTCAATGAGATCAATTACTGTAAATGTTAACCTTTGACCTTTTGACTGAATATGTGTCACCACAACTGGATGACCTTCAACCAACTATTATGTTCCAGGTAGATGGTGCACCACCACATTGGGGACTGAATGTTGGTGGGTTCCTAAATCAAACATTTCCAGACCGGTGGATTTGAAGGGATGGTCCAATTCCCTGTCCACCTCAGTCACCACACATCACTCAATTGGATTTATTTTTATGGGGTTATGTTAAAGATATTGTGTATCAAACAAAGATATGAGTCTCCAACGACCTGAAGTAAAGGATCACTGATGCCATTGACACCGTTGATGAGGCTCTGATACAGCCAACATGGAAACAAATCCAGTACCGTCTGGATGTACTTTGTGTCAATTAAATAGATGCAAAAAACTTCAATATCTACTTTTCATTTTGTAATAATTTCCACATTATTGTCTATTCATTTACTTTTGTAATAAATCTTACTTATAAAGAGACTTTATGGAAACCCTGTAGTTCTTTGATATCTACAATCCATTAATTATTATTAACAGATGTTTGAAGGATTCTGTACATGAATAACTTATTTATTAGGGACAGTGCATATTAATGAACATCTACATCAATGCAGCTGGACATATGCCAGATTGTAGCAACAGTGCTAATTTCCACTGCATATTTTCCCCCTTACCTCATTTTATTCCTTGTACCTAACACTTGAACGTCTTAAAGCTGCAGTGCTTGGTTTTGTCACTGGGCAAAAATCCATAATTACAAGTGGTCTGAAAAGACATACGTGTGTTTTCAGGGTGTAGAAAATGTACAGTATGATACCAGTTTTTGTCCAGTTGTGGGTGTTTTCAGATCGGTAGGAGATTTAAACATGTGAGTGACAGCTGCAATGACCAGTTGCAGATCAGATTGTGACAGATGCGACCTGGACAGCATGAAATGGTCTCAGGTTTGTCTACAATTATACTGAGTCTTTTGATTTGAGTATGTGGTGTGGTGTGGTATTTTTCAGCCCAATTTCAGCTCCTCTTTACAAATATATTTGAATAATTATATAGTCACTATGTGTTATGAGAACATCATTTAATAATGGCTCATTTTTGCCATTTTTCACCTGCTGTGACATCACATTCAGTGGTTTTATTTCACAGGTATATACAGTACTTATACTATGATCACGTCAAGGGTTTCTGTGATCACCCTTTCAAGCCGGTTTTTCCACTGAGTTCAGGAATATCTGCAAGTTACAGCATGTAATGGCTTAGTTTGCAGCACACAATAAGATGCCACCCTGTTTTGTATGTCTCGATAAATAATAATACCAACTAGTAGCATTAAGATGCGATAAAACAAGTCCAGACAAATGGCCCAAAAATGAACTCGCGTAGCACGCAACAAACTGAGACCATTTCATTTACAATCAGCAACATCAGCACGAAGCTTATCAAGGAATGACAAACCCTTCCTTATCGTTTCTAATGTAACAGATACTCCTCTCCTTCCATATCGCAGACCTGTCTAGTTTCTGTCTCTTATGGCCCATAACTCACCATAGTAAAGGGCATGAACTGCAAGATGCTTCCACGACTTCCCTGCTCCAGGCACTCAACACATTCCTCCATAAAACTCTGCACAAATTGCGTGTGAGGTCCTGCCATCTTGGAGCCCAGGATGGACGAAATGAGCAGGAAAAGATTGGCTACGGAGGAGAGGAAATGACAGCGATCAAACATGTTACTGTGTTTATTTAGATCATTTCCAAACACAGAGTCACAGAAGCATTTGGAAATGATGTTGAAATACCATGTACACAAAACTCAGCCGATGCCAAGTCAGTGCAGGAATGCTTGTCATGAAACAGAAGGGTTTGTGCAATAATTGTTAGCACACTATGCTCATTTCTACATCCGCAAAGTGAACTGGTTCAGGTTACAAAGTTCAATTATTGGCTGAGTTCCTTTGGTTTCACTTAAACAGAGTGACCTGAGGAGTTGAAGGTCAGGAAAATCAACATCAAACTCTCTGGGTCTCTGCAGGTTTCAACAAGTCAAATTTAAGACTTAATAAATACAATTTAAGACCCATTTCACATCCATACTGGCAAAAAAAAAGTACAATAGCGTCTTCAAAAATCCAAACATTTCAAAGCGTGACTGAAGTTTACGCATTTGTTTTGAATAAAAGTAGCGTTAATACATTTTTAAGACCTTTTAAAATCATATTTAAGACATTTTATGAGATTTTAAGAGAATTTTAGACATTTTAAAGCCTCAAATTCAAATAATTGGATTTTAGACATTTTAAGACTTTTTGAAGACCCTGCGGATACCCTGATCAAATACTGTTTCCACTGTTGGCGTGGCAAAAAAGACATTCGCGTTACAATTAATGGTTCAAGAAATGACCAAAAAATAGTAACATTCAACAAGTTCATTTATCAAAGCCTCTGTTAGATTATATTTTGTCAGTACAGACAGACGGCGTTCTCACCCAGGACTCGGTTTAAGGGGTCCCTCATGTTAACAGTGTGGAGCTGAGACGCAGACAGTGAAGTACTCATAGATCGGTCTCCTAGACAGGAAATACAAAAGTTGAACGCAAAATTCAGAAACAGTCATCCTGCTTTGGTTTTTGAGGAAAACAGAAAAAAAAACAGGTAACAGTGAATAGTGAGGTATTCTGTGAGCTGTCTGACATGTAATCATGACTAAAGGTGATGAAAGACCTTCCCCCACATCTGACCTAACCTTCCTGTTGGTAAAAATAACAGTGGAGTTCCCACTACATTAGGGTCATTAGTAAAGTTAGCAGAGACAGATAATATGAACCATACACTTTCTTCTCAGTGTTTTTACTGTAAACTGTGTAATTCCAGGCATTCTACACAGAACCCTAGATACAGTAATTTTCATTTCCAGTGAGAACTTGTTTTATTGAATTTCAAGTTTCTAAATGACCTAAGGAACAGGACGGGCTCATCTGACACTGACTGGACAAAAGAATCACTTTCTTTCTTAGTTTCAATGTCACTTGATTCAACTATTACAGTCTGTATATCTTTCCCAAGTCATGCAACACACCTTCTGAGCCACTCTGGGAAGTTTGTAACTAAACCAAAAAATGTGAAGTACCTAAAACTTAATCCTTTATGCAAGTATCTGGTTCCGAATATCTACTTCTGCTGCTGTACGTGGAATTGTTAGAAGCTAAATCCCTCACATTAGCTGACGGCGCTCAAGTTTGAACGTGCTAACACCCAAGAAACCCCACAGGTGATATTGAGAGGCATCTGTTAATGTATTTGTTCTTTTTAGCTAGAAGGGCTTTCAAGAAGAAACTTGCTTGTAACAGGATCTTTGAAAGTGGATTTGCTTTTGAAAAAAGTCTGGCATTTGTAGAATCTTCGGACAAGAAGACTGAAAGGTCACAGGCGTCAGAGTTCAACTGTGTATGAATGCAGACGTGTACAGACTGACCTGGACTGGAGAGAGCTACGGGCTCGTCCTCATTGGAGCTGAGCAGACGCATGAGTTTAGACGGCTGAGTGTCATCCAGGGGAAAGAGGCTGTTGTAGTCCTGTGGCGAAAAACATACACAAGACCACGTTTGTCAATATCACCTACTGCACACATGTTACTTTATTTACTGGTATTATTACTATTTTTGTCATTCAGTCGTATTCGTATTCGTCTTCTTCCGCTTATCCGGGTCCGGGTCGCGGGGGCAGCAGCCTCAGCAGAGGGCCCCAAACAGCCCTGTCATTCAGTCACTTTAACAAATTAGTCACTTTAACTAAATTTGTTTTTATATACGTTTTTGTTATCTTCTCTTTATTTTTCTATTTTTCTATATTTCTATTTCTATTTTTCTGAATTCTCCCCCCTTATCTTATCTTATCGAGGTTATGAGAGGTTACTTTTTTCTACATTCAGTTACAAGAAATCAAATGACACACTTTGACATTCCAGCTCCAGACAATAAAAATTGTATATTCATGTTTAATGAGTAATAGATAAGGAAAAATGAACTCGGACTGCTTTACCTCAATATCCTCCCTCTGCCTTTTACGTTGTCGAGCTGAGAACGGGCCTTTGTGGTGAGAGGAGTATGAGCTGAGTGCACACCACACAGACAACCTGGAAAGTCAGGACAGGAAATTAATAATAACCCACTCCCAAATACCAATCTCACCTCTCAGCTGATTCACAAAGCAATTAAAACACAAGTGTAACACATAAACTGATATGTGAACTGGGATGCTTTCATCTGTACCTTCACACCAGGCCAAAATAGATAGTAGACAGAAAGTAGATAATAAATGCATATTTTTTGGTTTGAGTCAATCTTTCACCAATACCAATACTGGTTATTAATAACCAAGGAGACTCTTCCATGGAAATGATGCAAGTTTTAAGAATAATTAAAATGTCGGTGTTACATTTTAGAGCAAATGCAATAATATTAACTAAAATAGCTTAAAGCTGGCACACAAATAGAGTTAAATACAGCTCAACAACATTTTAACAGTATTGCTAACAATAAGTACTAGTAAATAAATGAATCAATCTTCTTTTCTCGTTTGAGTGTTGATAAGATTCATATGACTCTGTCAGTGGATCAATGCTCACAGACATTATTATTTTATTGGATATTGGATTAAAATGTGAATGCAGGATTCAATAACTGGTCAGAGTTGATAATCAGGTAATCCCTAATCCAGCTGGAGTTAAATACTACCACGTCTGAATATGGAAAAATACAAATATGCACAATTTATTAGATAAAACTAAACTATAAGTTGCTCTTTGTGTGCAAGATACAACATATGATAAATGTAAATGATAGTACATTTTCAATGGATCTCAAAAATATGTGTGTGTGTGTGTGTGTGTGTGTGTATGTAGAGGTTTCTTACTTGGCCAGTGCCTTTCCTGGGGGGTCGGCCAGGCTGTGCCAGTGTGCAGAGTCTGTGAGCAGGTTAGGTAAGATGGTACCCAGTAAAGTGAGGGTGATCTGCTGGGTGTCCAGGCAGAAGATGCTGTAAAGTAACTCCACCACTCGACTGGCCCACTCCTGTCGAGTCTCCTTCAGCAGCTCCTGAAATAAAGCGCAATAAATCACGTAAGGTGGAGCAGGTGGTTTTGGCTTCATTATTATGGCCTTTTATGGTTTCTATTTGCACCAGTGTGAAGACGTTTTGAACAACTCTGAATAATACAAACACACATGGATGTACATTTCTATGAGCATGTGGATTGGATAATGTATTATGATGATTTCATTTAATTCTACTGATTGACAAAGCAAAAGAAGCTAATATGTAGAAGCGGCAAATATGGATGTAAAACAAAAATCAGCCTGACACGTTTGCTCAGGAAGGAAGCACTTAAGGTCCATTCATGCTCGCTTTACGTACATAAATAGATTCGTCCGTTTCAAACAGTGTCAAGTGTCACTGCCTTTATACTTAGACGTGGCCATTGCACTGGAATGTTTGTCAATCAATCCACCAGAGGGCGCCGAACTGAATTAACATACTGGCTGAATTCCACGAAGAAGGGAAATTTTTCGAGAAAAAGAAAGTCAATAATAACAAACATGGCGATGACAGAGGAGGTATTACTAATGTGGATAATAATGTTGATACTGAGAAGGGTAGTTGTTATAAATATGTCGGTAGTTTTTCACTAACTCACACAGTCGCTCTTTGAAAAGTTCTGCCATTTTTAGGAAATTATTCCCTTCAAATCTCAACACTGCCTCCACGGTTCCTGGTGGTACTGCTCCGTATTCTCTGTTTGGGTTCGCACCCGCCAACTCCCAGAGGACGGACAGAAATATGGATGTAATGAACGCAGAGGATGGACAGAACGCTCTGTCCGTGTGCGTATGCATCTTTAACGTAGAGCATGAATGGGCCTCAAGGGAGAAACGATCAATCAGCCAATATTCATACTACATAATTAGTTTCATTAACAATAATAATAATGGATTAGATCTATATGGCGCTTTTCTATTAACGCATACTCAAAGCATGTGCAATGGATCCATTATTCATTCACTCACACATTCATACTCTGTAGATTAAGTTGAATACTTCATTTACAGTACATAGTTTTAGCATAAATAAATACATAAATAAAGCTACTTGATAAACAGCACATTTCAGATTTCCAAAATTCATGATTGAACACCCTCACACACGGTTTCCACACATTTGCTAAACGACAACAACAACACATAGTGTTTGGAGACTAAAAAAAACAAACAGGTTACAGCTATCTACACCTTATCTTGTCTTTCATACCTTAACCAAATTGTTAGTGAACCAGAAGACCCCTCCCATGTTGAGGAGACTCTCAAACAGATGCAGAGCTCGGCTGTCCACCCAGCCTTTGCGGAGCACCACCTGGAACTGCTTGCTGAGGGCCGTGTGGATGGGCTCCTTGGCCGGCAGAAGGTTTCGGTAGGGGATGGGCTCCTGACCCTCCACTGGGGGGCGCAGAGTCGCACCCGTTTGTTGGAAGACGTCAGCACACATATGCTCCATGATGGAACTCATGATTATGACACTGGTGGGAACAAAGGAAGCGTAGACATGATAGGTTAATACATGCCGGACTGGACTACATTACATGAACAGAATAGAATTAAAAAGATCTTTATTGTCCAGTTGTTGGGAATTCTATTTTGGTGTTCCAGATTAAGCTCCTTTCTAAAGTGGAATTTTAAGACGTGGGGCTTGGCAGTATGACTCAGGTTTAAAGCGCACGTCTTGATTAGGGTTTTTAAAGCCGTTTGT
Organism: Apogon talboti; assembly: GCA_037367365.1. Taxonomy (NCBI): domain Eukaryota; kingdom Metazoa; phylum Chordata; class Actinopteri; order Kurtiformes; family Apogonidae; genus Apogon; species Apogon talboti. Next base: position 8,434,297 of record JAPQRQ010000012.1, read on the forward strand.
GAAACACAGCCTCTAGTCTGTTCATGGGCAGCTGTATCTCTGTGCACATTTACATATTTCTTCGTAAAAAGGAGAAACGTTGCTACAAAGCTTTATGAAAAACTGAATATCAGCAGGTTTTTGGATGGATGAATCACAATACCAATATTTTCATGACGGAGAATAAAGGCATGAAAGTTGGAGGTTAATTTTGTTTACTTGAAAAAGTCTAACATTTGTTGGAAACTGGAAAATAAAAATAGGGCCAATGTCCCTGTATCTCACTGGCATGTTCTATCAAGAATCAATAACGACTTGAAGGTGCCAGGTTGTCAGGTTCTGTCTCTATGTTAGAGTCCTGTGGTCTTGATGCAGGAGATCAATCTCCCAATAGAAGTGGGTGGTACTTTCACTGGAGGAGAACTCAACTAATAAATCCAAGTCCATATATGACTTCCTATCAGCGCTCAATAGGAACTATATTGATATCAGTAACCATTTCCATGTTATAAGCTATCAAAATATGGACAATAGGAAATATAAAATATGGAATATAGTCTTTCATTAAAAATAGTTAATGTCAGTGTCTAAGGGGTAAAATCTCATCCTCAATTTGTGGATTTAAGAAAACTGTTGCACAGGTGGTGACGGGCTCCTTAAGTACAGAACAGACACCCTGAACATCATGTTTAATGTGTAGTGTTTGTCATAGAACCACAGTGTTTAAATGTGTTTGTACCGTTCGTTGTAGAACTGCAGGGTGTTCTCCCCATACAGCGGGGTCACAAGCTGTCGGATCATGGTCTGGGGCTTCTCCCTCTCGTCCCGCCCCAGCATCCTGACGTGGGCCACCAACCACGCGACGGCACAGATGGCCATGCTGCACACTTTGCCCTTAATGTTGTCGGTGATCTTCTACTTGGAAAAACAGAGGGCAGAGGAGAAAGAGGAAGGAAGGCTGCGGTTAGAAGGATTCAGGGTACAGTCAAAGGAGAGAGCGTTCTAACTAAAACGACGACAAAGAAACAGGGAAATAATGACAACAGCTGCATGACGCTGGAACATCACAGCTGTTGCAAGTTCTTAACGAGCGTCATTTTCCGCAGTGATGTCACTATCACTTGATTAATGTGTCACACTCCAAAAGTAGGAATAAATCTTTAGTGGTTTAAGAGGTTATAGTTACAGTTACTGACGGAGGATCGCATGAGCCACCACACCTCATGTAATCTCACAAGATTATTTTAGGTTTTAATTACTTTCACATAATAAGTCACAGATGGAAAAATGTCAGGAATATCAGTTTGTCATTGGTTATTAATCACTTTTTTCTCAACCAATAAAGACCCATCGCTAATTTTGTGGCAGCTCCCAAATGAGTTTTTTCTCTCCATTTAACCTTTCTTAAGTGATTTATCACCATTTATTATAATATTATTGTCTTTGTTTTGTGTTATTTCTGTAACAACAAGGTATCTTCCAATATTTGATTTACTGATCATGTAGAGGTTCATAAAAGCTCAGAGTAAGGTTGAGTGTTATTTAAAAAACTGAGAAAACTGAAGAAAAAGTGACTTTTTCAGCAAAGACATAATTAACTGAACATAAACCCAAGCATTTCCATCCACTGTCACTGATCCAACTCATATTTCAGGTGAATCAGTGTTGCAGAAGACGACAGTGTTTCTAGGTTCACTACGGAGCCTCTGAATGTCCAAATGGGTCATATTTGATGACCATGAAAAGATGACAAACTGCATTTTACACCAATTATTTAAATGTATTGATAGGATTAATGGATCAACAGGTATTGAACAGTTTCCATCAATAGATGTTGTTCGTCTTTGATGGATGTTTAGGTCTTTATGGGTCAATACTAATAATAATAATAATGATATTTATTTACAGAGCACTTTTCAGATAAAAGTGCTTCAGAAGAGACATTGATAAAACACAAAAGAGATTATAATAATACATAAAATAAGCCTGAAACATGTGATAATGGCCAATTTTGTATTAATGATTTGTGTACTTACTTAAAATCATCATAATAATTTCCATTGAGGTTCAAATTCAATTCCCAATTTTTCCTTTCTCTGTCAGAAATGTCATATCCCTGACCCAGTGTTTATGTTTTACGGCTTTTATTGTGAAAGGTTTCTGCTACCAGGCCTGAAATGTTTCAATCCAGAGACATCTAGTGACAGAAATTACATACTGCACATTTAAATTCAATTATTTTTGTGTTATGGCACCTTTGTACCTTTGAACACAGATTATGTCCGTTTAAGTACACATTGGGCGGCCGTGGCTCAGATGGTAGAGCGGGTCGTCCAATAACCGAAAGGTTGGCGGTTCGAATCCCGCTCTGTCTGAGTCATGAGCTGTTGTGTCCTTGGGCAAGACACTTCACCCACGCAGCCACGCTTCCATCAGTCTGCCCCAGGGCAGCTGTGGATACATATGTAGTTTGTGGATACATATGTAGTTTACCACCACCAGAGTGAGAATGTGAGAGCGAAAGAATAATGTAAAGCGCTTTGGGTGACTTGAAAAGCGCTATAGAAATCTAATGCATTATT
>JAPQRQ010000012.1:8452066-8481024 GCA_037367365.1 Apogon talboti
TACATATATATTATATACATATATATTAGCAGCAAATTATTTAACTTTTAATTTGCTTTAAATATTGACATGTTTTTCAGTGTGAGGAAATTAGTTCAGACTGGAGTAATGAGTACCCTTACCATCCATTGTGCATGATCGGTCTTAAATGTTTTTTTGAAGAATATCCTAGGAACAGTCACATATAAACTTAAGTCTGAACCACCCTCTATAACTTTGGTATGAAATCTGAGTTTAACATCAGCACGGAGAAATCGTATGCATACAATACAGTAAAACTAAAAAACACACCATGCCTTTCATTTGTTATGTGTGTATCCAGAATTATAAATATGCATGTTCAGTGTATAAATGAGAGTCATCACAAATATTATTATTAAAATTAATTCAAAAGGTGTGCTTCAGTATTTATTGCTTCTACCCAGGCCTCGATCAAGTGTCGCATCGCATAATGTTACATATTGCTAAACGTGTTCCGCCGTCTACAGTGAAGTGTTAAGTTACGAGAGGACTGAAGAAAAAGGGCATTATTTTCTTTCACCGTATTTCTGTCTTATTTCACGTCAGCCTGTGTGTATCTGGGCTCTGAACCAGGGCTTCATCGACAGGTGAAGTTTGAAGCAGACTCTGTGTTTGTAACACCAGAAGGAGCTGTTAAATTTATCCACTGTTGATGTGAAATGAGTAGAATTGTAGTTTCAGCTACAGCAAATCGTCTGGACTATTGTAACCTTATTAGCATAACACAAAGTATTGTAGACATTTGCCCTTAAGATGATAGTTCATTAAAATTTTTGGAGTGGTTCAGACATTCAGATGCTCGCTGGGCAATTAGAGACACTGAAAACAATACAGTTTCGATTTAGTTTGGCCACTTTATGGCCAAATAAATACAGAAGTCACAGGAAAATGTTATGTTTGGTCTTAAGGTTTAATACACACAGCAGTTTGTTTTGAGGCTATGATTTTTTTGGCTGTTTTTCTGAGGATTAAGTGCTGATTAAAGTGATCACACGATTTATTTTACACATAAATGAGAAGAATATCTGTCCCTTGATGCTGTAGTTTAAAGATATGCATAGATTTGTTGTTGAAAAGAAGAAAATATGATTTTTTGTTACAGGTTTGATTTCAATATTGCACAGAAGAGAAATTTTAATGAATACCAGCATAATCATTTTGTAGTGTTAGGTAATTTGTTGAACAATGAAGAAAAAGGTAGATTTTAGGGTTCCTTTCTTATGGGGTTACAGTTTCCTTTCCTGCTATATTGTTTTTTTTATCTTTATGGCCTGGATACCTGATGTTGGAAGGAGAGAGAGAGAGAGAAAGAGATTCTCCATTTGTGCTTTTGTTTTGTTTAATATGACAACAATTGGTACATGACCTCATATGTATATGGTGCTGAAGCCAAATTATGAAAGCATATAAGATGTCTGATTTTCCTTTATATATATATATATGTATTTTTTTTAAACTTAATTTTCCTATACTAGTTTATTTGTTTAAGGTGCTTTTCATTTTGTCTTGGTGGATTTACGGATCAGTCTGACACTAAAGCTAAGTGGTGAAATACGCTGTTGTCTGTGGCTCACGGTCAGATGTTTTATCATGGCTCATTGCATCTGAATGCTGCAGAGCATGAATTTTCAATGTGTCACTGAACTCAGGTCCAGCAAATTACAGCAATGAGAGGAGAGCGTAGGTGAAGCCTTGTACCACTATTATTTGTGCCCAAGAGCAAGTTAAAGTAGTAAATTTAGTTTTTTAAAGGTGTTTTTGGAAACTGATACTGCACACAAAACATAACTTACCTAAGTAATGTATTTACACCTAAGAATTGATTATAAGGTTCTGTCATAATAGCTTGTGACCGTTCTTAACTCAAAAATGACCATGTGAAAAAGATTCAAGTTTCCATGAAGGAAGAAGGTCTTTCTTTAGCCTTTTCCTTGATTGTAGACATTCCTTACCACAATTTTCTAAGCTGTGCACTTCTGCTTTACCCCCATTCCTTCCAGTTAAGTCTCTTTTACTCTGTCTTTTCCAATCTATCACAGTAGTCAGCTTTTCCTATGGCACTTTGCATTGTTCTGCATTTTATCCATGGATAAAGTTATTGAAAGTTGACCCTGGGTCATATTTCTGACTCCCTACGATATGACCTTTGATCCAGTGCCCTGGTGGTCTGTAAGCGGTCAAATTCATGCCGGCTGTTCCGGTCTGGACTGAGGTTTGCCAGTGCCCTGCTTCCACCACCTACATCCTCCTCCTCATCGTCACGGTTTAGGAAGGCCAGCTCATTTTCGTAGCAGAAGGAGTTAGAGCTGGGGACTAGGAATTTGTTCTCCACCATGTCCTTGGCACTGCAGCGGGGGGTGGACGGCACCTCATAAGTTTTATGAAAATGAGAGTAATCCACCTTGTACAGGTTCTTCTCCTCAAACAAGACCGGCTCAAACCGGTGACCCCAAAGGATCTCAGAGGCCAAGTAGGAGCTGCGGGCCTGCGTGGTCATGGCAGTAGCTTCAACCATCCCCTCCAAGATGACAACAATCTCAAAGTCTGCTGTCTCTAGGTCTTGTTTGCTGATTCCAAACAGGGGGCTCTCCTCATCTATCTCATGGAGAATAGTGATGGGCGAAACCAAGAAAATCCTGTCCAGTCCTTTGTCAAATCCTACATTAATGTCAATCTGGTCTAGAGGAATATATTCCCCCTCATCAGTGATCCGAGGTTTGATTAGCTGTGCCCTTACATGGGCCTCTACAATGTGGCTTTTGCGAAGGTTCCCTACCCTCCACATGAGGCACAACTTTCCATCCCGCATGGCAATGACAGCATTGTGGCTAAACAACAGTGTTTGTGCTCGCTTCTTTGGCCTTGCCATCTTGGCCATGATGGCGCCAATCATGAAGCAGTCAATGATACAACCCACTATGGACTGGAAGACCACCATAAACACTGCCACTGGGCATTCCTCGGTCACACAACGGTAGCCATAGCCTATGGTAGACTGTGTTTCAATGGAGAAAAGAAAGGCAGCCACAAATCCGTTGACCTGGAGAACACATGGAGTGAAGTTGTCATCTCCAGCAGGGTTGTCTAGATCCCCATGCAGTAAAGCGATTACCCAGAAGGCTAAGCCAAAGGCCAGCCAGGAGACAACAAACACGAGGGTGAAGACTACCAGCATCCATCGCCAGCGAATATCAACACATGTGGTAAAAATATCGGCCATGTAGCGCTGCGACTTGTCGTCCATATTGGCAAACTGCACGTTGCACTGGCCATTCTTTTTGACGAATCGGTTGCGGCACTTGCGGCGTGTGTGAATCTTGCCATTTCCAAAGCCGTTCATGCCATGCATGGTAGTGAGGCGCAGGCCTTCTTCCTCAGATGACACAATGCTGTAGCGATTGATTCTTCCCACACTCATGCTCCTGGCGGCGCATCCAGCTGCACGATCAGAGCAGAAGGGCAGGCCTGGAGCCCCAGTGTGTGATTGAAGCCCCTCACAGCTTGATCACTGTCTAAGCTGCATTTTAGTGAGTCATAGACACGGAGCTGGGTGGGAGCTGTGTGTTTTAATCCAGACCCTGTGGACAGAAAAGGACAACCGTGTGAACTTTCTGTGGCATGGTACTCCAGTATTAAACACAAGAATAAAGACTTGAATGACTGAATGACAACATCTTACTTAACAAATAGTTTGCATTAAAAATTCTAAATGTGATATTTAGTGACATCAATGAAGTTGATGGTTGTACCCAACTGACCCCCCCCCTCCCCTATAGTAGCCACAAAAACTGTCAAAGTCCCTGCTTTGTATTGTCCATTTGGGTCTTTTTACTTTAACTCCTCAAACATAGTAGGTGACAGTTGAACACTGAATGCCACCCACCTATAAAACAAAACAAAAAAAGTCAATTTGGTGGTACTATAGAAACATGTTGGTATAATATGACAAACTGTCGAAAACATCCCATTTCCTCAGTATATATAAATGCTTAATTCTAAGGTAACACCATTTCTCATTTCCATGGATCATACACCAGTGAAAATGTAACTTTGAATATTACACCCATTAAACCATTATAACAATTAGCTAATTGCCTATTCATATACTAGTAGCACATTGGCCCTTTACTAGTCATTATAAAGTCCTTATTAAAGCCTTATTTAGCAACTAGCCTGTCCAAGCTACCAGTGGGAGAATTTGGAGTACATCCTGGACGAGTTTCTAGTTCAACTAATGATCAACGTAGACTAATAGTTGACACTTATTAGCAAGTACTAAAAAGGTTTTGACCAAGACTCAGTTTGCAGTGGGGATCATTGAATAAGCATAGGCCAAGATTCTACTAACAATTATTGTTTTGCATTTTCTTGCATTTTGTTCTTGTTTAATACATGCTATTAAAAGATAATGTGTATTCTCTTGACACTGCCACCGTATGAGGCCCACTGTGAGCAAAGCATATATACGATGACGTTTCTACTTACTTACTTACTGTCATTAAGCAGTAATTAGGATGTTATTTAGTGAAAACATAGTATTTGTAAATGATGGTCATGCAAAAACATTTGTTTTTCTCATTTATTACTCTGTCATTGTTTTTTTTTTAAATTTTATTTTAAGGATAGACACTGTAGCACAGCTTATCATGTCCAAAATGCCAGTTAGTGTGGTCTCTTTCTCCTCGCCATCTTTGTCTCTTTAAACATCACGACTCAAAATCCAATTGGCCCTCATTGAAGGGTCCTTATGGCTTTTCATGTCAGCTGCAAAAGTGAAGCACTGGTCTCCGAGCAGATCCACTTGTGTCACATGGCATTTCCTGTGTTTTTTTTTTTCAACTGAGAAAGACGGTTGACATTGGAGACAAATTAAGTTATCACCTACTATTATCAAGCAATACACATCTTGACCACCATTTGACACACTACCTGGAGTTGATGAGTTATTATAAAACAGCACCACCTTTTTTGGGCTGAGCAGTGATAGGGAAGGGCTATCACACATCAGTTTTCAGCACGTCTTGGTTATATTTATAGTTTATCAGCAGCATACCATGCAATCATCACACATCCAACGGATAAACTGTACTCTTCTATCTGTTCTTTTATGGCCTTAATGTTGACTTGCCTATACATTAAACTCCTACGGGACTTGTTTGTGTGCCACTGGCTCCGTGGACGTACAGGGATGTGGAAGAACTATTTATTTGACCCCATTCTGTACAATTTGCAGTGTTATTAATCATAATCCAAGGCTGCTGTACATTTACGGTTACTCCTTATGGTACTGTTTACAAGTAGGTAGCTGATTTTCTCCCTTGTGAAATGCCCTGTATTACATATAGTTTATAATTACAACTCTGACTTTCACTTACAGGAATATTACAAGATCAGACAAGCAGCATCTGCAGCACTTTCTTATGTTATGTGTCAACATTTTAGTTCAAGTGGGTCTGAAATATGTAATGATTCCCTCCGTCAAGCTGCTGATAACCTTGCCACTGTGCTGGATGTCGAGCCTCAGGGTCAAGGAGTTTTACCCGGGGGAGCTGGACTGAGGCCCCTCTGGGTGCAGACAGCTTTTATCGCCTGGCCACATCCGCTTTTTTTTTTGTCTGCCTGCCTGATTTGGGCCCCGAAGGCTTGACTGTTCACTCATGTGCGCTCCCAAATCCCAGGTGCCCCAACGTCTGCCACACACTCACACTGATTCTGTCCTCACTCACACACTCTCAGGTGAAAGTTTACTACAGTTCTAATCCAGAGCTGGATTACCTCATGTACAATCTTCAATTTGGCCCCTTGGGATCAAACATACCTGTACCACAAAAAATACTGTAGCTAAATTATGTTCTATTTTCATATTTGAATGGTCTTTTTCGCTGTTATCTTATCCCCAAAGGTGCATAGCTGTTAGCTCTAAAATTAGTATAACTTCTTTCAGACACGTAGGGTGTAAGTATGTAATCCAAACAAGTTATTTTAATCCGAGCCAAAGTTATCACTTGATTGTTACACACAGTTTAATTTGTGTACTTTAACAGTGGTAGGTGGACTTGGCTCTGTGACATAGTAGCAGCACTAGCTTGGTTATATAAGTGTGATTAATCTTGAACAAGCACTTTGTCTCACTGTTTCACACAATACATCTTGACCTCAACAGTTTACACATAACCCGAGCCGCCGTCCGCACTAAGCAGTGTCTCCATATCATACCGCTGTTGCGCAGAGTACGGTGTCAAGTGAATTGGTTAAATGAAAGTAAAAACCCTCCCTGCGTCGTTAGAGTCATTAGATAAGTGTCTCATCTCATGCAGAAAGCCTTGGTGGTAATCACATGTGAAGCTCTTTGCTCCACTGAGAGCTTGTGCACGCAATGTTTTGATTGCATATATCACCGAAAGATTGGTCTTCGTTAATGACTTTTTGACTCGGATTTAATTGAAGCCTGATTTTGCAGAAAGTGACACCAGTTTGAGCAAGTTGTCGCAGTTTGGGTTTGGATTGAAAGACAAATCGAGAAAGATGGAGCTTCAGTGTTATTGTCCGATATCAGTGGTGGAACAACAGCTCTGTTTAGATTTCAACCATAGTTTATGGCCTTAATACTGGTTGTTGATACGTACACTATGACAATGCATATCTTCTGACACAAGTAGTGGGAAATGAAAGGGCAACAGGAGCCCATCGTTGTGTTTATAGTGCTTTGTTCACTTAAAGCGTCTTGAGTCTCTAATTCAGCTTATATCTGTGATTTATAAGGCATGACAAAGTGAAAGTGATTTGCACTACTTCCAGTAATTTCATGAATAACCTTTTGTGACTTTTGTGACCTATCCTTCTGTGTGTGTGTGTGTGTGTGTGTGTGTTCTTAGGGAGTTGAGAGGAGCGACCAGGGGAGATGATAAGCTTGAAGCTGATTAGGATGAATAGAATGAATAATTGGATGTGCAAAATAATGGAAGGGATTGGAAAGAACAATGAGATGGAGTGGGAGAGGGTACCTCATCTCAAGACATGCAGGAAACTGAGCTCTACCACTACGATCCCGGCCCACCTCCCGGGGCCATTGTGAAGGAGGAGCAGGGGCTCAGGTGTCATTGTATTTTCCTATAGCTCACCACGCGGAGCCCATCTCGTCTCAAGTGACCTACAGGTATTTTCCTATAGAAAGTAACACCACTTCACCATGCAGCAATGATCTCTGATTGGCAGGACCGTATACAAAACTAGTTTACACTTTGTATGATGTTTACAAATGGAACGCACAGACGTGTTCTGAAATTGTCCGGTTTGTAATTTTAAAATTTTTGCACAAGTAGATTTAATTTTCATTTGGACGAATTCACTACTTTCAGTTTTGTTCTTATGTAGTTCTGTTGTTTCATTTTTGTTCAGGTATTGTATAGAAAAGGTTGATATAAGTTGAAATAGGTGGGATGGGAGGAAAACATAGCTGACAGTAGTTTAAAAACTGATAGTTTCATTCTCATTTTAAAATATTATAACCCTATATGCTATAATATTTTTGCTGTAATAGCCAAATAAACCTTACCCTCACTATAACAACCCTAGCAAAGCATTAAACTGTGGTGCTTGACAAAGGTAACATAACTAACCAGACAGTAACCAGTCCTGGAGTTTGTTAGGGTTGGTATGTAGGCCATCGCCTGCACTGCAATGCCATCTCAGGTGAGGCAGCAGAGAGAAGTGTTCATGAAGAACTGAGTCACCCTCTCACATTTTCATAACAGCTGGTATATTCAGTGCAAGTGGAACAAAATCTGTAGTTTTTTGCTAGCTGCACCTGTAGCCTTTCCACCGTTCAAACACCTGTTTCCCATTGATTGATCATTCCCACATGTGAGCTTCTCACTGGGCTTTTTGATCTTTATTTGTGCAGTTTTTTAATTACTTGCACCCATTCACAAAGGCTGAATCACCCATATTAAACTATGTAATTCCTAATTTAGAGTGATACCTGTTGCAGCACACGTCTGTTTAGATTGCATGATTAAATGATACATTTCTAATATATTATAGGCCTCATAAAACAGCAAAACTTCCGCCCTTAATTTGTGGATGTGTTATTTTGTGTTGTCATTGTGTCCTACTGCGTACTAAATAACCATTTCGGTCATAAAAGTGCATCAAACTGAGATGAAAAGCAGGATGAGGTCATTGAACTGTCAGACAATGGTGCATAATCTCTGTCCTATTCATCTTTCGTCTTCTTTGTACCCTTGCATCAGTGATTTTTTTTTTTAATATACAGAAATACAAGTGCAGTAACAACACATTTATCCATTAATACCTGCTGTCTCTCCTGTGATGTCTGGTCTCCTGTATTATTATGCTAAATTGGATGCTACTGTTAGACTGTTTATCTGATATATGTCTCCCAAGGGATTGGTGGCCTAAAAACTCCTCAAGTTGTCATTATCTTGAATTATTAGAGTCATTTATTGAAATTTAATTGAATGTATTTAATGGTATGTATACATTACGTGGTTTTTGTCTAAAATTAAAAATAGCAGTGTCAAATTTAGCTTTTGTTGGATGACTAAAGTAATACTGCCAATATATGATGGTGTTTATTTTCTTGGTCTTCTGTCTTAGTAAACAAACCAGATATAGAATTTCACTTTTTATTGTGCTGTTTCAGCCTTCTGTAAAACAGACTTCATCTAAACCTAGCCCTAGTATCGTATTTTATTGCAATATTAAATATCATTCTACAGAAAAGCTTCGCTGCTACACGGGTCAGTGACATATTGTTTACTGCTCTGGTTTTGCACTACAGTGGATTTTAGAGGAAACAAAGGCATCGAAGTGATGACTTTTAGTTTTAATTTGCGGTGTTATTATCCTCATCAGCTGGACACCGATGTGAACACCATCTCTCATTTTAAAGGGAATGAAAAATATTTAGTAAAATGGCCAATATAGTACCTAGAGTTAATGATTGCTATATTATGTTTGGAAAGGTATGACTGATGTCTGTGTGGTGCATTTTAGCCTCTTGGATTATAGTTGTGGCTTTTTATTTTTTATTTTTATTACAGTTTTAAACTGAATTACAAGTTGATTGTCAGTATTAGATGTTTTATTGGATTTTAGTAAAATGACTGTGAATGAGCTCACAGCGGGGATGCATCAGTGTAGACACTGCCATCCAGTGTCACTTTTATCACACAGCTGACCAATGACAACAGACAAATATCGATGTGACGATCAACCTGCAAGTTTGAAGTTAAGTTTTGTGTCCTCTTACCTTTTGTTTGTGCTTGTCCTCCCCGAGGCTGCAGAACTGAAAGGTGGTATCTTCTCTGTTCCCAGTGTCCCTGTTAACCAAACTGAGGCATTCTCTGCATCTGCCACCGCAGCTGCTCCTTCTTTTGTGTGTTACTCTAAAACTGGAGAAAACCATTCCATCATCTTCAGCACAAGGCGCAGACCCCCTTTGAATTTCTCCATCCTTGTTTTTGCTCTCGTCCTTTTCTTTTTCAGAGGCCGTTGCGAGTTCAGACAAATGTCACTCAGTTCTCAACGTGCCAAAAAGGTGCGAAGTGTTTGGTAGTAAGGTCTATCCCAGTGAAAATACAGGTATTATATGTCCATCCTCTGAAGCAATATCTTCAACTGGTCGCAAGCTCAGTCCTCATCTTTACAAGTCCATCCTCCACATTTTTACAAAACCGTGGAATACTTCCTCAGTGCTTATTAACTGAACAGCTCTCTCTATCAATCTTTTGCAATCTGATCTAGTTGGACTGTAGCTCTCTCTCTCTCTCTCTCTCTCTCTCTCTCACCCTCACAATCCCTCTCACTCTGACTATTTCTTGCTCCCTCTCCTCTCTCTCCCTCCCTCCCATAGTGTCACAGAAGCTGCCATTTGCAGCCTCCCTCCCTCCCTCCCTCTTTCTCTCTCTCTCTCTCCCTCCCTCCCCTCTCTCTCTCTCTTGTCGTCTCCCTCCCTCCCACATCATGGCACTACCAGTTGCCAGCAACTTGATGCACAGGCGTATCATTCAGAAAACACAGGCAGACAATCCAGTATTGTATTTGATCACATGTTAATCAAAAGTAAATAAATGCAACGTTATGAAGAACACAAGGACACAACACTGACTCCCCCAGTAAGACTTACCAGCCCAGTCCTCTCACCTCTCACTATGTTTACATAGAACACTACAAATGAGAAAACTAACCCATTTATATTGCCAATAAATGTGATTGCTCCACTCGTATTCCTTTGTACAGTGACTGTGCATAGTCTGATTGTCATAATATGTCATATAACACAAAATATGGAAAAGTAAACCCACTCAAACTGTTTTCCTTCTTTTAATCAAAATAGGTTTTCTGCTGGTGACAGACTTATTCCATTTCAGAATTTTGCTGTTTCATTACTTCAATCACGTTCTTGAACAGATTGATGTAGAAGTTAACTGATAGAAGTCTTTTGAGACAGTAAGTTTGTAGCAGGAAAAAAAAAGCCATTTAATTTTCTTTTCCCAAAAGTGGAAAGCACATTAAGCATGACCTGAAATAAAGACTGACTCTTTATAAGAAACCAGACAAATGTCAAACCAAACATCCAAGTCACATTAACAAACACCTAAATGAATAAACCTGAATCACTGAACACTACACTCAAAGTAAATAATCATTAAATGTGGACATCAAACTAATCATAGAAAATCTAGATTTTTACATTTTGATTTATTATTTTCTCTTAAAACCATTTATTCCAATTTAGACGCCTAAAATGAAGCCACTATCAGCACCATATTCTGGAGATATTGATAAATTATAAAATGTACTATCTGATTAATCTGTCTAGTTTCAATATTTGTCCACATTAGCTTTTATAATATATTAAAGCACATGTGTTTCTTCTTCTATCCAGACATATAAGCTTTTGTGTCAGTTATGCATCTCCACCCCAGCGCAGTAAACAGATTGTCCACATTCTTTAGCTCTTCACTAAAGTCTGACCAGAGTCTTTGTGGAAAACTAATGTCAGCTTGTGTAATAAAGAGGTTAGCCTGAGCCCTTTTTAACCAGTAAATAAACTGTAAGTGTGGATTTAAGATAATTAATAAATCTACAGTCAAGGTTCAAGGAGCTTTAATTTGTCACCCTCAGAAATACAAAATAAAACATGCAGTGAAATGCCAAGGGACGCTCAGCTCTATCTCTGTGTATGAATCATAATAAGATGAAGCCATTATTAGAATACATTACAATATAAAAAAGCACCAGTAGAAGAGATGGTAAAATATCCACTGCAGTTTACAGTAAAAAGTGATATTTTCAGTACAGTTTGTAGATTGTCTGTATGAAAGCCTTCGGTTTAGAATAGTTTTTGTGTAATAAGTGTCTGTTTTGATAAACTAACAGTAAAAATGGATACCATATTGTTTTAATTTCATAACTGTCATTTTCTTGAATCAATGCAAACTCATTAAACGCACTGTAAGTAAAAACATAAATAGTCCGGTGACCAGGAAGGTGAACCCTGGTGGTTTGTTTCAACACACAGATGATGACATTAATGATAATAGGAAATATTCTCTAAATAGATGCATATTCTAAATCTGCTGTATACAAATGTGTATAAAGAATGCTCCTAAGGCCCACATAATCTCAGCATATCCCACAAGACGTCAGGGAAAATTCACTTAACATGTACATTCATAGTATATCTAATGCTGGTTCATTAGAAGTTTTCGAGAAGACACTTGTTACGTAATAAGCGTCTAAAAGCCCGGCCGGCCTTTGCATCATCAACTGAGAATATTGTCTTCTGTATTTCTGCAGGATAACTGGGTCAGATCCCTGTATCTTTTTTGACCCCTGATAGCAGGTTGTCGTAATAAAAGCCTCGGTGTGTGTGTGTGTGTGTGTGTGTGGAATATGTATTGATACATTACGCCGCCGGCTGGTGTATCTCTGTGCGGAGCGATGCCTTTCACACTTGTCAGCAACAACTAATCAACAACATGTGACCTGAGGACGTGTGCGTGCGTGCTCCTGTGCGTGTGTTTGACGATATGACAGCCTCGCCACGCCAACACTCCAATGTGAGGTGAATTGAAATTGAAGTGTGCCAATCACTTTATTAGTCAGCTCTCTCAGTTCATCATATCTGTTCATAACTCCGCATAGAAAGTCTCCCAGGGGAAGGAAAAAAAAAAAATCTCCTCGGGAGGAACTGTTTCGTAGAATCACCTAAAAATTGGTTTCCTCAGTGTCCCTGGTTCTTGCCTTCAGGTGTTTTTTTCCCCTCTGTTCAGTACATTACTGATGCCCTTGACAGCTTCAGAGTGTGACATTATCCTCAGAGCTGAGTGTCTGCTCCCCCTTTCTCACATCCTTACACAGAGTCAGTCATCAGTCAAACACTAAAAGAGATGACAATTAGTAAAGGAGGGGGTTGGAAGAGTGAGAAGTTTCTAAATACAGCCATACTGGCTCAGCCCCAGCTTTATCACTAATGATTCATCAGTGTAGGAACCCTCTCTTTTTTTTTTCCCTTTCTCTCTCTCTCTGTGCTTCTATTCTTTCTCGCTTTGCAGTCTCTGATTTCAGACTTCTGAGGGTGATTTGCCTGTGTGTGTGATCATCACCAGGCTATTGTGTTTGGCAGAGGACGTCAACTAATGGAGCTCAAAGCGTGCTTTTAAAGCGCCTCTCGGTCTGTGTCGGCAACAGGTACTGAACCGGGCTCCTGCATAATGTAAGGCTTCGACACTGTGGTTTCTGCGACGCTGCAGAACAGTAGATCACAAGGTTCACACATCTACACTGTAAACCTCGTTATGTAACCGCGCCATAATCACAGGTGGCAGCTCACATATCCTTTCCATGTCTATGTCTAAATAGGAGGGTTTTGCCTCCCAGGGAGATGGCTAAGTGGGATTCAGTGTTGCCTCCGTAACTGCAGGTGTAATACGTTTCCACAGACCAATAACAAGTGTTAGAACTGAGGTGAAGAGAGAGATATTCAGGGGGCTATTGGTCAACTAGATCTACTAGATGCACTGTAATAAAACTACGTAAACATGACTTAGAGAGGAAATTTAAAGGCCCAGAGTGTAAGGTTCAGTGGGATTAGGAGAGTCTAACTAAAGAAATTAAATATAATATGAATACTTATGATGAATTATTTTCATTAGTGTATAATTACATGATAATGGGAAGAGTTGAGGGTTTTCCTTACCGATATACAGCTAAAGTGCAGCTCTCAAGCCATTTAAGGCAGCAATGGAATGGATTTTTTTTGTGTTTATGATATTGGATGTTGTTTATTTCTTATCTTCCAATATTTTACACAGATATGGTAAAAAAATAATGGTCCAAACTGATGTTTATGAAAACACTGAAACCCACAGTGCACTTAAGTCATCTGAAAACCTAGGGAAAACTTTGTTAACTTAGAATGAGTCCATCTGCAGAGAGTGTAGGCTACTTTCACAGTCCACCGTGTTATGGCACTGTGTTTCTACAGAGTTACAGAAAGAAGGTGACATCCAACGCTGAGGTGAGGTGAGCACAGAAAATATCCCCTACACTGGGGTTGTCACATCACCTCAACTAAAAAAGCCCAGATCGAACAAGGCAAACGATGGCTTTAATGAGGAATGAACATGTTTTTAGCTCTTTTGTCATTTTGATCTTGTTACATCTCAAATGACATCTTCATTTTCTTACATCCTTATGTATTTTGTACCTTGTAAGACATTTTCATCCAGTTTAATCTTTTACGAATAGTTTTAAACCACAAATAATCATCTGGTTTCTTAAACTTTTACTCAGGACCAAAACTCAGCCTTTAAACTTGCAAGAAATAATGACTTGGCATTTACTGTCATGATTAACAGTGTCAACTGATATGCATTTTTTAAAATCAGCATTGCGTTTTTGAGTTTCTAGCCTTTACTATAGATGAGGCTGGGTTACTTCACTATTTACAATCTGCAAATTCACCACTAGATGTCACTAAATAACACACACTGAACCATTAAATGAAATGAACAGAATAATGCAAATTAAATCAATCATTTAGTTTTACTAAATAACATAAAATAGATATTTTTAAAAAATCTATTTCATATTATAAATCATTAAAACTGAAAATAACACTTAGAAACCAGACTTATATGAAGAAAAGACTGAAAATATAAACAGAAAAAGTGATACATTGAGGTATGAAACCCACAGAGTAGAAAAAGTGAAGAAAGGAAAGCTGAGGACATAGTGTGTTACACACTCCTACACCGGCTGAACGCAGCAAGGTGTAATTTGCATTGATCACTGCATTAATCAAAAGGGCCCTAAGAATAAACTTTTCACTTTGTTTCTGCTAGATAGTAATTGCAGCATTTCATCTTTTACAATGATGCTCACCTGAGGCACACACTGCACAGGGGCTCGGCTGACTTATTACTGCTGACAGTTCAATCTCTCTCCATCATAATCAAGGCGCATCATCTAAAAGGTTTCAACACATCAAGTCAAACATTTACAGTGTGTGCTGTGTCGATAATGTGCTGGTATTATTTCAATTAGAGTAAAGGCAAAACAGACATGTATTCTGCAAAATGCTTTAAAATAATCCATACGGAAGTATAAATTAACATAAAAATATCTTGTTTTCTTCCTTTCAACAGCTACACGTCACATCCTTTTTACCTTCCTTGTTAAAGAGTCATTTTGTCCCATACTAATGCGTCTTTATATTATGTGTAAGCCCGGAAGAGCTTCCCCCCCCTCCCTCCGTCCCTGCCTGGCTTGTCACTAAGCACCCCAATTACATTATTCTCCGAGACTCCTGTCTGATGCAGCTATTTCAGGCTTTGGAGCCATTCCTGTTCATTTAATTTTTGCAACTTCATCTCTTGTCGGCAGGGATTAGGAATGTGATATTGCTGTATTCGCACTGGCTGAAATAGTTGTGAAAAGGCCTTCTTGTTCTTGGGCCCAGCTGGTTGTTGTTTAGCATGGCTGTGGTGGAGTGTGGATGTCTGTGTTTTGTGCCCCTTCATTGTTTGACAGCGTGGAAAAAGCATCTTACAAACTGTGGATAATTCAGCATTGTTCTGTCAGTACTTTAAGGTCTTGTGAACCGCTCTAATAATACTGATGTCGATGTTAGGTGAGGGTTATGGCTCCTAGATTGTACAGCCATGTTAGTAGCTCTGTGTGGTTGCACTTAGGTAAAATAGTCCTTTGAGCATCATGTAAACATGCTATTGTGAAAATTATATATATTCACAATGTTACTGTACAAGAGGAAATGACCGATTGATCAATTTATTTGGAAAATCTGCTACACCTCCATCTACTACATTAACAAAAGTGTTACCTCGCCTGTTGTCTTAGCAAAATTTGACTTCTCTTTAATGCAATCATATCTGGTGCGCTCAACGCGAAATTATTTATGTATGCCAACCCAGAAATATCACAGAAACTATGAATGAAATTGTCATTACTAACAAAAAGTCAATTTCCTTAAAAGATCACTCAATGCTATTTTTAGACACACTCCACAAGAAGCCACCTCAGTTACTAATAATGACTAAGTTGTATATTTGTAAAATCTGTCTGCTAATTCGTGGTTAAAAACAAAGACAGTCTCTTTGTTGGGTTCAGATTAACTGTATATGAGTCAGGAGCAGATTTTTATAAGGCTAAGATGCAGCACCCAAGTCTTTTTGAGCACTGTCAGTGCCGAATTACTGTGAAATAAACATACAGTAATAAGTGTTTCAAGCTTTCTTTTAAAAAATAAGGTGAGAATAACAATTTAAAACAACATCGTAATTCAGATTATTTAATTCTAATCAATGCATCTCCCCCCAGATCCAGACAGCACCTCAACCCTGTAGAGCTTTTATTGTGTGGAGTAAAGAATGAGACAATTACAATACTAATTGCAAACTTAATCTATATTATTGTGTAAGCCTTAAATAGAGTTTTTGGGCTTTTACTGTAAATGGTATTTCTAAAAATATATCTTAAAATTATTTCCAATGTTGGGTGACTAACTGAGGAGTAAGATCCATAGCTAGTGTTAAAAAGTCTAGTTGTTTAGCATTGATGAATAAAACATATTATTCCCTGACAGACAGCTCTGCTTCAGTTGTGGTTCAGAAGACAGTACAAGGATTCTGTGGTGAAGTTAACCAGTGATTAACTAGTGTGCTTTCTTGTCTAACCTGGCAACATTAGCTGATGTTATCTTTTATTTGTATTGGATTATGTAGTATGTCAGATAACCTACTAATTAGCCCAGCTAGCGCTAATTAGTGTGTTCATACATTTCAGATTACTGTTACCAAACACAACTATATGTGTCAACATTTATCAAGCAGATGAAATGACTTAGTGGTATATAACTTAACAGTGTAAATTATCAGTGTTTTAGTAAGTTAGGATTAGCACGGTGAGTTTTATCCTTCAGCGTTTGCTCCACACTATTGTCCAAATATGGCCATTTCTGTTTTCAAAAACAAAAAAAAAAAGAAAAAATCATTGGGGTGTACGCATTTCAGACAAAAAACAGAATCCAGTCAGATGATACTTGTCCATAAAAGAGACAATTTCCTTAAGAGAGAAAAAAAGTCCAGAAAATGTATACAGAAAACTCATTTTGCTGCATGCACTATGATTAAGGATTACAGACTGAAACGTAAATGCTCACAGTTTGATTTAATTTATTTTTAATGTAGTCCTGGTTTTACTTTGGTGTAATTTGAGAAAAAAAAAATGCTTCTGTATGAACTGGAGCCTGTCATATACTCTTGAAACATTTATCCGAGATGCTCACAATGGCTTCATTACCTAATGTGCCGTGTGTTGCGGTGCTGGGGGTGGCAGTTGGGTGTCTGTGGTTCACCATATCTTCACCTTGACAGCACGCTGAGAAAAGCTCCTGTCTGCCTTTCCACTGATACCCTGTGGGTGACAGAATTAATCGGCTCAGGATCCAGTGTCCCCACAGCCACCCCTCCCTCCCTCCGCTGACCCTGACCTCTGCCTCTGCCTAAATGACGCTCCATCCCCATAGTGATCAAAAACACTCATTAATGCATTAACTCCACTAGACCACTCATCAGGAAATGTTTAATCTTAAAACAGAATTATTTATGTTATATTTCTATTCTATATCATATTTTTGATGTACAGCTCTGGAAAAAATAAGAGATTAACCCATGACCACATGATTCCACGCCCACTGAGAGAGTGTTGATGTTCAGTGATATGAAAACACAACAACTAACATCTAAAATAGAAAAGAGATGTTGTGTGATTACATGAGTACCCAAGAGATAAAGCATTAATACACCCAGTGTCTACAGGGAAAATGTTTAATTATTTTTATTCAATAATCAGTCATCAGTCATCCAAAAGAGCATAATGATTAAATGATGTAATGTTTGGACAGGGAGACGGCCTGCTCACCTGATGTTCCTGTTGTGCCTCCTGTTCCCCATGCAACTTGATGTCTTGGCAAGTTCATTATAACAGATGTTGTCACTCATGACACAAATTAAACCTCTCTGCTGAACTGATTATGTCTTCAGGCGCTCTCGGACTCCGTCTCTGTTTCTCGAGTTGGTATTTTTAGAGCTAGTTATGTTTAGAGGAAGAAATAAAGCAGCTCATTTATTTTCCAAGACATAGCCACCTGTATGGAAAACCGCTTGTCAGTCATCCAGTAAAAGTCTTATGGAAGGCATTATCATGAACAAAGCCTTGTCCATCTTTAGAACAAAGAAAACGGGTGAATCAACAGAAAAACAGACTTCTTGTACAAACTTGTAGTCCTCATTCCCTCTTAACTGGTTTGCATCCTTTAAAGTTTTAAAGTAGTTTTAATGTTGTCTAAAATGAGTATGTGGCTTACTTTAAATGGCAGAACAAGGACAGTGAGTCTAGGAACATTCAGAGGAACTGCTGAATGTGTTCCCTAGTTCCTCCGGTTCTCTAACCTTGATTACTCAACTGTAATGTGATTAGACAGTTTCTGTGGATCTCTCACAGTTAGTCCCAGGACCGGTCACAGCGTTATGCACAGGACGGCTCATAAATCCAAATGAAACCAGGCCAAGAACCCGATTACATGTTGTCATTCAGGATAAAGAGGTGAAACCGGGGATGAATTTAAAACTAACAGGCATCTTTTAACCAAGGTGTGTTTTCTAAAATGTAGTACGTGACATATAGTTGTTTACATGAAGCTAAACACACTGTGTAGGTGTTTGTTCATCTGTGTAAAAACTTGCCTTCTTGTTTTGAGCTTTTTTTTTTCCATGTTTGCATGTATGTGTGCGCAGAGGAGTGTGTGCACACAGAGCTATTTGTAGCAGGTCTGACTCCCTGGGAACTCATCCTCCATCTGTCGATTCTACACAGCAGAGCCCAGCGAAGCCCTAATTTTACCCTAAATTTACCAGCAACTGACCTTTTTTTCTCAGTGGCATCATAGACCCCATTATTCTGAAACAACGCTCTCTCTCTCTCTCTGTCTCTCTCCCTCGGTTACTTTCTTTTCTCTTTCACACTGGCAGTTTGACTCTTTGACGCTTTCAGTTTGTCTTTGCGCGTCTCTCTAATGTACACACTCACAAAGACCCGTCTTTATTCTCTCACACAGTCCGGAGCAGTCGCTGTCACACCTAACACTCATCTCTAGTGTCACTAGAATAGACACAGGATAGAGGCAGATTTACTGTGTACTAAATACCAAACCGCTTCGCCACATGATTTAAATTCCATACAGCAGTGAAGGTTGAACAAAGGTCCAGAACTGTGTTGTGGTATGCTCGGTATGTGGAGATGCTGAAAAATAGGCCTATAGCCGTGGAAAAATGAATTAACCAGAGGGGCATATGGTGGTTTTGTGCAGGCATATGGTGGGATACCACTTGCTCCTTTAGCTTAAGGCCCTTTTGGAGAGAGTTGCAAGAGGCCATTCATAAGATGGGGGTAAGAAGGTCTCCTTTACACATGAGAGTATAGAGTGCATGCCAAAGTGTTTTATGCTGTGCCATTGAACAGCTGTCATCCATATCACTCTATACCCTCATTTCCTTATTTCTCCACTGTCCATCGGCACAGGCAGAAAAACTGTATCTAATACTATATCAATACTATATGCCAAGTTAAAGTCCTGAATTCAAAAAGTAACGGTACAATTATTATTATTAACAAAATGCACTTTAAAGTATCAAAAATGTACTCATGCTGAAGGGCTCCTTTTATCTTATATGTTTATGTATATGTTATGTTATGTTATATTTATTACGATTAAAAAACATCTTAATGTGCATGACTAAAATTTACAACAGAATCAGTTTTATTTAACTATTTAAACCAAATAAACCCAAAAGACAAATTATTACAATAACAAATGATACTGATTTAATAATAGCTGCTGATCTCCAAAGAAAATTATTGCAATATAATATAAATATTTTATATTATGGTTTGATCTAAAATTATATCATGATAATTATCATAGCCATGTATATTATAGAATCCATTTTTTAATCTCTATTGATTACATGTACATGCAGTTGGGTACAAAGGGTTAGGGTTAGGAATATATTACTGTATTACATCATATATTTTTTTACATAAAAAGTAAGAACTAACAACAAGTGTCAAATAAATTAGTAACAAGTCCATTATTTGCCTCTGAGATGTACAAGTGTAGATACATGAAATGTAAATACTCACTTAAAGAATAAGTATTACAAAACTGGATCAGTGATTAAAGGTGCAGAAATTTAGAAAAAATATCCCAGGTTTATTCAATGATAATCAGACACCGAGCTCAACAGAAGCACTTTTTCTTTTCACTTTGTTCATACTCTCAACCAGAGGATGATTTATTGACATTATGGCTTTTTGAATGCTGTTTACACATAGTCCCACATCAGCCTTTTACATCCTAACATCCATCTAAGGACGATAGAATTCAGCCTTTTCTTTATTATCTGTATCTGTGTATAAATATACTTTGGGCCTAGGCGTGGCACTTGTTCCCAACACTGGAGCTTTCCAGGTCGGGCTCAGTGTTGCGTGGCAGGAGTCGATAGTGTGGCCATAGCTGTGTCGTTGTGTCAGCTTTATTTTCTACTGCGGCTTTACGCTAATTCACTGCATCCGATCCAGCAGCAAGATGCTCAATGGCCCCGCTCACCGGCTCCAAAGGCCAAACATTTCTCCCATTGTTCCCTCGAGAGAGGCCGGATTTAAAGGGATGCCCGGGGAAGGGGAGGATGTTCAGCATTTTTTTTTTTTTTTTTTTGGTGGACTGTTAGCAAGTGTAAAGTTCACCAGAATGTTTTGTCACTTAACATTGGGGTTCCAAAACCAAAGAGCATGTTCGTACGTGTGTGTTTGATTTGGTGTCACTGACCCGAGGTAACCCCCTGGGATCCACTTTGGCTCTGTATGGGATTAAACTTTTTTGAGTTGCTGTCCCTCTTTAACAGCTTTCACTGTGGGCGTGTGGACGAGAAGTGAGAAATAGACTGAGGCTGTGTGAAATTATTAAGTCAGCCTTCATTCGAGTTATGAGAAGCGCATGGTGCTGAATGAGGGGACGAGCACACAGTAGGTTCATGGATGTAACAGTCTGTCCTTTTATATTTAGAGCTCTAATGCCAGAGAAATAGAACAGTGTGTGATATTTATATTTTGCCTCATGGATTATGCAAGTTAAATGCCATTTTTAATTAGACTTGCGTAATTAATTCAACTATACTGTATTATGTACAAGTATGGTAAGTACAATATGCACAGTTCAGACGTTTTAAAATATAACAAATCATGACTTAACATGTTAAAGGGGTTATAGTATGTATTACTGATATTCCAAACTATCAACAGCAGGGGGAAGTTGTCTACCAGAGCTCAAAACTACTAACGAATTAACACTATATCTCCAAAAACTATATGACTTACTGAACAAAATCTGAAGCATATCGTTTATACGCATCTGTATTATGGTATCATCAAGTTTTCCCTTTCAAATAAAAACTCAGCCAGTTAAAATAACACTGTTTTATAATCTTTACATGCTGCATCGACTGATAGTTTACATTATAGCTCTGTTAGCTTAGCGCTGTTTTTAGACAAAAAACGTTCACAGTAAAACCACAAACCACCTCTGTTTTCTGTACAGTTTGTGTTGTCAATGGCTGCACCAAAGATCTGTTTGCAATCGAAGTGCTACAGTTTAATCTGAACCGTGGATAATAACATCCCATAATAACCTTATACCTGCATAAGCCTCAGAGTCACACTCACCTGTGTAGAAGAAACATCAAACCCCATTCTTTTCATTTAGAGCCATGTCCAGTGGTGAAAACAACAACAATGATTCTTACATTTAATGCTTAAAATCAAACAAGACAATGACCCAAAAACAATGGTCAAAATGTGAGCACATCCTATGTAATGTGTGGAGTCTGTCTGGATGTAGCGACAGTTTGTTCCAACAACTTTACTCAGCCTTGTCGTCCAAAGGCACAACAAAAAAGATTTAAAGCAAAAAGAACAAAACACAGCCTTTTACCAAAAACAATATATGCAGGAGTAACTACTTTATAATCCACAACATTGAGATTCGTCACTGTATTTTTTTCCTCATTTTTCTAATTTAATTACATATCAGTGTTACGTGTGACTAGCTGCTCCCCAACTCCGATAATTTGTGTAATTAGATGGCGTCATTAGATGGTTTTACAGACCTTATTTGACTTAATAGTGCATTTACCACTTAGCCAGTAACATTATCCCTATTGGATTAGGCTCTTGTTACAGATATTAGGTGCTAGTAAGCTAACTGTCACTTTGAGACAAATTGGCAAACTTTTTTTTTTTTAAACAGTGCAATATATAAACTGCTTAGATAAGATAAGAGCTGTAACGTTTAGCTTTGGTGCAAATAATCCCACCATATTCGAGCCGAAAGCTGTGTACTCATAACATTATCCAACTCAGGAGACACTGGGATGGGGCGCTCCCGTTACAGCAGTGAGTGAGTCCACATGTCACCATTAGGTTCAGAGCCACGGCACCATGAAAGAAGAGGTGCAAACTGACAGTCAGCAGTCTTCTCTATTACACTGATGGGAGAAGCTCTTATTAACCTGACAATAGCTGCGTCATTAAAGCTAGGAACCGAGAACACCCTCTGAGGTTTTGTCTCACCTGTAACTCCATCTCACCCCTTCTAAACTCCGTCATCCTACTGGATACCTGACAAATTGATGTGATTTTTTCCAAGCGTTTTTTTTTTTTTTTTTACCGTGGCTAGATCAGTCTGAAAATGGGAACTTTCTCTCTTCGTAGCCAAGAGCACAGTATCACAGTGAACGTCACAGTCAAATTTAGTTTTGTTTTGTCTTTATTTATCTTGGCTACTGTCTGTGGGTGTTATATCATCCATCTTTGCTTGGTGTTGCTTTATTTATTTATTTATTTTACTGCATTTTAACTTTTAGCTTTACCAGTCAAGGCATTTAGAATAATATCCTTTCAATGCGAACCTTGTAGGACAAGGAGAAGGAAAGGAGAAATGAGAGCATCATACACAAACAAATAAATGTGAGTATCATTAGATATGTCAGTAAAAGCAGTAATTGAGATACATTTTAATGTAATGGTACATTTACCATATACAGTATGTTCAAAATGAAGTATCTTGAGGTGACCTTGATTATACAGGAAAGAATCAAAGAAGAATCAAACCTGTTGCACTTTTTTTTTGTTGGTTTATTGGGACATGTGCCTCCTGAAGCCTTTACAAGTCTTACATGAGTGACCCTGCATGGTACAGTATTATAGTAAACTACTGTATAAATGACTGCCTCACCTACTTTCCAGTCTGACTTTTGTGTCATTTTCAGAAGTTCTAAAAAATGCCAACTCACAGCAGTTAATTCCCGCAAACCACCACACAGATATAAACCTCTCTGTTTCAGTTTGACTTTTTGTCGTTACTAGGATGCAGCACACTCCTGACCACGGCAGAAGTGTCCTAACAACTGCAGGGTTATTCACTGTGTTGCATCAGAGCTTCACTGGGCAATAACAGTAAAGGACAGGAAGATCCCAAGTGGTGATGCTTCATGCTCTCATTTTGGAGGACTTACTTATTTTTGGCTCTTTCTCCACACACGAGAGCTCAAGTGGCTGTGCCAATAGCAGTGTACGGTAACCTCATGCCCTGGCCATTTATGCATGACAAACAGAGCTATCTCTGCTTCAAGAGCGTCTTAATTTGGTTCACAATGTAGATTTCTATTAATTATTTTTTTAAGTAACAAGTTGACATGTACTGTATTCAAGGAATCAGACCTTGGAAGCAGCAGCTGTGAAAAATTTCATTTTTTTTCACTTGACAGTAAACACAACCTTGGGTCACTAGTTGTATCTGGAAAGTACAAGGCAGAACCGTTTTACTTACATTTATTGGTGATAGGATTCCAGCACCATTCCGGAATTGCGACGTGCATTGATCAGCAAAGTGGGGATATGCAGGATAGATATCATGCGTTCAAAAAGATCAGAGCCAGTACAATATCAAGGGCTCCTATCTGGGCTTTGATAAACCTTTGTCATGTATTTTTTTTACCCCTTAAGAATTATGTGCATGCTCCAAACCGTCGGGCATGTGCAACCACATTCTTTTCGATGTAAACAACGGGTAGTCATCCGCTAGTGAAACCTGTCGTACTGAATTTACCCATGTGCAGATTTTCTGAAGAAAATAGTAAAAATTTGGCGTGTTGCTTTCCATATTTCGATCAGTAGAGTTGAAAATGTCAGCCTACAAGGAGCAGATGGAGATATTGATCAAGTACTTGAGTACTGGGCAGTATCCTGCTGGAAAAGACAAAGCCTCGAAAAGGAATATTAGAAACCAAGCCAAGAATCATTTCCTGGACGGCAACAGTAAGAAATTAAACACTATGTCATGTGTACTATTTAAACTGTTAATATGTTCTCTGTTGAATGGTTGCTTATTAATTTTTGTATATTTAAAACTACATAGTTAATGGGGGTAAAAATAATACAGTGGTAAAACCAGCACACATCGTGCTGTACCAGATTTACCCACATAGTGCGCATGTGTGAAAACACTAAAGTACAAAAATAATACAGGGGGTAAAAAATGTACGCGACATCGGAGCCAACAACTTCAGAGTAGACAACTGCACCTGGTGACTAGGGTGGTTCTTATATGGGGTCAAAATTGTTTTTGAAAAGTTCAACTCTCACCCCTAAATGTGTTAGGATATCAAATAAAACTTGGCCGGCAAGCAGATGAAGACTGGTGAAGATGCCCTGCAGGTTGACAGGGGACTGAAAAATAAATGGCGTTGGGCGTGGATAGAGGAGGTGGGAACGGATGGAAAGCCTTAGGGCAGTTGGTAAGATTATATGTATTAATGTTGTCTTGGCCCTGACCTCTTATTAATGGGGAAGTGAAAGCCCAAACTCAGCATTATTCCATCACCATTGAAAGTTCAGCTCATACTTCCTAATGCATATCCAGTGGTGGATTAATGAGCAGAATTGTATTGTATTTGCATTTGCACAATACTCAAACAAGTAGTTTCCATTTGAAATTGCATTCAAAGGCACTTTAGGTGGTATAATTATTCCAAATTTTCTCAGAGGAGGGCCTACTGAACCCCCTTTACATGATGTATATTGGACTACTATGTTTGGCAACACATTTGAACATTAATGGACATGGGATTAAGTTAAAACTTTAGAGCAGTTAATAACTCATAGGATTTTTGTGATATCAGACACCAAAACAGTTGGAAACCACTGGATTAATATTTAACATTGTGTGGGTATTTGAAGCACCAGAGGCTCATATTAACACGTTTATATATGTTGAAGTACACATCAGGTAAATGTGATATTAAAATACCATAATTCCTGAAACCCGGGAAAGTTTGGGTTTTTTTACATTAAATAGTTTTCTTTAATGGAAACAGCATGATGCAACAGTTTTTTTCAGATATATTTTTATTTCCTTTAATGGAATGTCCTTTGCAGTGGACAGTGTTTTTTCTATTTTAAGTAAAGCTGTGAAACTCTTGTCCCCTTCAGAGGAGAAAAATGCATCACTGGGTCTCAAGAGGGTATATACTGTTGGATGTTTTATTGTTTTAGTACAAAATAACAAATATTTTCACTGTCCGCGCTGATACTGATCCATGTTCTCTAAAGGCTGTCGTAGCTGTCAGGAAACTGAGCGTTTAATCTTTCAGCAACTGGAAACAATCCTCGAATTACTGTAATTGGCTGGTGGGGAAGCGGGTGTGATGGCATGAAGGAGCCACGGTGGCATCCCGATCAGGCGGCCTCTAACTGTCCTCTGAGCGTCATCGCCCCGGCTGCTTTATCACCTCCGACCACTTTATCCTCCCGGATACTGTTTCACTGGTCTGCTCTACCCCCCTGAAGACCCCACGGGGAGGGTTTCTATATTTCACAATACCTTCAGTCTTTATTTTAGCTTTATTGCTTGAAGCGTCAGTGTAATAGAAATAGGAAGTAATAAAATATTGACCAAAGTATTTTTAGGAGAATCTTCATTTACTGCTGTATTGCAGCCACTCAACACGAGCAAAATTGTACCTTAAGGCTGAGCTGCTTAATTATTATGAAGCTAGAATTACAGAGCAGCCAAACCTATGCACAGAGGGATTAAGAAGGGAAACATACCAAAACCCAAGCCATTAATCAGTCGCATAATCAATACCAACCAATGTTAGAGCTGTCTGACTCCACTGCCTCAGTTGTACTGTACTGGTTACAGATCAATAGAGGACGGTGCTTTACTTACATAGTCTTCACTTGTAATTGATTACATGACCACTTTCAAGATTTTATTTATTTGTATCTTGTTCTTTATATTTTATTTGTTCCTACTAGTGTCTGATTTTACGTACAGTTTATGGTCATATTAAAGGTATAGTGTGTAACAATTTGGGCGATTTAGGAGAATTAAAATGACAGAAAAGGCGTATGATATTCATAGTATTATATATTCAACCAAAGTATGGACAGACTGAAACTAAACCCAGAACTAAACAGAACAGGCCTGGGGACAAATAATTTAAAACCAGAGTATCAATAGGCTGTGACATTAAGGTATTAGAGAAAGAAAAATAGAAAATAGACTTCTGTGTATTAGGACAGCTTAAATGTTATATTGCAAACTTTTCTACAGACTCTGTTTCTTAATTCATCTATGATTCATTTATTACAATTTTCAATTCAGAAACCTAGTGAAATTTCCTAATTTCCTTGTATTCGAGTCGGGCTTCAAGTAGTAATGCTACCATTTGTCTCTCTCTGTAACGTCAAATATATGAATCTTTTTTTTCTTTTATTATCTCTTTTTTATTTGTCTATTTATTTTTCTGCTGACTCTTGTCCCGTCATTGTGAGTCAATGATTTGACATTGTCCTGTCCTGTAAGTCTGTAACTGTAACTTTGCTCTTTAAAAAATCCAAAATAAAATATTAAAACTAGTGAAAGTCCATCAAGTACAGGCAGAGAAATGCATAGTTTGACTTAAGATCATTAATCTGTTGTCATCCTGTGAATATTATGTGTAAAAGGCTGCTGACACACATTTAGCATACTAAACATTTGGCATACTAAATGTATGTTAGCAGCCTGGAGCTCAAATACTAACAAGTTAATGATTAATGATTATGTGGGTTATTTTTGCTATAGATCCGCTCGTAAAACAGTGCATCATCTGTTCTATCCTTCATAGTCTCAGAAATCAGAGCAGGTGGATTTGGAGATTTGGAGTCTGTGGGTAAACTACAACACTGTCAAAACTGTAATTAAGAAAAAGTCCTGTATTGAGTTGTTTTCCTTAAAATGATGCATGAAAGACTGGTTTTGCACTAAATATTTATGACACTACTATCATAACAAAATTACAATCTCTGATAGTGGTTAGTTCAAAACTTTCCAAATAATATTAATTGTATATTAATTATGTCACAGATGGTAAAAAGCAAAGCAAATAGTTCTGTTTGTCAATTAGAATAACCCTAATTCTCACCTGTAAAAAAAATTATAAGAATACTGTTAAAATACCAATCAATAAGTGGTATTGATATTGATAACAGTAGTAGTATCATTAAAGTCTATTGTTTCAATATAGTTAATATCCTCTTCAATAAAAGGCCCAGAACAAAACTAACACAAACTCCAACAAGGCCACCATATACAAGGGTAGAGTGGGGGCGTGTTCTGTTGCACTTTTGAATTTCACCACTAGATGTCACTCAGTAGTACACATTGAACCTTTAATTTGCATATTTATATCTGTGGTTTTTCTTTCTATGCACAACAACATTTGTTCATATCATAAACCCTCAAAGACCCAAACATTGACAAAAAAAAGCATCTACTGATCTAAAACATTTAATAACTGTTGAACCACTAATCCTATCCATACATTAAATAATTAGGGTAAAATGCAGTTTGTCGTCTTTTCATGGTCATCAGAGATGACCCATTTGGACGTTCAGAGGCTCTGTAGTTACCAAGGAAACACCATCACCTTCTACAACATTTGATTCTCCAGTAAAACCCATGGAGTTGGATCAATGACAGTGGATGGAGAGCACATTCAGTTATTGATATATTTACTTAAAAAGTCACTTTTTCTTTAGTTTTCTATGTTTCTGATATAATAGCCATCAACTTCAATGTGAACTTTTATGAACATCTACATTAGATATAAAAAAATGCCTAATTTTCTGTGAAAAAATACCATATGGAAGATAATATTATAATAAATGGTAATAAATCACTTAAGAACGCTTAAATAGAAAGAGAAATTGTTTTGGGAACTACCACAAAAGTAGCACTGGGTCTTTATGGGTTAATAGACTGACTTGACTACATGTAAAAGGACAAACCAATTATCTGATACAAATATGACTGAAAAATAACGCCAACAAATTGACGTATAATCACTCAGTTCCAGTACTTTGAGATGCATTACGTAGTCCTTCACTACTACGAAGTGAAGGACTGATGTAAAACTTAAGGCTAAAACTGATCTCATTTTTTTTCTTTTTTTTCATCGAAGACGTTTTCTTTTTTTTCTTTTTTGGAATGGACCGAGGTAGGAGGAGTGTGAAGGAGAGCCGACAGTATACGGTGCTGTCAGTCTGACTTAGTGTTGGCCTGAGCTGAGCTGGTGTCACCGCTTAGCACTCCAGGGCAGGGCACCAGCAGAGCGCTGACACTCCCAGGACATGTGACCTTTTCCCATGGGTCACCCCAGACCGCTCTCTCCACTGGACGTCTTACCGGCGGAGAAGTCATTTACATGTTATTGACAGTCTTTTTGGCATCGGCATCGAGCTACAGTATGTATACAGTTGTCAAGTATGGCAGATGTGTAGCATAATCACTGAGGCATTTTTAATTATATTTATTTTAATGTCAATATAACCACTAATACTATTACTTACTGATTTTCATTTTATACATTTGCAATAGAGAGTTAGTTTGGGTGATTAACCTTTTATAGTTCACTCATAGAAATACTACCTCAGTGTGTTATTGAAGGACATAATACGGTTTTATTACTTTTGTGAAGTTTTTCCATTTTTATTTTTATTTTTATGTAGAAAATAAAGGTTAATGAAGTTACCATATTTGGTTCCATACCCATAAGTGACAAAAAAATCCCTCACAATAAGTTAGAGATATTGTGAGGTCCTCAATGGATTTCATACATAAGGTGTTTGTTTCACTTCAGTGATTTTTGGGATAGGGAGGCAATTGTATTAGGGTGACAGACACACCTCATTTTGTGTTTTCCACGTAATGGTCTCACTGTGTACAG
>JAPQRQ010000012.1:8505902-8516968 GCA_037367365.1 Apogon talboti
ATAGATAGATAGATAGATAGATAGATAGATAGATAGATAGATAGATAGATAGATAGATAGATAGATAGATAGAGAAGTGGACAAATTGCAGATTTAAAGAAATTTGTGCAAATAAACAGTAAAAATACTGATTCAACTTAAATACAGCAGAAGAAGTGGAAAAAGTACAAGCTCTGAAAAGTACTCTCAAGTATAAAAGTAAAAAGTACCCTTTGTGTTTTGTTACGTCTTTTAATATAACGTTTGTCTCACCCTTTCCATTGTTTTCATCTTATGTATGTAAGTATGTACTTCTCGATATGTCGTCTTTCATGTCATTTTCGTTGGGTTATGTCTCTTTTGCTAATGTTGGTAACGGCAGTGATTCAGTGCTTATTTCACAACAAAACTGTTCTGTTTTTATCATTTTGTCTTTGACGTTTCCATCTCACGTCGTCTCATTGTGTATTTTGTCATTTTGGTTTTGTTGCATCTTTTACATTATTTTCTTTTTGTCTTTTTATGTTCATCTCATTTTTGACTTTTAGGTCATTTTGTCTCATCTTAGATTTTTACAGAATAAGAACTCACATGACACTCCTTTAGTGTTATTGCACTGATTCATTCATTTATACTGATTGAAGCACTAAAGCACAAGATCAGAGACTACAGGTGTTGTTGTTTTCATCTTGTTATGCCTTTTACGTAGTTGTCGT
Source organism: Apogon talboti (assembly GCA_037367365.1). Classification (NCBI taxonomy): domain Eukaryota; kingdom Metazoa; phylum Chordata; class Actinopteri; order Kurtiformes; family Apogonidae; genus Apogon; species Apogon talboti. Next base: position 8,506,598 of record JAPQRQ010000012.1, read on the forward strand.
ATCCAGTAAGACATCAGAATGCACTCATTTTGGTTCTTTTCATCTAATGTTGCAAAAGCAAATGAATCAGAGCTTATTTCTCAACAAACACAACAAAGACGACTAGTTTGTTGTTGTTTTGCTATAACTTTTACGTAATTTTTGTCCTGCTATATTTTCCTCATGTTACCTTTGTTGTGTGATATGATATATGATATGATAGATGATATTATATATGATATATATATATATGATATATGATATGATATATATGATATATGATATGATAATATGATATGATATACAATTTGATATGATAGACGATATTATATATGATATATGATATGATATATATGATATACGATATGATATATATGATATAATATGATATGATATACAATATGATATGATAGACGATATTATATATACTGTATGATATATGATATGATATATATGATATACGATATGATATATATGATATGATAATATGATATGATATGATATACAATATGATATGATAGACAATATTATATATACTGTATGATATACGATATGATATATATGATATATGATATGATATATATGATATATATGATATACGATATGATATATATGATATGATAATATGATATGATATGATATACAATATGATATATATGATATACAATATGATATATATGATATGTGATATATGATATGATATGATATGATATGATATGATGAATGGATGAACTGAGGGATTCCCATTGTTTTAGGGTGAAATTGTTGAGACGGTACACAATGACACAAAATAAAAATAATTAATGATTTCCAACAAATGCATTAAACTAAAGTAACAAGCCAAGGACTAGAAAGAACAGGTTTTTGTGCCTAAATGTGGGGAGTTTGTCAGAAAAATATATACTTGAGAACAGAAACATATGTGTACGTAGCTACTTCTGTCATGTGGTGGTTCTTTGAATTAATTAAATGTGTAATAGTTACATCACTGGTTAGGTTAAAAAAGTAACTTTGTGAGTATATACATTATTCAACACATCTAACAATTTTCAACAAACTTTAAAGATGCTTTTCCAGAATCTTTTATTGATTGTTTTACATAACTCTTAAGTCTGGGAAACATCAGAAAATACCCTTGAGAGGGGACTTCAGTTCTCACCAGCATAAATTATGCCCCAAAACAAACTGTACGTCTGCATTAAGTCGACTCATCAGGTAAAATGGAGCTTTAATAACCCCTGTGGGCAGTAAAAACAGAGCAGTATTAAAGAATAAAAACCAAATACCCCATTTACTGCACTACCATTAAACTCTGTTTGATAGCAGCACACTGTCTGTGATATATTTCACACCAGTTAAAGGAATAGTGTGATGGTTCATGTGATGAGCTTTCACATTTCACATTGCTGGGTTCCACACAACATTCATCAACCTGTGAGCTTTCTATATTTTACACTGTGACAGTGTGAAAAGGAAAATAATTTCATTCTCATACAGTTGTATTTTTATCATCATCTATTAATAGGTCGGCACATGACACTAAGTACGGAACGATGGAATAATGTCTCCACCTTTTTACAATGATAGCAAATGATTACTCTCATTGTCATTTAATTAATTAATTGATTAGTTGTTTGGTCGAGAAAACATTAGAAAAGAGTGGAAAGATGTTTTCAAATGTTTAGTTTCATCCACAATCCAAAGATGTTCTATTTATGGTCATAGAGATGGAAAGAAAACCAAAAATACAAAAAAAAAAAAAAAACAGTTTCAAATAAATCTAAATAGTCTGTGATTAATTTAATACTTGACAACAAATGGATTAAGTGAGTTATAGTTGCAGCTCTAGTTTCCTGTTTGTTTTATTCAATGCCAGAAACTTTTTTGTTTTTAATGTTAGTCTTAAAATGCAGAATTTAATTTAAAAATTCAACTCTTAATTTAAGATGAAAAAGGCTTGACATCAAATATAATTTTCCTTTTTTTTTTTTTTGAACATGAAACTGTTCCTGGTCCTGTATATAAGGATCCCAGACCCAAACATGAGGTTGACGACAGCTAATTTTACCTGTAAGTCTGTTTAGTTTTAGCTCATGTTGTACATTTTATTTTGTTTTGTTTTTTTTAAACTGTTGTTTTTATATTTTTATCGCAGTTGACGAAGTGTATTCCTCACCACTAGTTTTTAAGCATAGTCTTAGTTTCTGGTGGTTGTAATAACCTGAGATGAGTTACATATTCATTTAAATATAGATTCAAAGTCAGCGCTGAGTTGTTTAAATGAATGAAATATCAATGCGGCTATAACAACCCTGAATAAAAGAGGGGTCAGTGCTCAGCAGGAATGCTATGAATGCAAAGAGTGAGTCATTACTCAGCTTTAATGTTAAAAGAGTGCGACTGCTGCTGCTGCTTTCCCATCAGTGGTCAATTATAGCGACGACAGTCATTTATCACTGAGAGGAAGGGGCGAAGAGAGCAGCCGGATGCCTGCACTTCTGACTCTATTTACTGCGCATCAGATGATATTTACGACTTAATGTGAGACGCTCCTCAGAGGACTCGCAGTGGGAGTTGGAAATAAATAGTTCAGTCAAAAATTGCAGGTATTTTGGATGAACTGGCATCAAGTTTTTCATGTTTAATGTCACTTGGAAGTATTTTGTCACCTCAAAGTTGGAGCTCCAAACACTAGTAAAGGTAACTGTGAACCCCCTGAACTAAACCAGACCTCAGGCCTTAGTGTGGTGTGACCTCTGGTGGCTAAAATGTGGACGTTTTGTTACTTGCACTGAATTCTCTCCCTCTGCCATGTTGAATCTGAGGTTAATCCTGACAGTCTCTCCTCACCCTTTGTTCTACTTTGTTTTTTTTTTTGGTTCCCTGTTTTTCTCCGTCCCCAGCGATGGGAGGACGCTGTGGGCTACCGTATATAGGACATGTTAGTTCCATGTTTAAACCAAGGCCACTTAAATCGAGCGAGGCTGCTCACTTCTGGAGACACCGCCGCTCAGACACCCAGGGGCAGGAGTCTGCACTGACGTCACCTGATAAAACATGCATACTCCTAACTTTTCACTGGGCTCCATCATGTGGCTGCATGCAGGTCAATTAAATGCTGGAGGATAAAAAAAAAAAAAAAAAGTCCTCCAAAAAAAAAAAAAAAGAAGAAGAAGAGAATGAGCTTGTGAAGGTGACTCAGACCACAGCGTGACACTGAAATGATCTGATATAGTCCGCATTATGAGCTGTGGGGTTTTATGGCTTAATGATATTAACGCACAGTGCTTTCACCGGAGAACAGTGTTGAACTGTAAATGTGTCCCCCACTGCGATGCTCAAAAGTCATGTTTGCTGATCCACATTTTTGATTTTCCACTCACTTTTAGAAAGTAGAACAGAACATAAAATATATTGTTCTCCCTGCTGAGTTCACTGCTTACAGAGGGCTTTTCAAGTACAGTACGTCTGGGTTGTGAATTATAGAAACACAAATGTCATCCACGTAAAAATGAACTCACCTAGCTGTTACTGATGACCATGTTTAAACCACTTGTGTTTTTTTTTCCTGTTGATATATTTAATGTAAATGGTCAGTAGTCTGTCATGTTAAGCAGAGGTCAGTATACGTAGTAAGTCTCATAATGAACCACTGATCCATTTGAGCAGGAGTGGAACACTGGAGCCTTTTATGAAAACAGTCTCTGTGGGTGTGGTTTTTCAATGGATCACCATAGTATGAAAGCTGCAGAAACTGAATAGGCGCACCTTCCATCTGCAGCTCTCTCATCTTTGTCCAAATTAACCCATAAAGACCCAGTGCTACTCTTGTGGCAGTTCCCAAATGAATTTTTCCTCTATATTTAACCTTTCTTAAGTGATTCATCACCATTTATCATAATGTTATCCTTTGTATTTTACATTTTTCAGTGTAAATCAGGTATTTTCGCTATATTTCATTTACTGATCATGTAAATATTCATGAAAATTCAGAGTAATTTCAAAGGTTATTATTTTACAACAATATGTCAGCCCTGCGATGAACTGGTGACTTGTCCAGGATGTACCCCACCTTCGCCCATAGGTAGCTGGGATAGGCTCCAGCACCCCCATGACCCTAGTGAGGATAAAGCGGATTCAGAAGATGAATGAATGAATGAATGAATGAATGAATTATTTAATAACAGAGAAAACTGAGGAAAAAGGGAATTTTTCAGCAAGGATATCAATGATTGAATATAAAAACAAGCATCTAACTTCTGTTATTTATGCAACTCCATGGGTTTTACTGGTGAATCAATGTTGTCGAAGATGATGGTGTTTCCACGGTAACTACGGAGCCTCTAAACGTCCAAATGGGCATATCTAATGACCGTGAAAAGATGACAAACTGCATTTTACACCAATTATTTATATGTATTGATAGGATTAATGGATCAACAGGTGTTAAATATTTTAGATCAGAGGATGTTGTGGTCTCCAGCGCCTCTTTGGGTCTTTATTCAGTTAAAAGATGTAGAAACATGATCTGGTGCCATTTCAGGTTGCAGTAGAAGAGTGAAGCCACTTTTTCCAGCTTTCTATAACAAGTGCTATGTGCTAATGCTAATAACTGATGTTAAGTAGTGTGTGTGTGTATTAGGATGGTCAAATGCAGAGACTGACAGCTGGAGAAACAGAAAGTTGGTAGAATCCTTGTTTCTTCTCAGACCACCTCGAGTACAATATGATGAAAGGAACCTATGGAACTTTAGCCCAGTGACATCAAAAACTCACCAAACACTGCAGCATTAAAACTGGATTTATTCTCCCTCTCAGGTTCTTGGTTTATTTGGTTTTCTTTTTTAGTTGTTTAACCCATAAAGACCCAAGTATTCACCAGTGACCAAAAGCATCTACTGATCTAAACTGTTTAATCCCTGTTGATCCACTAAACCTATCAATACATGTAAATAATTGGTGTAAAATACAATTTGCCATCTTTTCATATTCATCAGATATGACCCATTTGGATGTTCGGAGGGTGCATGGTTACCGTGGAAACACCGTCATCTTCGACAACATTGAGTCACCAGTAAAACCCATGGAGTTGGATCAATGACAGTGGATGGACACACATGGATTATATTCAGTTAATGATAGATTTGACTGAAAAAGTCACTTTATTCTCTGTTTTGGATATAATAACCCTCAAATGTAATCTCATCATAATGATTAAAGTACATTATCAGTAAATTAAATATAGGAAAATACCTGATTTTTTCTGAAAAAAATGCAAAAGGATAATATTATGATAAATGGTTATAAATCACTAAAGAAAGGTTAAATAGAGAAGAGAAATTAATTTGGGAACTGACACAAAAGTAGCACTGGGTCTTTATGGGTTAAATAGTAGAGCCATCAGCCAGTATCACATGAATAGGATGAACATTAGAAAGAAAAATGGATCCAAGATGTTCTTAAGAAACAGTTACAATTTACAGATTATAAGGATCTAACTGCAGAAATGGAATAAATATTAGCAACTCTGTTTTCATTAGAGCTTTACCATTTCGTTATCCTCATAGCATAATTAATTAAGTCATATTTTTGGCCAAATTGGGATATCTACATAACTTTACTGTTCTAAAACCGCCGCTTTATTTTATGCAGATATCGCAATTTGGCTAAAAATTTAACTTAGGCAATTACAGTATACTAATACTATGAGGCTAATAATATGAAAATGAGAATCGTGTTTTCATTCGTGTAGAATTAGTTGTTTGGACAAAGACAACAGGTCACAGGTTGTTTTTTTTTTTTCCATTCTAAAGCAGTTGGTATTTTGTTTTAAGAGGCATCACTGTCTTCTCTTATGGTTGAATATGGAATAGAATTATCCTCTTAACTAAAAAGTCCACAAGTGACACTACATACAAACTCTAATCGGGGTCTTCTGTAGATTTGTGGCCACTATAGGAGATGATGTGGACTGTATTCTGTTGGTGTTAAATGTTGACATTTGACATCAGTATATTTAAACACTTCCCCTTTAACACTACTGCATTAAAGGGGAAGTATTGACTCTGTTTATTTGCATAATTGCGCACTTTCCAAACATGAAGACCAACTTCAGCCTAACTGGATGGAAAAATAAAGCATATGGACCCCTCAGTGTATTCATTGCTGCATAACACACACACTATAGAGGTATGAGGATGAAAATTATATGAAAAAGCATAACAATGACTCAGAACTGCAGAAAAAAAATGATGTTAAAATATTTACAGTTCTACTGCTGAAGCTGAAAAATGACTTTCATTATTTTCAGTGTTTTGTTTTTATTTTAAGTGAGAATAGTCTTTACATGCTGGTAATATGACATGAGGTTTTCAAAGCACAACAGTATTCAGAGCACTCCTCTGACAACAAACTTCAAAGCCTTTATTTAGATGGTTATTTCATGATGAAGTTTTATATTCATGTGCATATTAAAATAGAGCTGGGTCACAGCCCACACACAGTGGCACCAAACAGCCTTCTTTCAGCTCCAGCTCTATTTTAATATGCACAAGCATAATCTATGTTTTTAAAAATAAAGGTCCTTTAACTTTTTGTCAGAAGAGTGTCTTGGATTTTTTTTTCTTAATTTTTTTCTTTATTTCACCAGGGTACATTCTGAGTATCATATGAGTTTTGACATTCTATTGAATCCATTAATACCAAACATGACTAAACCACTGTGAGATGCCTTCCTGCAAAATTCAGTCTCTCAACCAATCTATTCAGTCATTTTTGATTTAGTCATAATACCAATTACTTAGAAATACAGAAATACTGAAAACAAAAGCTAAATTCTAAATGAAGCTGTCTCCTCATGACCCTTTTTTCCTCTGTGGTTTCAAAACAATGCACAAACCCAACTGAGTCACATGGGTATTTTTATTACTGTTATTTCAGGGAAGTCTGTCTGTGACATGTGATACACAGCTACAGACCTGCTGGAAAACATTTAAGCATTTTCCTTCCAACCATTTTAAGCCGTAAATAAATAACAAATAATAATAATAATAAATAACCTCTGTTTATTTAAAGTAAATAATGAGGTAAAAAAAAAAGACTTAACTGAGTTCAACTTAATTGTTTGTAACAGAAACCTTAAAAAAAATCATTTAACATTAACTTGAGGCAGTGACTTTGGCTTCTACTGAGGCTTTACATTTATTTACAGTGTTCAGTCATGTGTCACCTCCTACATGAGCCAAATGAGCATCCGTCATGTCATCTTTCAGACTTGGCAGCGTCCTCAGTAGCTGGATACCAGACAAGCCATTAGTGATGAAAATCTGTAACGCTGCTGTAAGTCCAACACAAGCACCACTTCCAAAACGCTAAATAATACATGAATAATTTAACTGTAGACCAAAATGGCCAGGACATGCTAGTAAAAAAGAAAGGTTTTTAATTTCAGCCAGTTTCTCCAGGTGAAATAAATGAATAAAATAATGTTTTACTTTGAACTTATTTTGCATCAGAGCAAAATGAAAAAGGTCTGTGGTAAGTGGTTGATGCTTGTTAATCTGTTGATCATTTTCTTGATTTTAGTCAATAAAATGGTGAAAAATGTTGATCAGTGTTCCATAAATCATTCTCAAATGTTTTAATTGCTCCACATTCCAAATATTACGCAGCTTATTAAGATAGACGGGGGAAAGAAACCAGAAATATAGAAATCTAAAATTACACAGAGACTTTAGACGTTTTTTTAATCAGTTTTTTTGTTCATTAATTAACTAGTTGAGAATGTTCTCCATGGCTGACGTCTGTCCATTTTCAAGTCCCCTACACTCATCTTTAAGTTTGTATTTTAGTCATTTCCGATACGTCTCCTCTCTGTTCCTGTTTTGATAAAACCACATTCTAAATCCATGTGCTCTTCGATTGTATTTCTTTTGTCTGTGTGACATCTACACCACCCAGGCCTTCCTCTTCAATGACTCAGACATTCATAGGAAGTGCATGCTTACAGTAGCTGAGAAGTTCAGATACCTGAAGTCTGACTGGAAATTGTTTCCCAACTTCCTCTGTGCCGTTACCATTATTTTCAGTTGATTTCAGACACCACAGCTTCCCAAACTAAGACCAACTGTATTTGGTTCTCAGGGGTTTAATTATTAATCATTTGTTAAAGACAACAATATGCACACAACTTTAACACAAACGTCTGTGTTTATGATTATAATCCAAATACAAAAGACAGTTTATTACATCTGCAGACTTCACAGAAAGTGATAAATAACTTCCACAAATAATACAACTTAGTCATATAATACAGGACAGCATTCCTGAGCTGAAACAGAGGCCGACAGATTCAATTACAAATCACATTCACAAATTACATTTAAAAATAACAGTGAAAAAATGGATTTTTTCCTCAACGACGGCCGTTCTTGCATTAATTAGTGCTTCAAATCAGTCAGCCCATGAGACAAGCTTGTGACTGCACTCTAGTTTCCTGTCCTTGGTAACTTGAAACTCTTGGCAATGGCTGAGGATATCGAGCATCAGGTCTCATCATGTGACTGTAAGTAAACTGGCTTGGCCTGCTTTCTCAGCCGCTGCTGTGCTCGCAGCTTTCTGCCTTTTTGTGTTGCCAGTCCCATTGGAGGCAGGTAGGTCTGCGCAGATGTTCAAAGAAAAACATGACATATTTTTTAAACAATACAGTAACATACGCTGACACAAAAAAAGATAGTGTGGCATATGGGTTTTACTTACAGCCCTCGGATATGGGTTCCTGTAATGTAGACCTGTGAGGAATATGGGTATTGTTTAAATAATGGGACAATCTTCACAATCAGTTTTCCACAGACAGGAGTCCTGAATGTGTATGGGACATTAACATCTCTCAGCAGATTCTTCTTCTTTAGTTCTACTTTCAAACTCTCTCTGAAAGTGTCCCTGTGATTTAACTGATTGCCTCTATCATCTAAAACTGGAGCGTTCAACAGCCTCCAGTTGAAGAACTCATAAAGCAGCAGACAATGAACAGGGAGGCATGCAAAAACAAGGTTCAGGACATTAATCGAGGATTATATCGTTGCCTATTCATATGAAGGAATTGAAATGTGTAATATTATGCTTCCACACTGGAATTACTGACTTTGACCAAAAATAACAACTGAAAAAAAAAAAAAATCTAGAATTGTTAGATTTTTCACAGTTTGATGGTTCATTTCATTTGTTAATTACTTTGTGGTTCAATGATCTGGACTTATTTAGTAAACTGATTTATTCACTTAGGTATAGAAGTGACATTTTCTATCAGCTTTGTGTTTATCATTACATTAGCCTTCAAAAATCCACCACAGTTATAGCTCATAAGTGATTTGTCAATGATTTCTCATCCTAAACTTGACCCACACACACACACACATACACACACACACAGTTCATAACACTGGCATAAATGGTGAAAAGCTGAGAGAGCACTGTTTGACATTTATCAGGAGGAAAGGGTATGTCATATATTCTGTCTGCATATGGGTAAGATAAATCCTGTGAGGACATCTGTATTCATTTTACTACACTTACCTATTTCTATTCTTGCTTCACATTCTTCTATGCAACTCTTTATCGATCCCTCATCTGACAGCTAAACAAAACACACAGGAGAAATGATTAGTCATTGAGGCTGCCGCAAAACTGAAACCATTTCGTCTTGACTGAGCAGAGTGTCATGTCCACACACCTGCTGGTTCTGTCTGAACAGAGTGCGGGCCTCCTGAAATATGTACTTTCTCTCAGTTTCTGTGTCGCTTGGAACGTCACTCTGTGCCTTCCAAGTTCGGGCGATGCGAAACACCCTCATGTACAATGACAACACCGTCCTGCGGGTGGAGGCCGTCATCTGGGCGTGGAAGGAACACAGCCAGGAGGTTCCTTGGAAAAAGGGATATTTCATAATGAAAGGAAAGACTATGACGCAATTTTTCCCTGAATGCTCAGTGTCACTAACACGCCTACAGTCTTTATTGACCTACATTTAAACACACATACAAGGTTAGTGTGATACTAATCTACTGATGACCAGTGACTAGAAACTATCATGCTATGTATTCTAGATGCAACCATCTTGACACACTAATAAAAAACATTTTGTTAATTGAAATAAAAAATACGAACAAAAATTACATTAAATTGCTGGTAAATTCAGCTTTGCTGTCATTCCACTCAATGTTAATGGATTGTTCTAACAATCCTTTGAAAAACAGATTTTTTTCCCTTACCATTTCAAGTTTATAGGTTTATTTTTAACACATATGACCTATAACACCTCGTACTCGTACTCGTACTCGTACTCGTCTTCTTCCGCTTATCCGGGTCCGGGTCGCGGGGGCAGCAGCCTCAGCA
>JAPQRQ010000012.1:8517068-8548179 GCA_037367365.1 Apogon talboti
TTCATCCCAGCCGCTTCACACTCGGCTGCGAACCCCCCCCAGCGAGAGCTGGAGGTCGCTGTTCGATGAAGCTAAGACGACCACATCATCTATAACACCTATTAACTAAAATTCTCACAAAATCAAAAATTTGTTTGTTTGTAAATTCAAAAACCAATTCAGAACTACAGATAATGATTGATGGAGTCCAAATTGAAAATGTAAATGAGAACAATAATAATAGACAGTAAATTATCATGGAAAGCCCACGTCAGACATATAAAAACAAAAATCTCCAAAAGCCTTTCAATTATAAATAAAGCGAAATTATACCTTGATGAAAATTCAGTCCGTACTTTGTACTGCTGCTTGGTACTCCCATAATTCACATATTGTATTGAAGTGTGGGGAAACAGTTACCAATGCACAATTAATCCATTAGACACATTACAGAAACGAGCAGTGCAGATCATTCACAAGGTTGGGTTTCTAGAACACACTCATAATAAAATATCAGAAAACTAATGCAATAAATCCCATATTACCTGAACAAAAGCATTAAAGACATGCTAAGAGCAAAGGGAGGTCACACTAAATACTACCTCTTTGGTTTACAGAGGCTTTTTTTCTGCTGAAACGTTTGTTTTTACTGCTGTACATACTTTCCATATGTCCAGATTGTATCTTAATACAGAGACTGAGAAATGCATATAAAGTATGTGGTCATTACAACTCTGCTAAACCAACAAACCTAATGTTGATCTTGGACTTTTGCATAGTACTGAAACCTACATTGTGTGGACCTTAAAAGAGGCTGAAACAAATCTATTCTTCGTTATTTGTCTGCTATTGTTTTGTTTTGTAGCAGAATGTCATACTGTAAACCAGTGGTGTCAAACTCATTTTAGTTCAGGGGCCACAAACAGCCAGATTTAATCTCAAGTGGGCCGGACCCATACAATAACATAATATTTATAATGATATTATTATATTACATTCTTATATATTATAATAACTGATAAATAATGTCAACTACAATTTTTTTTCTTTGTTTTAGTACAAAAGAAAGGAAAATTACAGTATGAAAATATTTATATTTACAAACAAAAAATGCAAATGATCTGAACATCCCTGAACAACCTGAAACCTCTTAAGAAAAATAAGCAAAATTTTAGCAGAATTGCCCTCATGTTTTCATTAACACATGTGCATTACAACTTACAGATCATAGTGGATCTAAAAAGGCACAAACATTTAGTAACAGGCATATGGATCTGAAAAATATAGTATTTAACTTTAATATCAATACAATTTGTCACGACTCGGTGACACCCTTAACTGTGAATGTCTTCTGTGTAATCTTTGCACTTTGTAAATTCATCCCACGGCCGGACTGGACCCTTTGGAGGGCCGGTTTTGGCCCGCGGGCCGTATGTTTGACACCCCTGCTGTAAACATTAAGATTTTTTAAAGGCATGTGGTGTTCCTATAATTCAACACTAGATGTCACTAATAGCAACATATGTCTTTAATACCAATTACATGACAAGGTTAGGATATTAAAATACACTATGTTCTAGTGTACGCTTAAAGGGTGGGAGATTTTAGAATGATGCTGTTTATGCGTGCAGAGTAGCAGATGTACTAGATGTTACAGAAAACACATAGCATGGTATTAGTTTTAGCAAAACTTGTGAAAATGAAGCTAGCCACCCCTTAGCATTTTCCTCAAAGCTCAAACTGCCTCTGCTGTCTGTAACCGCCATTAAATTACCAGCTACATACGTGTCATTCACATATATTAATTGCATTATCATTATAGTTAATATTTTATTTAACACAACACAAAAGATGACCTACCGACTGTGTGTCTACAGAAGAGTTAAGTAACTTGCTAGTGCAGCATGAGATGAAAACATTTGTCGCCTGATGATGACGTTTTCTATGACCTAAACGGAAAGGTCGCAAAGAAGAAGATATGAAAACACACAAAAACATAAACCGATGTTTGTACCTTGAATCATGCATGAAGTCAAATATGTTGTAGCATTATTACCATGCCAGTAGCGTTTATTCCCTTCTCAGTTTATTAACCCAGTTTAAGCTGTATAAGACGAGTTAGTCCTTGTGTTCACATTTCCTAGTATTAAAAATTGTTCAAGGCACTGTTAAAATGTCATTCATAAAACACGTGCTTCAGCGATTGGATTTATACTTATTCATCCATCTGTGTGTAATGTAATATTTGCAGGAACATGACTTTGTTAAAACTGAGCATTAATCTTATCGCTGCTATCGCTGCGATGAAGATCAGCTGTTGGTTGCTTGTAGGCAGGGAGGAAGTGATGCAGGAAAATGCCCATAATGTAGCTACACTCAATGACTAAAAGGGGGAAGCACAAAGAAATTGGCTGCTTTAGTCCGAGGTGGTCTTTTAACTCACTTCGACGAGCGAAGAGAAACCAAAATGGATATAAAAGCACACAATGGCGGCTAGGTTTTTTACTTATTTTTTCCAACTGGAGTATAATTTGATATCGATAAGGAAGTTTTCTGCTGCTAGTTGGCTAGCAATCTGAGTTAACGCGACGAGTTTCCCTCAGTTCGTCTCTGGTCGCAGACGCTACCTTGTTCAACTTAATTAATTAATTTGTGTGGCATTCCTGGAGTGATGTACATTATACTCCACATGGTAGAAATTTCCAAAAAGGTAAGTTTCTGTCTATTACAATTGCGGTGCTTGTCTGTGTCTTTATTCGGAAGACCTAGCTTAGCCTATAGCTAACTTTTAGTTAACCGAGCTTATGCTAGCTAGCTATGGCGACGTCGTCAGGGCCAGGCAGATTGGATGTAAATGGCCCGGTGACGGCGATACCTTGTGAATCGATAACAGCTTTATAATAAGTAACGACTAAATTAATTGTGGACGGTCAAAATTGCCGTCTGTGGGTGGTGATCTAAGCACTGTTTACATCACATTTCAGATTGTTGCTGTTAAACTCACTTCATGTTGTTTGTGCTCGCTACTTCTCAATGAGGATAACTTGGTAAAATAACATTAATCTTTTGTAAATATAGGTAACTATCTACCCGAGTTGAATATGTTCATCAGTAGCCGTCTCACCTCACCTATGATGTGTTTACTTCCCAACGGAACTTCGTCACCCCCAACATTGCTAAAACTAAGTTAATGTATAAGTATCATGATGGCTACATTGTTCAGTGTTTGGCCTAGCATGCAGTGTGTTTAAGATAATTAATGTTGTAGAGCAAAAATAAATGTATATCTAGTCTTTCATATGTCCATCCAATGTTTGGTGAACAGAGCAGAATTGACCCAGAGGAGATGTGTCTGTACATGCCCATAGCAACAATCAGCACAGATATGGTACATATTTAATTTATCAGGGTGAGACCAAAGAAAGGTGGCTACTCAATATCAGTGAACACAACGAGAAGTAGAAGTCTCTTTTGTATATTAAAGGTGTGGATTTCGCAACAGGATGCATAAGTTACAGTATTTCAGTAGGAAGAAGCTCGACTGTGCTCTGCTCTTTACTGGACTCCTAACCTTCGAGTTCACAAACCACTATAGAGCTGTAAAAGCAAAGTAACAATCCTGCATGCACACCATATGTTCAGGACACACACTGTAAGGCATCTTTTTGTACACATCAACTAATAATTAAGTATTCTAGAACAAGACAAACTGTTATATGGTGCTCCTATTACAAATTAACAGACTGCTGACAAAAATAGTCCTGCAGGATTGGGAATGAAAAGCTATCACTTTCTGCTTATGATGACAAGATAATGTGTCTTTTCAGCATTGCGGATGTCAAGGTCACAATGATGGAGCAGAATAGAAAGACACTTTGATCTGTGGCCACTGCTATCTGAGGGACTGTCTGTAAGTAACCCGGCTGGTTTAGTTGTTACAAAGCACTGCATCAGCTCATGTCGCGCATCTGAAGATATAATAATGTAATTAATAGTTGCAATATTCATGCATGAAAGGGGATTATTTTTAGAGGCTGGAACAGTAGAGAAGGTTGTGTGAATGTCTGTGTTTCAGATGCATAGCTTACATGAAATTTGATCAGGTGCACAAACACTCATAAGCACTTTTAAAGGACACATAAGTGAGATAAGCTTTTCTTCAGGAGAGCTACATATTACACCACCAGTCAAGCAAGTAAACTTCCCCAAGTTAAATGAAATGGCAGCCTCAGTCAATGTCTTTTACTGTAGTCATTCTTTAATTAGTCTGTAAATTGCTAAAACGCATAAGAACTTTATGTAGTGGTTCTGTGACACCAATTCTCTGTTTGCAGGTTTCTGTGGTTACTTGGTTCTTTTTTTCAGTTTTTGTAGGGGATTCTATGGTAATCTACACTGTAAATATCATATTCTATGTATAAATCTGTGGATACCTTTGTACATCAGACCGCCGGGCTGCACAAGACCTGAATTGCAGCTGAATTTGTGACATAGATTTTGGATTTTCACTGTTTTATTATGATCAGCACCGACTCAGTTTGGAGTTGCATTGAATGAACATTTGTTCTTCTGCACTTCAGGCCTGAGGGTATGTTGAGACGTCTCGCCAGGCCAGCGCAGAGGCGTCTAGGAGGCTCGGACGGGGACTGAAGGTGAGGGGGAAAGAGAGACAAGGGATCAGGGAGGAAGACATGGGCCAGTGTGTCACCAAGTGTAAGAACCCGACGTCCTCGCTCGGCAGCAAGAGTGGAGACAAGGAAAGTGGTTCCAAGTCCCACAAGAAAGGTGGCAGCGCAGGAAACATGGGGGGCCACAAAGAAGAGCCCAGTGCCCTGTGTAGCAAAGGCAACAGCGAGTTGTCCAATGGAACCAAGGCGTTGGAAGTCACAGTGGAAACTCCTGTCATTCCTGCACTGATGGGAGAGCCACGCAAGGAGGAGTGTCTGGATGGAGATGGGCTTTCAATGCTGCGCATTGAGGAGCTTTTCTGCTGCTACAAAGATGAACAGGAAGATGCCATCCTGGAGGAGGGCATGGAGAGGTTTTGCAATGACCTGTGTGTGGACCCAGCAGAGTTTCGTGTGCTTGTTCTGGCCTGGAAGTTTCAAGCAGCCACGATGTGCAAGTTTACAAGGTAAGAGGTTTGAGGAAGAAGGCGTGTTTCCAATGGTATGTGTACATCGGGATTAACCAGCGTAACAACTGCACACTAATACACTTTAATTGAAAACGTACATTATGGTATGGATCCAGATATCTTAAATACAATATAACACGTATGTATTTTCCAAAATATACAAGTAGTTTTTACCTCACTGTGCCTGGTGCTGATGACTAAAAATGTTTTGTCAGTGCCTACGCAATGTCTCATTTTGCAAAATTATACATTCAGATCTGTACAATAATTAAACACAAGATCTGAGTATTAAGATCAAAGTCACATGAAGTACAGCACTAACAATATGTACTTTATTTATTGACATATTATTTAAGTGATGTGTATGTTTGACTGTAACCATGTCTAAGGCTACGTTCAGACAGCAGGTCTTAATGCACAGTTCGGATTTTTTGATGAAATCAGATTTTTTTTTTGTGTGTGATGTTTGTCTCATTTCAATGATGTAAAGGTCGGATAACTGTGACATTGCCGTTCAGACTGAAATCACATTGCAAAATATCCGATACGTGTCAGATTTGGGACCACATATGAAAGGAGCCTGGGTTGGATTTGAAAATATCGGATTTGTGCTGTTGAATCTGTCCTTAACAGATCGGATACAGGTCACATATGGGCCAAAAACTTGTATTTGGGTCACATTTGCCTGCAGTCTGAACATAGCCTATAAGTTGTTAACTGCTGGTCCCGGCCAGGACACTGTTGAGATTTTTAATCTCAACGAGTTTATTCTGGTAAAATAAGAAACATCAGGTTCACAATATATTAGTGTAAAGGTTTCAGAAAGTTTTCAGGTCAAGACCCAAAACAGAAATTTTACTTTTCATCAGGACTTAGATGTAGTAAAATACATCATACACTCTCGAAAATCTACTAGTTTATGAACTCCCCCCATCATCAAAACACTTATGAATAAATGCACTTTTCTGCTGTTTAATCCATGTTACGAACTAAGTGCATTAGCCTGTGAGTCGATTGAGACCGACAAGATAACGCCAGCAAATGCTTCTGATGCTGTCATGTAATGTTAGCTGACAGATACATGAAACAAACAATTCAATGCTAATGTACACACACGACTGACTTCGTTTTCAGTTGTCCAAACACTGTTGTTTGAAATTCTCCTCTTTGCATGTGAGGGATTCTTCTGACTACGCGTCATAATGAAAAAATGCCTCAGTTAGAGATCTGGAGTGTCGTTTGTTCATTTTTATGCTTTCATTTCTGAGTACCTTCCCACAATAAACACATTGAGGGCTCTCCTCCCCTGCATTTTGAATGACTTTGGCGACCGTTTATAAACTCTTCTTGGTATTTTTATTTCATCACCATGCGCATGATTGAAAGTGAATCACACAAGTCCCCATCTATGTTGGTCAGAAAGCGTAATCACATTTTCAGTTTTGAGTAAATCAAAGAGTTTTTTTATAAATGCTAAGCTTAGAGGGCTATAAAATTGACCAGTAATTTAAGTGTACCCTACAATTATGTGACGCACAGTGACCCACTATCCAACGCATTATCCCCTCACCAAAGAGAGCGTTAAACCAATGTGACATCTGTGTTCACTGATAATAACACGATTTACATTATTCACTGTCCAACATCAAACATGTAGGTGTCAATAGCTCGACTAAACTAAACACAACTACACACAAACACACAGCGGTCCACAATCAGGTAGGGAGGGGGGCACACAGGAAATGGACGTGGCTCTGCCCTCCCACTCTGCAGTTAGTGTCTCAGATGAATAGAGCTGCCTGCTGGCTCGGTCACTTGTCACTGCTCCCTCTCTCTGATTTTTAACTCAGCACTTTTCCATCCAGAGGCTTTGGACAATACCACTCTCTGGTTAGGAACATGTTTCATTGTCACCTGATGCTTACTGAAGCTGTTTATATTACATTAGGCTGTGAAAAGCCATCAGGGGTCAAACGCCAACGTGTATCTGCCTGCATAGAAAGGACACAAAAGTGTTACTTTTTGCAAAAGGAAGTGACATTTGACAGTTGTTTTTTTTAGATTGTGCAGATAAAATTACATAATATTTGCATCAGATGACTTGTAACTTTAAGGTCTGTGTCCAAATGTCATTTTATGTTTATGTTTGATCGAATAGTGCTGGTAGGTTGGACTGTTTGTCTGGACACTTGTTTGGTGAATGGGGAGAAAAAAACTGATGTATTTGTATCAAGATTAAGTTTTGTAGCGAATCTAGAGGCAGGTGTATTTTCCTGCTCATGGAAACTCAAAACTCACATCCACTATTCAGTGTCTTGCTGACCTGCTCGCAAAAATGGGCTTTTCTGTCTCTGTTGTGATCGTTCCTAACCTCTGGGTTGATGAAAACAGCCACAACAAGCTTCTGTGACGTGTCCTGCACAATCTAATCAGCTGCCTGAAAATGAGCCTCAGTGACGCCACCAGCATCTTTCCTAAGCACTTGAAGCAGCTTGAAAAACATGCCTGGTCGTCTAAACCAGTCTTTATTGTAGCTCTTGGTTATAGTCATTCTACTATGATGCTAATTATTTGGCTTTTGTTGAAAAATATGGTCCTCCAGATCTGGACTGTATGAAAATCTGAAATATGCAACACTGTGTAACACTGACATGATGATGAGGCCTTTCTAGAAGTAAAAATGCATTAATTAAACATCTGTTAATCAGAGGGTTGCTGATAGCTAGTGGGGACGTCATCTGATTGGTCAAATGAGGTGAATGCATAACCTCTCTGGTAGGTGAGTGTTCAAACAGTGAATGTGAATGCGTCATGTGTTTTGTGTTATCTATGACTATGAGGTCGTCTTTTCAACATGTACATATTATGACAGTGACACTGATGTATTTGTAATGCCAACCTTAATCATTATAGTGGCTAATTAATGATTCCCTGTTGTGTTTTTTGTCACCAGGAAGGAGTTTGTTGAGGGATGTAAGGCAATTCAAGCCGACAGCCTGGAGGGTATCTGCTCGCGTTTCCCCTGCATGCTTCTGGATGCCCAGGGCGAGGAGAACTTCAAGGACTTATACCGTTTCACCTTCCAGTTTGGCTTGGATGCTGAAGAGGGCCAACGCTCGCTGCAGCGGGACATCGCCATCGCCTTGTGGCGCCTCGTTTTCACACAGGACATGCCTGCAATCCTGGAGCGCTGGCTGGACTTCCTGGGGGAGAACCCCTCAGGAATCCGGGGTATCTCAAGGGACACGTGGAACATGTTCCTCAACTTCACCCAGGCGATCGGGTCAGACCTGAGCAACTACAGCGAGGACGAGGCCTGGCCCAGCCTCTTCGACACGTTCGTCGAGTGGGAGTTAGAACGCAGGAAAAAAGAGGAGGAACAGGCACTGATGGCAAAAGAGGAAGAGGGGAGGTGTACGGAGACGGAGTGTTCTCCCACCACAGACAGACTGGAAACAGAGGGAAGCCGCGGCTCACAGACGTGGGGGGGCCACTGACCAGGAAACAAGAAATATTTGTAAGGAGGGAAGGATATGACCTATAAGTGAACTGTACATCTGTGAATCATTGGATGAATATTAGTATTACCATTTCAGCTGTTCATTTCTCTCTCCTTTTCTGTTGGGGTGGGATTCGGTTTATGCTTTGCAACCTTATTTTTTTTTGGTTTTTGAAAGGGCTCTAAGAACTGTTATGTTTTAAGCACTTCTATTTAAGTTATTGTTTAATTTTTTTTATTTTTTTTTTTCTCTCCTCTCATGTGTGTTTTAGTAAGTGGACATGTGGTCCATTTTAACCTACACCTACCTACCATAACCCAGCAGAGTTAGCTCAGTTAAGGCTTGGTTTCAAAACAGGCAACAGAAAGCCATAACCTTTTCCAGTCGATATTAAATAGACGGTTCATTATGACGTAACACTGCTGATATGTTTTGTACAAGGTAATAGTCAATAATATAGAAGAAGGGAAATTGGGACATGTCTACAAATAATGTCTTACTTTGAAAACATGAGATTTACCCTGAGGGTCAGGGTCACTGAAATCATCCTGATTGGACTAATTTAGTTAGAATTTTAATGCTTTTATCTTGCAGTGCTGTGAGGATGAATTGGTTGCACTTGTGTTGCCTTCACAACTGTTGGCCTCCAATTACACGGCGAACAGTAATGTATTAAATTTCCATCATAAGGGCATTTTATCTCTGGAAATGATACGAATGACAATAATGTTTGGATCCTTTATTCATCCAATTTAATAACTTGGTTTCCACATAACATGCCCCCTCCCCCTCCATCTCCCCACTAGTGTTTTTAAGTGCTACTAGTGCAGTGAGCGGTTTAGCTTGTTTAGGCAGCCGGCTCTGCTCTCTTTTGACCTCGAGCATCTACTATTTTGATATCCACCTCTTTTCAAGAAGCGGTTAAGTGTAAACAACACAATGATACTGGCTCTTCTCAAAGCCTCATAGATCTCATTTAGGGGGAAATTTGCACCGTATCTGCTAGGTCATGGTCATTTCTGGACAGAAGATGCCTAAAACCTGTTGTTACATTCAGGACAGTTACACTGGGCGTCACACAAAGCTTACATTGTTTACCTTCAGGAGGTTGAAAGTCTTCACATCCTTGAACTGCTCTACAAAACTTGTGTGTGCGCACCTCACAAAGTACTGTTGGCTGCTGCTGGTAATGGTTGTAATGGATTGCACAAAAAAAAAAAAAAACCCAATGGCATGCTAAGTCGCTATACTTGCAACGCTTTGCAGAAAGATTGATGTCAACCACATAATTTCCATTTCAAACCTTTCCAGATTGTAGATTGATTATAAGTATAGCTTAGGGTGTTTTGGGATGAGCGAGTGAGTGTTAACTAGACATACTGGCTGATGGTGAGTCTGTGATATGGGTCCAGTGTGGTAGAGGGTAACCTGATCTGTTTGGTTTACATCTACAATGGTTTTATTTCTGACCCCTTTGTCCTTTTTATATAAAATGTATTGATTTATAATAAATAAAAACAGTGTTGAATTTTTGACTGTTGGGCATGAAAATCTGTGTGTTTTTAATTCAAAGACATCTCCGTATAAATTATGGTATGTGATTTACCAGATTGGGGCGACTGTGGCTCAGTTGGTTGAGCCGGTCGTCCAATGACCGAAGGGTCGGCGGTTCGAATCCTGGCTCCAACAGTCTACATGTCAAAGTGTCCTTGAGCAAGACACTGAACCAGTGGAGCCTGGCAGCACCTTGCATGGCAGTCCACTGGTGTGTGAATGGGTGAATGTGTGCAGTGTAAAGCGCTTTGGGCACCATTACAGTGCAAAAAAAAAAAGCGCTATATAAGTGTACTCCATTTACCATTTCTAAACTGGTGGGTTCTGGGCATTCTGTGAGCTCATTCCAAGTGGATCATGAAGTGTGATTTATAACAGAATATAGCTTTTTTGTTGCTACCTGTTGGGTTTTTAATTTGAGGGACTTTCCCAACTTTGACAACATTTGATTGAGGGATGCAGGTTAAGTTGACTTAATTATTTATAGAAAAGTTGGAGCGCAAATATGACGAGTGTGTTCAGTATGGAAGACAATTGTAAAACCCTTAAGGCAGAGTGGAACAACTGTCAAGCCTGGTTTTGGGAGGTTATGTTACTTGTAATTTTCATTGTTTATTATTTGAGTGACATGATCTGACTGCAGTGATGAAAATTTTTGTGTATTTTGGGGGGAAAAAGCTCACAGTGAGCCTATTTTTGGGAGAAAAAAAGATATGAAGAATTGATGACCATGAGGAAAATATGGGTCCAAAGGTGAGACCAGTTGAAGACCACTGGTTTATGGTACTGTGATGCCAAATGGCTGTAGTTGAAGAGGAATCTGGCATCTTTAATAAAAGTTCTATTAACACACTGAATATACAACTAAAATATAAAAGTCATTGTTCAGTAAAATCCCCATTTTTGGATTAATTTAACCATTACATTAATGTGTATGCTGCATTTTAGTTCTGTTAAACACTGAGCTAATATTAACTTCTCAGTATGAATCTTCATTGGCATCATAATTCAGTTTGAGTTTATGATGATCATGGCTACTTTTTCACTAGTTTTTGCAAGTAATGAGATAAAATTGAAGTAGTTTCAAAAATCAGATTGTAACAGTCTCTAATATTCTCCTTTGAGACTCGTACCTTTTCATGACCTTGTTTCCAGCAAATCCAAAAAGCTTTATAAGGAGTTTATTTTTATTATGGACCCACATAACTCTCAACATTATAAATCAACACATTTGGACATGTGTGGGATTCATAGGAGACAGGAAGGTAGGTAAGTGTCATCAAATTTGTCAAAAGTGACTAAATGTAGTGTAAGGAATGCAATCAGCCTCTGAGATGTGTAGAAACAGAAGGATAAAGGAGCAGAAAACTGAAGTAATCAATACTGGTGCGTTGACCCGTGGGGATCCACAGGTTCTAGATGTGGTCGTTTTTCTGCTGTTGTGTATTCATCCATGCTGTACCGCATTTGTCCAGCAGTCACCGCCAAAGCATTCTGGGCATAGCAACGTGATTGTAAGGCTATTGTATTCCAAAATCACTGTCTCCCAAAATATTGGTCCTATCATCTTGCCGTTTTCGCTACTCTCTTCCTTGAACAGAAACACATAAGTATGCCAAACTGCAGCAGTCAGCTTTTTCCGGATTTTGTGTGATGCCCGAGACACTCATGCACTCACACACAGAGGCCACTTGGCTTTTTACCCCTCGGCCAACTTTGGGTTGAAGGGGTATTATAATCGTTTTGTCGTCTATCTGTCCGTCCGTCTGTCTGTGTCCATTCAACAAAGTAATCGCATTATCTGAAGAATGCATTGAGATATCTGCTCCAAATGTATACTGTGGATGCATCTTGGCATGGAGCAGAAGCCTATTGAAAATAGATCACCTATAGGGCATATGCCTGTAGGGCAGTAACTTTCAACAGAATCTCATACTATATTTAGCTGAGGGGTATTAAAAATGCGCTGCACGTTATTTCAATATATAGATGGCCCTCATTTTGTTTTGTACATATATATATAGACACATATTTACACTGGCATTTTCAGTTGAATAACCTCTCAGCTGGCATGTCTGTTCCTGCACATGAAATTTGACACCATGGCAACATGGCCCTATTGTTATCCGTTGCTAGGTAACCCACTTCAATGATGGTTCTATGATTCAACCTGATTGTAAGGCTATCATATTACAAAATTACTAATATCTCCCAAAATATTAGTCCTATCAACTTGTCGTTTTTGTCAGTCTGATCCATGACCCAAAACACATAGGTACTCCAAAAGGCAAAGGCCAGCTCTGTCCAGTTTCTCAGTTATAAAGCAGATACACTTACACGCACAGAGGCCACTTGGCTTTTGTGAAAAAGTTTAGGCACCCCTCTGAGGCTGCACAATAATTTATTGTCTTCGCAAAAAAAGATCAGTTTTATGCCATTCATCTAATAAAAGCTGAGTACTGTGATATTGTCCAGACAAAGATTTTTAGCATAGCAATATGAAGTTGTATGAAAATAAATCAGACGTGAAAAATAGGCAGTGCAAATATTTGGGCACCCTTGTCATTTTGTTGATTTGAATATCTGTAACTACTTAGCACTGATTAATTGGAACACACAACTGGTTTTGTGAGCCTGTTAGGCCTTGAACTTCATAGACAGGTGCATCCAATCACGAGAAAAGGTATTTAAGGTGGCCAATAGCAAGTTGTTCTTCTCTTTGACTCTCCTCTGAAGAGTGCCAACATGGGGGCATCAAAACAACTGTCAAATGACCAGAAAACAAAGATGGTTCAACATTAGGGTTTAGGGGAAGACTACAAAATGCTATCTCAGAGATTTCAGCTGTCAGTTTCCACTGTGAGGAACATAGTGAAGAAATGGAAGACCACAGGAACAGTTCTTCTTAAGGCCAGAAGTGGCAGGTCAAGAAAAATATCGGAGGTAAAGGTGAAGGATGGTGAGAACGGTCAAAGACAACCCACAGAAAACCTCCAAAGACCTACAACATCATCTTGCTGCAGATGGTGTCACTGCATCATTTAACAATTCAGCACACTTTGCACCAGGAGAGGCTGTCAGAGAATGATGCCAAAGAAGCCTTTAATGCACACACGCCACAGAGTCACTTGAAGTATGTAAAAACATATTTGGACAAGCCAGCCTCGTTTTGGAATAGGGGTGGCATGGACTGATGAAACAAAATTGAGTTATTTGGTCACAACAATGGGCGATATGCATGGAGGCGATAGAACACAGCATTCTAAGAAAAACACTTACTACTCACAGTAAAATTTGGTGGAGGTTCCATCAAATGTGTGGCCAGTGCCAGTACCAGGAATCTTGTTAAAGTTGAGGGTCGCATGGATTCCACTCAATATCAGCAGATTGTCAAGAATAATGTTGAAGAATCAGTCACAAGGTTGAGGTTACACCTGGGTTGGATATTTCACCAAGATAACAACCTAAAACACTGCTCAAAATCTACTCAGGCATTCATGCAGAGGAACATGTGCAATGTTCTGGAATGGCCATCCCAGTCCCCAGATCTGAATATCATTGAAAATCTGTGGGATGATTTGAAGAATAACCATCAAACCAAACTGAACTGGAGATGTTTTAAGGAGGAATGGTCCAAAATGCCTTCATCCAGAATCCAGACACTCATTATAGGCTATAGGAAGTGCCTGGAGGCTGTTATTTTTGTGAAAGGCTGCTCTACTAAATATTGATGTAATTTTTCTGTCGGGGTGCCCAATTTATGCACCTATCTAATTTTGTTTTAATGCATATTGCACATTTTCTGTTCATCCAATAAACCTAATTTCACTGCTGAAATATTAGTGTCCATCAGTTATTTGATAGATCAAAATGAAATTGCTGATCCAAACACCTAATGATTTATAAATAAAAATAATAGAAATTGTGAGGGGTGCCCAAACTTTTTCATACCGCTGTAGATAAAAGCATCTCCAAGAACAGTACTTGAATAACAGCACTAGTTCCATTCCACTGATGCTGAGTGGTGTTGACTGCATCCTCCGGTGGCTTTGCGGTCCAGGGTGTACAGAGTCCTGTGGATGCTGGAGTGCGGGCAGGGAGCTGACTGGCTGGGGGCGTGTCTGAATCTGAGTCGTCGCTCCCTATTGGTGGACACCCATCCTGGTTACCAACCAACACAACACACTGGCCACATGAGAAAACGGCGAAAAAACTCCTTAAACATAACAGTCAAAGTATTCTATTATAGTGACAGTGAGTATTTTTACTGCTATGACTTGACGGTACACGGTAGTGTGAGGGGGGAAAGCCAGTTTTGTGCGTGTTTAATCGTTAACTAGCTACATGCTAACTCGGTAGCCTCTCAGTTTGTTATTAGCGTTATTAGCAGGTTCGTTGCTAACTTTAGCTTCACAGACGACATGAGTGGGTTTTTTATGATAAGCATTTAACACAAATTGTATATGGAAATTGTTAAAATGCCGGTATTGCGTTGCATAGCACATTCTTGCGCCTTCTTAGCGGTGTGTATGGTATATAACACGTCTGTCAACTCCCTGTAGTCAGGTTAACGTTACATTAAGTGTTTTCAAATTAGGTTTGATGGATAAGATGCAGTTAGAATAACATGTATATCCGTTTGTGTAAATATCAGGGTTTTGTGTTAAGGTCCTGCTGGGTCGATCGGCGGGTGGGGCGTCGTTTTAAACAGACTGCATTCAAGATCATATGGATGCCATAGGTAACCTTGGGATATTCTTTGTGTGCATCGAAAAACACAGGATCCAGATTTCAGTGAGATTTGTGAAGTCGTCGGCCCTCTCCAAAATGTGGGATGGGGATATTATATGAACAGCTTTATCTGCAGCCACACGATGGAAAACGAGGCAAGTACAGATCGTTTTATGTAATAGCTCATCTGCTCTGTCAGGACTTTTAAGATGACATGGGCTGTGATTTTACTCGATGTGGGACATGGTGAGCATCATAAATGTTAACAATGCATGCCATATTCAACATCAGTGTCACTTTGTTTCTCTCTAACCCTTAACTAATAAATATTTTCTGTTCTTTTCTATTCTTCCTTCAAATTTCTTTGCTTCTCTTCCGCCTCCTGACAGACAGTGACAGATGCTGTAGCCTAGTTGACCTGTAGAGACTAAGTAAGGGCTTTTTTTTGTTCTGTTTTTGCATGGTTGGTTGTAAAATTGACTGGCATGAACTGCAGGGGACTGTATGATGCAAGCAACATTGTTTTGTGTGTAATTTACCAGTGACGTATTGTTAACATTCACATTTCAGGACAAAGTAGGAAGAAATATGAAGTTTCAAGGTTGATTTCATATTATTCTCTAAACAAAGTGCATAGTGTAGTGATCTGTGTGTTACTACTTATTGTAAGTGAGTGTGTAACATTAGAGGTGGAATATATTGTTGGCTGTTGTTTGGATTGGCTCAGCATTTCCTGTTGTGCAAGTGGCACTGAACAATTAATTTAAATATTATTGAAATCAGAATACGGCCAAGTGCAATACCCAAATTGCAGTAGCTTATTTTTTTGAGAAAATAAAATAAGACACAACATTACAGATGTGGTGATACAGAGAAGCCCCAGCCCACCAATCATTTACATAATTTCCTAATGTATGAGAATATACTTGTTTGGGGCAGAAAAACCTTTTGTGTTTGCATTGAAAATGAAATGTAAAATTTCCATTCCCCTTCAACTAATAACTCAAAGCACAGCCACATGTGTTAAAGTTATCACATCATAATTCTTTTTGCCTTGTTTTGCATGTCGTTCAACCATATTCACAAAAGGACACGTTAAAGTAAGATGGAATAACTGCGGTAGCTGTTGTTCAACCACTAGACAAACATTGTTTCAGCTGCTACGTTTCAAATTCTGGATTTTGACTTTGCAGAGTTATTCGTGAAGATATCAGCCTACAGCTGTCCTTCAATATTTTTCAAAAGGGTATTCTGTTACGATCATGCTTAAGACTGATGAATATGGAAAAAATCTTTGCACTCAGTCCTATTGTTAACCGCCAATTCATCTCAAAATTGGAAGACTCTACAGTTGTAGGGGTAAAGTAAATTCTGGCATAATCTTGAAAACATAAAAAAATAATTTTGTTTGGCTTTACTTGGGAAAACAGTGTGCGTTTTCACAGATACAGTAGATGCACTTGAACTTCAACAGTTTGCAGCAGAGCAATAATCCGTTCCACTTAAAAGCCTAAAGGACTGACAATGACTGGTTATTTTCTAATTCCTCTATCTTCCTTACCCCATGACTTGGTTAAACTGGCATGTTGGACTAAAGCTTAACACGCTTAAAGTTGCATGAAGGTATTTTGTCTACAATGCATGTTAACACACTGTATGTACTGTATAATCTGCCTGGAGAAACAAGCTGCCTGCACAAATATACGCACTGAATAAAGTGTTTATTGGCTGCAGTCTGTCAAACACTGAGCTATGTTGTGACACTGTTGTCAAACAGCTGATGTGTGCTATTCTGACTCTTCAGTATGTGTGTGTGTGTGTGTGTGTGTGTGTGTACTCTGTCTTCTGTTCTTGAAGGAGAGTAAGTCGTGCCAAGGAGGGAAGCTTGCCTCTGCTGTGGATGACACTCTGGATGAATATTTAATTGCCCTCCAGCACAAAAACAGGTGAAGTGTGAGTGCAGGCTGTAGGGGAGAGGCAGATTGGATTACACTGAGGAGCTACAGAACTCCTCTATGACTTTCAGTGCTGCCTAATAGGAGCACTGATTGGTTTCTTGCTCTAAGCGTCAACAAATTAGTGTGGTAAAGCCGAAAACAGAACATCATTAAAATATGATGTTCTCACATGATTCAAGCTGTCACAATCATTCAGTAAAATTTACTAGATAGCGGTTATTTGTGCAAACCACGTTTATTTTGAAGAACTGTCATAATCTGTTTAATTCAGCTATACAGAAAGACCTGGATGAAATAGAAACAGAATAGTATTTAATAAGTATTTCCACATTAGCCGTCATCTTGTTGTGCCTTCTATGCTTGAATGGTACTTTGATGAGCATCTATTGCAGGGGTTCAAAACATTCTCAGCTTGACACCCAAAAGAGAAATCTCTGTTTCTTCAGGACCCATCCAACAAAAATACACCATGAATTGCAACAGCAAAACATCACCACTGCTATCAAACAATGTTGAATACCCGATCTGTCCTGGAAAATAGATCTGTTTTACACTAAAATACTACATCCAGTCACCAGTATGTCAAAGCAATTTACTGAACTTTGTGTGATGTAAAGAATATTAATATTAATATAAATGGTACCTTTAAAAAAAAAAAAAAAGCAAATATACAGTCAAGTTAGCTAATCACCAATACTGAGCTAAGAGCAGCTAATGTTAGCCAGTTCTAAGTGTAGGTAAAGTTAGTCTACCACAGTTTACCAATTGAACTTTAGGAGAAATTAACAGAAAATGTATTTGTTATTTTTATGGAAGATTCAGTGCTTTTGAGGAAACACTTAAAACTGAAGCCTTAGTTTATTTAATGAATTAAACAAATGTAGCTCTAGCTAGTCTATTTCTTTATTATACAATATTAAGCACTGTATGTATGTAATTAGAAAAATCATTTGAATATTCTATTTGATCACTAGAAAAACCATAACATTCAGTCAGCGAAAATTTTACCACATTTAAAAAAAAATACTATCAAAAAGAAATAGTGCAAATTGAGTTTCAGGTACAGTAGTCAAAACTGCTACACGTGACACTAAGTTTGCCCTGAAATTACTTTTTCTTTTGACTTTTGTTCATTTATATGTTTCCATGAAAGACATTAATCTAGGGAAGCAACCGGCTCCCAAAAAGCACAGCCTATTTTCATTGGTCAACTGTACTTATGGAGCAACAACCTGAAACTGTTTGAGAAAGCATTTTTTTGGACACAGAATTAGTATATATGTCCCTAAGGGCTGGATGAGGTATTATATGAGTTATTTTTTATTTTTTTATAGAAAATAATAAATTCTAAAATACCATTAAGAATGTTATGTATGGGTAATGTGTTGTGGGAGACATTAAATCAAAACATCTGGTTTCATGGGGAGTAATAATAATTTGACTAAATTGAAAAAAGACTCCTCTTTATAAGGTGTATGTGTATTATTTGTTAGTAGGCATGTAGAATTAAACCTTCAACTACAACATGTTTGTATGATAGTTACTCATCAAGTAAAATTGTGACGGCTCTGTATATGATCATCGTATCTTTGTTTCAGTCTAATACCAGTGTTTTACAGTGAGACTTTAATTCACACATTTATATGATGAGATTTATTGTAATTCTCTTTGCTTCCCAGGGTCCTAAAACGCATTAAAGTCAAAGACCCGAGGGAGATCGAGCTGGAACGTCTTGAGCAGGGTTTTTCCATTTATCTCAACAGAGCCAATGCCGAAGCCAGCAGGAAGCAGCCAAAGAGCCAAAAGTCCAACACCTCGACAACGTCCTGGAGGCCTGCACGAACAACAGGTACCGCCACTGCTACTGGACTGAAATAAACCTACAGACGCTCAGAATAAAATCTCTTATGTAATCACTCATCATTTTTTTAAACCTCTCAATTATGCAGGGAAATTCTTATCAAGTTTGGATTCATTTCTTCTCAGTTGAACTAATTAACATCCTATTGTTGTTGCATCTGTCATCACCATATGTAAGACCAGCTATTAGCCACCACTCCCCATCTTGTAGTTTGCATGGCACAATCTCATGGCCAGCTCCAGTGAATAAATTATAGTGACAGTTGTAGCTGGCAGCCTGTTTTTCAGCCTTGCTTTATGTGCTGTGGACCATCTGCGTATGTGACTGTGTGTTCCTCGTCCTCCGAGGCAATACTACACTGCACACTGCTCATGTTCCTTTTTGTGCTGTGACTCATCGGCAGATGTCTGTAGAAGCGCCCACCAGTTAACTGAAGAAAGCCATAATCTGGAGCACACTCACAAGCAGAGGAGTCACACGGCCCCGGGAGATGTCCAGAGGAAAAAATGGGTGCAGGTAGAGGCTATTTATTTTGGAGTATTTACACGTCTCATTGTGGTGTTGCAAAAAAGACATATTACCCAGTTCAAGTGCACAAGATTAATATGAGGCTGTGTTATTTATGCAGGATTCTGTCAGGATTCGAGCAGAGACGGGACCAAGTTTGCACATAGCTCCAGACAAGCGCTACTCTGTAGATTTTGAGCCCTATGAAAGCATAGACATGGAGGTAAAGATGCCTACAAAGCTTGTGTGAGTGGGTGTTTTTTTAAGGGGAGGGGCTTTTGTCAGAAGCAGCTGTCTGTACTACTTAGCATCTCTCCATCTCTGCCATTTCCCTTCATCCAATCACCATGTTTCACATAGAGCTCCAGTCCACGCTCACCTCGTAGCCCCTGCTCCCCGAGGGACACCTGCAAGGTGTCGCACTCCTCCAGTACCAGGCCTGACAGCCAAGCGGGTCAATCGAATCAGGAGCACAGCGAGAAAGTACTTCTCAACCTTGAGGAAGTGAAGGTGGGGTTCTGTTTTTTGTGCTTGTGAATTAGCTACAGTTTCTTCTGCTCTTAGATGTAATTTATGATGGATTTTCAGTAGGAATCGGCACTCGCGTGTGTGTGTGTGTCTGTGTCTGTGTGTATGCACGGACGCATAGATTAACACTGACCTTTGTAAACTAGGTTTTGCGTCGCAGCCTGGAGGTTAGCATGCGGCGGAGCAACCGTGGCTCAGCAGGGGAGGAGTCAGATGAGGAGTGGGTGGAGGAGCAGATTGAGAGGGATGAGAGCACCGAGAGTCTGGACGAACTGGGACTGCCTCTCTCGTCCTCTAAGTCCTCCTCCAACTCTCGCCCCAGTGACTCCCATAGCCATTTTGACCCAGCAAACCTCATAGTCCTGGACTTTGGACCCTCACCTAAAGGTAGGCTTGGCCATTCATTATTCATATGGAAATTTGCTATTGATTTTCGGTGTGCCTTCATTGTCCAAAGAGGTTCTGTACCCTCCTATCTGCTTCATCAGCACTGACCTGTACACAAGGAGAAAAGGCGAGCACATGAGCCATCTCCAGACACTACGAGTCATATTGTATCGAACATATGGGATGTAGAAAGACAACCCCGCAAATCCTTATTTGATTACTATAGATGTGTCTTTTACTGCTATTTCCATATAAACACATTTCCTCATTTTTTATTGATTGTTCATTTTGTCTGTTGTCCTAGGTCGTAAGCTTGAACACTCTCTGTCTGCAAAAAGGAAAGACAACAGTGATGCCTTTATACCAACCAAGCCTATGCTGGTGAAGAGCAAAACATTAGACAGGCCACCTTCAAAAGACTGGGATGGTCAGAGTAAGTCTGTCGACACATGTAAAGCAGTAATATGTAACATTCCTGCACTGTAATATCAAAAATGAGTAGGCCTATGGTATATATTTTGTATATTTTATTTAACAGGTGCTCTTTCCTTATTTTGATTCATTTTTAATCATTTTATTTATTGTAACCAGTTTGTTCGTCAGTTCTCAAAATGTCTTTATTTTAACTAAAAAAATACTGGGCCATTGAAGTTGAATTTATGAAGCTTAAATTGCCACAAAAGTTGGATCTAATTTAATGTATCTCTTAATTTCTTATTGTCAATGTGAGCCAAGCTCCTCAACAGCTGCATTTCTGATCTAAGGAAGCATAAACCCACAACTGAACCAACTGAATCATTTTACTTTACTATTGACAACATGTAGGTCAGTGTAAGTCTCTTCAAAGCCCATATGCCCCCATCACATCTACCTCTGCATGGGACAAGATAGTACAAATACTCCTTACTTTTATATTGACCTGCAGTGCTTGAATAAAGAGAAAAATGTCCAACACTAAGCATTAAATGTTATCTTGAAAAAGATGGAAAAAAACATTGAATCTAAATGTCTGATATGTGTCGACACTGTGGTAATGGCCTGTGTAATTTCTTAGTCTTTCAATTGATACACAATAAACAATGGATATACTGTACAGTAATGCTCAAGACTTATACTCCCTAACAGTAGTACAGTAGTATTTTTGCCACACTGCATACTTTTTCACTATTTGCATTTAACTTTGCACTACAGTAATTCAGTTGAGAGGTATGTCATTGATATTTTTCATTATTATTATTATTATTATTTTTATTATTATTATGAACAATAATAAATAATAATAAACATTTGATAAGTTGACTAATCTAATGTTAAGTTAGTGTTAGACTTTATGTAAACTAACATTACTACATAACTTTCATGTCTTTAGAATGAAATGACATGATGTGAATATATGCCACTAAATGTGATTTTAATAAAACTTTATTCATTAAAATATTTATTATATTGTAAACATGATTTCTGCTTCAGTTACATCAGACACACTGCAATAATGGTGAAAAGAACAGCTCCCATCATTACATGCTACTTCACAAAATGATCAAATAGTAAATTTTGTTAATGTTTTGATTGAGAGACCCCCAGTGAGTAAAATTACATGGTGTGTTTTAAAATGCAGTGTTTGCTATAATGTAATTATGTAATAGTTTGGATTGTCCTTTATTGTTGTCTCATGGATGCTTTTTGATTAAGGGCTGAGGAGTCGGGTGGAGAGGCCCCTGTCAACAGCTAGAAAGGCTTCTGTCGAGGAGCGAGACCCCGAGGACATGGCGTCCAAGGTGCAGCAAGCCATCCAGAGAGAGAATAACCCGGTGCAGAGTCCCGACGCCTTCAGCCGCAACACGGTCTGACTGCACCAAATGAACTCCAGCCATCACTTATTCAGCCACTTTTCTCTACTCGGCTGTTATTTTTATTAACATGCCCTGTCATATGCTGTGTATATGTTTAATAGCACAGTGTTCCGAGTTTAACTCATTTTACACCTGAGTCTTTTGTGTCATTCCCTCATACAGGGCAGAGGTCACCAGATGATGAATGGCCTTGTGCATAACAGCACCCATGACAAACATGACAGCAGTGTCAGTTTGGCCATGCAAAGAATCACGCTCATGGGCCCCAGGTATGATGATGATGATGGTGGTGAAGAGGAGGATGTGCCGATACAGTATGTACATTGTGCACGCTGCTGTCTCAGGAGTAAAAGAAAACTTGATACTTGTGTTAATCTTGTATGTCCTGAAGCTTGAGAACATTAGGGGTAATTGTCAGGGGTGTAATGGTCATGAAACTGAGACTGAGTCCTTGTTACAAATGTCCACGTCACTAACCAACTGCCAATGCTGTTGGACTCATTTACTGACATAACAAAACTGAGTTGACCCTTAGATGCATAAATGGGTCAAAAATGACCCACTGAGGTTGTTTTCTTACAATATCTTTGTAATGAAAAGTTGTTATTATTTCATATTCCAGGTATTCCTCAAATTACATGTTACTGACATTATGCCATTAAAATTTTTAACTTACCTTTTATATATTTTATGAAATTGTTTTTGTATTACTACCACAAGCTTCCATATGTCGGTCAAAATGACCTGCATCCATTTTCAATGGAATTTCATCTGAACCTTTGATTCATTTGACAGCAAAACCAAAGGACTCACTCACTCACAAAATGGATGTTGACATTGTTCTATTGCTATTATATATACTATATATACTGTGCTTTTCAAGTTTTCAAAATATTTGAAAAAAACATTTTAAAATTGTTTGAAAATTCAAATTAAAAATATTTCAAACATGAAATCATTCTTTTGTGGACCAAAATATAATAAAAATGATAATTTTTAACATGACAAAATGACAAACTTGGCATAAAAACGCATTGATTTTAACAAAGGTCATTTTTGAACCATTTATGGAAGAGTGTATGGTCCAGACACTCGTACATTTAAGGGTTAATATTCTAATAATCATGAAATTAAATTTAGCACAAACTGTATATAATATAAATTGTAAACATTAAATTTATTTTATCTTCCTTTTCCTGCCAGTGTAACATTAGCATTTCACAGTACTTAAGACAAATGACTAGGGAAAAACTATGCTGTGCTAAATTGCAATTCAGATCGCTTCACACCATTATCCATGTTTCTGTTCAGGCAACAACAGAGACTGCTGAAGGCCTTGGAGAAACTTGAAGCTGGACCCAGCTACAGTATTCCTCAGTGTGTAAAAACTGACTATAGCAACAGCAAACAGCTGGTGAGTCAGACATCCAGTCCCACTGATCAGAATGAATAACTCACTCAGTGTTAAGTGCAGAGGCACCAATGAATGGTTTGTGTTGTCATTGTAGAGAAGACAGTCCTCGGCAGAGGTCACGCCTGCATTGTACGTTACCATGGAGATCCTTTCAAACTGGGGGAATGCGCTGCAGGTCGGTCTGACTGAATTGCAGTTCTTCTGCCTCAGGAACAAGAAGCTGTATGTGTCACCTCATGACCTAGACATCAGAAACACTGATTACCCCGGTAATCTGGGGGCACTCGTCAATGGAAAAGCAAAGGTGAGTCTGTTACAGCATCCTGGGTGAATGAGTATGCACCAACCATGTATCTATAATTCAGATTTTAAAATCAGTTGGAGGCTTTGTATGTGTTTTCCCCATGTTCTGTCAACTTACACACAGTACAATAATGAAAGTACCATAATAAAGTAAATTTGCATTACAATAAAATCTGTCTCAAAATGAAGAATAACACAAACTTCAACACAAGAAAGTGTTGAAATGTTTTTAAATTTATGTTTAATTTTAAAAGAACTTTTCAACATTACATTACAACAAGGAAGAAGAAGCATTTCTTATACACTTATGATCGTGTGAACTGAACGATTTGTCAAATAAATAGATACACTTAATAGCTTTAGAAAATGAATTAAGTAAAAATAAATGAGTGTAATAACATTTAGATTTGTCTCAATTACTAGTTCAGCAGATCCAGATCGTCACAAGGTAATGAGCATAAACAGAGAGAGGCGGCTGCATCAGAGCCGAAGTCTCGGATAAATATAACAATACCATTAATTCTAAAAGTTCTGACCATAGGAAAATATTATCTGTTGATTCTTACCATCGGTATCATTAACATGGATTCTGTTTCGCTGCACTGCCATAATACACTGTAACTGATCCAGGTGCAATAATATGTTGCAGAAAAAGCCCATTCTTTATTCTTTGTCATTTGTTAAACCTATTGAAGGTTTCTGAAGGAATTTCATCTGTTTCCTAAACAAAGACTTGTGTTTTTTTTTGTTGTTGCTGCTGACAGACCACCAAAGAGCGTCACATGTGGACATGTCCATTTCACCCACCAATCCAGCTCTACTTCATCATTCGGAACACAGAGCGCTCCCTAGACTTTGGAATATCCCGCATCAAAATCTGGAACTACAACAGGAGCCTAAATGTTAGTGCTGATTTTGTGCCTTTATGTTATAGTTTATATGAGTTTGGATTGTTGAAATTCAGTCTCTGCGACATGAAAACATCACATGTACAGTTTTTACCACATGTCTTTTATCCCTCAGTGTTCAGGGATTATCGTTCCACTGTCCATAGTAGTAGAGGTTTTAAATGCTGCAGGATTGGGTGTTGTAATTGCAGGGGGGGTTGTATTGGTGTGGGTGTATCAGGGATGAAGTTCTCTTTAAGCAGTGGCTGGCTGAACTGCCAGTCAGCCTGTCCAAATGTGGAACAGTAAGAGATTAGCCCCAGAGGATTAGTGTTAGGGGAAACGTGGGCTTCTGCTTCTCAGCTTCATTGCTGTTCATAGAGGGGTACAAAGACCCCGTCAGGTCTCTTTCTGGTTTACTACAGAGGACAATTTTTCAATGTGTGTATTGGATTGGTAATGGACAATGAAACTGTAAGGTAAGGAGCTGTTTACGCGACCTGAGTCAACATAGTTTTAGAGGATCGAACAGATTTAAGTTGGGCTTTAGCCGTCACTGCATGGCAGCCATGAGTTGGACGCTGTAAGAAGGCTACTTCTAGCTTAATGAGCTGTTAGTCTGTGAGAAAAAGGCACAAAAATAGTTTGTCTAGGCATTCATTGCCTTATTATAGTCTGATTAGGCCTGAGTGCTGTGTTAGCATTGCTGAATATTGCAATGATGATCTCTCTTGTGATAAATAAACCAACTAACTCTTGCAGTTGCCACCAAATGGTTCCTGGTTAATCAGAGGGTAGCTGACCGTTAGCTCTGGCCTCATTTCATTGGCCCAATGTTGACATGATGAGTGTGAATGCATGGCACGTGGTTTGTCTCTTGTACTCATATTTACTTATTGTACATGCTTTACTGAATAAAGTACACACAAATATCCAATTATTAAACAGGACTTAATTGTTTCCATATTGATTCTGTTTTTTAATTGGACCTCAGTAAAGCATGTACAAATTCCACTTGCATGTAAGCTAGTACTAGTGTTTCTTTGCTGAAAGGAAGTAGTATATGTTGTACCATGTAACTCTTAAGTTATTTGTTTAATTGAGGTTAATCAAGGCTTTTTATTTCTTTGTAGGACCTTGACATTGGTGCGCGACATATAAAGCTGTACCTTAACAGCACACTGGTGTTTGAGGGTGAGCTCGAGAAAGGCTGTGGTAACCAGGTCTTTGACCACAGCACCACAGTAGACCTCCAGGACTTCCAGATCTCAGACTTGTTTTCAAGCCCAGTGTCTTCTGGACACAGTCTGCGTGGCGTCAGCCCCCAGCGCAGTGATGAGAGGAAAGAGACCAGCAACATACAGCGACACCAAAGTTCAACACCGCAGCTATCAGAGGCAGCAGGACAGGCTATGATAGACATGCAGGAGAAATCCCATACACCACTACCACCCATCACTCCCTCACCCTTGGGGGTTTCATCTTCCGCCCGTCGGCTCTCCTCACAAAGGAACTCTTTTGACCTCTCATCCTCAGAGGAAGGCGTGTCTCACAGGCAGCAGGTGGAGCAGCCAGCAGTCATAGAGCAGACGGTCACCACCCAGCCGTCCTCCTCCCGGGTGACCCCCCAGTGGCTGCAGCCCCTGAACAGAGGAGCTCCTGAGGGCTGCGAGACCAGCAGGGAAAAGCCCCGCTGGCTGGTGCCTCAGCACTCCGCCGAGTCCAAATCCCCTTCAGTGTCATCATCGTCAATGCTCCCAGAGCTGCCCTGTAACCCAGGACGAGTGTGCCGAGGAGTGGAGAGGACGGCAAACGGCGGACAGTGGAAGGGGGACTCTCTGGATCTGAACTGTGATCTGCTGGAGGAGCTCGGAGAGCAAAAGCCAGACAGGCCCATCAGTGGACGCAGGAGCTCATTTAGAAACACTGGAGTTACTGCGAGGCTCACGGAGGAGCAGCAGTTCAGGCCTGTTCCCCTGGCAAGCACAGGTAAGGCCAAGCTCCTACACGAGATGCACTGATGAATCACCTTTTTGCAAATATTACACCAAACCACAATTATTTCACTTGATCATGATTTTCATCTCCAGTATAAAACACCTGGAAACTAATGAAAATGATTTCATCACTATTTCCACCTCATCCTTTACAGTTTGACATGTGACTGGTGCTCTTTTCATTACGCCCCTTCATCTTGACATGCTTCACATTTCAGTTATTTTTTTTTACAACAGTTCTATTCTGAATTTTTTGTTTGCAAATGCTAAAAGGCGAGCAAAATGCATTTTTTGTCTCTTCTTGTGTTTCATGCCAATAAATGCATCTTCTTCTTGATTAGATGTAATGTATGTGTATAACCAAACTATTATTATTATTATGTGATATACTTGTAGCATAAAATCAAGAGAAAAAGACAGTTACATCATTATCTCATATTTATTTGACAGTTTATTGTCAACTGAAATTTCATTGCTGTGTCACATGTTGGCCTCATATTGGTATTGTCGATTATGACCTTGTTGAGCGCTGTATATTTTCAGGATAAATACAGACAAAAATAGTCATTTAACAAGGCTCTAAATTACAGTAAAAACCAACAATATTGTCTGAAAAGCTGTAGGCTGAAGCTTTAGCGTATTACACCTACCCATTGTATATTATTAAAGCTGATTAGGTATAAGCCCTATAAAGCAAAATTAGAAACAATAAAATCTACACTTCGCAGATCTATGTATTTTCAATATGATAAATCACCTCACAGTTGAGCTCAGTGTCCAGACCTTCATTCTATTAAAGTGTTGTTTCTCTGTCTGTCCCAGATTGTATTGGCATGTTATAAATGAGACCACCTCTTTCATTAAAACCCTTTTGTTTGCCTGATAAATTAATGAACTACTTAAGGGGCTGTGTCCACCAGAGCTCCTACTTTCCATTTGTGTTCCACTAACCTGCAGACACGCTTTAAAACAGGTCGATGTGGTTCTTAAAGGGAATGTGGTTCATTTGTGGATAAAGTCGTTTATAGGAATTAGAGACTCTGTTTTCTTTTGCTAGTTCTTTAAAGCTAATGTTTTTTTTTTGTTTTTTTTTTTTAATTTTCCAGAGGAGCCACTTTCGTTGGTGAATGCGAGCAGGAGGCAGTATACCCCTCGGGCCCAGCTGCACAGCCAGCAGGATGACACCCTCATGGAGTCCTGGGACTCCCTCACTAAGTTCAACCAGTACCAGCGTGGACGCATCTCAAACATGGCTTTTGAGGGTGATATCTTTGATGAATTCCTCCAGCGCCAGGGCCGTGGTCCACCCGCAGTCCCAGCCAACCCCTCCTCAGCGCCGAGGAGCCCACTTTCCTCCCTGACTGCTCCTCAGGGGGCGCTGAGTGAAGTCCCTGATGACGACCTCTCCATGGAGCGGGAGGAAGAGTTTGAGATCCCAGTGCTGCCTCAGGGCCAAAGGCTGGTGATCAACATCCTGTCCACCTGGGGCGATCGCCACTATGTGGGCCTCAATGGCCTGGAGGTGTTTAGTTCCAGTGGAGAGCCTCTCAGACCTGCTCACATCAGCGCCGACCCTCCGGACATTAACATTCTCCCGGCTTATGGCAAGGATCCTCGTGTAGTCGCCAACTTGATTGACGGTGTTAATCGCACGCAGGACGACATGCATCTGTGGCTGGCCCCCTTCACCCCCAGCCGCAGCCACACCATCTTTCTGGACTTTGGCGGTCCCTACCAGGTGGCCATGATCCGCGTGTGGAACTACAACAAATCACGCATCCACTCTTTCCGTGGGGTGAAAGAGGTGGAGATGCTTCTGGATGGAAGGTGCATATTCAGAGGAGAGATTGCCAAAGCGTCAGGGACCCTGTCTGGAGGTAACAAGACAAAACAGCCTTATATGTTTTTATGTTATGTCATTTTGAGTCTGTTGTTGTTTTTCTCACTTCGGGTGTCAAAGCAAATAGATGAACTTAAGGCTTAAAATGGCATAAATATGATTGTCTTTAAAAGTGGATACTGCATTATTAAAGTGGGTTGAAGTTTGCTGAAACTTAAACATTTGATGGCCTTTATATCCTCACGAGATAAGACTCAAATTAGAAACTTTGGCTTTAGCCTCAAATGGAAAATCAGAAGAACATAAAGCTACCAACAAACATGTCCTATCTCCGGTATCTCTGGTATTCTCATCATTAATCACCTAATCAGGCTTGTATTTTGGATATGACATAGGTCCATATTGGTCTGCAAACGTCTGAAATATAACTTGTTGAAAGCTGCAGAAACCCCCATCTTACTCTGATGTCTCTCAAGGGCTGGACCAGTTTGGAGATACTATCCTGTTCACCACTGACGACGAGATCCTCGAGGCTATGTCTCGTTACGATGAAACCTTCCTCAGTGAAGACGAGGGTCCTGAAAACCTGGTGTATGAGGAGGAGCTGCAGAGGCCCCGCACAG
Organism: Apogon talboti; assembly: GCA_037367365.1. Taxonomy (NCBI): domain Eukaryota; kingdom Metazoa; phylum Chordata; class Actinopteri; order Kurtiformes; family Apogonidae; genus Apogon; species Apogon talboti. The sequence continues at coordinate 8,546,128 of JAPQRQ010000012.1, forward strand.
CAGATGGCGAGGGAGAGGAACGGCCATTTACACAGGCTGGATTCAGAGAGGAGGACCTCACCGTAAGTACAGGGCGATACACACACCTCTGCACACAGAGAACTGATAACATACAGAGATTGTTTATATCTTTATGGACACTGTCACTTTAAGAAATATGCATCTAGTCAATTTATAGTGTTGTATATCTACAGTTTATTTCAGTCATTTTATTGTTGATTGTAGATATTCTATTGCACAATCGTATATATTTAGACACATATGCATCTTGAAATCCTACTTGCCACTGCAGATGGATTCAGCTGTACAGTAATATAATACAGGTTTCATGACTCGGCATATTGCAATACAAGCAAGATTATGTATTGCATTTTTTAAGTATACACCTACATTAATAGATTTTCATTTTAAAAGGGTTTTAAAATGCTTGTTTTGGCAACGTCTATGTCTATTGCTTGATAATTGGAGGTGAATAATGTTACAGTGTGCTTGAGTAACAATTCACTTGCTGTGATTGTAGTGAGTAGTATTATAACAAAAAGCCAAACTGAACGGCACAACAGAGACAAATAGTACTGCATCGCCTGTAAATCATTTGTGTTTGCATTGTCATTTGTGAAAGTCACAGTTGTCGCCTGTCCACATTACAATGCAACCTAGACATTCTTAACTAAAACAGGGTCGGTGGTTTTTCCAAGGTTTTTGTTTAGGGGGTTGTGGGTCAAATATAACAAATAAAAACACAGTAATGTGAACTGTGATGATTTAAGAAGACACTACCATATGCCTAGAATTGGAGCAAAAAACCAACCGTGCAGTCACAGTGATGGAACGTTTTTATTCATTTACCAAAGTCCCTGTAACATCCCACTTCATAGCACTACTTTGTGCAGTATTTATGGGAGTTAATGAGAATTACAAAACAACATTATTTACTTAAGCTCCCCTCTTTCCTCTAGACCTTTCTTATTTGAACATGGCACTTGGGAGGGATAATGAAAAACAAAGAATTTCACTTTGTGGTAAATGTAATTTGTATGTGCAAATGACAAAGACAGTCAATTATTTCATCTCGACCATTCAGCTGTGTAAATGGAAATAAGATAGAAGAAGGTCCATCCACAGGGTCATATATTGATGTTTGTAATGTGTCTCTTAGCTGAAACTCCACCTCAACCCTACCTTGAGCCAGTCTGGAGACAACATGGAACATATTCCTGGGATGTACACAGGAAAGTGTGAGTATCCTGTCATCACCTGGTCCGTCATCTCTTTGTTTGCCTTTCTTGTAAGTAAATGTCTGTCTTTGCCCCAGGCCTTAGACTAGAGCTGGTGTTGTCCTGGGGTGACTCCCACTACGTGGGTCTGACAGGGCTGGAGGTGGTGGGGAAAGATGGAGAGAGTTTACCTTTGGACCTCAGTATGATGGCCGCCTCACCCAGGGACCTCAACGACCTGCCAGAGTACGGGCATGATCTACGCACGATAGATAAGTACGTCACATGACACAACCTCTGTGTTAACCCTGACATAATAATAAATACTGTAGAATGTCATGAATTTATCAGATTGTCAAAATGTAAAAATAATTCCCTGATTCAGCCCTGGGTAATGTTCTGAGAAAAACCAGTGAAGGACGGAACCTCTTTTTGTCTGTGTTGGAACTAATGTGTCTGTTTTTGTCAACTAGACTTATAGACAGCCACAACATCACCACTGATGACCAGCACATGTGGCTAATCCCTTTCTCCTATGGAGAGTCTCACACCTTGACCATTACCTTCAACAAGACCCAGACCATCGCTGGACTTCGCATCTGGAATTATAACAAGTCCCCGGAAGACTCTTACAGAGGGGTGAGTAGGGTTAGAAATGTCACTGTATGATGACGATAGCAGCAGGAGGGGGCTTCAGAAAGTTAGTGGAAAAATGGTTTAAGTTATGATGTTTATTTTTCAACATATGGTCCATCTAGGGCAGGGGTGGGCAATCCTGGTCCTCGAGGGCCGGTGTCCCTGCAGGTTTTAGATATTTCCCTCTTCCAACACACCT
>JAPQRQ010000012.1:8571737-8590417 GCA_037367365.1 Apogon talboti
ATTATTAATTTGGAAATTATGAGCAATTTAAAAAAGTTGGGGTGTTGAAACACCCCAGGTGACTAACGTAGGGTTAAGGGGATATTAACTCTAACTAGGTGACAGTAATGTTGGACGCCACCTTTATAGGTTATATATTGGTGTCGTTTTGTAGTTTTGTGGCAGCACCATTAATATGATATTTGAGACTAAGGCAGAGACGGTGGCATACTTACAGATGAATTGGCCTCAGAAGGTAATACGCCCCAGAGCATGAAGACAGAGAAGGAGTTGGTGGTGAGTATAGAGCTGGGTCGGGGTGAGTTCGGAGTCGCCAGCAGGTCGACATGCCACAACACTCCACCAGATTCTCCGTCCAGAACCATCACCTGCATCAAAGGCCGACAGAGGTGAGTACAGAATACTAATCCATCCCCGTCTAAGAGTTCCTCTGCAGCAGTTTGGAACCAGCTTACCTTCTTTGTGTTGTTGCCAATATCCTCCTCGACCACAACATCGAGTTCATTGTCTTTGTTAAAATGACCAAATGAGGGTTCACTGAGAGAGGAAAAGGGGAAAACACAGATTTGATTTATAGGAAGAGGTTTTTTTTTTTTTTTGTGATTTACTTTTTATTGAAGAGTTCTTATAACAATAACACAATAAATAAAATTAAACATAAAAAAGAACAACCAAAAAAAACCCCAAAGAACACAGACTGTCATCTCATTAAGAACTAAAGTCAAGACCAAGGAAAATAGACACATACCATGACACACATATATACCCCTGTTATACACATACAGCAATGAGAAAAAGAAAAATACATTAGTGATTTTTCAAACTTTCATTTATATCTACCACAAATTTCAACCATACAGCCACAGTCTGGGGCTTTGCTCTGTTAACTCTGGCCGTTGAGTACTCTAAATTAGCGATGTGTTGCACATTTAATAACCAGCGTTTTACAAGGTTGATCTCTTTGTTAAACCAAAACTCTAAAATTGTTTTTTTCACAGCTGTAAATCCATAAAAACGAATTCTTTGACGAGTTTGTGTAAAGTTCAAAATAGTATTATCATTCAAAAGACAAAGACCTGGGTCTGGGATTATTGTAAACATGAGTATTTTACTCATAACATTACAAACAGGAAGAGTTTTACGGTGTATTCCATGTGATGTCTGTGAGCGATAGTTTACCTCAGGACTGAGCTGGTGTTATATTTCCACAGTAGCTGTAAAGTCTGTCCGTCGACTAAAGCCACCTCCTTCCCCGTCACAAGCAGTAGGTTGATGGGTTCTGTTCTGACATGATGACTATCTATTGTTCTCAACATCCCTTTCAGTGAGTCAGACCTAGAAAGCAGAAGCAACTATTAACACTTTGTGAGGATGAGCTGTTTTGTGAAATCTGTGTTAAAGGCTGGGCTGATGAACCACATGTGTGTGTGTGTCTTCTTACTCGTAGATGGGTATAAGGCCAGATGTGGCGCTGGCCATCTTCTCCCACTGCTGATCCTTCTTCAGGTCCTTCCCCAGCCCTTCTTTAGCTTGGGCAGCGATCCTCCACAGTGCCAGCCCAAACACGCCCGTATCTGTGAAAAACACCCAGAGTGATATTCATTACAATCAATAAATATCATCACATCCAAATATAGATTTTTTTGTGCGTATAGGGTTTATTTTGTTCATATTTTCAACGAACACATCGTTTTCTTGTTTTACTTATTTGATTCATTCATACTTTGATACTGAAATAGTTTTTATCTTTGTTGTTTCTCATGACTGTAAGGAATAGTTTAAAAGTACATATGTCTTTTTACATTGTTTTCATCTTGTTCATTTTCATTGGTTTGATTGAATTTTGCAAAAGTCACTATATCATCACTAATGTGTCTTCTAGAGTGTTGTCGTTGCCTCTTCTAAATGTTCTCGTCTTGTTTTGTCTTCTGTAATGTGGTTACATCATTAAGAATAATTCAAAACTTTCACTCACAACCAAAACCAATGCCATTTAAAAAGGAACACGTTAGATGGTTTTTTTTTCAGTTTAAATGGTATTTTTGTGGAATAATTACTGATACAAAACTGATGTGAAAGTGAAATAACTTTTTATTAAGGCCAACAGAACACTCTGCTGCTTTCTTATTGATTTTGACTCCGAACTTAAGTGTGTTTGCTTCAGTATAAATTAGTCCAAATTAAAGCTTCATTGAACTTTATCAGAAATTGTTTTCACACTGACATGTCCCCAAGAGGCCGATTGATTGAAACCTTGCATACTGATCGTCTTCCCCTTTATTTTATGTTCATTGTGTTTTCTCGGATGTAATTTCACCTTGGAAGAGTAGTTGTCTCATAACTTAATCTGGGCATAACCTCCAGATTAGATGGAGATCTATGAGTGTCTTGTCTTCTTCTTCCCCCTCTCTCCTCATCTACTAATTTCACTGATTCACAGATGTCTTTCCCTTTGTCATGTTCCTTCTTTCCTCTTTCTCACTTGCATTAACAGGTTATGACAGATTAGACCTGATTTTCTAAGTTTGTCTTATTTAAGTCATTGAACTCAATACCAACATTGGAAAAATAAAACACCATGAATGCAACTTCACATTATTTCATATAATCCTGGACCTGCATTATTACTATCTACTGTGATATGTGTACAAACATTTAGAAAAGCCTCAGTAAATTAAACTTTCTACAGAAATCCACCTACGAACAACTGTATCCTTTAGACCTGGGAGAAGTATAGTTAGTTTTTATGCCGTCACTTTGATTTTACAAGCACCTCTAATGGCTCGGGTGCCGTGTCTAAACCCTGTAGTTTGTAAAATTCTGAATATTTTGGGACAGTTCAGTCTTGACACACACATACACACACGCGACCCTGTTGTGATTGTCACACTTGAGTTCAGATACAAACCTTTTTGAAGCAGAACATAGTAAGATCCTTCTTTAGAGAGATGGAAAATGTGACCATCTGCTTCTGTTGAGTTCAGAGACACGGCAGAACCGATCTGAGCACCCGTCTTCCCTGACAGGAAAAACATCACAGTCTGCAGAAAACGGGAAAAAGGCAACATTTAATGGATTTTATGAGGACTTCACTACCAAGTGTTTTTAGCTGCACTGAGTCAAGACTGATAAACAAATGTATGAGACATAAGTGACATCACTAAGGTTTACCTGCAGTTTGCTTTGTGCTACCAGGGCCACGTCGCTGACCTGGTCTCCATCCAGATCTGGAACACTCAGAACCGGTACAGAGCTCTGCAGACCAGGAGGCTGAGGCTGCTGCCATCTAACGTCACCTGACAACACATTAAGAACAAATATTAAAAACATGGCAATGTACGTTTGTTAGAGTTGAATTCAATACTGCATTAACTATTTAATTATGACATTGTATGAGAACCAAACTGGATTCAAATGAAGATGGCAGAGGGGAAAGGTAATATTCTGTAAAAAAAATAAAATAAATTCCAAGAGCAAAAATAACTTGTATATCACTTATTAAAAGAAAGAGGTATATTTCTATGGAATCACTCCTCAGACTAAAAACTGAATATTTTCAGAAATTATGAAAGATGAGAAATTCTCTGATGTTAAGGATGTAGGTAATATTTATAGGAAAAAATGCGAGAGAAAATGGTGTGAGAAATAAAACTTAAACTCTTGAATGTCATTAGCCTCACAGCATAATTGCCTAAGCCATATTTTTTTTTCAGATCATAGCCAATGATGCAAAATGAAGCAGCAGTGTCAGGAGAGTAAAGTTACACAGATATCACACTTTGCCAAAAATATGACTTAGGCAATTATGCTATGAGGATAACTATGTGTTACTTTTAGTTTATTTTTTTCCTTTTATCATTAGTGTTTTCAGTTTCCTGTTGCAGTTTGGTTAAAATTAGGCACCAAAGCTATTTGGTTAGGTACAAGTAAAATAAGGCTACATTTTTTTTCTTACAAATATGGACTAGGAGCCTTAGACAGTGAAAGGAATGTGTAATTAAACCTAACAAATCAGGGCAGACATTTCTATGTTTTAGTTTTTGATTTGTATATCAACATATTTTTTTATTCTTCACCGTATCTTTTTACACAAGAAAAAAATGTATACCACAAAAGATTACTAAGGCCTTAATTTACACTATTATTATTACTGGCAAAATAATATAAGAGTTGTGTGTACTGTATGTGGGTACTTTTTGTACATTTACTAACCACCTTTCATCATGCCTCTTCCCTTAATACTGGTTGGAGAATCACAGGGGATCAGATGAGAATGAGAGTAAAAGCAATACAGCACCTGAAGACCAGCACAGTCTACAGAAACATAGGAGTCACTAACCGGTGTATCTGTCGACAGCTGTGAACTGGTTGGAGTGGGACAGCAAGCAGTCCCAGTTTTGGCCTGTGTCTTTCTCCAGTCCACACTGGGCCCACTGGAACTCAGCCTCCAGTGGACGCTCCCACAGTGTCACTCCATGTGTCCCTTCTACAGCCATCAAAAAGAGACACGGCGAGGGCAGACCTGCAACACACAGGGTGTTCTCAAGTTTAAGACAACTGTCATTTGGCAAGCAACAGAAGGTGTCTTTTCCAGGATTATATTAACTCAGGGTGTTCTGCAGGTTTTAACAAGTTAAATTTGGATGTTAGAATATTTCTTACTCCCATTTCTTGAGTAACCACTTGTTGAACTTGTACTTATCCATATTCAAAGTAAGATTATCTTAACTTTGTAAAAAAAAAAAAAAAAAAAAAGCAACTATTTTAACTTCATACTTCTAGAGGCAAGTATTTTTTTTTAGCTCAGGCACTACATTGCAAAATACTAGCTGGATGAGGTCCAATAAATTCTGACCTGGTTACATATTTATTTGTGTTTGTGGTTAATGGTTTCATGTGGATCTCATACTGTATCACAGTTTCCTACAGTTGTCCTCACAATTACTAAACAGGTGCAAATTTTTCCCTAAAACATATTTCAAAGCAATAAAAAGTAATGCAACCTCATAAAAGTAGCATCAATTTCCTAATCCATTTTTATACTCATCAAAACTATGTAACACTTGCAAGGCCTAAAATTCAGATTATTACATTGTAGACTTAAAAGGATTTAAGGACAACGAAAATCCCATAAGACTTAAAACTTAATACCTGCATCAACACACGTGTTGTTCTGACTTCCTTCTGTATCTTTGAGAACAAACAGTATGTCCTTCACTTTGTCTTTGTTTGCATCTTCAACAGCGAGGAAATCATTTGTGGCTGGAACAGAGACAAACGGAGCAGTTAGTGTCACATTCGCCACATCACTCAAAGCATTGGAAAACAAATACTTTTACACACCTGCTTCAGTGAAAGTCCTGTTCCAGAAAATGAGATACTGTGGTCTGACAGGACAGGGGATGATGAAGGAGAAGGCAAACACTATGGTGAGGCAGAGGAACAAGGAGAAGAAGAAGACTGCCGTTCGCCAGTGGGTCAGTTTAGCAAAACTCAGCTCTTGACACGTCTTCTTCTTCTTCAGCTCTGTTTGTGAAGCTGCTGGTGGTGTTCCTGCCTCCGCCCCATCCTCTCTCTTCAGAGGATCACCTTCTGTGGCGTGGTCTGTGGTTTCCATTATCACCTCAACGCATTACCAGCCAACACCCTGTCTGACAGGTAGAAGAGCTTATGGTGTCACTCATACAAATGCTGGTCAAAACAGAAATATTTCTCCCACCAGTAAACAGTCTGGTTGGACAGTCAAACTGCAGTACAGACTATGAACCTACTCTTACCGAGGCAGCCTGATCAAAAAACAAACTGGTATCCACTGATATATAGTACATTAAAAATACTGAAGGCAGCAGTGTCTGTGTCCAGCTATTTCTGCTGCATCAACCTTTGTGGTTTCAGCCCATTCAGACGTGCCAACAATGACTCCAGAGATTTCTCAGCACAGAAACAACAAACTCATCACGAACAATGATCAACACTTTAGCTAGCACACCCTGTCATCTGTTGTGAAGCACACTGCTCAACGGGGAAACGGAAAAATACTGCCCCACATAATTATGGTTAGCTTACATGTATCCAAAAAACTACACACGTAAGTCTATAATTACTTAATAACTATGAAAAAGGCGGAAGTCAACAAACAGCCAGGAAGTCCATGGACATTTCTTTCTCCGACTATTTCAATGTCAAACTGCCATCCAAGTTAGCTAGGTGTGTTTTAAAAAGTTTACGAGCAACGCGTGGTTTTCTCGCTAACTTTGCGAGTAACAGCGAGCTCCAACAAATATAGTCACTCGACGAGTATCTACCACGAAAAGTCACCGTGTGGGCTATAATGTTAAATGTATTACACTGGCCGGTGGAAAGTTTTCTCTTCCTTTATCCCCGTCTTTGGATGGTCACTGTTGTGCGTAGGCCTGGCGATCCAGTAAAGCTGCCTGTCATCCTCCGTCAGCTGCATAAACAAATCACAGGCAAGCCCACGAGACGAGGGTATAAATTCCCCTGCGTAAACTCTCAGGTAGAGGTTTTGAGTTTGCTCAGGTTTACACCACCAAAACCATCAAGGGAGAAAAATGTGAGGTCTACTGTCTAAAATAATGTGACCTGTAGCAAGCTGGGCTATTTTGAAAATAGGCCACGAGAAGCCGCTGCCTGAAATTCCCAACGCAGGGCGAAAATGTCCAATATACACCAAGTCTCTATAAGCTTCATCTGATTGGCTCGTTCTCTTGCTCTCGAACGTTAGGATTGGTCGATTGTAGACTGTAATTTTGACACCTAAACGGAATTTTTACTCCCATTCTCGTTTTACAAATTATTTTAAACGTATCATTTATTTACTTATATTTGTATTTCAGTTTATATCAGGTCTAACTGCATTGCTACTGTTTATTAATTTTAATGTATAGACCAATGAGTTGAAATTTAAAAAAGGAACTTGAACGGGGCCTGTCGTCATTTCCCCGATATAAAACGGAAACAGACGAGTCCACGAAATCGAGAAAAGCTACAAGAGGTGATGCTTGGGAGAATAAATAATCAAGTAACATAAAAACAATATTAAGGGACTGATTTCAGTTGCTTGATTTTTACATAGAGCTGTCGACGGACGATCTACGACAATGTCTGCCCAAGCTCAAATGAGAGCTTTGCTCGACCAGTTAATGGGAACAGCGAGGGATGGTGAGTTTGCCGTAGCATGCTAGCTGAGCTAGCTAGCTAGCCAAGATGGAGCCACTGCTGAGGCTGGCTTGTATTGGCGTGTGATGAACAGACCTGCATGAATGGATATACTGCAGAGAGCTCCATAATTTAGCTTCAGATATACTTTTTCGGATTAACATTAAGATTTAATGTTTGTATCTATTATGGCTGGTTTTATATTAACGTTTTAGTTCACTTTTAGCTACGCTTCCCGCTTAAAGCGGAATTGCTATAGCCAGTATGTAGCTAGCAGCTAAGGCCAGTGTTTATTGTGAAGTTACGGACCGCTAGGCGCTTTGCTAGCTGGTATGACTCAATGCAGTGTTACTGCAGCTATAAAACATATACCCCAAGCATCATTACGTTTAAGCGTGCTACATTCGCCGCTCTTCCGATTTAGCAGGCTGAAATTGAAAAGCGGGCAACGTATTTACTAGATTATTAAGGTAAAGTTAAGTCACTTAGCCCACGGCTATATTTGCCGGCGTTCATCTGATAAACGGGCTGATTGTTGGTATTAACAAGCACCTGCAGAAAATCCTCAAAAATATAATTTATATTTTTTTTACCGTGTGCTGGCGCCAATATAGTGTATAATTTTGTTTTTGTCGTGTAGGGGTAGAATCTGATTTAGTCAGTTTGCTGCTTAACACCTTTGCTGCGGAGTACAGTTATTGTATAGTATTTCTTAGCCATTTGGATACAAACATTAAAATGAAAATCAGCTGTCCAGTAGACTGTCAGAGGCTTAAAATGACAGCTTGTTGTTGCCCTGCTATCTTTAGAAATCACAGGTTAATTCTGATAGTTGATGATTACGTGTAGAGCCCTGTGGATTTGTAACATCTTAATTATTCAGTCTGTGCCATAAAAGTGAATTTGTGTTGTGAGTTTGTGGGTGTATGTGTGATCAAGTTAATATCAAATTCTTCCCTTACATATGTTTCATACAAACTGAACAATTGTGGCCCCTTTATTTTATTCATTAAGGTTCAGTGTATCTTTGCCAGCCTACATCAATCTGCAAAGGAAAGCCTCATGTTCATCGAGCCGTGAGTCACACATAATTTTTAAAGCTGTTATGAATATCCAAACAATTTGTTTGCCTTCCGGAAGTTACTTTAGCCTTACTTTTGATCACTCAAGTGAGTAAAGCTTCAATGGCACTATAATTACAATTTGCAGCTAAGACGTCTGGTCGCGTTGAGTCCAAACGAGCAATTCTCAGTTTTCCATTAGACCTCTGTTTTCAGAAGGCAATTTTAGCAGTCAGTCGAAACAAAAACTTTGCACACATCATTTACAATCTGACTTGTGTATGACTCCCAACTTCTTACTACAGGTTTGGGCAAGAAAACTGTTCCCATTTATACTTTTCTACAGCGGGTTTAAAATTCTACTGCTGAGGTCTTGAAGATGCAGAAGGGTACAGTATGTGGTGCAGATCGCAGTGTGTATAAACCCAATTTTTTCCTTGGATTTCATTCTGTATTTTGTTGTGAATGTCCTTTCACTGTTTCATTTTTGTAAAGGGCTTGGCTGGAACAAATGTCTTGATTGTTTATATTTTTTACCACAGTCTTATAAGTCATTCCCATATTATCAGATTTAAGTGTATTTTAGAGTATCTTGAAGATTTCACAGTGATAGGATAGTTATGTTTATACAATACTGGTTTTATAGCCACCTGTATTATTATCTCCCTAATGGACCACATCTACAGAGTGGGCACGGAGTCTTGCCTCAAGTTAAACTTGTAGGCTCCCACATGTAAAGTGTGGGTAAGGTAAGAAAACAAATAACAGGAAATGACAAGAAGAACCCTCCACGTTTCACAATATAACTTACACTTCTAGGTTGACAGAGTTTTTTGTATAGGATTTATGATGAGAAACTAAACTCAATAAGGAGGGCAATAAACACGCCTGAGTGCAGTTAGTGACATGTCTGCCCCATGAATGTAGTGCAGTTACAGTAACGTATGTAAGCACTGGATACGTCGGCCGTGATAACGAGTATGTGAGGTCTTTCTCACTGGTTGTTTTTTTGGACTGTTTCAGGGGATGAGACACGGCAGAGGGTCAAGTTCACTGACGAGCGAGTCTGCAAAAGTCACCTTCTCAACTGCTGTCCGCATGACATCCTTTCTGGGACTGTAAGTAGGCTGCCACCAAGGTCTTTGCACCTAAATATAAAACTAATATCAAGTTATGAAAAACCTAAAGCAGAGGATACTCAACTTTTACAGCTGCTACATCAACCATTTTCAACATTTGCAAAAGGTTTTAAATATTTCCAACACATTTACCAAGAAGCTCTTATTCAGGAAAATATGTCATATTGGCCAAGTGTCAGTTCTTGTACCAAGTTAATCCAGTCCGTTCATTTTTCTCCCTTCATATCACCCAAATTACTGTACAATGTCACATTGACCTGTTTGCACACAATCTGACAGCACAAATGAATACAGAGGGGATTACACAATCGTAGACTCTCACTGTAGTCAATGAGACGGACTACACCAGGTGTGGAAGTAGTACATTAGGGCTGTGTGTTCACTGTGTATTCTCTATGGATGTCTGTCCTGAAACGTAAAAATAGACCAGTCCTCTATTAATACTTTTTACACGAGATGTACTTGACAGTTTAGTGTCCATAAAGTGTTCATATTATTTAGTAAAAGTATCATTCTTATTGGTAATTTGCTTTGACTTTTTAGCTCAGTTACTGTTTCCTGTCATCTGCGTCATGAGCTGATAAGAGATTGAAACAACAACAGGGTCACGCCATAAGTGGAGAAAAGATAAGAAATTTAACTCTCTCTGCCACTCCTGGTTACCATGTGGGTATTCATTTTGCCAGCGCTAGCTTTTGGTTTCTTGGTAACCCGATCCCTTATATACTGTGGTCTGTAGATGTTGCCCACGCTACACAAACTCCAGGATTAGCAGACATATCACAGTGCCATCTTAAAGCTGAAGACAGAGCATAAGCCTGAACAGATGTCCTGTTTTTTTGTCTGCAATCCACACTGTACATGCACTGTAGGCGGAGCCAGTTAAAAGTTACATTCCACGACACATCTACTCAACATATACTCTGTGTTTTGCATGTTATGTACAGGCCAAGAATCTCACATTCACATTTTTGTTATGCAGTTGATGGCAGCAAGTTGGAATTTAGTGTTTTCCCTGAGGAAGTGGACAAGGGGAAGGGGTTTATTTGGTTTGTGGATGTTTGTTTATCTTATCTGATAAATACTGTTTTTTTGCAAAAGTATTCCATGTATATGAAGTGAGTGTTTGTGCCTTAAAGTTTGTCTTGTCTCTACTTGTTTTTAGTGAAGTTTGTGGATGAGTGTTAATCTTGTTCTCTTGTGTCTTGGTGATAGCGTATGGACCTGGGAGAGTGCACCAAGATTCATGACCTGGCACTTCGGGCAGATTATGAAATTGCCTCCAAGGAGAGAGATCTGTTTTTTGAGCTTGATGTAAGTAAATGATAATAAAATGCTCATCACATAAAGTCACTATATTAAAGACAGAATTTTTTATTATTTTTTAAATAATTTTATTCTTTGTGTACTTCCCTTCTTTGCTCTTTAAGGCGGTCGATCACCTGGAGTCATTCATTGCTGACTGTGACCGGAGGACAGAACTGGCCAAAAAACGTTTGGCTGAGACTCAAGAAGAGATCAGCGCCGAAGTCGCAGCAAAGGTGAGTGAAAACCGTTTCCTCAGCATACAGATTGACAGACCTCGGTATCATGCAGAGTAATATGTATATTTTATTTTCTCTGTTTCTGTTGTAGGCAGAGAAAGTCCATGAGCTGAATGAAGAAATAGGGAAACTTCTGGCCAAGGCTGAGCAGCTTGGAGCTGAAGGGAATGTGGACGAGGCTCAGAAGGTCCTGCAGGAGGTAGAGAAAGTCCGCACCAAGAAGAAGGATGCAGAGGTGAGGAAGGGGTCCAGTTTGGAATCAATAAAGTCCATCTATCTATGTGGGGAGGGGTTTCTGAAACCTTGACTTCAGATGTTGAACCATCCCTCTTATATCTACCTTTAGGAAGAGTACAGAAACTCCATGCCTGCCTCCAGCTTCCAACAACAGAAGCTGCGAGTGTGTGAAGTGTGTTCTGCTTATCTGGGTCTGCATGACAATGACCGTCGCTTGGCTGACCACTTCGGAGGGAAGCTTCATCTGGGCTTCATCCAGATCAGGGAGAAACTGGACCAACTAAAGGTATGTGTTAAACAATGTCTATAAACCTGTTAATCGGTCATGACAAATCTGAAAACACATACAGAAAGTAAAAAAGGCAGTGGATGTTTCCTTCCTCTAATGGGTTATTACTGGTTTATTTTGATCAGAAAACTGTGGTTGACAAGCAAGAGAAAAGGAACCAGGAGCGCTTAAAGAGACGAGAAGAGAGGGAGAAGGAGGAAAGAATGAGGAGAAGGTTAGTGGCACCAGTGACATGACTGTTGAAGAGCAACTATTGAATGCCCTGTTTGTTTCATGTTCCAATAAATGACTGTCTTCTGTCCAAATCCCAGGACCAGATCACGAAGCAGAGAGCATAGAAGGTAAGCGAGACGTCCCACTTTTGTAAAATGGGATTTACAGTTACTACTACATGATCTCTGCAAGACTTAAATGTTTAAAGTACAATGTTGAAAGATCGGATGAAGCCTAATGACTTTAAGTCTGCTGCACATTACACAAGAAACTACTTAAATAACTGTTGGTATAAAGACATCAGAGTCACATTAGCATTCAGAGAAACTAAGCTGCTATAAAAGCCACAAGCAAACAGCTGCCATCCCTCAGTACTGTTGTTTGTACACATCGGGAGCATCGTCAGCTCCTAATGACTTAGAATGGGTCTTTAATTGTGTCCATAATGGTCTTCAATGATCTGAAACCTGCAGAGAGGCTGTTCTACGGAAAAGTCAGTCAGCTGTTGAGATTAAATGACGTATCTAATAGATGTTTATAACGGAAGTGCCGGTGTTTTGTTTTGTTTTTTTTGTCAGGTCCCGTTCTCGTGACCGCAGAAGGAGGCGTTCGCGCTCCTCGTCACGAGACAGGCGCCGTTCTCGCTCGCGCTCCAGGGAGAGGAGGAGGCGGCATCGCAGCCGCTCCCGCAGCCGAGGCCACCGTCACAGCCACGAGCAGAGCTCCAAACACAAGTAAATAAATAAAATATCGGTGTTCACACACAGCCCACACAGCACTGAATTCCACTGAAGAAACCGCCTGGACAGATTTAACGGGTTGCATCTGTTGAGACGATAGTTAATTTATTGAATTGCTTTTTTATTGCTTTTTTGCTTTGCGTCACTACTGATTGCCCATGGTCTAAGTGTAATTCATTTGTATTCCTGGAATTGTTTTTGTCGTCACTAATTCTGGTGTCTTCTCAGATATATCACTTCAGTATAGGCTAAGATTAAAATAAAGGTTATAATAGTAATTTTCCATCATGTTTATTTTAGGACATTTCATGACATCACTCACATTGCACACAGTATGTGGTTTCTGTCGCTAGGAGTCTGTCAGACAGAGCAGTAACAGAAGACGTTCTAGGTGATGAGACATGGTAGTGTGTGTTTTGTCGCGTCACACAGCAGCGCATGAGATCCACCATGAAACAGTGACAGTAAAGGCGACATATGCACATTTACACCTGACAAATGCAATGAATCATTACTTTGAGCTAATTACTGATGATTCTTTGAGCTAGAACATTACTGGAAATATTAACAACATTTTTTTAAACACTTAACTTGTTAAATGTATCTTTATTAATGTTATAATTACAAACACTTTTATCTTTATCAGTTATGAGAGAACAAGGTTGAAGGCAAATATGTACTGGTACATTTATTTACAGAAATGTTTCCCAATGATACATAGTATAGGAGACAAACCAGTAAAATAAAAAAGAATCCCTAGTCATTGTCTGTTTCCTGAGTACTATCTCCTGTAGTACATTTCCTTTTGGTCTGTCTTTAGTTGAAGTGCACACGTCATATTTTCCAGACTGTATATATAATTGATAATCCCTATAAAAAGGTTCACAGTCCAGGGGGTACGCTCTTAAGCCAACGTTTGGTGACAGGTTTTTACTTGCCACCGGGAGAATATTGAGGAGGTACATGTCACCTTTACACTCAGAGGTCTCCAACACCTTAGAGCTTCACAAACACTGGACCCCTTCTAAAAGGGACTCCAGACTTTCCTATTGGAAAAGGCTTTTTACTGCTCACCATGATGTTTTGTTTTTTACATTTAGTATTTTACTGTTTTTTCACTGTAGCACTTTGGGATTCTATTGAATGAAAAGTGCTTTATAAATGCTTATTATTATTATTATTATTATTATTATTATTATCATTATTATAAGGTACACAGAGGAGAATGAGGCGTTAACCAAATATGACACTGTTGTAGACATGCACCTGAAATATTCTATTCACATTCAAGCTGAGGCGTCCGTGCTTTTACTCTTCGTTTCCATGTGTCTACGTGTATTTGCGTCACTGTTCTGAAAACATTTGCGTGTCGTCTCCTTCACAGGTCGTCCAGGGACCGAGAGCGCGCGTCCAGAGACAGGTCACGGGAGCGAGAGCGGGACAGGAGGGACGGCATGAACGGCAGGTCAGACTCCCGGCGGGCAGACGACAGGGACATGGGGGAGCTCTGAAGACCAAACGCCATCCAACCCCCCCCCCACACCCATGGCCACCTCCTGTCTCTCGATCACCCGTCGGTCCATTTTTAATAACCCAAATGTTACACACAGTCCTCTCTTTAACCTGTTTGTTCTCCCGCCTGCGTCTGTTCTTTGCTTTTACATTTAACTGAAGCAGACCCCAAAGTGTGGAGTCACTTCATAAGCATCCAGATTTATCAAGAGGTTCGTCAGGGGGCTTGTTATTGATCGGTAGTGGAGTGTGTTGTAACATCTGTAGTTTGATGGCTGTTTGTATCCAGTACACCCCATGTTTTATTCTCTACATTAAAACCCTGTAATGATTCTAATAGGAAAAGGACTGAAACGTCAAACGTACTTTGGTTTTCTTCTTCACTGATGGAATTTCGATACAGAATCTGTCCGTACATTAGACTAAAACCCCCTGATGGTCTACAAAAGCCTGGTCCTTGCATCAGTTTATCTCAGTGAAACATGGTCCTGGTAAAGCTGGAGTACACTTGAATGTCTGTCCACATTTGTCTCCAGTATTTAGCCCAGTTTTTCTTTTTTTTTTTTTTTTTTAATTAGGAAATGAAACCAACAGGGTTTTAAAGTGATTAGTGTTAGTATTTTCCTCTTGTCAGTCAAATGATTCCATTTTATTTTCTTTCAGTTTCTCTCAAATGATCAAGTTTTATTTAATAATGCCGATAATTGAAGAAATGTAATGGATAACAAGTCTGGCCAGTGTAAGTAAATGTATGTTTTGAATTGTTGGTATTGGGGCATGTCGCCTCTTGTTTCATAATCTCTTTCTATTTTGATTTCTTTTATTTAACGTAATGGTTTAAATGGTATTTTCAGAGTCACAGTCGGCATATAAATCCATAGCCTCAGAAGTGAAATCCAGTGTGGAAAGTCCACATGTCCTCATCAGTCAGGTCATATAAATGAAAGTTTTAGTCTGAACCCAATACTTTGTTTATGGTTTCAGAGTAGAGTTATAATTAAGCAAACAGACTGAAATGGATGCATTGCTTTACCTAATGTGTGATGTCATGGTTATGTTCTGCTGGAAATTTTTCTTTAAAAGTCTTGATTAAAAATCCCTACATTTTAATTATTGTTGTGTTCTTGTTCTGGTCTTTCTTGTAAAGTGTAATAGTCATCTATTCATCAAATCAATTCATCACATGCAAAATTATGAACAGTGATAGATAGATAGATGGATAGATAGATAGATAGAGAACTATTTATCCCATACTGGGCAATTCCGTTAACAGTCTCCAAATAGGGTTTAAGAGTAAATCATCTATATATTAAAAGCCAAGTGGGCTCTGTGTGTGTATGTGTGTCCAGGGATTCACTCAAAATCCGAAAAGAGCTGACTGCTTCAGTTTGGTGTACTTATGTATTTTTCATCAAGGAAGAGACTAGCGAAAACGGCAAGTTGATAGGACCAATATTTTGGGAGATATTAGTAATTGTGGAATACAATAGCTGTACAGTCACGTTGCTATGGCCAGAGTGCATACCTCATTTCCAAACTTATCTCAGATCTGTCTTAGAATCATGTGGTTATGTAGCAGGATGTGTACACTTGGGTCGCACACAGTGGAGCTCCCCCTCCTGTACAAATGGAGTTCTGGTGTTTTCAGACATTTGACCTCGGAAAAGCAGGTCACAAAATAGGTCAAGGTCACCCATTTTATACAAGATGCACGTATGGTAAAAAAAAATTAAAAAATTATAGTTCCAGGTGTTTTTTTTTGTGTTTACAAGATGTGTCACAGACGGACCAACAGACAGACATGCTGACGAAAAAAAAACAACCCATCGAGTGTACCTCACATGACTGTATACTCGTAGAAAAACTTTGCTGTTGAATGATTTGCACCATGAGGCTGACTTCCTGTTGACATTAGGTGGCGCTGTGACTAAATTCTGTTCCCATGTGTTCAGAACTGGACTCTGTTAACCCTCAGAGACAAAGAATCTACTGACCTAAAATGTTTAATGACTTTTCAACCACTAATCCTATCAATACATTCAAATAATTTAGGTAAGATGCAGTTTTTCATGGTCATCAGATATGACCCATTTGGACGTTCAGAGGATCCATAGCAAATATGGAAACACCATCATCTTCTGTGACATATTCACCAGTAAAACCCATGGAGTTTGACAAATAGTTGGTTGTAGATTGTTTTTACTTTCAGCTGATATATTATACTTTTTCTTCAGTTTTCTCTGTTTTGATATAATAACCTTTGAATTTTTCCTGAGCCTTTATAAACATCTACATAGTCAGTAAATTAATAGGAAAATATATTAGATTTTCACTGAAAAATGCTAATTTGAGAGGATAATGTTCTAATAAATGGTGATAAATTACTTAGGAAATGTTATATGTTGAGAAAAATGTATTTGGAAGTCTTATGATCTACAGTTATCTCAATAATCATGTGTTTACTTGAGTAACTCCTACTGGTGAACAAACTAACAGCAGAGATGAATCCATATATCACCTAAAGTACAAAGAAAATAAACCACAGCGTTATTGTCCAGTGTTTCAAGTCCACTTTAATTTAATCCAGAACTAAACAGACAAAAAAACATGTTAAAGATGAACAACATATATGTTAGAGTAATGCACTTTAGTGTTAATAGATTTAATTTGCACAGGGCCTCCTTGTATTAACAATTTGTGATCAAACCTCAAATTTCTGAAAGCTGAAGTTGTGCCATAAAACACAAAAATTCAGGAGTCACTATGTAGATACTTGGTTTTCACAGTGTGCTGCTCTCTAGTTTCAGATCAACCTTCATTTTCTGTTTCTCCATGACCGTCTCCAACTCTGTGGCCCTTCGAGCATCCTGTAGGAAACGAGTGAGAGAGGAAAGAGAAATGAAAAATATTCAGGTTTAGTGTAAATATACAGTAAACATGAAGTTTTATGATGATCAGTGGTTCTTGTGTTATTATTATTTGGGCAGTGATTCTAGTTCTATCTCATATCTGCTGCTGTTTGAGCCCATAATGTTATCAGGACGGTAAAGTACTATATAATCACTATTTCTAACTCAACTGGACAACACTTAGTTCAAGATAACATCAAGGTTGAATTGTACTGTTTATATTTGACACAGTTTCCATGTTGGTAGTTTGGTCTGAACACCAAGGAAGAAATGAGTAGTATAGGTGAGGCAAAAATGTTTCTTACACTGCGTCATTCTGGCTAAAAGAACACATCTTTACACCGTGAACAAATGTTTATAGAGAAGGGCATTTGCTAAAATACAATAAAACTAAAATCTGTGTCTTGAAGCTTTCACTGGAAAAAGTAGAAAGAAAATGTTTTTATTGTCTTTATTGACCAACTCTGTTATAAAAATAAACAGATTCAGTTTTAGATGTTTGTAACACTGAAAAAAGGTTGGTACAGAGGTATTTTTTATCACTGTGTTACATGACCTTTCCTTTTTATGAGACTTCTCAATAATTTTGGAACTCATGATACTAATTGTTGCACTTTTTCAAGCAGGTTTTGGTCTGTTCTTGATGTTTATGAGACTTGAGCAGCTCAACAGGCCGTTGTCTGAG
This sequence comes from Apogon talboti, assembly GCA_037367365.1. Lineage (NCBI taxonomy): Eukaryota > Metazoa > Chordata > Actinopteri > Kurtiformes > Apogonidae > Apogon > Apogon talboti. Next base: position 8,589,246 of record JAPQRQ010000012.1, read on the forward strand.
TCTCCTCCTCATATTGTCCATATATTCAGATGGATTCATTCAGACAGATGCAGGTTTCAGACAGGACAGTCCAGCACATACACTCTGTGCTATTATAATATCTAAATTATTTAATTAAATTGACCCCTGTGACCCTCACGAGGACCAAATAGTTCAGATGATAAATGGATGGACAATTAAGTTGAAAAAATTCACTGGGAAATGTTTTCTCTATAGTTTTGTTAGTTGAATAGAAGTTTAATCCTTAAAGTGACCGTAAGCATCTACTGATCTAAAAACTAACTTTTGAATCGCTAATTCTATCAATTATATTACATAACTCAGATAAAAGCTTTCCATCATCATCATCATCTGCTGTAACATTGGTTCACCAGTAAAACCCACATAGTTTGATAATGACAGTGGTTATAGAGGCTTTTTTATATTCAGTTAATAGCATATTTTATATTAAAAAAAATCACCTTTTCTTCATTGTTTCCCCTGTTTTGATAAAATAACCTTTGAATTTACTCCAAACTTTTATGAACTTTTTATGATCAGTAAATCGAATAACTGAAAATATCTGATTTTCACAAAAAAAGAATAAAAGTTCACAAAAAAATGCAGAGGATAAAATTGGAATAAAATGTAATAAATTACTAAGGAACGGTAGAATGTAATTTGAGGTAACTACAACAATAGTTTTAGGTGTTTATGCACATTATTAATCAGAGATTTTTAATTTTTATTGCATATTTGAAAAATGTCTCAACTTTATACAACTTTTCCAGAAATGTGTTTGTATTTTTAATGTGCAGTTTCTGGCTACAGCAAAAAAACAGCAATTAAAAACATATCACTCCTTTTGTATTTGCAGAATCACGTGTATTTTGAGGCAGGAATGGGCCATAAATATGGAGATTATTTTGTTTCTTTATCAATCAATCAAAGAGAACAAAAAGGCAAACAAAAATACAAAGGTAAAACAAAAGGTAAAGGTAAAACAAAAGGTAAAGGTAAACAAAAATACAAAGGCAAAACAAAAGGTAAAGGTAAACAAAAATACAAAGGTAAAACAAAAGGTAAAGGTAAACAAAAATAAAAAGGTTTGAAACAAAAAAAAACAAGATTTGAAAACAAAAATTAAGGTTTCAAAATGTTTAAGCTTAAGAAAATCGTTTGTGTTCTCATTT
>JAPQRQ010000012.1:8681903-8702798 GCA_037367365.1 Apogon talboti
AAACTGAAAACTCATTCATTAGCTTTTTATTCAGGCAATGCAAAGAATTTCAAGAAATTAATATATTTGTTTTCCACAAACAAATATATTAATTTTGTTTGTGAACAATTTTCAAACATTAGAGAAGTAATCTCATTTTAAGAAAATATATTTAACTTTGTTTGATTAAAATAATCTGGAAAATATTAAGCTACATTTAACCAGTGATGCACTAAAACAAAACTGTGCATAACGTTACAGCAAAGGAACACAAAGTTTTCTTTTTTTTTATAGTGAGACAACTTTAATAAGATTTCAGTCTGAAGTCTATCTTAAATAAGTGTTTTCATTTTCTTCTAATAAGCACAACTTGCTTAAAGTTTGTTTTTCTCACAGTTTTAAGGTCATTTAGGATTTTTCAGTGGCTAGGACTTATTCCACTTTTATGAAATCTAGCCAAGCAAAATTTGTTTACCCCACTGGCAGATTACTTTTCGCTTAATACAAGAGAATTTACTTTTATTTAATTATATTTTGCTTTTTTCCTCATAAGGCTGTTTAGGCAACACGTCCTTTATAAAGACACCTCACATGAAAAGTGAGATCAAATATCCTTCAGCCTGCAATTTTATGTGTAAATAAGAATTATCATTGAGTATTATTTTTAATGAGCTTTTAATTGTTATTTGCAGAACTGACAGAGTCTCATGGTTGTGCTCATTAAGATGGAGTGCGGGAGAAAAGCTGTTTCCCCTGACTCTGCAGGCTTTTCATTATTACGTACAGGGAGATTTCCCCCAGGGGAAAGATGTGGAGGATTGCCGTGAGCCATGAAAAACAGAAACCAGCAAACTGCAACACACCCAGCGTTATGAAGAACTCAAACAGCTCCACTTTTGTTGTTATTTCCGGACACAGTTTCAATGAGTGGGAAAGTACAGACAAATAAATCAAAGGGAGCAACATCTGGGTTTTGATTCGACTGATGTCAGAAATACTACTCTGGTCGACATCTTTAAAATAGGACAGTCACAGCCTAGAATATGCGCATCTACAGTATGTAATAACCTAATATTGTGAAAACAGAAGAATTATCATTACATAATGCGGTCCAAGTTGAGGTTTTCACCTTTTCTTGGATATAGTGTAAGTGTCTCACCTTATTAACCTTAATGTTTGCTGATGTAATCCAGTTTTTCAAGTGCTGAGGCGTCTTTTTTTAAGCCAACAGGGTCAAATGGCCCTTTAAATACTTTGGCTCTGTTCAGGGCTGCAGTAGGGTAATGCAGGCCTGATTAGGGTCTACAAGTGGAAAGAACACAGTTTTACCTTCACTGCTTTTTTAACCAACCTTCCAACCTCGGGGCACGGTTGATCAGAAGTAATCTGATTGAATTTCAGCTATCAGATAGTAGTTAATCTTGAGAATGAGTTGAAGGGGAAAAAGAAAACTCGGCCCTTGCCTTCTGTGTGAGGAAATAAAATATCTGCAGTTGATGAAATCCAGTAGAAATTTGTGTACATATTTTACGCATTTGAAGATTCAATCACCATTAAAGCGTATGTCGTGTTAGCGAGCCAATGAAACAAACGGAATGATTAAAGTTGTCATGTCAAGAGTTGATTTTCTCACACCGTCAACACATTCGATGAGTAACAGGCAAGACAGCATTGCACAGTAAACGCTGCCAGCTGTTTTCGAGCCACGTTTTAGGCTGTAGATGTGCTTTTGGACTTAGAGTAGGAACGTGATCACTGCAGACATCTTGGTATTTTAATGCCAGGTATTAATACATGAGATTTCTGTGTTTCAATCCAATTTTAAAGATCATTGAAGAACTAAATGTTCATAATGTGATCTAATTCGACAGCTGAAATCTGATTAGCAGTGTCTGAAAAGCTGTGCCCTGATTGGTCTCTAAACAGATAATGGTTAAATGTTATTTCTGCATCTTTCTGTAAGTCTCCTCAGACATCCCTGGTTTAGAATAAAGGCTCATCAGAACATAGCTTTGTGTAGAGGGTTGTAGTCATAATTACAGCGTGAAGTTGAAGCGAAAAATAAAGTGTCTATCTGAAGAACCAATTAAACTTTATTATATGGTGGGCGGCTGGACTGTAATGGAATCTGACAGGCGTCGACATGGTCCTCACTTTGTCAGCCATGTCTAAAAGGGTTTATTAGTATGTTGTTGACTTTTGTCTCTCAGTGTTACCTTTTAAATCAGAGGACATGCAAGGTAAGTGAATGTGTCACCACTGGGCAGTCTATTTGTGGCTGTTTAGCTGCGATAAAATCCACCTTTAAGCCTCCAATCTGTGCTCATGTCTGTGTGTGTAACTACTTTGTTTGCGGTGTGCTTTCGCTGTATTTGAGGAGGCCTGAGGTGTTTGGCCGTGAGCTCTGTGTTGACTAAGAAAAAGAAAAGTTAAAGATGGCCTTGAAATATTTACTGCCAGAAATGTTATAGATGGTTGATTTGATTACATGTGTTGACCCTGCACCTGCTTTCCTTGTTCTTTTATTTTTGTGAATTTGAAGGCAAACTGCTCCACTGTTGCTTTGCAGTCTCTGCTTTAATGCTTTTTTTGTCATTTCACATGAAAAGGAAGTTGCTGTAGTCGTAGTATAAAGGTGTGGAAGTTAAGTCATAAAATTCAGTGATTTGAACTCATTTACTAAAAATACATTCAATATTCCACATGGAAACATACTTTAAATATGCTAGAAGTAAACCATATAAACAGTGCAGATGTATTTTTAGTAAATTTCCTCAAATACATGAATTTTATGAATTTATTTAAGTTCTAAACCTCACGTTACTATAGAACAGCAACAATCCATTGTTTGATTCATTTTTATTAACTGTTTAAGTAATTTTAAAGATATTTTAATGAGTAATATGAATATTTTCTGTTTCTAAACTCCTATATAATAGTAAACTTAATATCATTTAGTAGAAAATACTGGACAAACAATGATAATTATCACATACAGCCCTGCATGATTATATAAGTTATCTATGGAAAAGAAATGAATGAGGAGATCAGATGCATCTAGATTGAACAGTTAAGATTTTAAGAGGAAAAGTGAAGCATCATAGACTGATGTTTGATCACTAAGTTGTGTTTCCGTACTGTAGAATAAATAAGCATGCGGGGCTGGGAGATGGTTGAAATGAGGTCAAGGCAAAATCAGGGTAAGAAACCCTTAATTTGAGTAGATTTCTACTAGATACTATAACAGATAAGGTTTAGCTACAGTATCAAACTATGTTTACAGGAAGGGGATGTCTCAACAATAGTGCATGGGATGTTCACTCCTAAATCTGTGCTGCATTGAGGTCTCCTAGCCCGACCAGCCAAGTTTAGCCTAAGCGAGGCCCTGAGCGCACGCTCCACCTGACCCAATTATATCCAGTCTGAGGGGAAAGATAGCCCACTTTGATCTACACAAGACCTGCAGCCAAGCTCAGCCTGACTGGTGTGGCGCTTATTGCTGCTTTCTGAGACATTTTTCCAGGACAGATGCGTTTGCGCGCTCTTTAGACCATTAAACTACATAGTGTGTAAAATCGAACAGTTACTGTGTATGTGCATGTACATCAGTGTGACAGAGACAGTCAAGCTGTATTACTTGTTTATGGTAAAATGGAGAGCTTGGAGTAATTATAGTCATCATCCACTATATTACTGATTAGAAGAATTATCGGTTTTTGTATGAACATTAATTTGATTAGCATCCAATGTAGACATAATTAAAAAGGTTTGTGTGGGATGACTTGTCCCACTCTGCCAAGGAAAATAACTGACTAATTGTTGATATCTGTCTGTAAAATTAATCAAAGCTGCCTTAATTGTCAATTAGGCACTTGCAGTTCAGGTGATTTTATCAAACATATTCAGTTACTGAGTGAAAATGCCAACCTTCTCATTGCAACTGGAATCCAGACAAATCTAAAATGTATGTCTGCGTAGTTAATATTCATTGACACCTGAGGCCTTTATCTGTCATTGAATCTACAGGCAGCAATCAAAGGAGGGAAAAAACAGAAAACACACACCATCCTTCTGCAGCTTTCTCATCCCTGTCTAAAGTCTAGAGTCTAGACTGTATGAAGACAGATGCTTCCATGTTGCTTTTACTAGAGAACACTAGCCTTCAAGGCTTTCTGGCAAAATGCTTGAAGAGGTCAAGTAACGCAGTGTAATGGGTGTATACAAAGCAGACATTTGGTGGGAATGAATGAGTTGTACATAGGATAGGGTTCATGCCAAGAGGGAAACAGTTATGGACTTGGATATAATCATTTCCATAACCACTACAAGTGGGCTGGAACATACCCAGGTTGGGTATCACAGGTCATTTTATCAATGGGCCATCATTCAGAGACAACAAACAGCAAACAGCTTTTCATTCTCACACTCACAATTTAGAGTGAGACGTTAATAACCATGGTGGTGCAAGAACAGAAAAAGCCAGAGAACCCAGGGGGAACCCATGCAGAAATAGAACATGCAAGTTCCGTTTGAACCCAGGACCTTCTTGCTGTGAGGTGACAGTGCTAACTACTGCACCACTGTGCTCCTCATTTCAGTGGTGGTTTGTAGGTTTAGGTGACAAAATACTTGGTTAGGTTTAGGAAAACAACTACATTTAAGGTAGAATGGACCCTTTTATATTGTCATATTGAAAACCTTTGTGCTAGAAAGCCCTGTGGAGCAGAGAGTGATCTGAGACAGTCTTGATTAGTTATGGTTGAAATTAGTTATTACAGTGACCGGTTTTGAATTTGCTGAAAAAGATCTGTGATTGATCAAAATCTTCCGTCTCTGGTTTGATTTCCTACTTCCTGAAAACAGAGCCAAGAGGAAGTGCAGAAGTCTTTTTTTTTCCTCTCTGACCACCTGAATTCTAAAAGTAATTCTGGAATTGCCCTTGCTTACTGCAGCTTTAAGGCTTGGTGGAAATGAACACATGTGCTTTATGGGGGATCATAGCCTAGGTTGCCCTTTTCCTTTAAACTGTTAGATCACAGCTCCACCCACAGACCTGATGGCCACTAATGCACTATTCATATGCCCTCTCCCTCCAGTTCAGTGACTCATCTTGTGTCGGAGTAGGTCTAGATTGTTCTTGACGGTTCTTCGTCACTTGTGGTGTGAAAGAGGCTGAAGGGTGGAGACCCAGTGAAGGAGAGGGATATAGAGGACAGGACTTGGCCGCTCTACTTTTGCAGGACGTAAAAGTGGGACAATCTGTTCCTTGGATGATCTCCAATTCTACTTTCCGGGGACTGATACACTGAAAATATATCTATACACATGCTCTGTCCTACATAGGGAAGGAGGGAGGGATGGCGAGAGAAAGTGAGAGAAAGAAATTGACAAAAAAAGAGAAAATATGAGTTGAAGTGACTCTCCATTAAACCTTTACTGTACATTATGCAGGGAATGTGCTTAGGAATATTCCCATGAGACTGGCCGTAAGAGGAGGAGAAAGGAGAAACCCCAGCAGCACATACAACATTATGTCAAACCAGCCATCATTACACTAGGAGCACAGTGGTGATTCGACAGGAGAAAATTCCCAGATGGAGCCTCCAGCCAACGCTCATCATCATTGTATTATAAATAATCTGACACCAAACAAAAATGTATGGAATTGCAGACTTTTCTAAATTCTAAAGATTCATAGTAGTCCAAATTTCAAGATGTGTAGTGGAAATCAAGTCTGTCTGGGTCAAATTGATCAGTTTAAGCACATGATAGTGATAAAAACCCATCAACTATGTATGTGCAAAGACCTGTTGATTTCCAGCCACCCTGTTTTGTAAGAGAAAGGACAGAAAAATGATGGACAAAAACACCAAACAAATCATCTGTAATCCTAATGACAAATGATACAGATCTAGTGGACGCTGTACATTTCTGATCCACGTCATTTTCCACATTGTGAAACACTGTTGTGGAGTTAAGTTTTTAAAATGTCGGGGGTCCTCTAACAGCTCAACGCCTCCAGCAGTTGCCGCCCTGCCTGTTCACAAATAGCAGACACAAACAGTTAACGTAGATGACACATGTAATTCAATGTAGTGCAATATTGCTGTTAATTATGCATCATTTGGACTGCTACAAGTCTAAATCATGCATAACATTTTGTTAATAAGGAACACTAAAGACTAATGCCTCAAAATGAGCAGATGAGAAACAAAATGTGCAGTACAGAAACGGCCTCAGATATGACCAAGATGAATTAAGACGAGACCCGCCTTGTTAGTCTCTACTACAGCCATCCATCTTTCCTTTCCAGGTGCTTCAGCAGGGTATCCATCTCTGTCCTCGTTATCATGATTAATCAGTTCCTGATTCTTCATTTCAGATTCTCTCCATTTCCTTACTCACTGTGGACCCATGTCTGCTTAGATCTATCAAAAATCTTCCCTTAAAGTCTCCACATGGCCTTTAATCACTAGCAGTCAAGCTGCTGGCGTCCCATAGGACCTAACTTGTGAAATACTCAGATGTCTTTTTTTCCCCCACACTCTAGCCTTGCATGATCGTAGACGTTTTTATCCAATTTTTGCGTAAGGAGCTCAAAAAAAAAAAATCAGGAAAAAACTAATGTATCGAATAGAGGCAAGTGAGAGAAGTGAAAGTAAAGAGTCGCTGGAAAAACGGCATTTAATGTAGCGTATTTGACAGAGAATGTGGGCAGAAAGTTACCGATGTATTCTGCTATTCTTCCCAAAAGAAAAAGAGAGAGGAGAGATGATGGCCAGCTCTGGGAGAGGAGAGCAACGAGCTGGCAAAAGAAAATGACAAAGTCTGAGCTATTGTTGAGTGTAGGAGTAGAGTGACATAATGGGGAAGGAAAAGGCAAGTTGAGTTTTGACATCCAGGATGAAATGTATATATTGAAAAGATTCTAGGGTTGTGACTGGAGGACATTAACATGCATTTCCTTTTACATACAACGTATAAATGTACTCCTGTTTCATCTGGTTTAACTCTTATGTTACCGTTCGGTTTTAGCTTAGATCTCTTCCCGTCCTCTCATTCACGGTTTTCCTCTCACCGCCCTTTTCTCTCTATCTGATTACTCTGCTTTATGCAAACTACAACTCTCACTATCTGTTCTCTCTAGTGTATTCCCTTTGCGTTTTTACATCCCAATTAGTTGGCTCCTGTCTACTCTAAGCCTGTCCTTCTAGTTCCTTATCTTGCTTTGTGCAGACTCAATGATGTTCAATATTTGATGAGACTTTGTTCATAAATCAACCCCTCTATTCCCTCTCGGTGTACTTGAATGACTGTGTTCATTTCCAAACCTTGCTAAACTTGCTACTTTTGTCATCTTCTAATTAACAGTGGATTGCAGCCAAACACGTCCCACATTTTTTTTCCATGTAAACAACACCTTACCAGAGGTGGGTCGCCGTGTGTCATCCTCTGCAAATACAAGTTAAATGTAGACGCAGTACGGATATGAAACACTGGTGATTAAACAGCTAGTCTTGTTATGACTGTTGACGGTCACTGAAACAGTTACATTTATTACCAGAACACTTCAGTGAAAGGTTTGATTTGTCCACGCACAATTTCTCTGAATTCTTATCTCAGTCTGATTCCAATTTTTCCTTTAAATCTTTCCAAATCTTTCTATTCTTTATCTTTTCTTTGCCTCTCGTTCTCTGATAGACTTTGTTTTAAATTACCAGACTGTCACTCTCAGAACATCCTGGGAAATCCACACCACAGTCTGTCCTTTTTTTTCTCTACAGAAACTCTTTTTTTTTGCCAAGAAGTGATCAATGAGCAGACATCCTTCTCGGGTAGTGACACATGAAAGCAGGATTGTTTTGCATACAGTCATCAGTGTTCAAAATACTAAAAAAAAAAAAAAAAAGTATAATTGTGATATGATTACTTATAAAATCCCATTTTCTTAAGCTTTGAGTTTATTGTTAGTATTATTGCTATGTTATATTTGCTTTAGTACATTTGCAGTGAATTACTAGATGGTGTGCTTCATAAGGGTTTTTCCATCATCACAAAGAAGTGATGGCCTGTGTCCATCTAACATCTTTTCCGGGCAGTAAAACATTGGCGGGGTGCTGGGTTTTGTTTCTATGACAACTTGTCACCACTCTGACAGATGTGTGATATACTGGCTAACAGCAATCTTACAACATCTAGGGTGTTGTAAGAAAAAAAAAAAAAAGATGAAAAGAGCCAGAGCAAGTTTCTGGTGAATTCTACCCTTGATTAGTAACCTAAAAAGGAGTAACAGTGATTACATTTACATGCAAACTTAATATTCCATTCATATTATGAATGTGACAGTATTCTGAAATAGACCAGACCATATTCCGAAGAATATTTGGAATTAAGCCTTTTTCCAAGTGGATCATTTTCCAATTTCTACATTTTTTTAATAGGGTTCTTTGGATATTTAGACTGCAATTTCACAAATGTGTGTTTTATTGCAGGCTCTGACAAACAGCCCTGGTTTATACTCAGCGTGATTAAAGGCAACGATCCTCTCGTAGAGATGAGAGAAACTAATGAAAAATCAACATTTCTGGTCAGAAATAGAAACACACCTAATCTGAAATATTATGATACGTTATATAAGCAGGTTTAGACATTAACTAATTTCAAAAACTGACCTTTTCTAGCAAGTATTTGAAGGAACGATAGAGAAAGATACAGCGGAACATCTGCCACCAGTGGAAAATTTGACAAGGGTTTGGGGTGGTGTAGTGGATAGCACCCATACCTCACAGCTAGGTTCCTCCAGGTGCTCTGGCTTCCCCCACCATTAAAAACAAGTGCATATATGGGTTAATTTTCCTGTCAGAGCCCCTGACCACAGCACTGTTGAAGATTTGGGATGACAGCTTTCCGCTCCTAATGTACGTATGTGTTTAATCCACTAATGCTAATGCTAATGCTAGTAATGCTAGATGCTGTGTGTATGTATTAGGACGGATAAAATGAGACCAAACTTCTCATGGGGAAAATAAACTGAATTAACCTTTAAAACACTAACTTTAATCATCACATCCACTACTGCATTAATTTCAGAGTCATTTTTGTTTCGCCATGTAAGCATCTTACTAGGAATTTTGTCTGTTTCAGAATAAGGGCAAAAAAAGAATATTTTGCATACAAACATTCAATGACAACAAAAGCTTCTGTCTGAACTTTCAGAAAGAGATTCTCAACTAGAAGCCCTCAGAGCAAAAAAAGACAATGTTTTGAAAATAGCTGTACTCTGCTGCGTATGGTTTCTTCTCATTAAAAGCAACTGAAAAATAAATGCTGTGTGGACACAGGCTCTAAGGAGCACAAACCCTCCAACAAAATGAACCCTATTTTCATGACTGCACAATAACCAGTTTCATATTTTCCTGAACTTGAAATCCACTTTGTAGATGTCTGGAGTGGGTTCACTTTATGGGTTCTTCATCAAATGTTTGTTTTGGATCTTTTGTGGCTACTGGCTAGCTTCTTCATCTCTACATTGTTATTATTTATGTCACTTACAGGCCACTGTAAGCTGTGCCAGACACCTGTTGATGTCCTTGGTCACCAATAGAGGTTGATAAATCAAAAGTCATATATCATATACAATGTCCCTTTAACATACTGTATAACCTTCATTAACACCATGTTTCTACACATTGTATTAATAACTGATTGCTTTGTAAATATCTGCATGTTGGGGACTGAATGTGGTTCGTGTCCTGATTTAATTTGTGTCTCCATGGACTTGTTATATTTTATGAGCTCCATGTGTCCATCTGAACATCTCAATGCCCGTTTATTTCAGACTCCTAACTCATATGCTATTCAGAGCACCAAACTGCCAATGAGACAGTGGGAGATTCCCTGCGTCATTCACCAACATTATCTCGGCTGTTGGCAATGGTCCAGATCTGCATGATGGCAAAGCCCCTGTAGCCAGACTCCACCACAGAAAAACCAGGACAGAACATATGGAGGCGCCAGTATGCCAAATCTGAAGCAGAATGAAGCAAAGAATCAAACTTAAAGTAAAAATCCACCCTAAAGTACTTATAAATTTTTAAATATCTGTTTGTGATGCGTCTTCCATTCGTAAGACCATTTCACGTTTATCTGTCCTCCTCGAGCAGATAACAGTGTTCATTTACAGTATAACGATAATCATGTTTTGATATTGGTCATAAAGCAATATCAAAATTTTATGCACGTGTTTGTGAATCATAGCACATTGTGCAGCCACAATACTTAAGATGAATTAAGCTTGTAGCTTTTCATAGGTGTAAATGACAAGGGCCCTGAGGATCAGAATGCAACAGAAAAAATAACATTTCACAAAACACAGCATTTCATGTGATTATGTTACATGGAATGTGTTTTGTCTCAGGGCCACCATTGAAAATTCTACAGTGCTTTTTGCTGGATACTTCAAACAAAACTTAATTTGGACCCAATGTGTTTTCTAATCAAAACATGTTGCTAAATCTTGGAATTTTAAATGCATATGCTTTTACACCATTAAAGATTTCTGATACTACAACTATCCTTTTCACCTGGTACATTGTACAACCAAACTGCAGTTCTATACAAACACAACAAGATTCATTTTAGTTTGAAGTCTCACCAGCAGTATTGTTCTTTCACTGTTAGCTACTCTCATCAATAGATGCATTAACATCACTTTCCTTCTGAAACATGCCCCCTGAGTCAGAACTGAGTGGAAAACCTTTCTGCAGCTGCATTTAGTAGGGACACCTCTGAAACTGGGACTGAAACAATGACCATCTATGTTATGTCTTTAACGTTATACACAACTACATAAAATAATGAAATGATCCGAGACAGTTAGCCATTTTGCGTGCGCTTTTACTCTCTTCGCAATCGGCATAACAACAAGGAAATCATATCAATGCGCATGTGCTACGTGCCTTAACAGGAAGTAAATCTTATTTCAAAATAAAATATACCATATATTACACTCCTCCCCACTTGGCTGAAATGTACAATTATGCTGTGCTTGAACATTTCACTATCTTTTAAATTAAAAGATAAATAAAAGATAAAGATTAAATTAAATCTACCTAAAAACTTAAAGGCAATTGGACTCACCAGCAATTCTTACCTGATCTTTAGACACTTGACACATCACTGGGAATTAGGTCCCCTGATTATTACAGTTATTGGCTGTATCTGACTTAAAGGCAGAGGAAATACACGAAGCAAAGTATTGAGATGTGCAAAAGACTGGACAAAAACCACAAACAACATAATCCATAGTAATCTGTAGTTGGTGTTTATTTTACATCCATGGTAATATAAGGCATCCACAGCTGCTACTGAGTCTATAACATGGTGTGGCTTTATTCGGCTGCTACCTGGTAGCTTATTGGTAAACTGTTTGTACAAAGTGTTATCCTGAAAGGATTATGTGAAGGTAATTTCAGCTACATGACAGACCAACCATGCAATCCTGCAATGGATCTTTCCAATTTTAGATGAGTAATTGGATTTTCACACTATTCAAGTCCAACATGTTTCTCACTCTTCCTCATCTTTCTGTTAGCGATAACTGAGAAATCAGGAGTAGAACAACAATTATCTGCTCGAGTTAGAGGCAGTGGAACTCAACAGTGATTCTTACCCAGATACCAAAGAGCCCGAGGCCCCTGATAATCCTGACTTTTATAGACAAACAGACCAAGGAGGCGTGTTTCCGTCCAATCACACAACAGTTCTTTCCCATTTTAGATGAGCTTTTTGTGTTCGTTGTCATATTCAGACTGAATGTAAGTTGTCTGTCTGTCACTCAGTGCATGTAACCACTGAGTGACAGAAACTCCTGCCCACTGTGACGTCAAGTGTTTAACCTGTATATGCATCAAGTCCAAGCAAGTTCTCTGGAGACTAGCAAAAAGCCTTAAGGGAAATGAAACATATTGCTACATCTTGCAGACATAATCCGGTAAATAGCAGCATTTCATCTGGAAATAACATCTGCATCACACTGAGCAGCAACAGCTGCTGATGTTTAGGAGTGTATGAGTAAAACAGGGTGGAATTTTCCTTTAAGGAGCTCACATTAAGCTGTTAGCCCTGGGTCTTGCCTCAAACGTAGGTTTGTTATTACAAAGTAGCAATGATCTTGACCTCATGTGAAGCTGCATGTCTAACTCACTCTCCTCTGAATAAGAAAAAACTGTGATGCAAATTCACAGTTTATATATAGCCTGTCTTCCATCAGCCTGTTATTCCCAGATGCATTCCCAGTGGCTAAATGGAAAATGTGGACCAGCTCTGTGCTCATTCACACATGAGGACTCTTTTAGCAGTGCCAGTGGCTAGTCTTCCTATTATTGCACGTGTCTTTTGAATTGCACACATTCTGAATTTGATAACTTCAGCCTGTCAATGAAATGGGAAAATTAAATGACCTAAGTTTACTCCCTTTTCTGCCTGTTTCCCACAGCATGTTTCTAAGGATGAAGCCAGTCACATGGGATAGCCATGTTTTGTCTCCATGACAGCTATGTCACTCAGCCCTCTCTGCAGTGACCCCCTGCACAGCAAAGGATGCTGGGAAATAATGAGCACTTTTATCCCGGTCAGGATGACAAAGATGGGGAGGATGAGGAGGAGGAAGAGGAGCTGGTGAGAGAAAACAGAAATGGGGAAGGTGGACGTGACCAAGAGAATGGAGGGTTAGATGAAGAGAAGGAGATGAAGGGAGGACGACAATCCTGGGAAGGGAAAGGTGGCGAGGTGGTCAAACCAGCAGCCATTGTGGTCGGGAGACAGAGAGTAGAAAGGCCTCTGAGGCCAGGTAACCTCAGCACCCGGGGTTCCACTTACATACCCAATCAATTTCCTCATCAGCCACCCAATAAGCAGCAGCAGCATCATCTGTTCACGGCCAATCATCAGGGGCATCACACAGGCCTGAATGCGCTGCAGAAGAGACGAGCCCTCATGGAACGCAGCATGACCACAGTGGCTCCGCTGGAGGACACTTACCTGACCATGATGGTGTTTCGCATTGGAATTCCAGACATCAAACAAACAGTAGGTGCTTGTTCTCATCAGGAACAGTAATGACATTACCTAAAGCCATGTTTCCACCCAAAGTATCAGGAACTTCTAGCCCCAGGATCTAAAAGGTTCCTTCAGACTATTAGATGTATGGGTTTTGCGTAACTGTGTAAAGATGTGCAGAGATCAGACAAACCAATCTGTTAAAATGTCAAAAAGCAACAGCAGTTTTTAATCAATGTTTGTGAGTGGCCATACAACAGATTGTCCCTCTCTGGGTCTGTAGGCCTTTCTGGTCCATCTGTCACATGTTTTCTTCTCTAACTCTATGTTCATGTGGTGGAACTCAATAAAAATCTTTGTATACACATAGAGCACAGGGATGCACTGATCAACAGAGAATATTCACCGATGACAGTGGCTGAAGTTTATCTGTTATATAAAACAATCCCTGCATGATGACGTGACCATTCATCTGCAGCATCAGAGTGTTTAAGTCTTCATGAAATCACCTATACAAGCAGTATTTGGCCCAGTTACGACTAAAACTTCTTTTATAGGTATTCTTAATAGTGTTTTAGATTGAAAATATCAAAATTATTGATAATTCAACTTGTAATTGAGGACATTTACTCATTTTGCATCCAGTGAAATTTGGAGTCCCATAAGCTAGTGGACAGTTAGAGGTTTTAACTGAATCCTGCTCAGGAGGACCCTCTGTGTGTCTACAGTGATAGTGACAGCACTAATCAAGCTAATTTATGTCAAGTTCATTGATGCAAACTGTGGGTGTAGTGATTATTGCAGTACTAGATAATGCACTAGCAATTAATGACAAAACTTAATGAAAACAAATGAAACAAATAAGAACCACCAGCATCTGCAAGCCAAATTAATCAGCATCAGTACTGAATTTCAGGTTCAGTTCATCCCTGCTACGACCTCTCTGATAATCCAGGCTGAAATAAAATGCAGCGACTGCAGACCACAGCACTGATTAGAAATATTCAGTGCTGTAAGCCTTGCCCCTATTTATGGGTAAAATAAAGTCCAAGGAACTAAATTTAGACCTATCCCTTCGATGGAGACCACTGAGTTCATCCAAAAGGTTTCTAGTTCCTGGGGGAAAGTTCCTATAGTGGAAACATGGCAAAAATATTCATAAATGTTGACCCTTACTTTTTTTTAACAGGTTGAAGCACACAAGAAGACTGTAAAATTTAAAGTATGAGTGAATTTCTTCAAAGCTTTAGAAATATCAACATTTAATAGTTACACTTATCTATGTGTAAAAAAAAAAAAAGTCTCTTCTGCAAACAGGGCATTGACTGGAGGTCTTTCCAAATGAGGAAGTAGTTCAAGCCAAGTCTCTCTGGTATTGCCGCCTCAGAGAGAGAAATAGAAAGTGATGGCTCGAATTCAAGAAGAATTTCGAAAAGTAATAATAGCTAAGACTGGATAACTAACTGACAGAAATAAAATATTTGATTCAGGTCACTGTTCACTAATTTTCACATTCTGTAGTTAAAGACAAAATTAACATGATGCACTTTTTTAAATGTGGTTTTACACTGTCCAAACTGTTTGGACCTCTGAATTAAACATTTCACATTACTTTTATATCAGCTGTTGAAAGAAGCCCTGAAGTACTTTTGTTTTCAATTTGTGATATGAGTACAACTTAAGTAAAGGCTCTGAATACTGACCATACCATTTATAGGTATGTTTACAAGCATTTGTTTTATATTAGATGCTGAAAATAACCTGCGCCGATTTCTTTTTCTCACACTGGACAAATGTGGTTCACAACCGTACAGGAACAACTCATTATTAAAGCATTTCCATCCCAGACATCCCTTAAGCCCAAAGACAAGTCCCAAAAGAAGGTGAGAAGAAAAGACAGAGTTTGACTTGAGTACAGTCATAGTCAGTGAACAACACCATATAAGTGTCTGCCTTAGGTCACTTATGGGCATAATTAGTTTTCAAAACTGAAGTTGGTAGCAATTCACACTTCTAACAACTCTCAGCCATGTGGGGGGGGGGGCAGCAGGTGAGAATTGGCCGTCCCACACACAGCATATCCAGGTGACAATAGGTGTCCCAGTGTAAGCCCCCCCTGCATCATTCTTTCTGCATTTTCAACTCCCTGAACATGTCGACTGTTCTACATGTCAGCTAATCTGCCCTCAATATAACAGTAATTGCTAATTATCTAATAGGTTTTTAATGAGTTTGGGGAGAGCTGCAGAAGTCAGAGACGCTGGAAAGGAATGAATATGTGTGAGAACATCTGTGTTGCTCTGAGGTGTCCATTACACCGCTGACAAACACTGGCCACTGCTAGTCCTGCAGCTGAAATATCACAGAGAGAGAGGAGAGGACAGGACAGGGAGCAAATGTTACTCAGATACAGTGTGTGTGGTCAGAAAGAAACATGTAGAATGAATAAGCAAAAATGTAGATAAGCTTTTACAACAGCAGCATATATGTAAGTGTTTGAATGAGCAGAGACAAGTCCTGCCACTAAGATCCTAGTTTCTAAAAATGCAAGAATGGAAAGTGGTGTCCAGTGTGAGAGGGTTTTTTTTAAGCATTAATTTCACTACTGTTTGCACAATACATGCCTTTAAATGTAATTTGTAGCAGTTTTCTCTAGATTAATGTGGCCGGTTAAAATTTTTTAATACTTGAACTTTGTATTACATTATCACGTGTAACAGGGAATGAACACAATGCTACTACATACAGTACATGAACGTAATACTCAGTTTAATATATATGAAGATTTACTGTGGAAATTTAATATAGAAGTTTAAAAAACACAACAGAAGGGGGATGTTATGTATGGCAAAACAAAGAATGCCCACTTTTTCTCACATTTTATTTTCTGCATCATCAAGTCAGAGTGAAAACCAGTAAGTAAAGATGGAAATGAAAATGTCAATTTACACTGACACTACGTAGCAGAACATTTTGTTTTCACTTGGTTTATAAAGATTTGTTGCCATGCAACTAATCCTCTTAAAAATGAAAATGGCAGCAAAAAAAGGCAGTTTATACCCTGTCTGTTTTCCCACAGTGTGGGAAATGTGTGAAAGTGATAACACATACACATCAATAATGTCAGTTTATTGTTCAGTTGCATAAATGCTTTGGTTGCCCATTGTTAATTCCATCCCCTATGTACACTGCATGCACAGCTGGTTATAGGGCAGATAAACCTTTGTGCTTCATTTTAAATCTACGGTGACAGCTAACTTACTGTATGTCCAAAGTGTGAAACAATCATAATGTACTTTAAAAAAGAGCACTTTACCAGACTGCCTACCTTGTCCACATCCATGTTAACAGGTCTGATATATCAGGACTTAAACTTCTAGATAATTCTTATAGCATCAAAACAATGATGAATAAATGCACTTTTCTGTCTAATTCACATTATTAACAAGTCTGGGGGCCAATTACAGCTAACACTCCCCTTAATAACACACCAGTCACCATCAAATAGACACACAATTCATACAATTCACATGCTGACTAAATACACCAACAGACACACAAACAGTCTTTTTGCTTTCATGTCAAAGGTTCCTTTGACTTGCCCTGGTACTCAGAATGCTTTCATTACTTCCTCACATGAAACAGCCTGGGTTCACCAATTTTCCTATTTCATTTTGGAACATTAATTCATATCATAGCATCATTGGGGATTTTGGCCAATAAAAACTATAAAATTGTATTTTTTGGGCCAAACACTGAGTTTGGGAAAGAACAACCTCATAGTTAGGAATATAGCTGTATTCTGGTTCCCATTCTGATATTAGTCTGGTTCATTACATAGGTATATGTGCAGAGAGAGGGTTGAGCTCATGGAGGTTTGACCAGTAATTGCAGTGAGTATCTCAGGCTGACTTATCAGGAAGCTCTAATCCTCCACCTTTTCCATCGTTTTTTTCTGGTCTGTTAATTTTTTTTTTTTTACTTCACATTGATTTTCATGCCAAACCACTTCTTTTTTACCTGAACTACAGTCTCAGGGGACTTGGACACGGTCAGGGTAACAGACTTTGTTGCTCCCAAGGAAACGTTTGCAAAGTCTGCTTTTTCTCATTTCTAGCTCAGACCCTATTGTTTCAGTTTGTTCAGATGTGAAATTCTTTTCTCTCTTAGAACAATTTTAAGTCAGATCCCTGTAATATCTTCAAGTGTAATGCCATTAGTGGCCACGAGATGCCTTCCATAGACTTAGATTGAAGTGCGCTATAGAAATACAACAGCAAGTCTGTAAGTTTTTTTTCCAAGAGACATTCTGGTCTCATTCATTTATATATGTTTATTTATATATGTATTTATTTTATGTTTATTCATTTATATATATTTTTTATTGTATATTAGGTGTACTGGTGGTCCAGCTTTAAATTATTCCTCCTTTGACAAGAATTTAGAATGAACTGAAAATGTAGACCTCTCCTGCCTCTGGCTTTGATTGACAGCTCACTCCTAGCCTCAAACCATTAGTTTAAAAACCAGTGGAAGATTTTACTGTATTCAGCGTATATCTGGTGTCCACATGACATGTGCCTGGCAGGTTAGAACAGCCTAATTTCTTTTTACTTGAATTGACAAGATAGGTTGTCCATTTACAGGTAACTGCGGAAAGACAGAAAATATATTACTTACTGTACAGTTCTCCTCATCTTATGAGGATTTAATTGTGCTCTGGAATATATATCAGAATATGAGCTTCCTGAATTTCCACCCAGATTACTTTTAAAGCTTTCATTTATCATTCAACCAAGAAAGAGGCTGAATATTTGAGTGTAGGAAACAATACATGTTGCAAATCCCACCACCTTACAGAGATAAGAATAAGAAGAATAAGCTTTATTGTCACTGCAAAATACCTTTGTAGAGTGCACCAAAATTTGTTTTTATGTTCTTTAAGGTGCTCAGAGTAAAATACACACATCAATTATAAAATAATAATAAAAAATATAATATAAAAACAGTGAATTAAAAAAGACACACAAGGTGATTTGCATGAGACTAACACTATCACAGGACATGTTTTTGCTGAAATAGGGTGGGTAGGTTGGAGTGGAACTTTGAGTTCACAAATGTCAGACATGGTAGATTGGCACAGGGTTAATTATTAAAAATGTCCATAGGTCCACAGGTAGTAATGTTCCTGTGTGAGCAAGGCTTTAGTGAATGAGGCCCATCAACTGTAACAATAGATACTTATTTTTTGTATTAAAAACACACACACACATTTGTTCATGTACAGTATATGAACTACACAGAACAATTACACTGACATAAAGACACACACAGACATACTTTATAGTTCACTTATACACACACACATACACACTAGCACATACACATTTACATCATGTGGTTTACCTCCCAGGGACCACTAAGACATTGCTACGGCAACGGCTGCCTGCCTCCACTAATGAACTGGTTGCCATGCCGATAGAGTTGACTACATAATCAAATAGTGAAACCTATGGGGGATGGAAGGGGGGCTGTAGAGGGTGAGGGGGGGCAGAGAGGTGATGGGAGTGTGCTGAGCTGTGCAATTTTACTTATACTTCTCTGAAATGGAACAATAGCATGGGTGCATACATCTCCTTCAGACCCTTCAGCCCTGCTGTTAAAAACCCCCCCGTCCCGGTCAGCTCTGTCCTGCGGCTCCAGACTTCAATAAGAAAAGGACAAAAAAAAAAAAAAAAAGATGGCCTGCCTCTGGAACTACGGAAATGGAATAATAGGAGAAAATGAATGTGCACAAATCACCGTAAAATCTTGTTAAGAATACCACATACACATTAAACATCTGAGGTATTTTTCACAGTGCCCAGTGTGTGTCTGGTATATCACACACAGACATACAGGAAAAGACAAAAGAGCTTTTCTCCTCTGGAATGTGGCGTGAATCTCACATTATACATGCAAAGATCAAAGAAGAAAATAAATAGAGGGAAATATTTATCCCACCATACAATCTTTACTTCATTATTTGCTGTGAGGAGCAAGGGAGGTGTGAATATATGAGCTAAACCTGAAGATCCTGACTGAACCAGTAGTATAACTAATCTGATTTCCATGAAAGTAGCTGAGGATTAATTATTTAAAGGAAATACATCCATATTCTACACACATCACATTCCCATCCAGTTATCATTCACCAAGTGCTTCATTATTGATCCATCATAATAACTAAACGCTGATTACTAAATATTTCCCTGAGGTGGGTTAAATGTACCTGAAACAGGACATAGGCTTACATTCAATATACATTTTTATTATACACATTCTAATTGTTATTTTGTCTTACTGAGCCATGTCTACTCTTAGGTGTGTTAGGGTTAAAAATAAAGAGAACCAATAGCATACATCAAATAAAAGTGTACTAGATTGTCCCTTTGTTTTATTATGTAGTGTCCGACTTCTTCCTGAACAATTAATTATCCACCTAGAAACAAGAACAAACCATTAAATAAGGTTAAACTGCATTTATAAAAGCGTGATCTAGCAGATGGTTGAATTAGCATTTTATGGTAATGGTTTGGTGATAAAAATCAGATATTTAATGTTATTCCATCATATATTTGAAGATGATTTTTTTCACTATGTCTAAGATAATTCATTTATTGGCTGTAAAAGTAATAGTGGTATATTGTACATTTCCATCCTTTAAATTGACGTTATACTAACTCACTACTACCATTAGAACTACCTGTTTTGTTATTGTATATTTGTGGGTGACATGGTGGTGCAGTGATTCCAACCAGGGACCTTTCTGTGTGGACTTTGCATGTTCTTCACTGATAAGTTCATTGGTCAACCTAAAATTGCCTGTAGGTGTGAATATGAGACTGATTGGTGGTTTGTCTCTGTATGTCGGCCCTACGATGAACTGGTGACTCGTCCAGGGTGTACCCCGCCTTCGCCCATAGGTAGCTGGGATAGGCTCCAGCATCCCCTTCATTCAGAAGATGAATGAATGAACACTTTTTGACATGTCAATCATTAAAGGCTTGTATTTTTTCTCTGCTGTCTGCTTAAATATATGGAACTGTTGTGTGAATTAAAACTGTATAGAAAAAAAAACTCATGTTTTTAGTGACCACATGAAAGATTAAGCTCATAAACTATTTTTCTGCATGCAAGTAGCCTTTTAATGTCTTATTTTGGCATAGAATGCACACCTATAGGCAGGCTTTACACCATTGGTTATTATGTGTTCAGTTTTTATGGTCGGCTCATTCAAATTAAACAAATATTCACTACTCAGGCAAAAAAAACCCACATACTTCCATTGGATAACTACAGCACTGATTAATGTGTCAGTTCCAACAAGTTCTTTAATTCTAACTGATGCAGTGAGTAGTTTCTTATTCCTTACACAACCATCAGTTTGATAGAGATTGGATTGTGATTCAGTGGAAAAAGGTCATGTGGTCTGATGAGTCCAGTCCTGTTCCAGAGTGATGGGTGTATCAGGGTGATGAGAGGTGGATTAAGTGTTTACCCATCATGCCTAGTGCTTACAGTTCAAGTCTGTGAGTTCAGTGTTATGATCTGGGGTTGCTTCAGTTAGTCAGAAGCATTCAGTGCAGAAGAAAAATGGAAATAAACCTGACATTACATTAGCGTTAGCTAATCAAAATGATACCATCATGAAAGCCTGCCATAACCAAATCTAAACTTTATTTATGGCTAAGGCTAAATATTAGTGTTGGACAGTTATTTATTCATCTTTGAAGGCATTTTTAACCCTACGTTAGTTACCTGGGGTGTTTCGACACCCCAACTTTTTTAAATTGCTCATAATTTCCAAATTAATAA
>JAPQRQ010000012.1:8717850-8729552 GCA_037367365.1 Apogon talboti
ATCTATCTATCTATCTATCTATCTATCTATCTATCTATCTATCTATCTATCTATCTATCTACCTACCTACCTACCTATCTATCTATATATCTATCTATCTATGTTTCTTTCCATCCATCCATCCATCCATCTCAGTTTTAAGTGTAGGAGAAGGTGGATACTGGGAAGGAACGGTAAAAGGTCGCACTGGTTGGTTTCCTGCAGATTGTGTGGAAGAGGTGGCGTCCCTCAGTAAGGACAATCGATCAGGTACGACCAAGTCAGTCATAATATAACACATTATTTACAAAATTACAATTTTTCTACATCTACAACAAATTTACTTTACAGCGTCCAGAGTCTGGTGACTCTGGACCCAATACAAAACAGCACATACACAGAAGAGGGCACAGTGGGAAACGGGTTGCATGTTCCCTGCAGCTGGAATTATCCTTTAAGTCAGTGTAAAACCAAGCACATGTCACACTCAGTGTTTACCAGCGGCCAACAGTGGCACATTCACTTAGCTCCTATTTTCACAGCTGCAATGTTCACGCAGCAGGCAAACCATATGCCATGTGCGGTAGCTGACACAAAAAGGGTGTAAATAGATATGATTTATGTGTTGGAGACAACACTTCTACAAAAAGACAAAGAGGTGTCAAGAAGTTCTGAGTGCACATGCCTGTTTATGTCTTGCAGAGTCACGCAGCGAGAAAGCCAAGAGGAAGCTTTTCCGTAATGTCACTGTCGGAGCGTACGACGGCACCGACGGCCCCAGGTAGGAGTCCGCTCACATGACCCTGACAACATGTGATCATTTAAGAGTTATAGTCAATAAGTAAGTTGGGATTTTGATATTGATCTGTCAGCATTATTCCAACAGCCACTAACTTTAATATGTCAGCGAAGAAAGAAAAAGACAATAAGATAAATAGGTGAATTATTTGAGGGAATAATTCTGCAGGTGTTGGGGGATACTTACAAAGCAGATATAAGAATATATAATAAATAGGGCTAAATATGCTTATGGTAAGATGTAAAAACAACCAAATAGGATTACAAACTGGCCTTTAATAAATGTAGGAAACAGGCCGTCAGTTGAAACCCTTTTAACACCTTATGTTTCTAATGACTTTATTTGGCCCCAGTGGAGGGAAGATGCTCAAAAAAAAAAAACCAACTCAAATGAAAAGTTGTTTTTCTTATTTTTATTTCCAAGTAACATGTGTCATAAATAAGTAGAACTGAATGAGAGACTAAATGTTCTATCCAAAAACTATCTCCAAGTCCTGTATCACAGCCTCTCAACAGGCGTAAAATTGTTTATTCCGCTAACTTTTCCAGTAAACGATAGCCTGACATATTTGGTATCAGTGGATTCACTGCTATCTCAATATTCATAGAACTGGCTGTAATTGGAGATTTGATGCAGATGTTAAATCTAATCACAAGCCAACCTTTCTCTCCGTTCGTCCTCAGCCTACCTCATTTAGATGTATTTAAGAATAAGCAGCATGTCTTCCCTGACCCCCTTCTGCATGAAATAAGAGACTGTGTGATGTTTTGATGCTGTTTCTTTATATACTCTGTTCTTGTTTATTGAGAAGTTGTGAATGTCAGGATCTTCTGGGGTTTGTATGGTCTCAGGAGCCATCAGTGTCACGCTTGCATATGTACTACCTGAACTAGTGTTAAAACTGGGACTGTAAGGGTCTTCAAAAGATGAAGGTACAATTATTCAAAAGTGAGGAGGAGAATAATTCCAATTTTATGACTTTATGTGGTGATCCAAGTGTAGAGTTGATGTATAAATTAAGTTATAGATAAGGACCAGGAAACAATGGGGGGCCCCTCAGAGGCTGTATGTGTTAACACTGTAGGACCACACCAGGCAAAAAGGTTTGGAACCACTGCTCCAAATGTCTAGAGGTGTAAATATCAGTATGAGGGTGTATTTCTTTACCCTCTGATCTGCAGAACTGTCCCCAGATCTCACCCACTCAGTACTGGGTTGAATCTAAGACGTCTGCAGCCTTGAGATGAGAAGCAGTTTAAAAAATAGACAGACTAATGAAAACTAGATTAAAGCTGATTGTCTGCAGTCCTTGATATATTTCTAGCCGTGATCTGTCACGAGTGTAGGCAGCAGCTGAACTGTGAGCTCTGGAGTGTACTATTGTAAGAGTGGAGGCTGGTCAACATGATTGAAATAGTTGACACACTGTTGTTTTGTAAGAAGCAGGAGGTTCTTGTTGTGTGCGTGTGAGCCCACTTGTCTGACCTGCTGCGCCGTCATGCCTTCATACATGACGTTTTCTGCTGAGCCTGAACTGCGTTTGTACTCTATTGTCTAACTGTGTGAGCATGTCAATGCTGACAGCACAAAGAGCAGCCATGTCATTTCAGCTTTGCCCCTTTTTGGCTCTACCAGACAAATGCACTTGTCTCTTTGATACCTCCATCCACATGCCTCACTCTCCTCTCCGGTGCTTGTTTACACTGAACACAATAATGCCATAATGAAAGGTACAGCGAGGTGTTTTTCCCTGCAGCTCAGTCCTGGGCAGCTGCAGCTGTGTATGATAAAGCGTTACATGTTTGTTTGAGTGTGTTTGTGAATGTATGCCTGTGTCCTTGCGTGTACATACATCATTCTGCTGATGAGTCATGACTAAAGCACCAAGCGTCGGTTAGTTCCCTGGGCTAGTGAGAGAGGCTTACCAGTCACTACCGCGGGGTTTTTACAGCCTCTTACACATTGTAGCTGACATTACCCTTGTGCTTGGCAGCTCTTACTGTCATTCAAAAAGGAATCACTTTAATGCAGCTTGTGTTCTAAATGGAAATAGCAGCCACTGGGGTTATATTACCTATGTTAAGTTGGTTAAGCATAATTGCAGCGCCTTGGTGAAGTGGTGCTCAATTAAGAGCAAGGTGATCTGGTGCATGTTCCTCACTGCAGCTAGGCTTTTGGGAGAATGTCAATTACTAGTTCAGAGAGAGATGGAGAGAAGAAGAGTGTTTGTTAGCCCGTGTGATGACAGCTCTGCGTTTAGACGACAAGGAGGGAGCGAAGGGAAAGTTGGCAAATGTGTGTGTGTGTGAGTAAATCCAGGGTGGGAATCAGCTGTTAGTGAATCTGTGATACGCCACTCAGTTGATGTGCAAAAGCAAGCGCTGTCTGTCCCCATGTCGCCTCACGTCTATACCCATCCCCCGCATCCCCACCCCATAATTCAGCTCTACATCTCCCCTATTTTGCAGTCACCGAACCCCCCTCTTTCATCCACCACTGGCTCCTAACACACATGCACACACACACATGCACACACACACACACACACACACACACACACACACTGCACACACTGCACACACTCATCCTGTTGTGATAATCACTGGTATTCTCTTTCTTTCACATTGTCTTTCTCTTGTCTGAAGTATGAGGGGTGCAGACCAGCAGGCTCTCTCTCCCCTCCTCGTTCCCTGCCTCTCTCGCTCACTATCCTCCACTCTCGCGGCTCTCTCTGGCTGAGCTCTCGCTGGAAGACCGGGAGGAGGAGGTGGGAGGAGGGAGGAGGAGGTGGTGGAGAGCGCGCGATAGAGAGGAGGGGGGGACATGGCAATGGGGGGATGCGGAGAGAGAGATTTCTCTCTCTCCCTCTCTTCTTCGTGGCCGTCACTGGGCCCCAGAAACAGGAGCGTGTGGTTCATTTACAGGTAGCGGCTGTTTCCTCATTCATTGGCTGGCTATGGATGTGAGGAGAGGACAATGGAGAGAGGGGAGAGGTAGATGATGCTATTGAGAGGCCGTGCCTTTTCAAAGACAGACTAATAAGCTATGTATTCTGTGCGTGTGTGTCTCTGAGAGTGCGAGTGTGTATGGGTGCCTGCAATTCTATTTTCCTCTGCATGTTATATCTGTGTACTGGATATTGAATGGAGACTCTGCAGCATGTTTATTTCTGTGTCTTCCTCCCGTGTGTCTCTGAATGCCGTGCTCGTGTGTGTTAGTGTGTGAAACAGAGCACATATTGATGCATTTCAGTCAGACAGTGTGGGTGTATTTCATTCTCTTTGAGTCATGATTTCTTTAAGCACATATTTTTCATTCACCACTTCCCATTTATTCCTGTTCCTTTGAAAATGCTATTGTCACATCCCATATTTTAACGTGTCTCACTGTGTCATTAAAGATGTCTTGCATTTTGACTATACTGAGGAGATAAAAGTGTAAGGCATTAAGTGGCTATAGTGCGTTTTGTCAATTCTTTCTCCATCTCTAATTTGACGTACCAGTCGTTTCTGGTCATGCCTGTGTCTACATCCACTTGTGTGTCTCTGTGTGTGTGTGTGTGTGTGTGTGTGTGTGTGTGTGTGTGTGTGTGCCTGCAACTATACACACTTAATACAACATACAAGTATGTGATTTTCACATATATGTGTATACATCACAGTGTTTGATTTCTGTGGGAGTGTCTCCTTTGAACATAATTATGTACTCTTCATCTTACGCGCCTACCATATCTCAGTCTACAGTGTGTGTCACTAATCCATCAAGGGCTTCACTTGTGGTGCGAGGGTATTGTCCCCACATGAACAATTTAACTGCATTTAGCAAGCAAACGCTTAAAAATACCTTTTTTTGTCAGTAATTGTGGCTAGAGGAGAGGATGACTCAGGATGGTACATAATAACTCTGGTCTCCAGTAGGCTTATGTCTCCATTGCAGCCAGTTCAGAGAGAATGAGTCCTTCTGTCCAATGGAGATCAACACCCAACTCCAGCCTAACACCAGCTATGTGTCCCCCCGTAACAGTGGATATCTGGAGAGCCCTGTAGATACGTCCACCCACTCTGCGTTACTTTGATCCTCAGAGAGGGAAAGCATGATGGAGGACAGGGTGAGAGAAAAAGGAATGAGGTGTGAGGAGCAGATGGCTGGAAGGCGGCTGTGCGTTGGCGAAACAGTTAACATTGATGGAGAACACACAAGGGATGGACCTCAGTAGGGGAAACTAGCGATCGTCTGCTTGGTGCTAAAGTTATGGCTTGGTGTTGAAAGTCTGGGACTTGAGGCCTGTAGGCCAGCTCTCATGACTCTACTGTACTTCTGAGACTCCATAGCCATTTCATTACAGCATGATTATACAAGCTCTACCGTCTTGTGATCATATGAACTCAAAAACACATTGTGGAATGTACTTACTGTTACTGCTGTTTTGGCATCACCAGGACCTTGATTTCAGAGTTGATACAATATGGTGGAGTCACAGGTAAAACATGAGACATAAACTAAAACCATCGCCTCGTTTCACTCCCAGAAAGTATTCTTTTGGAATAATCCTGTCCTTGGGTGACTATTTCAGTCAGCGCTTTACCCCTCTTACTCTGTCTGTGTGTTATTGTTTTCAAAGTCCTCATTGCTACCTGAAAAACAACCTCCAAGCTAGAAACTAGAGATAGAAATCCATTAATCGGTACTAATATGGAATTTTACAAACTCCTGGTATCCATTAAAATTTGGTTGAGATAGTGGCGATAGCTAAAAGTTATCAGGTTTCCCCTCCTTCAGCTTTTACAAATCCCACTATTAGAAAACTCTATTAGAGGTAGTTCAGTGTGTAGCTAACACACTGGAAATACATTTTGACATTTTAATGCAAAAAAACCTAGCTTTGTTTATCTATTTATGATGTTTGACGTTCAGAACATTTTGTCTTTCTAATTGGAGGGCTCAACTCCCAAAGCTGTTCCACCTAAAGAACTGTCCTCCCATTGCTCTTTGCAAAGACGCCATCCCTGTAAAAATTGCTTAGTGCCACCCAAGACATTTTAGTTTCAAGAAATAGAAACAAGCCAAGTTTCCACTATTCAAGACTGATTAAAGGTTCAGCCAGACCTTTCTTCAGCGCTAAAATGAATGGGTGTGGAGATACTGCTGGCATTTTTAAACAATACAGTGATTTGTTACAGGTCTGGATTACTTTAATGAGTGCCTGCTACACAGGCAATCAGATGGTTGAGTGTAGGTCTTAGATAGCTTAGTGACACAGTTGGGTTTTGTCTAAATCAGATTAAAAATACCAGTTATAGTACTCACTGCTCATGTTCAAGTTCATTGTAAAGCCACTGGTGTTTATACAACATCTTTCCAATTGGAAAGAAAAGGGTTCAGAAATGGTTCCCAGGGGAAATCATGTCTTTAACTATACCCAAACCATTTCTACTATATTGTTTCTGGCAGCCAAGTTATCACAATAAATACAGCCAGGTCTTCGACCAGGCTACTCTTCGCTCACAGTTTCAGCCCTTCTACGAAATCAAATCCTTTGATTTGATTTTGGTTGGAGTGTCCCTTTGAGTTAAGTTGATGAGGACAAACTAACGCAGAAACGAGCTGCTGAGGAAGGAAATATCTGGAATTCCTCTTAAATCATACATCTCTGCTCGAGCCGCGGGCTTTCTAACAGAACAAGGGTGAACTGATATTGTTGGAAAGTCAAGTCCAGAAATGAGTCATGAGATGTGGCAGTGTGGAGTCCATTTAACCACCCTATATTAGAGCGAGCTTGGCCAAAAGTCCCAGACATGGTAATAGAATAATGGAATAATGGCAACTGTAACACTACTCCAACAGGCTCATAATATGGTTGCGTCACTGATGTGTGTGATCTCCGTTCCTGTCTTCCCAGGCTGTAGTCTTTGAGTAAGAGGAGCTGTTTGTGTGCAGAGATTAGAAGCCTGGCTGACTTCTTCTTGTACATAATTTGAAGTGTCATGTATGACCGGTAGTGATGTTCTGAGCCGGTAAAGCAGTATCCTTGCAAAGGCTGCCACAGGCTGTGAAAGCTAATGCAACAATTTAGGTGCATTTGGAAGTTTCCATTATCGGTGAAGTGTGTGTGCACATTTTTCTAATGTGCTGTTCCCCCTGGCCCAGTGCTTGTCAGCTCTAGCTGGATTAGTCCATAGTATTGAATGTCATCTCATATACGCTCCTTCCCATTGTGACACTAACTGTATCTCAGTGCTTTTTGTATGACATCCTCAAGCCAACCTTTCTTTTGCTGCAGTGTGATTTCATAATGTGATGCAGTATAGCTGTTTTCCACATTGTGAAATGCTTTATTTGCATGACAATAAGACTTTCTGTTGCTATAGAAGTCATATACAGTAGCTCACCTCCTCTTCAATTTTCTGTCTCTTTCTCTTTATCTCTCCAATCGCCCTTTCCCTTTCTCCTACACCCCTTCGTTGCTCTCTCTAAGTGACTACATCATTAAGGAGAAGACAGTGCTCCTACAGAAGAAAGACAATGAGGGCTTTGGCTTTGTGCTTAGGGGAGCCAAAGGTGAGGCTCTTCTCTGATACACCCCCCCCCCCATATAACTCTATCTATGTAGATTTTCCGTTCTCATGTGCTCTTTTTCTCCCTTGGCCTTCTAATCCCTCTATGTCTGCCTCATTTTAAAGCCCATGTTTCTGTTATCCCTGTCCATTCATGCTCGTCCTATTTGTATTCTCGTCCTCCGCAGCTCAAACTCCAATAGAGGAGTTCACTCCGACGCCAGCGTTCCCCGCTCTGCAGTACCTGGAGTCTGTCGATGAGGGGGGCGTGGCGTGGAGAGCCGGCCTGAGGATGGGGGATTTCCTCATCGAGGTAGGGGCTAATTGCATTCTAAACACATCCAGCATGGAACCTCAGAACTGACTGAAAATGACCTAAAGATTATCTATGCTCTGGTTTATTTGATTGACTCGCGTACACACATTGTTAAAACTGTGTAATTTGTAATTTTATCCAATGTGAGGGACTGTTTCCTCATCACCTGCCAATGCCATTAGTAGCATCATATCCCCTTTTCTAAAACTATCATAATGTGAATAAAACCTTGTCTGTTCACATGATTTCCATACCCACTTTACTTCACTACATCATCTACTCCAATGTCTTTTATCACTATTTTGAGTGTGAGACCTCTTGCAAGAAAAAACGACTTACATACTGTGTGTTTAAAAGTATTAAACATCAACAGTAAACAACACATCAACAACTCCGTCGCTGATTCATTTTACACTTTAAAAAGTTATTTCCAGTGCATTAATGGAGGCCAGTTGTAGCAAAAATTACTTGAGTAAAATCTATAGGAAGAATCCCAGTTTGCCACTGACAGGCCTTTGATAGATGTTCATATAAAAAGTACAACAAATTACTCCACATACAATATTATATCTTGAGTTATGAGTTCAAATGTGGCTTAATCAAAAGAAACATGTGCTGCCCCCGTCTGAAACGAAATGCGACAGGTGCAGGCGAGAGAGATTTCCTTCTGGGAAATAAAAGCAGACAAGCACAAAGAGAAAATGTTGATATGTACTAAGAAGAAATACACTTTCTTTACAAAATGAGTTCTAGACGCACCGAACACAACGCCTTGATTGATGATATGAGCAGGGGGAGCTTTCCATTCATTTTTTTATTAATGGTGCAGGAAAAGTGCACTGTAAGAGATTAAACACATACAAATACATCCATATATCTCTAAGATCTGTGTGAAAACTGTACATTTACTATGCGTGAGTGTGTTTTCTGTTCATAGCCTTGCAGTAAAGATCAATATGATGCAGGGAGCAGCGTTTGATTTTTTTTTTTTTTCTTCTAGATTGTGAGAGATTTGAAACCATTTTTGTGCAAATCATTCAGGCTATAGTTGCACATCTGTGGGGCATTATATTCTGTTAAATATGATTTTCCTGTGCTAAATACTTGTGTCTATTGTTTCTATTCGATACATGCTGACAATTCAGCCAATATCTTTCTAGTCTCTTTGTACATTTTAGAAGTTGCCTAATAATTCCTTGAACACTCACTTCTTAAAATGGTGATTGTTGAACCTCTATTAAATCTGA
Source organism: Apogon talboti (assembly GCA_037367365.1). Lineage (NCBI taxonomy): Eukaryota > Metazoa > Chordata > Actinopteri > Kurtiformes > Apogonidae > Apogon > Apogon talboti. The sequence goes on from JAPQRQ010000012.1 coordinate 8,726,746, forward strand.
CACATACTGCTAATTGGTATTCAACCTGATATGAGTCACTTATGTGGCTGCCTCTGCAACTGTGATGTGCAGTAGTTGCTGCTGGAATTGCTGGTTCTCTGGTCCAAAACATTAAAATATAATGCATTCGCAGAACTACATCTTAAAAAATAACAAGCTAGTATGAAAAGATGAAATGCTGCATTAGTGACATGCACCCTGATCCACTTATATATGGAGTTTGGTGATTTTTTGTGGTGAATATCTATTGAGTACATTTTCTTTTTTATGATTGTATCGTTTATTTTTATTGCCATGAAAATTATATAATGTTTATGTGGGTGTCATTTATGTATATGCGGTTTGCACTGTCTAAACATTGTCTTAGTCAGGATGGACTTCTAAAATAGATTTTTAATATCAATAGTCATGTTTCCATCCAACACATTTTTCAGAATATTGGCAAAAGAAAATGTGAATTCATACACACTCCCATCACTACTCTTATGAGTTGTTTCATCATCATCAAGGTATAAAACTGCCAAATAATTCTCAGAATTTGCTGCAGTTTATCAAAACCTTTGCCTAAAATTTGTTTCTACAGCACTTTATACACAATAACATTTTGCTGATGTCTACATTTAATATGATTCATATGTTAAATCCAGGAGTGCTCAGTCTTTAAACAGGCACAGACACAAATAATAAGACACTAACTGTTGTAATTGTTTCTACTGCACTTATTCAATACACCTATCTCAAGTGTAAAAATGTTTTTGCTATTTTTTGCTATTTTCCAAGTCTGAGGCATTATCTCCAAATGAAAATGTGAATTAAAACAGATGAGAACACACCTAATGAGTCACTCATGACTAAATGATGAAAACCACTTACGTGTAGATTTGTGGGTATGTCAACTCATTCTTCTCTCTGCATCATCGTTAGGTGAATGGCCAGAATGTGGTCAAAGTTGGCCATCGGCAGGTGGTCAACATGATCCGACAGGGGGGCAACAGCCTCATGGTTAAAGTCGTCATGGTTGCTCGAAACCCTGAACTGGAGGACACTGCGCGGAAGAGAGGTAAGAGTCAATTTTTCCTCATATGTCATTTCCATCCTATGTTTATGATGTGACGATAAAAGCTGATTGCATGTTTACTTCATCCTAAAAGCCTGTAGCAAAGTGGTTGTCATTGGTGACTGCATGTTTATATGAGAATACTAAACATTAAGTCTGCATTTGGCTGGCTTCCCTTGGCAGCCCCGCAGCAGACTAAAAGACTGACTCCTCCTGCTATTGCCCTGCGCTCCAAGTCTATGACATCAGAGCTGGAAGACATGGGTAAGATGGTGGAGGGGACAAAGGACTGAATGCAAAAAGGAATGAAAAGAACAAAAAGTAAATTACATGTGACACTCCAGTTTTTTTTGTTTCTTTTTTTTCTCCCGGGTGGATCAGATTGAAAGAGTAGTAAAAGCCAAGTTGCAAAGCTACGAAAATGATTTAGTATGATGATGATGATGATGATGATGATGATGGGGAAAGAGCCTTTCAGCTGACTTATAGTTTTGATTTTACCTGTCAGTGAACAGGGTGGGGCAGGGTTTAGTGGAGGGCTGTAACATATTAAAGATTAGAACCTTATTAATTAAGTTTTTGTTTGTGACCAAAACTGAGTTTATTGCCTCATCTGGAGCCTTTTTTATTCAACAAAAATTCCAAATTCTGTTTGTTTGTTGTAATGTATCAATTTTCTGCTCTACAGCAGTGTTTCACTTTGAAATTCTTAATTCACAAACAATTCACATTGTTTGCATTTTCATAAAGATACTTTACACTATTTGAAGTAACCTGAGGTAACAATAGAAAATGTATAAAGAATGGGCAAATTAAAAAAAATGGTTCTGCTTGTTTGAGGTGTTTGCTTGTTCCTTTGCTGACAATAGTTTATGTGCAGATTTGGAAATGCAAACACCTTTTTCTGAATAAATTTTGATATACTGAACATTCAAGTCATTTAACCTGGTTTATTCCAAGTGTCTTCCCTGTTAGAGAGTTATAAATGCTCTACTTCTTTTTCTGTCTTTATTAAAGTCGTGTGCAATGTATTCTTCACCACCTTCTGAAAACATGAAACAGCTTAGTTTATTTGCTCCAGAACAGTTTCATGGAAATGCACATAATTCACATGTTCTTTTTTTTGCAACTTTACAAAGGTTTACTTCAAAAATTACTTGACACATTATGGAAGCAGTGCCATTAACACCTTTACAAGTGCTGTTTTTTTTTTTGTCTTTTTGTTCATATTGCACAAATACAGCATGTAATTTTGATTAAAAAAAACTTCCTAGATCAAATTTTATCTTAAATACATGCAGACATAATAAAAATGTGTTAAAATTATGAATCCTTCTTGACACTGATCAAAACTGAGATTTATTTGAGGACATGTAGCCCTGCATTAGTTTACTGGTTGTGTGTTGTGAAATTACTCCTTTCAGATGCCATTAATTACAACCTGTTCTTTGTTTCTCTTCCCTAACCCACATGTGCTGCGCACAGTGGACAAAGGTGGGAGATTGATGGATTTGTGTGCTATCATTGTCTTTTCCGTCCTTATCACCATCCCTCTCATCACATCAGCCTTCACACCATCACATGTGTCCGAGTATGTATTTCATCCTTTCATCCGCTTTATACACATCGCTACACTGCAGCTCTAGTCACACCTAATTTCTGTTTCCCGAATTATGCATGCCTCAGCTGCCTCTCCATGGAAAAAGAAAGCAGGTGAATATCAGCCTTTATCATTACCCCCATCACCCCC
>JAPQRQ010000012.1:8782563-8803622 GCA_037367365.1 Apogon talboti
TTCCCATTTTATGCAAATGTTCTGAAAATTGTTACAAAAATCTAAAAATTGTTAACTTGGGTTAAAATGGGTTAAGATAAGATAACATAAGATAACATAAGACTTTATTTATGGGGAAATCCATGGGGAAATTTCACAGTTAACAGCGGTAACATATAACAAGCAATCGCAGAGAGAAAGACAGGTAAAGGAAAAAAAAACAAACATACTTTGGTGTAGATACTGTCCTGGTGCCGCTGCAGGTGAAGTCGGCATCCGGTTAAGTGAAGGGCAGCTCAGCCAGGAAGAGGATCACCACATGGATGCACAGGAACCCAGACCACAGGGAGTGAGCGGCACTTTAAGTGGTGGTGGCATCCACTGCCGTCCGCAGGATGGGAATAAGGCCCGTTACTATGGCAGCCACGGTCATAACCGGAGTTTCACTGGGGGAAGAGGGATCTTTTTATTACAACAAGTTATTAAAGACAAAATGTAAAAACTTTTCAATGACTTTTCAAGGAATAGTATCATAATTTCCATGATCATTCACATCCTTTAAGTCCATGAACAGAATCCATGTACTTTTCCTATTCTCTATCACTAGTTATTTTCATGGTCATTTCAAATACAAAAATACTTATTGAAGCATGTTTTAAATATTGAAATTATTCAATTACACTGTTGCCCATAAAGATGGAATAATGTTGTTTTCAGATATATTTTTCTTTTTGTTCCTATTTATCTACATCAGTAATCACCTTTTATTAGGTGCAATGATCACATACCAAGGCCCAGTTACACTTTATCAAGAATAAATTACATTGTCATGATTTCTTGAGAAGAGGTAAAATTATTTTACTACAACATTATGGGCAAGTGTATAGGGATAGGCTTCAGCACTCCCCACAACCCTAGTGAGGATAAAGCAGGTTCAGAAGATGAATGAATGAATGAATGAATGACTGAATGAATGATGCAGAAATCAAAGGAAAACCTGAGATTTACAATATCTTAAATTCTCTTTTGTGTCTTTGTCTAAACCTGACAGGGTTGTTTTCTTGTTTTGTCAATGTAGTTTCCAGAATTCCAAAACTTGCAATTATTTTATTTAATTACATGAACTTTACAAACCCGGAAAATGAGATTTTCCAGGTTTTATCATGACCATGGGAACAGACAAACATTTCAGTTTATTAAAATTTGATGAAATTTTCAGACAACTACCTTCAACTTGGACTGTGAATACTGACAGCCTTGTCATTTCAAATATAAGATTAAATATACGTACATATAAATTAAAAAAAGGCCTCCTGTACCTTTAATAACTCTGTCCAATGAGGTTATGTTGTCATCTACTGTATATCTGTTGACTTCTATATCAGCAGGACTACACAACAACTACAGCACCAATATTAAAGTTGGTGAAAACGTAGAACACAAGCCAATTATAGTTTCAAAATGAGCTTTTTCAGCCTTCAGTTTTCATAGACTATTCTCTGAAATCACTATGGAGCCTTGGCTGAGGGACGTGCTCTGCTTTCTAGTTTTGTAGTGTAGACATGCAACAATTTACAAGTGAATTCTGTCAATAACTGATTTTTACATTAGGCACTAATCATAAAAACTGTTCTCAGAAGCATTCAGATGTCACATCAGAAACAGAAAGCTTTGGGTACAGATCAAAGTGGTTCTTAACAGTAAAAGAACATAAAAATAACCTGTCATTAATGGAAATAAAGTATAGCATATAGAATACCTTACGTTTACGTTGCCGTCTAATGGAACACAGCCCTCCTCTGCATTCAGTCTTTTATAGGTTTGGAAAATGTCATTGTCGTCTGTGTATGTGTTACTTTCCCACCATGTAATGTGCTGACCAGACCTCACTTTACATTTCATCTGTACATGTGCCTCTTACATTTGACATTTACGATGTTCTATGTTAGAAAAAAAACATGAATGCAGACTGGGTGCAAAAGAGGAGATGCATCGATAACAGTATCACACAAAGACTTAATACTGAGATATTTTAATCATATAAAAAAGTAATCCCACAGTCTCTTTTTTTTTTTTTTACATGACTCATTTTTCATGATTAGGTTATAGTAATTAATATGTGAACAGTGATAAACGACCTAAATAATAAAATCAAAACATACAAAGAATTTAAGAGTAGCTGTAATTAAAATGCATGATAAAAACATATACAGCCACATTTTTAAAGCGCAATTTTACTGGGATGAGCACACAGTATGTTTGTAACACCACATTTCTATGAAAGGATCACAAGATAAGACTATTTGACGGTAGGATACTTATAATACAGTTTGAGTTTGAGTAAAACATACATAATATCTTTAAAATACCATGGAAATACAGAGCAATAACAAAAACTCTGACATTTTAAATGAAAGAGAACCCAGTTTTAGTTAATTAATTTTTTTTCTCATAATTAGACCCATCACCTCAAAAGATATAAGGCCTTTGGCAAGATATCAAAACAGTAGAAGCTTAAAGTTCCTCTTCCTTGACTAAATACTCTGGCAGAGTCTGGAAAGCAGTCACAGGTACAGTCACTGGAACGGTCAGCGATATAGCACTGGGTTCAACGGTACTGGGGGAAACCTCACTGGGAGGCGGAGAGGAGGGGAGTGGGTCTGTGTGGATAATGTTCATGTCACTGAGTGGGGCGGCGGGGGCGTGGTCGGTGTGAGTCCGTAAGTGCTTGCGAAGGTAGGCAGCAAACAGAAAAGCTTTGCCACAGTGGGGGCAGCTGTGAGGTTTGCTGCTGGAGTGGATCTTCTGGTGTTTACGGAGTCCAGATTTATTGAGGAAACCTTTGCCACAGCTGTCACAGACATGAGGCCTGGGCTTCGGATGCTGCTTCTCGTGCTCCTGCAATTCTGCCAGCTGTGCAAACTCCGCCTGACAAGTTTCACATACGTGTGAGCCCAGGGGCACGATTTTTGTTACAGTCGGAGGAGTAGAGTCGATGGAATGAAGACTCTCGTGGGCCTGCACTTCGTCCCAGGTCCCAAATGTAGCATCGCAGTGAGTGCAGGAGAACTGAGGGAGGGTCGTGTGAGCGGTAAAGCCAGAGGCCGACCCAGTGTCCACCTCCGGTTGTGGCTGCTGCTGCTGCTGCTGTTGTTGTTCAGCGTGTTCAGCAAGGTGAGTTCTCTCATGTTTGCGCAGGCTCGATGACACGACAAATGACTTTAAACACTCCTCACATTTGAAAGGTCGCTCACCAGAGTGAACACGACGGTGTTTGTTGAGGCTGGACCGTTCAGCAAATGACTTGTCACACTCAGTGCAGGAGAAAGGCCTGAGTCCAGTGTGGACAAGCATGTGGCGCCGCAAATCCCAGGACGCTACAAAAGCCTTGTCGCAGCTCTGACATCTGTAAGGCCGCAGTCCAGAGTGAACACGTTCATGCACGGCCAGGTCAGCCGGCTGGCGGAACCTCTTGGAACATTTATCGCAGGGATATGGCTTAAAACCCAAGTGTGCTCGCTGATGGCGACGGAAACTGGAAGGATCTGAAAACATCTTTCCACACTGTGGACAGAGGAATGGCTTCTCCCCAGAGTGAGTGCGGAGATGAGACTGGTAAGAAGACAACTGAGTGAAGCCCTTACCACACTGCTCACACTGATAGGGTTTATTCTGGGAATGAATGCGCTGATGGCAGGCCAGCGACGAGGAGCGAGAAAAGGCCTTGCCACAGTCTGAACACAGGTATGGTTTTTCTCCAGTGTGAGAGCGCTCATGGTTTTTCAGGTCTTTCAGCTCCGTGTATGTTTTTCCACATTCTTCACAGGCGTACGGTCGATGACCCTGATGGTTTCGCCGATGCTTTCTGAATACAGAGGGATCGGCAAAACTCTTACCGCACTCGGCACAAAAGTATGGCTTCTCTCCTGTGTGAGAACGCATATGCACCTTGAGTTTGGATAAAGTGGGGTAGCTCTTAGAGCACTGACGGCAGGAATAGGGGCGCTCTCCGCTGTGCTGTGTCATATGGATCCTCAGACATATAGCTTGCATGAAGGCCTTGCCACAATCAGTGCATACAAATGGCTTCTCCCCAGTGTGAGAGCGGCTATGGTTGCGGAGCTCGGTGGGCGTCTTGTAAGCTTTGTGGCAGTCGGGACACTGAAAGGGGCGTTGGGCTGAGTGAGTACGCTCGTGCTTTGAGAGCTGAGCCTTGCTTGAGAATGTTTTATTACACTGAGAACACGCGTGTTGCTGCTGACGGTCTTTTGCATGTGCCGAAAGTTTGTGGCTCCGCAGAGCTGAGAGACTTTTGAATACCTCTGTACATGTTGAGCATTTGAAGGCAGGTTTGGCTTTAGGAGGTCTGCCTCTGCCACGTTTTTTTGCAGGCTGATCCTTTACAACCTTTTCTTTTTGCTGGCTCTCCTCATCCTGTGCAGGGGGTGTGTACTGCTCTGCAAGTGGTGGGCTGCCAGGCTGGGGGGAGGCCATCTTTGTATCTGTAAAGAAACAATATCATGTACGTTTTAATGAATAATTCTATAAATGGACTCATCATTGGCAGCTGCAGGAATGTGGACTGGAGGATACTCAGTCCCACAGACATGCAGATTATAGGTCAAGACAGATGTGAATTTGCAGAGGGGATAGTCGGTGACATCACATGCTGATGGACCAGAAAATTCTGAATAATAATACAGTATAAATATGCGGATAAGCATTAAATCACAAAATGGCTGGCATTAGGACCTCAGGGACAATAAGCTAACCGCTTTGAAGCCAGGGGAAGTTGACGATGCAATGACAGAGATCGCCATGTATCAATTACCGACATGTGCCCGACCGGAGACAAGGAGCAAAGATAACGTCCTGTTGCGATGGTGTTAACAACGGACACACTGTATAGGTATTTATATTCGCTAGCTGACTTGCTAATTTTTTTACAAACTCAAAATGGCTGGCTTTAGGACCGGCTGCACCAATTCGCTCGAGAGTGTCATCAGCAACATCATCATGACTATGATTATACGGGATGTATTTAGCTAACATTAGCTCTTCCTTCACGTCGTGTGAGTGTTTTGCAATCAGATGTGTTTCTTACCTGAATCAGGACATTAATAGCTGATCGATACTCTCAGAGAATGCGTCTGTACACGACTGCATTTACGGGGAGACACGGTGATTCGTGTTGACTGGCTGTAGGATGGGGGACGGCTCTAGGACCATGATGACGAAAGCTTTCGGTCAGCCAAGTGTGCAACGATTTATTCTGTTAAAAAACATTATCGAAACTAACACGTCATTATTAAAATTTATAGAACCGATTGGTTTAATACCCTAGTCTTTACAAATTCGGCATGTTATCTGTCGTAATACATAAACGATTGGAGTTTTATTTTAGCTTAACTGAATAAAACTTGTACAGTGGCACTGCGTAAGCTAGCTGGCTAAAGCGCCCGATTTGCCTAAAAACTGCTTCCAAAAGCAAGAACTGAACGACAGACATTAACATTTAAGGTGGTTCTTTTCGTTTGATGCTTGCTGTTTAAACAATGAATACTTATTAATTGCGCTAGCGTTTAGAAACAGCGTAAGTATTGAAATAGCATTTAAGCTAACTATTTTCGAGAGGGAAGTATTTCACTGTTGCACATTTCCTGTTTCCTAGCAACAAGAGTACTGTAGAAACGTGATGGAAGAAAAAAGAAAGGGGATTGTCTTTTCTAGAAAAAAAGAATGTTTTCAAAATAATGAATGAAAATATACCGTCTGAAGCGTGTTTTGACTCAGTGCTGCTGCAGGTACTCAATTTGATGCTTTTGCTGACGCTGTGATTCCGCATTAGAACGACTTCTTGGCTTTTTGGTGCAATGTTTGTTTAGCTAGCCATGATGATGCTAGCAGGTAGCAAGTAGTCCGCTAACGTTACAAATAGAGATTTAACCACAGTCAGCATGTTCACCTGCCACCGAATAAAGATGAGCGCCTTCATTTATAATGATTTCGGGATATGTGTGGAGATGGGCTTTTGATTTAGTGACATATCCGCATGGAGAGGCGTTGGTCCTTTGGTTTGTTGACATAGCTAGTCCTGCTCGCTTCTGGAACAGATGTCTCATTTTTATCCACCTGCATTTAATAGCGTTGTCTATGATGCGGATTTTCTTCTGCGGAAATATTTAACCTTTGACGGTTTGGTGAAACTAATACAAATTAGGATCTTACCGTTGCTGCAATGTAGATATTTCTTGTACATGCAATGGTGGAAGAAATCCTAATGCACCATTGTGAATACCATCAGAACAAGTAAAAGTTCTGGTTTCTAAAAGTTAATTAAAAGTATGTATCTATTATCACCAAAACGCACTTCAGGTATGAAATGTAAAAAAGTATTCTCTCCCTGTCAGTATTTTGTTATATATGTTGTTTTCAGATGCGTTAATGTGTCTGTTGCATTTCACTGCTATAGATGTTGAAGACTGAGCACAGCTGAACAACCTCACATATTGTTGGCTAGTTTAATCAACAAAATATCAACTTCTATGTGTCATATATTTGTAGCGTTCCAGTCCTGTGAGAACGGTGTATTTTTAAATTAATTTTTCACAAGCTCTTAGAACTGGCCTATTGTCATCTTTGCGGAAGTGCATTTTCCAGCTAATCCAAGAGGGGATTTAAGAGCATTTTTTTCAGTCCATAAAGTAACACTTTCTACGTCAGTTTATCACAACCATTCTGAATCAGCACATCTGGAGATATGTGGTTTTCATCAGATATATACTGTAGCTGTCAGACAAAGGTGTAATGGAATAAGAAGCACAATATCTTTCTCTTGCGATGGAGTTGAGATTTATACAATTGCATAAAGTCAAAGTTTCTCAATTTTGTACTCAAGTCACTTATTGAATAAATTCAATAGTCAGGAAGTGCTGTAGAATAATTCTGTGCAGAAAAATAAATTATGTGTGTAAAAATACACTTATATATTATTTATATATATATATATATATATATTGATTTTAGCATGAAAGCTAAATAAAGTAAATGACTTAATTTCCACTTCAGCTCTAACTGGTATCTCTTCTGTCCTCAACAGCTCAACCTGCCTGCTTCTCCAAACATAACTGTCCTTATTATGTGGACCTGGTTTCAACATCATCCATTGTCTTACCTCTGAGAGCATTGCTTGGACCTAAAAAACTTTTTCCTTTTTAACTGGACAAGACTGGCATGTAATGAATTTCCCTCCTGCATGTACTCCATGTCTGGTGCACTTAGTCCAACTATTACCTTGTAATGGCTGTGCAAGACCTTGGCAGGGCAACAGGTTTTGCTTGCAAACAGTGTGGCTTGATTTATCCCAATATGCCCAGTCTGCTGGAGCACATGGATGCACACCTTGAACAAGAGGAAGATCGCAAATTTAAATGTGATGAATGTGGACGTGGTTATCGGCACGCTGGCAGCCTAGCAAACCACAGAAAGACTCATGAGGTGGGTTCTTTTCAGTGCAACATATGCGGTAAAGAAAATTCCAATGCTCTGGCCCTGAAAAGTCATCTCCGTAGCCACACTTCACAGAAAAAGTACTCGTGTGCGGACTGTGGAAAGGCTTTTCGTCTTGCTTCACAACTGATCACACATGAGAGGGTTCATCTAGTGAAACGAGCAAAAGAGCGGTCATGTAGGAAGGAAGATGTGGAGGGTGCTGAGAATGAAAAACAACACGAAATTGAAAGTGAGCAGACGCATCACTTCTATGAGCAGTCGCCTAGTGTCGGAACTTCTACAAATAACAGCTCAGACGAGGACAAGACAGATGAAGTTTATAATGCACAGTCTGAGACGGATGACTCAGCCAATCGCCCTTTCAGATGCGACATTTGTGACAAATCCTACATACACCTCCGGAGCCTGACCAACCATAAAAAGACTCACCAAACAGGAATGTTTGAGTGCACAGTGTGTTTCAAACTGTTCAATAACATGGCTGCACTTTATAGTCATCAGAGATCTCACAAGTCAAAAAGTCGCATGGAGCCTGATTTGGTGGATGAGCCTTATATGGACACATCAGTGGATCAGTTTTCACCTCAGAGCCAAGATGCTCCAGTAAACTTCTGCCACTTGTGTCAGGTATTATTTCCCAATGACAAGGAGTTCCAGGAGCACATCCAATTGCATAACTCCTCATCTATGTCATTTGGACTTCAGGACAGCTTACCAGAGAATCATAATCTGTCTTATGACAACAGTATTGCTTCTCCTGAGTCAAATTTTTATGTATCTCCTATGAGCAATATTCCATCTGCATCATCAATAGATAATCATGGAGCGTATGATCTGCCAGCTGAGCAAATTACAAGTAACGGTCACATTTATTCAGACTGCTCCAATAATCGAACACCATCTTCCAATAGTACTCAGGGAGAACCCCCAACCACCAATGCAAACATTCTCAGTCCTGCCCTGGTGCACACACAAAACAGTAATAACACAACTGAAACGGAGGAGACTTCAACGGGAGATTCTGATGAGCGTCCCTTCAAGTGTCAAATCTGCTGTAAAAGCTACCGGCACTCAGGCAGCCTTATCAACCACAAAAGGTCACACCAGGTCGGGATTTACCAGTGCTCCATCTGTAGGAAAAGCTATCCACACTTGGCCGCACTGAAAAGTCATCTTCGACTACACAAAGGCCAGCCAACATCTTTTAGCCTCAATGCCGAGGGGGATTGGCTCTCCTCTGAGCCTCTGACTGTGGAAAACCAACACGGCTGCTATTCACAAGAGGAGGAGGATGAGTTGGAAGGTGGACACCCTGCTCTTGTGAATGAGCAAGAGAACGGTGGTGACCACAGTAATGGAGCTTTGTACCATGAGCAGTTTAATCAGGAATTTTCCCAAGACATGACTGTGCAGCTACCTCACAATGACCACCTGATGCAGAGGCACATGTGTGCAGACTGTGGTGAAACATTCGCAGATATCGCAGGGATTAAGTCTCACAGTTGCCCACGGCTACAGCAGCAACATGACACCACAAACAGTGACTATGATAATAATGTACACTTTCCGGACAGTAATGGTCACTGTGCTGCTGGAAATTCAGGCAGTAATGCGGAGTTCCATGGTATGAACGGTAGCCATGATTATTATGAACAGAATTTCCACGAAAATCTGAGTAGGGATCACATGAACAGCAGTGGAGCTGGTGATGACAGTGAAGAGGAGGATGATGATGATGAGGATGACGACGGAGATCTTTACCATTGCTCAATATGTGGAAACAGCTACACCAGCATGAGGGCTCTCAGGAGCCACCTCCGAGGACACACACAGTCCCACGGCACTCCTGCAAGCTCAGGGCCATCATCCATGTCCTCACACGAAGAAATGAAAGAAGACAAACCGGGGGAGATGATGATCTGTAGTACATGTGGGGAAAGCTTCGCTGATACACAGGACTTGATAAGTCATCAGCTTCTGCACAACGCAGACCAAGTAGATAACCGTTTGCACATAAACAACAGGGACGGTTCTGGAGGCAAAGAGGAAGCACAGAGTGTCATCTGTGGCAGCTGTGGCATCTTCTGCACCAGCTTCCATCATCTCACAAACCACGGCTGCTCAGCGGAGCGGAAAAACGAGCCAACAAAGGGTGAGAAGGAAACTGAAGGAAACGACGACACCCGCCGCGAAGACACAAGTTCGGTCAAAGACACTGTTGATACAGAAGAGCGTCAGTACCAATGTGAACAGTGTGGGCGGTCGTATCGACACGCCGGCTCTCTCCTCAACCACAAGAAGTCCCACAAAACGGGTGTATTCAGATGTCTTGTCTGCCAGAAGCGCTTCTACAATCTGTTGGCTCTGAAAAACCATCAGAGGTCCCACTTTGATATTAAGAGGTGAGTTCCCTTCTTCTTTTTCAGAAATATTACATGCTCATAGAGTTGTTCTGTGTGTGTTGTGCTCTGCCTAGTCATTATGTGATGTTTCTTGTTATGCAGTGGTGGAAAGTAACTAAACATTTATTCAAGTACTTTACTGATACAGATTTGAGGTACTTATAATGTTCTTCAGTATTTCCATTTTATGCTGTTTTACCGAAGCTATACAAATATCCTACAGAAAGAAGTGTGCAGTTTGGATCATATTTTACATGTTTATGAGTCATCAACAGTTCCACAGAAAACAGATTTTTTTTTTCCCTCTAAACTTTTAACAGGGTTTAATTTTATTACATGTTCAAATCATTCAATGTCACTAAATTATAACGTTAGAGAAAAGTCCAAAAACATTTGATAAATTACAATACACATTTGTGTATTAGATGTTTGGTTTGTTTTTTCCTGTCCCCTCCCATTAGATTTATATGGTGTCACTGTAAATAAAACTGTAGCAGTTCAAGTTAGCTCCACCCCCTGCAGTGACATTTTTAATGGCCGATTTTTTTACTGTGTTAGTACTTTGACCTAAGTAAAAGATCTGAATCCTTCTTCCGCCACTGTTGTTATGCAAACAGAATTAACCATATGGTTTATCACCTCCTCCATTAGATATACTTGCCATGAGTGTGGGAAAGCCTTCAAAATCCAGAAACAGCTATTAAACCACCTGAGAAGGCACAAAGAGAACCAAGCCAAAATCCGGGAACTCAACAATCAAATCCAGGCCCTCATGCGGATGAATGGGACCAGGTCAGATGGAGGAATGCAGTCCTTAGCCACAAATGCCAATCAGGCTTTTACCCACAAACAACGGCCTAGGGAGAAGACGGGAGAAACCAAACGGGAGCCGTCAGTCAAATCGGAGAACACAGATGAGCAGCGACCTTTCGCTTGCGACCAGTGTGGACGTACGTATCGGCACGCAGGAAGTCTGGTCAACCACAGAAACTCTCATAAAACTGGCCAGTATTACTGTACTGTATGTAACAACACATACTCCAATCAGCTGGCGATGAAGAACCACTTGCGCACCCACTTTGCATTTAAAAAGCACTCCTGCCAAAAGTGTGGAAAAGGCTTTAGAGGTAAGAAGCAGCTTTTATCTCACGTCTGCGCAGGCTTCAGGAAGGATGGGAGTGACGGCAGGAGGGGGCTAAAATCCCGAGCCTTTAAGTGTAGAGAGTGTAAGCAGGCTTTTCCTTCCCATGACCAACTGACAGCCCATACATGTGAGGGCCCTTCAGCCAGTAGTGGTGCACAAACCGACACATCGCCAAATGAGAAAGAGGAGCGGCCATTCACGTGCAACATATGTAACCGCAGCTACCGCCACGCAGGCAGCCTCCTAAACCACAAAAACACTCACAAGACGGGGCACTTCAGCTGCACCGTCTGCTCCAAACCCTTCACCAACCCCATGGCTTTACGCAATCACACACGCATCCACACGCAGAAGAAAAAGTACGTGTGCCTCACATGTGGAAAGGCCTTCCGCCTGGCGAGCATCCTCCACAACCACCAGAAGGTCCACAACCGGGTGACAGGTCACTACAGCTGCCCCGCGTGCGGCAAGAGCTTCCAAGGGAGGTCTGGCCTGAGGAGGCACCGCTGCCGCAGAGGTCAGGAGAACTCGACAAGAGCCGGGGTCCAGCAGTCAGACAGAGGAGACAAGTGCTTCATGTGAGTTGTATCGTCCTGTTCTGTTCCATCATGTTTTGCTGTAGTTTTGCTCTTTGTTGTGATTCCAGAGATGTTTTAAATAACTTCCTCACCGTCAGTTAAACGCTGTTAGAATCCTATAAATCTGAAGAGGGGTGGGTGGTCTGGGCAAAATTTGGTCTCACATTATGTAATTGAGTACACACTGACTATAATCAACCGATAGAATTCTCTTTTTGCACAGAAATATTCATTAAAGATAGCACTCTTTCAACTTTAGATCATTCATTTGGTGGCTGATACCAGAATCTGAAAATGTCACACTGACATGTTGTATTGTACAACATTCTGCTTTTGTCAGCATTTTACAGCCCACATTCTGTACTGATTAAAGCATCTTAAACAGTGTCACTTTCCATGTATGTTTAATACTTTAAAGATTAAGAAAAGAAAATGGGGGGGAAAAAAAACAGCGTCACTGTCTTAAAGAAAAATGACCGTTTCAGTCACTACATTGGCTCATAGTTTTAGAACTCCTCAAATGCCCTGTTTTTGTTTCCTAAACACTAAAGTTGCTTTCGTTACGTGTACCTTATTTCACATTAGAAAAGAAACATGTCATTTATCCAGTCAGCTCTACTGGATTGTTGATGTAGCACATACTGTTTGTGTGTTATGACATCATGGTGAAGTTTGGAAACAGGAGGTGGACAACGAAAGAAGGCACAATATATGTGACTCACTGAAATAGTGATAAACCTCAAACTGATACAGATTATTAATAATCAAGGAGACTGATAACCAGTTTAAAGACAGTGTACATTTGCACTAAAAATGCTGGTGTTAAATTTTTCATAGCAAAACAAACATAACTTCTTCACAATTCACACAACTGTAGAAATTCTAAATAATTAGTACTAGTAAATAAATAAATGTAGTTATTTTATCGTTGAAAAAGCTCATTATGTATAACCTATCAGATAGTGCTGTGGGTAAGACAATGTTTAAGACTATGGAGAGGTGACAGAGGTCACCACAACAGTGACAAAATAGTTAAAGTTTTAGATTTTAAATTAAAGTAATTAATCATAAAAATACTGATAAGAACAATCAATACAATGTATTTATTTATTAACCTTTATTAGACTTTTTTTGCAAGAGTGTCCTGGCCAAGACAGCAGCAGCAGAAGTTCCAGAAAATATCAACTTCAGCCAAAAATCCACCCTAAAAACGTACACAAAACAGAATAAAACTCCGAAAACCAATAATTTACAAGGCACTTAAAGTGGAACCATCTCAAGGCAGAACTTCAATTCAGTCTGTTAGAAAAACATCAAAATAAAGTGAATATCTGATCTGAAAATCAGTCATGGTTTCTGTGGTTGTGTTAGATTGTCAGGTTGCCTATCCCTGTTTAGAAGTGTCCTTTGTGTTGTTACAGTGACTGTCCTGTTGAGTAATTTTGGTTTTAAAAGTTGAAATATCAGGCATTGAATCTGAACATGTCCCTGCTGCAGGTGTGATCTGTGTGGGCGCTCTTACCGCCATGCTGGCTCTCTCCTGAACCATAAAAAGACTCACTCTGAAAACCTCCACCACTGTACCTTATGTCTGCAGACGTTTCCCGACCCCCTCACTCTGCAGATCCACTCCCAGATGAGGCGTCACTGCTGTCCCGAGTGCGGCAAAACCTTCTGTCTCGTCGCACACCTGCAGAGCCACATGGAGGTGCACTCCAAGGACCAGTCTATGGTCTGCGACGTCTGTCAGCAGAGCTTTCCCAACACGGCCGCCTACCAGCAGCACCGGGACATGCACCGCGCGGCTCAGGGCCCCGTAGATAACAACCTCTGCTGGGACTCAGGAATAAATCAGACCCTTGGCATGGGCAAGCAGGAACCGCCACGTCTGTCTCATATTCCGCAGAAAAGTACCAACGCGGCTGGCTCAGAAGATAAGGGCCACGTGTGCGAGCACTGCGGCCGCACTTACCGCCACGCAGGCTCCCTCCTCAACCACAAAAACAGCCACAAAACGGGCTCCTTCTTCTGCTCCGTGTGCCAAAAAGAGTTCACCAACCTGATGGCCCTCAAGAACCACAGGCGCATTCACACCGAGCCCAAGCGCTACCAGTGCCTGGAGTGCGGGAAAGCTTTTCGTGTGTCCACTCAGCTCATATGTCACAGACGGATCCACACCAAAGAGAAGCCTTTTGCCTGCCTGCTGTGCGACAAGAGCTTTTCAAGCAAGTCCAACCTACGGCACCATCAGAAGATGCACCAGAACACACAGACCTACGACTCCTCCTTTAGCATGGACGCTAACACTTTCATGGACTTGGACATGGGGTCGTTTCTTTGAAGCAGCGCATCAGAGTGGGTGCAGGGGGGGGGTCCTCTTTATTCATGTGGTCTTTATCAATAATTGTAAAACAGTATTTTTTCAGAAAGTGTTCCTTGGTCCAGATGGAATCTCTTTTGAAGACGTGCACATTTCATGACTAACTTCCAGTCTTACCTCCACAACAGACGGTGACATCACTCCAGTCTCCAGAGGGTTTATCCGTCAGCTTTGAAGCATCAAGTCTGATTTTTTTTTTTTTTTTTTTTACACAGCATGCTAAAATCCCACACTGCTGATGGAACAATAGTCAGTTGCTGAGTCCTCACTGACAAACCAACCAACCAAAGTGAACAGAAGTAGTTCCATGTACACTCAACATGTTTTTGTAACACAGTACTGTTCCTCTCTGGCTATGTTAAAATGTGTTCAGTGCCTCTGTAAGTTCTTAGGAAGCAAAATATACAAACTGTTTATCTGAATCCTTTTGTTAGCTCTGCTGTCGGTGTCTAAGGACTAGTCACTTTCCTTTGGGATTCCACATAGGGCAAGCCTGTTCTTATTAAGTCAAATACCTCTGGGTGTGTCCAAAGGTCAGTGGCAAGTTGATTGACTGAAATCATATTATCAAGTAAATAGTTGTACTGCTAATAATATTCAGTGACATTGTATGCTAAAATGGATGTTTTTATTAATTTATTCCTGTTGTATAATGATGATCTTATTTTATGTGCATATTTTATTAGATACGAACTTTTTATGAATGTTGTATATAAAAAAAAAAAACAAACAAAAAAAAAACAGTTCCCTCAAACTCATGTAGCCTTTAAGGAAGTTAATTTGTGGATATTTTTAACATTCATCACTAACTACAGGCAGGAACGAACGAGCCAAGGATGGTGTGTTATCGGCAGCACTCAGGGTCAGCCTTCAAAAGGAGCAAACCTGATGTGGACAACACTGTAGATTATCAGTTTCTGAACTGAGCATTGCGTTTTTGTTCGCCATTTCAGCACCCTCTTTTTTTTCTTCTTTTTTTTGTCATTTTTTGTAGCTCCATGTTTCATTGCACGCTGTTGCACCTTTTGACGCATCAGTTTAGTGCCAGTGCCTCAACTTTAAGTCAACTGTAGCATTTGCTTTGAGGACAAACCTCCTCTCACTGTACAGAGCACAGAGTTGATTTTATAGTTCCCTGTGATTTTTTTTTTTTTTTTTGTGTATTTTATATTTGACAGTAGAGTTGCAGTGGTCAGGTGAAAGCGGTTCCTGTTCAGACCATGTGTTAACATTATGTCCTGAGTGATCTAGTCTCAGGTGGAGACCAGGCCTGGAAACAGAATGCGTCTCCAGTGAGACCACGTAATTGGACTTCACTTTTTTTGCTCTATACGCAAATAAACACGTTCATCTACAGCCATGTTTGTTTGTATGCTTCAATTTTAGACTGGATGTGTAATGTGTCTTCACAGATTTAATTCATTATCCTTTTAATTGAACAACTACAGACATTATTAAAGATGGAAATTGTTATTAATCAGTCAACAACACAAATTAATACTTGATCGTTCCATCGTTTTACTTTTTTTTTTTTTTTTTTAAATGAGATACACTTTCTTAATGACTTAATCTTCTACTGCTTAAAATATGGGCATGAGCTTTTACTGGATTATGTGAATAATACTGTTTCCTCGTTAAGAAATAAAGTAGAGTACCAATCAGGCTGCATTATATAGGCGAAGCACCAGTAACATGTCGTCATGGGCTTTTCGGTTCTTAAAACATGTTAATATTCTGCCATTGGTCGATAGTAGATAGTCCCTCTGACATATGTGTGGTCAGACTGTGGACGTACACATCTCAGTCCACCTCTGAGTGCGTCCTGAGTGTTTCCCACCTACGGTCCAGTCACTCAGGTCTGAACAGGGCCTTTATCTCCATCCCTTTTCCTCTGTACATCCTCCAATAACTATTCAAACCTACATTTTAATCAAATGTTTAGCACAGCGAAACAGCGGTTTATATCTCTACTTTAACAAAAACCCCTTATGTGAAAAATGTGCAATTATTGATTCTCTGATTGATTTTTATTTTTTTGCCAAGTTGTGTTGTGTTGTTCTTTTCGTAGTCTCTTTTTACACATCTTGCAGAAATGAACATATTTTTCTGACAAATCTTATAGTTTGATTTTGGTTTTGCCTTACTCATAACATTTCATGTTTTTGACACCGGTCAATAGTAAGAAATACCTCATTGAAAGCCCTGCCTGCCTAACAAGTACTATTAAATGCCTCATGCAGCTTAATTGTAGAGAACTCACCGTAAACATAGGAACTCAGATTACGCTGTTACCACTTTATCCAATCAGATCCAAGGTGTTACTTTGCAAGAGCTGTCACCGTGTTATTTCTCTGCCGTTTATTTTTTCAGAGTTCTATTTGCACATGTGTAGTTAAAGACACTTGTAGCCTAAGGAGGACAGGAAGTCTCGAATATCACAGCCTGCCTGTTGAAATGGTTGTGTTTTTGTTAGTTCCCCAGAAGTCTTCTTCTCCTCCTCCTCCTCCTCCTTCTTCTTCTTCTTCTTCTTCTTCTTCTTCTTCTTCTCCAACTAAGTCCTCACCTCAGCTAGTTTTGCGGGTTGTAATATTTAAGCAATATGCTGAAAGTATTATTTCAATGCATGAACTGTTTTTGTGTTATAGTACAGTGGCTTCAGATTCACAACGCTGACACTAGCCTTGAAAAAACATGTGACACCTTGTTACTTCAGACATATTTTCCTACGCCATGGTAGCCTACACGTAAGACGACCCATGCACATTCACTTATTTTAGTTTTTTAACGACCTCATCTCTTTGTCACTGAACACGATTCACTCCTCTGTTACAGCCTTGTGTTTGTGAGGTGTGTTATTCTCAGATCTGTGTAAATATTAGAGTACATTTATTGCTAGATTAGCTATTGTGTAATAAAAAAAAGCATATACCACATATTTGGATTTATTGAATTTTGAGTGCTCAAAAATGTCTGCTCAGTATTTAATTCATATTTATATAACTATTTTGTCACTCTGAAGTGTAGATTTTTACTTCTTTGTTAGATCTTAGGTTAGAGTATAAGCAAATTATTGAAAATAAAACTAGTTGAAATTAAATGACTTGGAAAACAAAATGTGTTTCTCGTCCATGTTTTTGGTGAATGTCCATATCTGTATCTTACAGGGTTTGTTCTTTTGTCTTTAGATTTTATTATAGAAATCAAAAATTTTATTCCGTAACTTTTGCAAAACTTCATACTTAATGACCTTTGAAGGCCTGGAAAATAAGATTATAATATATTATCCATTATATATAATAGGGATATAAGCAGTAAAGGAGAGACGCCTTCCAGTGTTATTTGAAGTTATCAGTTTTATTGTGAAAATACATTTGGTACACAAAGCAGTTTATAAGAACGCATTATCTAAAAGAAGCCAGTGCATGTACAGTATTTACAATTATCTATACAAAGCGAGGAAATTAGGCAGAAAATGTTAGTTTATTGCTCAGTAACGTCGTTGTCTGGCCTGGCAGAAGTCTAACAAGAATCTTCACTGGAGTCCCTTTAAAAATGTGCTTGTACCTCACAGCGGATGCAACACACAACACTGCAAGATGCGTTAAAATAAATAATATAAAAATCTTTCAAAAGAGAAAAAAAAAAAAAAACGCTAGTATGTGTTTTATTTTTTGCTACCAGAGGGCAAGCAGCTCACCCGCAAGCAGACAGATCCAAAATATGACCTGTAACATTGTCAGTCAGACAAAACATTTCAAGAATTTGATGTAACCATGTAACTGCATGACAGTTTGGTAAAGGAAAAAAAAGTTTGAAGAGCTTGAAGTTAAAAAAAAAAAAAAAGTGGGAAACAACAGCCCACTTGTTTTCTCACTGCTTTCAGTGGCCAGAAAATTAAAAACAGACATCCATCTTTTTTTTTTTTTTTTTTTTTTGTCATTGTAGATCTGAAATGATTGGACAGGTCAGAGTTTGTAAAGCATTGTAATTGTGTAGCTCCACCTTAAAAAAAAAACTAGGTGCAGTTTTCATCACTACAATACTTTACTTGAAACATTCCCACATGTTAGCAGTTTTGGACTGTACGTCTAGTGTTTCAAACATCCTGTCCGAGTTATTTACCACTGGGACAATAACTCATGAATTCAGGGGCTGCGATATTGAAAATTCAGCTAAAAATCTCCTAAAAAATAAAAACTTACGACACAGTATTGTAAAATAACCTGTAATAAAGGGTCCGTTTTGGTCTCAGGAGACCCAGTAACAGTGCACGAACACAGTTTGCTCCTTTTAATCTCATAACAATCGCTGTATCAGACTCCTAAAAGAACAGATACATGGAGGTACTGGCAGGGACAAAGGCTAGATATATTTCACCTACAAGTAGCTACATTCATATTGCCTTAATGTGCCCGACAGTATCGTCTAGCTCACATGTGATTCATCTGTAAGAGGATGTTTGTTGTGATAAGACACCAGCAGATCAACTCCATCTAACTCTAACTGTGTTACATTCATCAGAGTCATGCTGGGGAGAAAAAAAAACAACAGCACAGTACAGGTTTGGAAAAAAACATCCATCTCATTACATTTTTATCTAAATATGAAACCCTGCAAACCAACATAGGTCTTCAGGATTAAAACCTCAATTAAGTGGAATATAAAGGCACACAAAAATGAAGTCGATACCACTAGTATAATGTTACTAGTCCTACAGAGGTGTGAGTTGCTCTTTGTAAGTCCTCTGGACCTACGCTGAGCATGAGAACTGTACGCATCTCTTCGCCGAACAGTGTAATAAATTAAAAAATGGTCCAATTCATGTTAAGAGAGATACCCTGCGGTCAGAGTACGTAGTTCTTGGTGCAGAGGTTCCTCCATCCAGCTCTGGACCAGTCGCTCTGTGGTGCCGTCACATCTGTTTTCCAGAGGAAGATGAGGCTGTGGGAGGATATGATGCCGGCTTAGGTTTCCATGGTTACAATCACATCAGGTCAAAAATGTGAACAGTTAATAACCACCATGAACTCAAATTTACTGTTAAGGGTTTTATTTCATGTCCGTGGGCTACATGACACCTACTGTATTTGGACCAACATGACCAAAAAAGCTGTTTCCTAGATACGTTTAATGGAATGGTTCCACTCTGCTGTGATTGGTTGATTTGCTGCTATACTACATTAACCCTTTAAGAGTTTTTTTTTATTGTTTTTTTTTAGATATATTCAATTTTGATATCAAGATTTTAAAAAGGTGTCCGTTTCATTTAGTCACGTTACTTGTCGCGATATTGCAACTTCGGCACTTAAAGGGTTAAAATACATAGTAATAGCACTATACAGCAACACAAATTAATGTATCTGCTATGAATACCACGCTAGAGTTCACAATTTTTGCAATATTCCAAATTGTCAAAACAAAACTACCTTTTTTTCAGTATTCACATAACAACATACTTCATATGCAATAATGCAGATTAAGTTAACCCCCAAAAGCTGGAAGTCTAGTCATATCATTGTGGAGTGGAGTTTTGGAGGGTTTTTTTTCCACATTTGGACATTAAGAGGCTCCACAATAAATGCAAACAGACATTCAGTTTAATTTCCTTTAGTTTAACTGATAAAATAATTCTTTTCAAACACATGTACATGGTCACTTAATGAACTATGAATAAATATCACTCAAATTTTTATGACTATTTTTTTTTCCAAGATCTTAAACAAAAGTGTACCCTTTTCAGTATCCACATAACAATAGCTTTCTTCAATTTCTGATTCTGACAACATACACACCAAGTCACCTGAGATTTACAAAATAAATATGCAATTTATTCAATTGAATAATAATATTAATTAGTGTAGTTGCTATCAATCCCCCGCTGTAGCTGAAGACAATTAACAACAACCTTAAAAAAAAAAGCAAGCTTAAAATAAAAATACTATTTACGCTACCATTCCAAAAACACTGCAGATTATTTTTGTCTAAAGTTGACCATATGTTGACTACATGTCTAGAAAACACTTTACATTCAAACCAGTAGATTTCATGCACTTTTACCCACAGATATTCAGCTCAACACACTTCAGAATGACCAGATATTCGTGCAAAAGCCCAAATCAGAGCTAATTATAATGTTGTAAACCTTGTTATGACAGTGAAAATGATACGTACTGTACTGTTACGCTTGATAAAGTGGCCCCGCAGTTTCTTCGATGGGTTCTGTAATAAATAAAGAATACCGTTAGCATGTTCCCGCGCTATTATTGTGTGCCTAAATGTACAACAGTTCATTTCTGTGGTGGATTCTCGGTTTCTACACATGGGAACGTTTTGTCAAATGCAGCCACATTTTGTGCAAAAGCCTGAAACTACAGCTGTTTCTCAAAGTCAGCGCTCATTCCTAGGTAGCCAAGTCAGCTCCTCGGTCTGCCATCCAAGAGTCATTCCTGGGCGATCAATACGTCCATGAGTCCAACAGTCTAGTGAGTGAAAATGCCCCACCCCAGTTTCATACTTCAGTAACTCAAATATTTGACATGAGTATAAGCATATGGACATAAAGACACAAATAAAGGCAGCAGCAACAAGCCAGCTGTGCTGTCAGCCTACAACAGCGCTGTATCTGGTCTGTACATAATTAATAGTACCGTATTTTCACAACCATAAGGCGCACTTAAAAGTCTTAAATTTTCTCCAAAATGGACGGAGCGCCTTATAATGCGGTGCGCTTTATGTGTGCACCGAGTTCCAAAATCTGTAAATATTGTTGCGTGACTTTGAGCGCTCCGCTTGACTGACTAAGAGCATTTCCTGCCGACACGCTGCTTATATAGAGAAAAGGCGGACGTAACAGAAGACAGCATGAGAACGTTAAAGGGGGAAGTGTGGGCACAAAACACAGTTTTACTAAGACTGGGAGGCAGCGCCGGGTGAGTTAAACTACAATTTGTGAATGGATTGCGGATGCTTGGGCTAACGTGTCTGCCTGAATAGTGCTGCTCCGTCGAAAAAAGCTACCAGCTACGTAAATCGACAGCGGCATCTGTCGATTCACGCTACCGCGT
>JAPQRQ010000012.1:8818244-8833023 GCA_037367365.1 Apogon talboti
ATATATATAACAAAAACTAAGAATGAAAGTAAAGATAGAAATAGATAAAAACAGAAATGATAATGAACAGCGCCCTGCAAAACTAAATAAATGTACAAATGCAGAGAAAATTCATTTCTTTCCCCCCATGATGGTCTTTGGTCACTTTACAAGTTCATCCCAATAAAATGGTCAATGAAGACAACAGAGCAACGCACTAGTTGCATAATAAAAAACAAACTAACACTAAAACCAATTCAAATCTAAACCAAAAGTTGTCAATTAAATTCCAAAATAACCATAACCATTAATGCACTCCTAAAACTAAACTGAAAACAAAACCCAAACTGAGACACTGAATAAAAGTACCTTTTATGACCAACCTTTTTTTTTAAATAATGGATATAATAACTTTCTGACCACACTTCACCTGGGTTTTGAAGGTGAGAACTTGGTCAGCCAGCTCCTCCTTCTCTTCTTTCAGCAGCTTGTAGATCTGGTTCGACTTTATTCGCTCACTCATCAGTTTGAAATTGGCGTCGTCCTTTTCCCGCAACTGCTGCAGCAGTCGGCTGTTCTGCTCCTGCATGTCCTCAAAAGCCTGGCCCGTTACGTCCATCTCACTCAGCAGGGCCTCCTCCTCCTCATAAGACACAGTGATCAAAGACATAGTCAGGAACAGGCAATAAACAGGATTTCAGCGGGTTTCAACAAGTTCAATTTAAGACCAATGTGAATGCAGTGTAGACCCAGTTGTCAGAGCAGGTCGTGCTGGGACCAGACTTTGGTGATGTTCCTTATGGGACTTCAGAACAATATCTGGGGATGGCAGATGTCTGCTGGTGCCTTTATGCATTTCTTACTTGATGAGAGTGGCTTTTTAATGCCTCAAACTCAACATTTTTGCAACAGCCTTCATTGATTGCCAGGCTGTCACTTCAACTTGTCATGTTAGATGGAAGTACCATTAACAGGAACACTTTTCACTTAATACTTGTAGAGGCATTCGTTCTTCTAGTGAGAGGAGCCTACATTAGTCTACACACACACCACATCACAACACACTATGGGGGTGTGCTCTATAAAGCTGTACAATTTGCATTAGTCCTTATTGGTTCCATGTTGATTTTGTTTTTAGTTTTGTTATAGCATGATCAGAACAATACAATTTTCCAAAAAGCAACTTAATGGAGGTTTATTAACTTAATAGGATTTTTTTATCTGTCAAAATCATCTTTATGCTTAGGGTTTACATTTTTTTGAACTTGCAAAAACAGTAATTGTGCTTTTGGATGGACAGGTGTCTGATTTCACCAGCATGTTCAATGACTAAAACATGACCAGTTGCTGCAATTAATGCAGACATAAGAAATTACTGTCAGTCATCATAATTTCACAAATACACTAATATTCTGGATGACTCTGTTCATAAAAACTTAGCAATCTTATCCAACAAAATGAGAATTAACTGTTTTTGTCTTTGGTGTTCATTGACAGTTCAGTCTTTCTGTGCTGTCATAACAGTATGTGATGTTATTCTTTACATTTCACTTCCACTAGCTCATTCATAATTACATATTGAGGTGCAGCCACACCTGACTTTGTTTCTCTGCTATAAACACTGATATAAATTTAACTTTGCTGCCTTCACTTCAGTTTACATGCTGCCCATTTATAAGCCAACTAGGGCCTATAAACAAAAGTCATATGAACTCACAAGTAGCTTTTTTTATTGGATACTTTTGGCAATCTGCAAAGTTAAACACTGGCAGCCATGAACTTGGGGGGTGGGGGACTAATCAGATACATCTGACTCCAATATAATCTACTTGCTGTACTTAACATTGTACCAGGTAAGGAGGCGAGGGTAAAGAGCTGAACATGTGCTTTTGGGCATGGGTCTAGACTTTGTTTTACCCTCCGATAATTAAAGTGTTCTGCTAGACTTCCCAAGCATGAGGAACTGCAGGCTATCGGATCGTAACATCTGCCTCCTTCATGTTAATAAAATGTTGCAGCACAACAGTTCAACAAACACAACAACATCATCATCTGCATTTCGTTATTTCCAATATTTGGTTTAATGCTATTCTGAATGCTTATGAACAAAAAAAAACTGAATTTTTAAGAAGACCTTACTGCTTTGTACCTAAGTTTACTGTCACAATGTAACCCAGAGAAGGGTAACAGGTCCAGACTACTTGGGTTAAAATAATATGATTCATATTAACAACTAAGCCTCTTAAGACTGATCATATTCAATATGGCACAAGGTCAAGAGCTGAATGAATATTATCATGACAAGAATATTACACTATCTAGTCTGGGTGTATCCGCCATCCACACAACTTTAATTCAACAATTACAATGACATTACTGAAACAATATTCGACCCAAGGCAGATATAAGTTTTATATTCTCAATGTCATGAGAGTCTGATCTCTTATTCCTTCTTCTGTGTTACTAATGAAATTCCAAGAGTGTCTCAACATTTACAGGGCAGCAGAGCCAAGAGCCAAGTAAGTGAGCTCAGATCTGTTTAACATTTCTAGTATTTATCAGAGTGACTCAACCAAGAAGATTCTCGCTCCCACCCAAACTTTTACGCTTACATGAAACATGATCTTCTTTTTTGTGTGTCACAGGTTCACACAACCATGTAACGCTGATAAAAGGTCAAAGGGGAATAAAAAACACACAACTCACTATTACATGTGTGTGTTTTAAAATAAAATATCATGTTAAGTGAAGCAGCAAAACAGTTGAAGTTAAAAAGAACTCTTTACTTACATACAAGTGAAAATTTAAATAACGGTTATGCTGCTATGTACGATGGCGTGAAACTTTACCGAGACACAAGCATGAAGTTAACCAGCTGATCAATTCAAATTGCTGTGCACAGCATCAGCTTTCATTTCCTCTTTATTCATATGAGATTTGAAGAACCAGTTCCTAGGCAAATGTGACAGTCACTGCTATAGTTTCATTCTTAACACAGCTTTTAATTCACACCTGGGGTGCTCCAAAGTGCAACATGTAAAAGTCAACATCATTATCAGGTTCAACACAAATTTCTTTTCTCCAGTCTTTTGTTTTCTAAAGTAATATTATTTTTATGAAAACTTAAAGCTTATTACAGGCAGACTTCAAGAGCCTATGTTTTTAAGGTCACATGGTTCTAGAATTGACAATCACGGTCATGGAAATGAGATGTGGTCTTTACCTAGTTGTCAAATGTTGCCTCTCATAAGTTCTGAGGTTTAAGATTATAGAAAATGTAGTTACCTGCTTAGTAGCAGCTAATTTCTTCTGCAGATGCTCAATAGTCTCTTCTGCCACCCTGATCTTCCTCAGGGCATCCTCATCAGCCAGCTTCTTGCTTTCCTTCCTCTCCCTCTCCTCCAGCTCTCGCACTCGCATCCTCAACTCCTCCACCTGAGTAATTTAAGAAACAGACTAGTTAATTTATCAAAGTATGGTTGGCGCTGAAAATTTGCTTTACAAAAGTGTGATTAAAAACATGACAAACTTCAGCTTTAGATTTGCGTTCAGCTGCCATCAGTTGCACTTTGTCCCTCTGCTCCTTTGGGGCAGATTTGTACATGTCCAACAGGAGCTTCATCTCTTTCTGGGACTCCTGGGCTTTCCTGATGAGCAGCAACAACAAAGAGATTACTACATTAGTAAACCAATCAAATCAATTGGATTAGTTGAGTAGTACTAAGCTTATGTTCACACATTTGTTAAAGGACAATGCTGGTAGTGCAGCAGAGCATTATCAGGCATTTGGTAGTCTGACTTTTGATATGACTGGCTGCCATATGTTTCAGTATTGCAGAAACAAAAGCTGCTTGTCCAACCACCCTTACACAACAAAAGAAGAGCATGTTACTACAGCCCAGACTACAACCTAAACTCTGACCATTTCACACCCTATGCCTTCAGTGATGTCAGCTGGTGAGAGGCTGAGAGTAAGACACTAGAAAGGCTTGAAATGGTATAAAAGAAAAGTGACTGCAGTTTGGTACATGTTTTACACTTTGATGAGTTTAGGACTTTATGACCATAAGGGACTGGTGACCTGACTCTGCCTGAACACCCATGCTCTTGTCTTACATAGATGAGAGGTTAAATCATCAATTTACAAAACCAGCAACTTAAAAGTAAAACTAAAAACACATGGATGATGAAATGATGTGGAAAACATATCCCTGCATTCTTCTGATTGTGATGTGCATTTCTGAACCATCTTAAATTCAACTTTACATAGTAGGCATTTGTAAATTTGGTAGTACCAGAAAAAGCTGTTGGGCTTTTTTCCATACTTTATTTTTTTTTTAACACTATAAATTGTAAGTAATTCCCTCAAGTTACTGCCTGAAAATGTCCAAAAGAGAGAGGCCTCTGTCACTTCATGACTGTGAACACTGGCTTCAGTCCTACTATGCACCTATTGTGACTCATAGGATGTACTCTGCTGGGTTAATTCTACCACTGGGTGACTATTTCAATTGGTATTCCCCTCTATTCTGCCATCTGCATGTGATTACTTTTAGGGTACCCCTCACTACATGAAAGAACAGTAACACCAATAACAGAAAGTTTTTACTAAGTAAAATGTATTTTTATGTGTCATTTTCTTTTGTGGTATTTAGTCATTTTAATACCACAGGTCCCTTGCCCATATGCAAATGTCCCACCAAAGCAGCCCCCATGCCCAAAATTATATTGCAAAGAGTTGAGATTTTGCCTATCCAGGTAATGGTCCAATTGTTCCCAGTGGATGTCAGATTGTATCTTTGTTTATAATGTCCATCTAAACTTGTGATTATGAATTAAAAGATGAATTAGGAGTAGCTGTACTTGAGTTCTACTCGGAGCATCTTCAGCGTATCGGAGTCCTTCCTCTTCATCTCATCACTGCGCTGCCGCTCTCGCTCCCGTTCCCTCTCTCTTTCTCGCTCAGCCTCCCTTTCCCTCTCTCTCTCCCTGGCTCGCTGTCTTTCCAGTTCCTTCCTCCTCTCCTCCTCCTCTTCCTGGTCCTCATCTTCCTCCTTCTTAACATCAATGCTGTCATTCGTCGTTTCTTCAAGAATCAGAACCCCAGTGTCGCCACTCTGACAACGTAACTGTCAGTACAGAAGAAATATGTCAAAAGTTAGTATCATGTTTCATTTCCAGATAGTGATAGACAAATTACATTATTCAGAGGAAATGTATCACAGTTAAACCTCTGAATTTCTACCTTATTGATCTCCACTTGAGTTTCCCGTAATTTCCTCTTGAAGCGCTGCACGTCACCTTTCAACTGTAGATTGTGGTTCTGCAGACTGCTGATTAAATGTCGCATTTCCCTGTTAATTGGCCCTGAGAGCCGACAGACAGCAACACAAACAAATATGTGGTTAGGTTTTGAATCATTCAGCGTCATCTGAAGCTGTAAATGATGACAATAATTGCATGACACTTAAATGACCTCATGACACAAATGACTTTATATACACCGTTCCCATACATACATGATCTGTGTTAAAACACAACAATCTATGACTCATTTCTCTGTTAACATACTGCAGGTGACCTTTCAGTAGTCTATGATGTTTCTGAAGTAACTCAGACTGCACTTCCTCCTCTTCTTTTTGTGTTTTTATAACCAGTCGCATCCCATATTAAGGTGCATTACTGTCACTTTCCACTGTTACTAGTTGCTACAGTTAATATCCTCCTCACTTAAAAGCCCAGGACCAACAATACAAACACCAACTCCTTTTGTGGTCACCAATGGGATGGATGAAGGGTATTCAATT
This sequence comes from Apogon talboti, assembly GCA_037367365.1. Classification (NCBI taxonomy): domain Eukaryota; kingdom Metazoa; phylum Chordata; class Actinopteri; order Kurtiformes; family Apogonidae; genus Apogon; species Apogon talboti. The sequence goes on from JAPQRQ010000012.1 coordinate 8,824,031, forward strand.
GGATGCAATCTGTAATTTCTCTGCAAGACGTTACTAAACATGACACATTGAAACTTTACCATTGACTTTTCAGTTAATTGTATGCTGCTGCACCAGGAAAACCTATTTTTCTGCTACTTATAGAGTTCTTACTAATATGAGTGTGTTTTAAACCTACCTGCTTGCTCATTTGCAGCCAAGTTCTGCTCAAACTCAATGCGCAGCATCTCATACTCTTTGCGGACCTGGGCCAGAGTGTCCTCTAGCTGGATGACTTCTGTCCGCAGTTTCTTCTGAAGGGACAGCTCATCACTCTAAATGGTTAAAATCAGCAAGCCTCTATTAAAAACTCTGCTGGGTAGTCGCAACAATACAGTGGTTACAGTAGTGACACTTTTTCCTCGTGAGATGACCTTTACAAATATGCAAACAAATCCTACCTCCATGTGCTCAATTTGGCGGAGGTGGGCGTTCTTGGCAGTGAGCAGAAGGGCTCGTGCCTCATCCAGCTGGGTTTTCACTCCAAGAGACTCATTGTATAGCAGGGAGAACTGAGACTGCAGACATTTGTACTCCAGGGTTTCCTTCACAACCTCCTCTGGAATATTTCGCAAGTCCATCTGAGGACACAAGATGTAGTTTGACAAGACAATGAAACCAAACGACAGTTTGGCCAAAGTTTTTTTCATCAATCAGACAATGATTTGATCTTTACCTTAAGCTTTTCGCTTTCCCTAACAGCTTCTTGTAGTTCTAACTGCAGTTTCTCCAATTCTGCCATTCGGCTGTTGGCCAACTCCTGGTTATGCTCCAACTCTGCATTGAGACTCTCAAACTAAAACGTAAACACACACACAAAAAAAACCATGTTAAAGATGGGATAAATGTTCAAAGGGTAAAGACATCCCAGTACTAGGCTTGTCAACCAACTTGTGTACGATATATGAAATCTGCTCAAAAATGTTACATTAATTCATTGTATAGAAGTGCTTTGTATAAATACTCACCTTTTGAATGTTCAATGTAATCTGGCCACCCGGTAGTCCTCCTGAACTGCCAGTGCTGCTGTATCCAGACTTTAACTACAAACACAGGACACACGTCAGAAAAAGCACAGGACAACAAATTAATAAACAGGACATTAACAGACGCTGCTTTTTCATTTCATTTTTAAATAATACAACTGCACTAAACACACACCTGCTCCATTGCCTCTGCAAGATGCTTATTAAGCTTTTGTTCCCTATTGCGGAGCTTTTCAATGTCCCACTGTAGGTCCTCCACCGTCGTCTCCATCTCAGACACCTTGGTCTCAGAACTGGTCACTTTGTCCACTAATTCATTATACTACAAAAAAGGACAAGACATAACCTCAGCCTTTTCAATGGTGGCTTCTTTCAATTATTCACACACATTTACATCAATCCACTGTAATGATAACTTCATACCTCCATGGACATCTTGTGGTGTCGACCTTGCAGGAGGGTTGCCAGGTCTCGCAGTCGTCTGTTCTCCTCCAGCACAGTTTGGTTTACATTGACGATTTCAGATTGACTATCATCCTCGCATGCTGCCAAATAAGACCATGTTAGAGGCTAACCAGTGTACCAGGTAATTGCCACAAAACTTATCAAAAATCCTACACATATTCATACTGGGAGCTCAGTCATAATACATATAACCAAATTAGCAGCAGGAAATTAGCTTTAAAATAGTTTGTATTGCTTGAAGCATCTTTTTCACTGTTGCTAGCTTATTTCCTTAGGTCAGTTTTGTATATGTACTTCCTTACTTGCTCTGTTTTCTCTATTACTCATGAGCTAAAGAGAGGAGGTAAATAATGATGGATAGATAAATAATAAAGTAACTGAATATGCAATATAAACTTCTTTGTGTGTTTCTCTTTGTTTAGCTCCTTATGTGCCCTAACATCTGAGATTGCACCAACATCACTGAGAGTCATGTGTCAATAGTTACCTGCAGCCTGGACTTGCTTACACATGTCATCAATGCGACTATGCAGTCTGTCAAAGGCACAAACCAAGCAGGCAATAGCTTCTTTACTGAACTGCATTCGGTCCTGGAGGTGGAGTGTGAGCTCCTCCTCACTGCTGTGCTCCAACGTAGTCAGGAAACCCTTGGTATTCTCACTTATAGGTGGAGGAGGTGGAGGTGCATCTGCACACAAGAGGAAGTTGTTGTCAATAATGTTGACTTAAATCAGAAGATAACCATTTATGTCCCCAGAAAAAAGGTTAAATGCATGTCCCCTTAAAAAGACTTACAATTCTAAATCAGAACAAGTAGGGATAGTGTGAAAATGTACATAAAGAACAACACACAAAGTAGTGATAAGAGTAGAAGTAGTAGTAATAGTGATTTAAATTTAGTTTGGCTTAGTTTTCTTTACAGACAGTATGATGTTTTGTCTGGTCAACGTCCATTGATCTGTAAATATACATCCATTCCACATTAATGTTACAAAAATGTTGAGACTGAGGCAAATAAGGACTAGTAGTGATGCAAAAACACTGTTGTGATTGGAATCAGCCAGTGTCAGAGGGTGATTATAATCATTAGAGACCAGGAAAAGCTTAATCTTTTAGACGCAAAGATGAGCAGGGGACCACAAATATGGCCCCAAATGCGAGAGAAAAATCATTAAAAGGCTTTATAACAACGTTGCCAAGGATGAAAATGAGGGTTTAAATATTTCATCCTCTATGGCAAGCTTTTTCAAGTGGTGTGTCAGAATCTAAGTTGTTGTGAATGGTTTGTAGTGTAATGTATGATTGAAAAACATACTTTAAATGCTTGACTGTCTTATGTCGGACTTTGTGCAAATGTGCATGAAAAGATTGCACTTGTCTAGGCACTGCCATCGTAACAGCAAGATTTGATTGACAGGTGACAGGTTAGGTTTACATTGTTGTTTTTAGGATGGCATTAAAGGAAATGACCAAATTTCTGTTTAACTTGCATTTACATACAATTATGATGAACACAGAAATCTAAAGTGCCAGCACAAGAGTTAAAAGCCTTCAAAACTGTAATAAAATTTAGAATAAAAACAGCTTTTGCAACTCTTAAATGAATACAGAGAGTTTTGTAGGCCTCACTTTTATATAAACACTTACAAAGTTATGATGTTGACCAGAGCAAAACAGTGGGAAAAAGTGAAATGAGGTGGGATCCACTCCTCTATAGTAAATAAAAAAGGATTCAAGGAATCTGGAGGAATTTCTACATAAAGGGCACAGCACAAGTCTTAGCTGGGTATCGTATCAACAACCATACTTTAGGTAAAACTGACATAACCACAAGAACTTATTACTTTGGCAAAGCTTTGTCAAGTAATAAAGTACACAGATCGAGCCCAAAATTTAATAAAGCTATAGGATTTTAATTTAATTTAAAAAAAGTTCTTTCTAAAATATTCTAAAAAGTTATTACCTGTTGGTGGATCATGTGGTGGCTCTGTAGGTGTCAACAAGTCCTCTGGGCCGTCAGGAGGAGGTGGCTGCTGCTGCTCATCTTGACGCTCCTCCTGACGTTCTTCTTGTTGCTGTTCTGATTGCTCCCCTTCACTCTGTGTCTCTGGGAGGGGAGGCGGAGGCACAGCAGTGGCCGGAGAAACCAGATTCATGCCATCTTCCTCCATCGGTGAAGGATCAGGGAGAGGGGCAGAGGATGGAGTAGGAGTAGATGGTACTGGAGCTTCTGGCTCAATACGTTTGCGTAGCACATGCATATTTTCTTCCAACTGTATAGCAATACACAAGGATTGAATGAAGTGTTAATTAAAATAACAAGGCACCAAATGTTTTTGTACACATATAATAAAAAGCACTCTTCAAAACTATTAACGCATATTGTGACTTTTTATAAATTGTTTTGAAGAAACACTGCAGACTGATAGCTTTATGTGATGCATTTAGACGCGATGAATTAGAAATCTGACAACTACTAAATGTGCTACAGTACCTGAGACCAGTAGCGGTTGACAATCAGCAGGGTGGTGTCATCAGTGGCTTGCCTCTTCTCCAGTTTCTCAATTTTCTCACGTAACTCATCCTCCATTGCCTGTCTCTGCTCCAGCCGTTCACACAACTTCTTGTTCTTGAACTGGAGTACCTTCATGTCCATTTCTTCCTGCAAAGATTGGATACAGAAACCATGTTAAGGACTTAACCGATTCTGCAATGCACCTGAATGACAGAGTGGACAATGAAAGGAAACTGGACTCACTGTTGAGGAGACTCCAGCTATGCGAATGGGCTCAATGAGAGTCGTGGTGGTTTTCTCCTCTTTTTTGCTCTTCTTCTCAGGTGGGCCAGGGGGGCTGTCCCCTCCTAAGGGGCGCTTGCCTCCCCCAGCACCTGACATCCTTCCTTCCCCTGTAATAACAAGACATTAAAGTATATGAATTGATTTATTCTTAAAGGACTCCAATATTTCAATGCACTCCTATTTACCAGTGTTTTTAAGGAATAGATCATATTTTTAAATGATTTTAAAATGCTGCAAACCTCGGAGCTTTAATATATCTAACGATGCACTGGTGCACAATTCGTTTGGATGACTTCCGACAGCAACAGCATTAGCTTTGCTCGCGTGACAAGTGCAGGACCAATGTTTTCTAAATGAGAGCACTGTATTCACAGGAACATATGTTTCTGACCTTTAACTGATCTATTCCAATTCTTCAAACCCACCAGGGGTGCTGCATTGGATATATGTGCCTAAAAAACGCACATTAGCAAGTTTGCTGAACGAAATAAGCTAATGCTAACATTATTTCCGAGCTGGTTAGCTTACAAGCGCTTTTTGTTCAGCGCCGAGAATGATTCATAGTTGGCACTTTTTCTCCCTGAACGTCACTGCACATGTAAAACATCTCCTACAGAACATCTACACACAGAGACGTAGATAAAAACCGTTTTCTGATTCCATTACTGATACAAACCTTAACAAGGAGCAACTGAAAATGTAGCTCAGGACATCCAGGGAAACTACAGGATGTGACGAAAGCATACTTCCGCTGCGCATTTCATTGATTAGAAAAATCTTTCAAACTCTTCATGTATGATAATATATTTGTATAATCGCAATATAGTTACTAAAACTTTAACTAATGCGATGTATCTTTATGATTAATATTAGAGATTCCATGCAGTGCCGCTAATGAATAAAAAGAAAGTTTCTCTCACCTGCAATACTCACTCCGACCTCATGGGGGCAGCACTGGTACACTGTGTGACAGGCATACGAGCGGAATGTAAACAATGTTCAGACGTAAGCTAACTGCTGTCAACACCGCCGCTGATGCTGCTAATGTCGCCGCTGAATCTCATACGGATGTGACTTCACAATAGTCTCGTCGAGCTGAGATGGCATTGTAATAATAATCCTGGTCTTTCGTCTGATCTTCGATCTATTGTAAATATTGTGAGTAACTTCCGTCCGTTCTGTCGGTGAACCTGCAGTTTTACAGAGGCCAAAGTCAACACCTAGCAAGCTAACGTCAGTGTGATGCACCAAGGACAAATTTGTACATTACAGTTAATAGAAAAGAGTTGTGGATTTAGCAGTTAAATCGTAGAATACCTGTGATTAAACCTGACTGTGTCGACTGAAATAAGAGCAAAAGAAGATACTTCCTTGTTATGAATTACAGAGGTTCCTGTTATTAGACAGCAGTAGAGGAATGTAACCAACCTGCACTTTCACTCAACTGTACGAAAAAGTGTAAATCACAGGCACTTGGCTCAATCATGTATGTAACTTTAAACTTTTACTCCACTGCATCTTAGATTCAAATACTGTATTTTGTACTCCACTACATGTGTCTGACAGCTTTAATTTTGAACGCCCTTCCTGTCTAGTGAAAACCACGTAACTCCTAATGTGTTCGTTTGTGAACCTGTTGGATTACAGGACCATTTTAGTGTACCATCTCAAACTGATTAAAACAAACCTGAGTAAACCCCTCTTGGACTATCTATAAACTATAAAAATGCATTGTCTCAAAGCTTTAAGCAGGCCTTTTTTTATTGAATTTATGAAAAGCTGACATTTAACGATACATGGCCCTCACAGGTCAGTGACGTTGCAAACGTGACTATCCTATAGGTTAATATACATTTCTGTAGATTAAATTTACTTCTATACTGCTGTACAGAAGTAATATCTTCTATACAGCGGTACAGTGTAATTTACATATTAATGCAGCAGTTTTATGAATCCTAAAATGTAATATATAATAGTAAGACCCTGATCGTGACCATTTTAATGTACCTTTGACTTTTCGGACGCTGAGGTCATTTTATTGATTATATTTGCATGCCTTCTTCTACCTATGTGAGGGTTGGAATGCAGTATTTCAACTTTTAAGTAAAGAGTTTCCCCTCTGTTAGACAGGCCATGCTGCATTTTATACAGTGTGACCAAAACTGTGTTGTTGTTACAGATTTGTATGCTGTCACTATGACCAAAGACATTGTCGTTGGGGATGAATTACCAGACTGGGTGGGGGCCAAAGAATTTTACCAGAAATATGACCCTAAAGAGGTGATTGGCAGGTGAGTCCAACATATTAACCTAGTTAGATATAATCCTTGAGGTGTCTCTGTGTTGATCCTGTGCTGTATTCCATGTTGGTTGTATTTCAGGGGTGTGAGCAGTGTTGTGCGCAGGTGTGTGCACAGACACACGGGGCAGGAGTTGGCAGTTAAGATTATTGAGATCACAGCGGAGAAGATGACCGCCCAGCAGCTGGAGGAGGTCAAAACCTCTACACTGAAGGAGATTCAAGTCCTCAAAATGGTGAAAGGACACTCCTCAATAAGTACGTGAGGCTCTCTTTGACTATAAGACTTATCATTTCATGTAGAAAACTCAGTAGTAATGAAAGTGTTTCTGTTCTTTTGGCTCTCTTTAGTCACTCTTATTGATTCCTATGAGTCAACAACCTTCATATTTTTGGTGTTTGACCTGTGAGTATGGAGACAAACAATAAACAAATGAATATTGTTCTAATATGTCCCTTGTGAATGTTTACGCTCATTCAGCAAATTGTATATGGTATTTATCTTTTGTTGTCAGCATGAGGCGAGGAGAACTGTTTGACTACCTCACTGAAAAAGTTACTCTGAGTGAGAAGGAGACAAGGTGAGCTTCAGCATCAGCACATTGATTTTATTTATGTCACATACTGAGTACAGAGTAAATTAAAGCTGCAAGCAAAGATGATCATGCTCTTGCATTTTTGCACATTTTGAACCAAAATGTCTGACTTAGTTGGGCTTAGGGTATGGATCAAAGAGGTTGTTTTGTGCATGTGTATCAAATTTGGTCCATCTTCATTCAGACCCCTAATTTATTTTCATACATTTATATAAATTCATATTATTTAATAATTTTAATGCTTGCTATTGATCCATTTTCCCACACTCATGCTATCAGTGTTGTATTTTTCACAGTTTCTGCTGTATGTGCATAGATTTGTGGTTTCCGGGCATCTATAGCCCCTCAAAAATGTGATTCATTTGAAAGAAGAATTTTGCAGGGTAGAGAGGGCGTTCTCACTGCTCCCTGCTAATATGCAGTTTAAATGTAGAATAAAAAGTTAAAAGTAGACTCACTTTATTATCCCCATAGGGAAATTCTATCTACATTTTACCCATCCTAATACATGCAGGACTAAGTATTAGTATTCATGATTAGCGTTAGCATTAGCACATTAGAAGTAGTGAGCTGCCATTGATGGCGCTCAGGGACCAAGTCCAGGTCTTCATCACTGTCGTGGTCAAAGGCACTGACACAGATGCTAAAATCTGTTCCACTAAAGAGTACCCCATATATCATACTTATGTGATTAATAACAGTATATTTACTTGGACAGTTTTTCAAAAGAAAGAATAATGATGAATAATTTTAAAATAAGTGCTACAGTCTTACTGGTCAGTTTGTTTGACACATACTTTGTTGGTCTTGACATTAAAGTTAAATCATCTACTGTTGGTTTGAAATGAAACACATTAAAAAGAATTCAAATTGAAAACTGACCTTAATTAATGTAGAATATATAAATTTTTCTCCACAGGAGTATGATGCGAGCTCTGCTGGAGGCTGTTCAGTACCTTCACTCCCTTAACATCATCCACCGTGACCTGAAACCTGAGAACATTCTCCTGGATGATCAGGGACACATCAAACTGTCTGACTTTGGCTTTTCAGTGCAGCTACAGCCTGGCGAGAAACTTAGAGGTACTTTTAGTTGACACAGACGACTGGAGATCAGTGCTCACAATCTGCTTCGTCACCTGTCTTTTGTTACCATTAGAGCTCTGTGGGACCCCTGGTTATTTGGCCCCTGAAATACTGAAATGCTCAATGGATGAAATGCACCAAGGCTACGGCAAAGAGGTCGATCTGTAAGTCTTTTTAATTTGTTAGTATCATTCCCTGGAAGTATTATGTATATCAGTGTTTTAATATTTAATGTTAACACAGTGATTGTGGGTTTTGACCTCATATTTCTGTCTAATTGCGATGTGTTTGTATTGTTCCACGTGTCTGTTGTGTGTCATTTAGATGGGCATGTGGAGTCATCCTCTTCACCTTACTGGCTGGTTCGCCACCATTCTGGCATCGTAAACAGATGCTAATGCTGAGAATGATCATGGAAGGTCGCTATCAGTTCAGCTCCCCTGAGTGGGATGATAGGTCTGACACTGTCAAAGATCTGGTAAGCTGATATTCTGCGGTTTTTAACAAGCCTTGTGGTTAGTTTTCAATAACATTCTCAACGATGAACGTTTAGTGTCACAGTGTTCAGCACAATTAATTCATAAGGAATCTTTTAACCCTTGGTTGGTCACGTGGCCTATTCAAACATGAATGGTCACGTGGGGTGTATGCACACCCCAATGCTAGAATATTTAAAAGGTTAAACATACAACTTTTTTATTGATTCAGGATACATTTGCAAACACAATGAAACAATTTAAAAC
>JAPQRQ010000012.1:8833123-8843209 GCA_037367365.1 Apogon talboti
TAAATCAAGAAAATACCTGGAAAGACGGAAAGAAAAAATGATTAATTTGGAAATTATGAGCAATTTAAAAAAGTTGGAGTGTCGAAACACCCCAGGTGACTAACGTAGGGTTAATTAAAATAGGGTTTCTATTGGTGTCCAGTTTCCAAATATATCAGTCTTTTTTTATTACTAATGGTCTATAAATTGGTGTTGGTATGTTCAGATCTTGCATTAACATCCGTTCTGGCAAGTGCAGTCACATGCAGACAATGTGAACACACTCAGGACACATTCAGACATGCCTGCAAAACATTGGCCACATTTTTCTAATGGTCTGAAAAGGCATGTATCTTAGGATGCAATGAAGGACTGCCTATCTGACGTGTTCTTTCTAGTTTGGCAAATGCATCTGACATTTTCAAACAGCCTTAAAGATTTGAAAGTGCTAAATATGTGCAGTGCCTGAACAATACTGAGGGAATATAGGGTGTCTTAAAATTGGAACACTTTTTTTGGACGCCCTGTATACTATCCACGTTTTTAAAGGATAGAAGATTCAATCAGTACAGGATACATCATAGAAGAGAGCCATTAAAAAACAAATAGATAGTTGATAGTTAAGGTGTAGTGATAGATTCATGGTGTCACCCTATGTAATGAGTAATAGGCAGAAAACATTCCACCTTAAAAGCTGCCACCAGTGGCCTTAAGGCAGTATAATGAAATAACCTCCTAAGTTAAACTGGGAGCCCCACAGGTTTTTGAGTTTTGGCTTTTTTAATTAAATAATTGCTTATATTGGAAACATCATGATGCAACAGTTTTTTCAGATGCATTCTTAAAAATTTTTATGGAATGTCATTTGCGGTGGACAGTTGTTTCTTTTTTTTATGTATAAAGCTGTGAATTTCTTGTCCTCATACGTGGACAGTGGGTCCTAGGAGGTTAAACTGCAAAGAAACATTCCAAATACAGTCTATTGAAATGAATTGAATGCAAGCTTTGTCTGAGGTTGTATATGAGCCTTTATGGTGGTCAAGTGGGAAAATAAGATCAGATCAGGTGTGAACACATGCACTTAGAGCTGGACACTGATATTCAGATATCACATGACAGATGTTAATGCTAGGTCTGAACAGGGCTGATGTGTTTTGTTTATTTTCTGTATTCTGTTTTGGTGCTCAGATATCCAGGCTGCTGGTGGTGGACCCAGCCACCCGCCTGACAGCCGAGCAAGCCTTAGCACATGCCTTCTTCAGACAGTATCAGAGGGAAGATATACGTCTGTTCAGCCCCAGAAAAACTTTTAGGGTGAGACATAATCTGCACTCTGTTTTTGTCACAGCAGTGGACGTCATTCTCATGAAGGATCTCATTCACTTCTCTTTGTTGTCTCCTCAGGTGTTGATAGTCACTGTGCAGGCCTGTATCAGGATGTACAGCCGTTACCGCAGAGTTCGCCCGCTAACCCGGGAGGTGCTCGCCAGAGATCCTTATTCCCTTCGTGGCGTCCGCAAACTCATTGACGGCTGTGCGTTCCGCATCTATGGGCACTGGGTAAAGAAAGGCGAACAGCAGAACCGGGCCGCCCTCTTTCAGAACACAGCTAAGATCATGCTGCTGGGCCTGGAAGACTTTGAAACTTAAAAGGTCAACCTCATTCCTAATCGTGTTGATTTTAATTTAATCTGCATGTAACGTCCTGTCCGTGTTTTGTCTCATCAAATTAATGTATGTTAGGAAATTCAGGGACCAGGATGTTTCTGTGCCTTAATGCGCACGGTGGCTCTGCAATTTCAAGATAAGCATGCACAACGTAATAGTCCTTATCTGGCTTTTGATCCTAGTTTGCGGTTTGAAAGCCTTCATGTCAACATGTTTGCAGTGGCACTTTGACATAGGACTCATTGCACAATCACTTGACAAACAACATATAACCTACATTTCTTTTATATTTCAAGAATTTTATCTGCTCATTCTCAGTTATAACTGAGGATATGATACATTTTAAAGCACTGTGTGACTGGAGTGGCTATTAATGCACTGTGATAACATATTTTAAAAATAACTACATCCACTTCTTGAATAAATACATCAGTATCAGAGGACAAGTGTGAAAAAATCAGTTTTGTATCAAGATATACCTTTAGTTGTCATGCATGCAGACATTCCTTGTATGGAAGTCCACTTACACTAACTGTGAAGACTGTCTGTCATTGTTACTTATAAAAACAATAGCATTGCTGTGCATTCCCTACTTAATTCATTCATTCTAGCACTTCTTGTAAAAGTGCCTGTCTTAAAAATGTACTGTAATTTTACAAATGTATATATACATTGTACATGAAGAAAAGGATTTCCTTGACAATAAAACAAATATATTAGTCAGAATATATTAGATTGTCTTTATTTTGTATGAATTGAATGCCTGTATGAATGCAAAATACATGAGAAACTTATTTTTTGGTGCCCTGGTTGTCCTTCATTCGCTCTTCTAGTTGTCCAGATATAATCATCATCTGCTCTCTGACTTCTTGCTGTATCAGTCCTTGGAGTCCTGATTTTGAATCTGGAAATTAGATGAAACCATTAAACACTTTATCGTTGTGTATATTTAACTTAACTTAGATCAAATACAAACAGTTGTGTGGACAGTTGCTCCTACCAGGTGTGGCAGAAGACCTTGCATCTGCTTCTTCTCCCAGCATCTTTTGATCATCTGCTGAAGAAAAGGGGAAAAAAACTAGTATATATTCTATCACTGGGAAATCTGGAAATCATATCTTCAAAATAACAGGGATCATTGGATAAAACTGAAAAACGTTGACACATTTTCAAGATTTGATAAATAGAAGAATGGAGAAGTCATTTTTATTTTTGTAGAGCCATAAAAACTTGAAGAAAAATGGGCAATAAAATGATAAAGATAATTATTGTGATATGTTATATAATAATAATAATGGATTAGATTTATATAACGCTTTTCTATTAAGGCATACTCAAAGCGTGTACAATGGATCCATTATTCATTCACTCTCACAGTCACTCTGGTGGTGGTAAACTACATTTGTATCCACAGCTGCTCTGGGACAGACTGACGGACGCGTGGCGTCAAACGGCCCCTCTGACCACCACCAAACATTCACACGTATTCATACACCAGTGTGAGTAGCAGCACTGGAGGCAAGGTGGGTGAGGTGTCTTGCCCAAGGACACAACAGCTCATGACTCGGACAGAGCGGGATTCGAACTGCCAACCCTTCGGTTATTGGACGACCCGCTCTACTTATATCAGGATAATTAATATATATAAGTGATACTGATGGATTTTTCTTGCATCAGCTAAGACCCCATGAATGTTTTGTTGTTTTTCTTCATTTTTGTCTTGCATATTTTGATATTGATCAAACATTTCATTATTATCATTGTTATGAATCTCTTGCATTTCTATTTCTTCCGTTTGACTGACCATAAAGAATATGTTAAAATGACAAAATGACTTGGCTTCGTCAATCTTATTCTAGATCAAAACTCAGTTACAGAAATCTCAAAGAAATAATGATTTGATTCATTATAATTATTAATGTCAAGTGATATGAATATTTGAAAACTCTGATATAGAATAAAATGGTTTACCACAAAGATTTCGAGCATCATATCTATTACATGACCATTACATTTGCAGTTTTAGAAGAACTCCATCCATTTCTTTTTAAATGACTTATAGGTTACAAAAATATTCATGTTATCGCAAGCCAAAATTGTAAGTTTGTTATTATTTTTACCTGGAACAACAGAATCCTCCAGAGTTTGTTCATCCTCATCTGGAATCCCAATGTAAGTCAAAGATAGATCAAGTTTTCGCTGTGATAGATGGGAGAAAAGTGGAAAAAGCTTCTGAGAAGTGATGATTCTGTCCTTTTCACCTCTTGTTTGAAGCAGGAATGCCATGAAATAACAGAGGAATTTGCTTGGATTCCATCTTGTATGAAATAGTTTTATTTTCCCATTCTTACCTGTGGAGTAAAAATATATTTATAGAGTTTATAGTGTCTCATATAGCTGTTGTGGATGTATTCCAAGACATGTGCCACTTCCTCAGAGCTGAAAAGGCTCATACTAAAGGGAGGTCGCTACAGTGGACAGAGGCACAGGAATGTGAAAAGCAGACAGATTACAATGAAGGAATATTATATGTTTTGAAAACTATACAGAAAAAGAGCAGACTTCATTCGTTGAATTTACTCACCCTAACTGAGTGACAAAGCAGGAGCTCACTACAGTATTTATAACACTGCTCAATGTTGAGTGGAATTGCTGCAAGAGAGGATACACACTTAACGTAATATCCAAAAATAAATAAATAAATACAGCAAATAAATACAACTAGAAAAGCACTCGGAGAGCGCAGACCTCTGCCAAGGCAGCTTAGTTCCCCACCATGCGGCTGTAGCATATTATTATATGTTACATGTTATTATAACCTTGAAGTGGGTTATCTACAACAGATAAACAATAGGGCCACATTGCCATGGTGTCAAATGTCATGTGCAGAAATAGACATGCCAGCTGAGAGGTTATTCAACTGAAAATGACATAAAACAATCCTGGATCCAGACAATGATCCAGATCACCCACAAAATCTAATCACTTGTTCTTTGTCCCATTTTGGACATTTCCTGAAAATTTCATTAAAATCCGTCCATAAATGTTTGCGTCATGTTGCTAACACAGAGGCAGACGGACAGACAAACAAACCCTGGTGATTACATAACCTCCTTGGCGGAGGTAATCAAACAAACAAATAAATAAATGCATAAAAGAATAAAACAGTTAAATGATTAAACCTCACATTACTACTTTATGGACTCTACTTACCCACATTGGCCTCATGAATAGACTTCATGATGGACAGGAGAGCAGACGTTTGTTCCTTTTTAAAGCTGTGCTCTCTGCAAAAAAGTACCGTTTGGACATACAGCTCCAGCAGGACTCCTCTTTTTGGTTCAGGGAGGTCAACTTGAAATAAACTGCATAAAGCACTGTGACAGATGCAAAGAAATTTGAGGGGAAACATGTAACTAGAAGCACAGATTAAATAGATACACTTGATTCTGGTCATGATTTGGGAGAGACACCTTTCCAGATCTGGAGTGGACTGAAGTTTGTCAAGCTCCTCCATGGCATGATAGCTTACATCTGTCCTAAAAACAGAGGGAAATTATTTAAGGTTAGACATGACGGGTGAATTCAGGTCATCTGGTTTATGAATACAGTTCTTACCATAGCATTACTTTAGCTTTTGGGGCTTCTGATTCCTAGAAAGCAATATAGGCATAGTTTAAGGTGCATAAACGTTAGACTTCATGGTAAAGCTAATATAAGGTGAGCTTTCTGGCTACTGAATGAACTTGTAGCCTACTTGTGTTATATCCATCTGTTGTTTCTTTTCTTCTTTAACGGTGGAGTCCTGGAGATTTTCTTTCCCAAAAAAATGCAATTGGTTAAACATTATAATTATTCAGAAAACAGCCAAAACTTTTTGTCTAGCAAAATTAAATAAAATATCAAGCTTTTTGGTTGTTAAATTACCAAGAATAGATGTTTTCGACATTCGACAGGGTCGTTTCCTGTTTGGCCGCTTCCACGTATCCTAGCAACAGCAATTCCCAGTTTTCTTCTGTTTCCGGTTTAACATTAAACCACACAACATAATGAAACTGTACTCAAATTACACAGTAGAACATAAAATAAATCATGGCTTTGGTAATTAAGAAAAAGCAATGTCGTAACACAAACAGTCACTCTTAGAGCAGGTTATTTAATTATTTTTTAAAGAGTTTTTCAAATTAATATTTGCATGTAGCGTAATAAACAAACAAACAAACGCATAAATAAATACATTTCTAGATGCATTATTTTCTGATTAAAAGGCGCAGAGTTGTTGCTACCGGCCAATGGCAACTGTCTCCATGGCAACGACATCAACCTTTACGGCTAATAACTACTATGGAACGTTTTGTTTAGTTATTCTAGAATGTTTGTGTGTAATTTTAGTCTCCTGGATGCATGTTGATGTGACTGTAAGACAGTAAAGACACGGTGGTGTACACTAGGCAAATCCAGGTTTTTCGCGGGATATTTGGAGTAGTAGGTCTATAAGATGACAACAGCGTTTCACTTTTTGCGCCACGGACTGCCTGCTGTCTATGTATTGGTAAGTAGCGCTAACCTGCGGTAAATGGCCTGATATGACAATGGTATCATCTGCACTTTTTGGTTTATTACGGTTCAGATGTGAAATTCCCTGGGCCTTAGTACACATCCAAAAAGCAGTCCTGTAAGGCTGGCTTTGTCGCCCTGACTGCTTGTCAATACTGACTGAGCTTGTGCAGTGTAGTTTAAGAACATTATCCCCCTTTAATCCACTTTGCCTTCTGCTACATGCAGGTGGACAGACCATCAGTTGGACCGGAGTGGTGCAGTCAGACAGCCTCATTTAATTACTGTCATTTTTCTTTGGGACAAATAATCTATCCTCATATTGAACAATTCTTTCACTATTTCCACTGTTTTCTTTTTCTGACTTTTGTAATTGGGAAGAACCCTTACTGGTACTTTAAACATGGAAGACCCTGATATTCGGCAACAGAAACTGGATAATCAGGTAAAAGAAATACAGACTCAGATTATTTTATTTAAATTAGACAAATTAGACTTTAGATTCAAGCAGGATAGTTGGATGTTTTTGTATTTTTCTGTTCTGTTCTCTTTAAATAACAGTCTGTAGAGGAGAAATGTAATAATTATAGTTATGATAATGGTGAAACACAGGCAGAGAACTACAAATAGATATCACAGTCAAAGAAGGGTGTTTTGACTGTGATAAGGTGCGACTACTTGTGTCTAAACCACCTGTTGTCATGCAGTTTAGAGCCAATGCAGCCTATATTCAGCAAATACCCCAAACCAGTAAGATCACCAGATTTTTGTTGCATTACTAAATTAGTTGCTGGTCCTAATCCTAATTTAATGTTAATGATAGTATACTATTTAGAATGTAATTAAGTACATACAATTACAGCATACAAACACATTTCTGTAGTATCCCTGATAAAGCTGAAATATATTTTTCATACAAAATAATGTCAAAAATTGGACTGTACCTGACAGAAATTTGCTGTTTAAGGTGTTTTTTTTTCCTGTGTTTTGAACTGGTAAACACATTTGTGAATTTAAGTGCCATTTGACTGCTGGAAATGACATTTCTGACAGATATTTGTCGATTGCACTTAACATTGTATGATTCTGTAAGCTCTTCTATTGTTATGGGTTTGTATGGATGCAGCCTTGTCTGATATGATACCTTGTGAACTGTTCTGTTGGCTGTCTTGTCCAGGACATTCTTATAAATGAGATTCTTAGTCTATTCTCTCTTGGTTGAACAGACATTAAATAAAAAAGCTAATTAATTTATGTAAACAGGTTACATAAATAATGGTAAAGATGTATCATCATAAAATTGCACATTAAGAAAGTCCTTATTGGAGCAAGTGCCTTTAAGTGCATATCAGTATCAACTTCTATAGAGTGTAAGGAACACAGACATATTGACAAAATGTTTCATTTCCCCACAGCGAACTCTTTTGATCAAAAGACAGCAGAAGAAGAGGAATGATTCTCAAATGGTGGTAGCTAATTGGGACACACGCCAAAAGAACCGAAAGCACAAAGCGAACTCTGATGAGACGCCTCTGTTGATCAGTCAATCCCTGAGCAATGCTTCTCTGTCTGGTGAGTTTAAAAAAAAAAAAGGAAAAAAAAGGGGGGGGGGGGGGCAGCAGATGTAACTCCACAGAGTATTACCAACACTGTTTTATTTTTACTGTAGATCAAGTTGAACATGCTCATGACAACCCAGTGGATGAAATCACATTGGGTGAATGTGACATCACGTCACCTGTACCGCCAGACGAGATGCCTCCAGAGAAGCCTGTGACACCCAACACAATGGACTTGGAGATTGACAAGGAGCGTGACCCAAAGTGTGAAATAGAGGATGATGTTCCACCAGAGGGAAAAAAGACAAAGAAGAAAGATTTGAAAAAAGAAAAAGCCAAACGTAAGAATATGCAGAGATTACCATTTCTTTTTTATTTCTTATTCAATCTGATGCTGTTTTATGGAAATAGAAGGAATGTGTTTAGCATTTAAAACTTTGCTTAAAAAATTTACTGATCATCAGGTCACTGCTTTTTTTTTCAGAAACTGAAACTGAGGAAACAGAGATAGTCAAGGATAAAGACAAAAAGGGGAAAAAAACAAAGAAGGACAAAATGAAAGAATCCGGAGACACACCGAAGACAAACAAGACACAAAAACAAGAACGTAAAAGTAAGACGAGTGTGTGTGTAGTTTACTTTTTAACAATAAAAAACAACAAGATTTTCCTTAAATACAATATAACCATAATAATTGTTGAAGGGGTCAACAAATTGGTTTGAATTCATAAAACTAGAATAAAAGTCAGTTCACAGATACACTTTTATTCTAGTTTAAAGAACTTTAGCTAAGCAAAGATAAGATGATTGGGATTTAATCATCTTAAAGTGGATTTACCCCAACATCCTTAAGTTTAATCAAATTTAGCATAGACCTTAATATACTTAACTTGAGTTGTGCAAGTGAATTTACATCAAAATAAGTCAAACAACCTTGTTGCTTTGGTGGGATTTTACGCAAACCATTGTTTTAGCTTCGTTAAATCACGTTCTGTATTAGCTGGAATGTCAAAATCAAGTATACATTCTTCAAATGCAAGTTTTTTTCTAATTAAAAATGAGTCAAAATAGGCATTTTTTCTAGAAATTTAAGCTCTCAGAGAATGATAATGTCTGTACTACACAGCATTAAAGTGTGTCCTCTTTTTGCAGAGACGCCCTTATCAGAAGCTTCAGCTCAGGAGACAGAATCAGTTGAGGAGATGGCAAGTCCAAAAAAGAATAATTGTAATACAAGTGACGATGAAGAGGAAGATGAAGCACAGAGACCTGCCACTCCATCACCCAAGAGAAAAAAACAACTTGACACATGTGAGTGATAGTCCTTGTCTGTCCACTGTGTCCTTTAAGAATAAAACAAACCATATGGATTAATACGGTAAATCACATGCTTTATCTCCACAGCCAGGTGCCAAATAAGTGATGAGAGCAAAGATGAAGACATACCAGAGAAGGAGAAAAAAGAAAAAAAATCAAACAAAGGAGAGAAGTCTACACAGAGTCTAGCATCCCTCAATTCCAACTACAGGAAGAGTTCATCATCAGGGAGTGAATCGAATGAAAGGGTGAGACATGACAAGTAATAGTCCAGATGATGTGTGAAAAAAACCTGAAACATTTAATATTTTTAGAAGTACAGGTTATCCAAAAATACCTTGTGGCAACCAGTTTATCATTTACCATATTAGATTTTTTTTTTTTTTTTAGATTCAACTTTGTCATTGCACATTCAGAGCAACAAAATGCAGTTAGCATCTAACCAGAAGTGCATATTACATCTACATATTAAAGCCAAGTGGCCTCTGTGTACGTGGGTGTATGTTTGTCCGCTTTCTAACTCAAAAAATGGACAGAGCTGGTCTTTGCCGTTTGGACTATTTATGTATTTTGGTTGAAGGATCAGACTGGTGAAAACGGCAAGTTGATAGGACCAATATTCTGGGAGATATTAGTAATTTTGAAATACAACAGCCTTACAATCACGAATCATCATTGAAGTGGGTTACCTAGCAACAGATAAAAGGGCCACATTGCCATGGTGTTACATTTCATGTGCAGAAAGCTGAGAAGGTATCCAACAGAAAATGCCAGTGCAATTTACCTCATCAATGAAGTGGGTTACCTAGCAACAGATATACAAGAGGGCCACGTTGCCACGGTGTCAAATTTCATATGCAGAAACAGACATGCCAACTGAGAGGTTACTCAACTGAAAATGCCAGTGGAATTTACCAAGTAAAGGAATGAACTGCATCAGAGGATCTAGAACCCGTGGTTCCCCACCGTTCACCACGCTAGGAGTATATATTTTGCATCATATCTA
>JAPQRQ010000012.1:8852799-8867453 GCA_037367365.1 Apogon talboti
AGATTAAGGCTTTTTTGAAACTCACCAGCGAGCTGCACTGTTTCAGTTCATTATTCAGTTTGTTCCATATTGACCTTGACTTTTGCAAAATGACAAAACTTAATAAAAGTTAATAAAAAAAAACAAACCTATTGATCAGCCAGTTTAACTGACCTATCAGAGAATTCAACCTAAAGCTAATTTCAGCCTGGTGTAAGGTTTTTGTAACATCTGAAATAAGAGCTTGACTGACTTTGACTTGCTTTGAATGGTCTTGGTGTTTATCAAAATACCTACAAAACTTTACAGTAAGCGTAGACGGCGCTAATGTAATGTAATATTCAAAAAGTGAAATATGTAATCTCTCAAATCTGTCTTTCCTGTTTGGACAAAATGTGTCTTCACTCGATACAGTGCAAATAAAACCGTACCTGTTGGTTGTCTAGGAGTGAAACACGGGCTTCGATGTGTTAACGACTTCTTATCCATCATCAACTGCTCTGTGCTGAACCTCACATCATCAGGAAACCCCTCGGACACTGACAGCCCCTTCTGGCTTACTATAAAAGATGAAATGTGAGGCTCTTTAAACAGAAAAGCATTCTTTGTTAATTTAAATGTGATGGTGTTGTGTCTCATCATATATTTTTTTTTTCCTTTTCCTCATTGCTCAGAGATGAATTTAAGTGTATTCTGTCAAAGGCCAACAAGGGTTACTTCTGTTCTGTGGACACCATGCCCAATCAACATCCTGATATCCCCTTTATGGATACAGACGAATATGAAATCTCACTGTGTCACAGCAAAAGTGATGGAAATGAAAGCTGCGAGCCACTGGAGGCGTCGTACAGACCTGTGAAAAACAGTAGGCCTTATAGCTCTATCATACCTCTCTGTTGGTACATATAAATGTCTGCCTCTGTTTGATTTCTCTTCTACATGTTTCTTCTGATCAGTTAAACCAAACCCACCGTGCTGCCTCACATTTTACCACAACTTAAGTCAATACCACTTCGCCTGGAAAAGCACTTATGAGGAATACAGCAGCCACACGGATCTGGTCGACAACCTCATGTATCAGCTGCGGTACTACAAAAGTGGAGACCAGCACAAAGTAGGATTCGATGAGTAATATTTTGTTACATGTGATGTGATGTTATATGTTATAAGCTGATATGTTACATTTTGTTATATGTCACGTCATGTTATATTATGTTATGTAGATTTTTTCCCATGTGTTTCTGACATGCATTGAAGAACAATTATAAGGCTTTCTTAACTGTCAATAACTAATTATTTCTGGTAATTTTATGCCACTGGTATAATATAAGCCTATTATTAGTTCATTTATTTATATACATACAGTACTACTAATGAAGAAAAACACATAAATAAAACTGATATTTTTGTGTATCTATAAGACATTTAACATAAATAAAGTAAAGAATTTATTGATAATATTAAAAAATGAGGATGAGGCAGAAGTAGCGAGGAAACGTGACATTTCTAGTTTGCTGTGTTTATACAGGTGAAAGGAGATGAGTGCCCTGATTATGCAAAAATAATTGTGGTTAGCTCGAGTTATTGCAATATGGGGATTAGGTAATTGTTGTGAAACATGTTTCTCACTTCTTAGCTCATGTGCCACTTCCACTTCCTCTCACCTACTCTGTACTGTATCTTTGACCCCTCTGTGTCTCTGTGTGGAAGGAAAGTGTCTCTGTATGCATGGTTGGAACGTAATGTGGTTTGAAAGCCTAGTAAGTGGTGAAAATAGGCCTCCATACACCACATTTCTCTCCTGTGTGAACTCTTATTATGTCCTCTCACTCCAGGCGACGACCCAGGATATCAACACAGAAAGCACAGACTTCTCTATGGATGATGATAAACTGTTGCCAGACACAGAGTACGCCGCCAAATTGCGCTCCAGCCCCAGTCAGGTTTTTTACAAGGGACAGTGGAGCGACTGGTCCTCTGAGGTTCACTGGAGGACTGAGCCAGCCATGACAGGTACGTCAGGTTTCCAAACAAACCACATCAACACATTGAAATTAACTTCACTGATTCATTTTCTGTTTTGTTCTGTTTTTTCCCTCTAACAGATGATGACCAAACAAACGCATTCGTTCTTGAGCTGGTGTTGACGTTCGTCCCTTTTTGTGTGATCCTGCCAGTGGTGTTAGTTTTGTGCTTTGCTCCTCTGAAAAAGTAAGGCCCTACTGCACATTTTGGTTAAACCACAACTGAATGAATAGAATTTTGCATGAACACTTTATTTATATATGACCCTAAATAATCAATTAAAAGGAAAATGCTGCATAAAACCGTATTATCAGAAAAATGTCCTTAATGTGAAAAGTAAAAGTAATCATTGTGCTGTGAAATGTTCGCATTACTGTGTATATTGCATTTTATTGCAGTAGATGACTATTAACCTAACATTATATATTTGCTCTGAGAACTGTTTGTCTTTAAAAAGTCAAGTTAACTTTTTGTGAGTTTATCTAAAAAAAAAAATTTTCAACCCATAAGGCAACATTCAATGCTTTAATTTATTTAGCTCATTTGGAGTTTTATGGATTTCACTGAATAAGAAATATATGCAAAATAATGTGAGGTAACTAAAGCTATCAGACAGATTTAGTAAAGGAGAAAGTACTTTTACCTGTGCAATGTTGTGATGTTAAAATATAAAGTTGGATTACATTAAAGTAGGGGAGACTGGATATGGTTGTAACACTTTTTGCCGTAGAATCTACTGTAGCTCAATTTTGTGCAACAGCTGTTATTTTTTTATGAGGTAACACAGAGTTTGTGAGTTAATGTCAAAGTACATGACGTCTCATTGTTATAACATACCACACTACTGGGATAAGTGATAATGGTTAGACACTAGAAGCAAAAACAGGACACACTCTGGTGTCCCTCAAAAAGAGATGCATCATGGTTGTCCAGACTGGCTCCTGGAGCCTTGACAAAGCAAGCAGCCTCAGGGGGGGATGCTGCAAACAAAGAGAATTTATTAAGTAAAAGGAAAGGAAACATGAAGAAAGAGAGGGTGGTCGTGCTGGTGTTGCGAGGCTGAGTTAGGAGAGTAATGGCAACCGCTGCTGTTGTCCTTTTTATATCCTCAGTGACCATTTCTGTTGTTTAGATCGCTGCGGCAACCATTGCTCCTGCAACCGCCAACCGCCGTTGCTATGTTTAAAATGCTGAGGCCACCCCCCCAGCCAGGTAGCCCAGGAGAAACCAAACAGCCTTTCTTTTGACAACAGGCCATCAGTAATACTTTTAAACACTGTATTTAATATCTTTGTACATGTGCATATTATTGTATGCCATGGGGAGCAGTGCTCTAATTTCATTGTACCGTGTACTTAGTTGTGCCTGTGCAATGACAATAAAGCCAACGGCTGCCTGAGAATTTTGCATAGCGGTGTATATTCTGAGGAATTGGTGGTGTTACATCTCAGCCCATGATAAAACCACACCCAATCTCTATTTCTCAACTACTACACTCCTAACAATTACAGGTGGAGGCAAAGAGTTTTCATCCCAACTCCTGCACCATACTTCCAAACCCTGTACAGTGACTGCCATGGAGATTTCAAGGTAAGTTTGACCCTTCACATATCATACTAATAACTCATTAGAGCATCACTAAATACCGCTGTGATCACAGAGTTGGGTGGTGATGCAAGAAACTCCTACAGCCATGTTGAAGACGGAGGAAACACTCCAGATTGACACCCTGACAAAGTGTGCAGAGGAGGAATGCTGCCCACCCCAGTCCCCCCACCACTACCTGAGTGAAGGCAGCATATACAGTAACCTGACGGAGCCGGTGACCTGTGACTCAGCTCTACCGGGAGTCCCCTATGCTGTGAGCTCCCTGCAGAGTACCAGCCTCGGGTCTGAGTCCTCCAACCCCACTGAGAGAGACTCTGGCTGCTGGCTCCGCAGTGACCAGTCTCTGGAGAAAAGTCCTTCCTGGTACTGCAACGAGTACTGCACCCTGAGCTCATTCCAGCAGTGTGGGCTGGGCCCAGCACACCATCACCACGGAGGCCCTGCAGAGAAACCCCCTCCACAGGTGATCACTGGAGAGGACATCATTGAAGAAACACCAGGGATTGGTGTGTAGAAATATGAACTGTTCAACCATAAAACCTAAAATGACCATCAGGATGTTCTTGATGCACTTGTATGTAAATATCTGATATTACCATGGACCGGTGCAGCTATTATTGAGTTTGTTGACATTAGTAGACTGTATATAACCTGTAAAGTTTGTTTTTAATTTCTAACATTGCCTTAATTTTTCATGATTCTGTAGTTTGTGTCCCACAAGACATTCTGAGCTGAAAACGCACGCTTTGCTTCTTTAATAAAAGACACTGCACAAGTTTTGTAGAAAGTTTTATTTACGCCAACACATACATGAACAAAGCACCATATAACCTTAAAGTCTGATACAGAAGTAAGCCTACCTGCCCCAGTCATTGTGGCCATTTTTATTTATTCCAAAGCAAAACACTCTGAATAACAAAAAGACAGCCAAGGCAGCAGATTCTATCATATATTACAGCATGCTGAATAGAAAACCTGGGAAAGAGAATTAGACAGAGCCATCTAGAGACACTAGTGAGATACAACAGTATAAAAGTGCCATTCATTATACAGCAGTCGAAATACTGACAATGAAATAAGCTAATTTTACATTAAATGTATGGAAAATAAAGGGTGAAACAAAGTAAAAGACCCTGTGAAAGAGTAAAGTTAAACAAAAAGACACTTTCTTTCTTGAACATTGATGACAGCCAGCTTGCATGGAGTTGACGAAACTGGTACCGAGCTGTGTCCCTTGCACCACATAAGACAATGTTTAAAAAGAAATGACTGGGGTGCTGAAGCACCCATCCCCTCCCAGCATAATGTGCCAACCGGCAATTAAGAACAAAAAGATGATAGGTCAGGAGGGCGGATGGCACAGAATGTGTGGAGTTTAAATAGAAGTCTTTAAGCAAGTCCCGATGTGAGAGGAGCACATTCATTGAGAGACTGAGCGGGGAGGTGATTCTTGTTAAACCCATTCCTTCTGCCGCAGCCAAGCGAGACTTCGCCCTTACGATGGAGAGAATTTTTTGGCTTGTGCTCGAACTCTTTTTTCATATTCTACTCTGTTTTGGCTGAAAGGGAGTAAGAAATACCATGAGTTACCAGAATGATCATCTCCCACTGTAATGGAAAATTCATCTTCAGACCATTAGAAACACAACCCATATAGTTGGGAGCATTAAGAAGAGGAAAAGGAAAAAAAGTGTATCATCCCATTTCTTCATTAAGGCAATATAGCTGAAGACGTACTTTTAGAGGTTTACAGATCCAAACTGTTAAACAATGTAATTCAAGTAAAACACACTTCTAGTGTGTAGAAGAAGGATTAGTGTCATCTTCCACATAATGAGCTCCTAATTTTCTTAACGGTTATGTACCATTTACTTCTGTAAAGTTATTGTACAGGGACAAGAAGTAAAAATAGGACCAATGTCCCTGTATCTCACCGGCATGTAATAATCAATAACTTGAATGTGTGAGGTTGTCAGGTTCTGTCTCTATGTTAGAGTCCTGTGGTCGTGATGCAGGAGATCAACCTCCCAGTAGAAGTAGGTGGTACTTTCACTGGAGAACTAATTAAATGAAAGTCCATATATGACTTCCTATCAGTGCTCAATAGAAACTATACTGATATCTCTAACCATTTCCATTTTATAAGCTATCAAAATATGGACCATTAAGTAAAGGCAACTTTTTCAATATTTTTAAAAAAAAAAAAATCTAAAAATCATAAACAAACTGTGTAGACATTGTCCCAAGGAAGCTACATATAAATGTGAAATTAATCCAACCAGTAGTTTCATCAGAGAAGACGTGATGTGATGAGGACCCTCTACCCTTTATCCCTTAATATTTCACAGAATGTGTTTAATCACTGTCCTATATATACACATTTGTAATCATTCCAGTCATCAACATAGTCATGTCATTCTGCAGCAGTAACAGGACTACTAATACGTGCAGTAAGGCAGACTTATTTAGATGTCAAATACTATTAAAACCTGACTCTGAATGTCTTAACTGTACATTAAATCTACAGCAGTTGTAAACGTCTGCAGGATACTGAAACAACCCTTTATATGTGTCAGATCTAGGGCTGGGTATCATGGCCAATTTCCTTAAATCGATTTGATTTCGATTCATAGGGTTTTGCATCAAATGATCACGATCTGATATTGATTCGATTCATTATTAATTGATTCAGATTCATTTAGTGATACCAAAGTACAATTTTGAGCTGTAACCTGATTATTTGACCACCTCAACCATGCAACACATCAATACTAGTATCAATATTGACATTAGAAAGAAAATAAATCTGAAATTTCAGCAGTAAATGGCTGAATCTGCTCTTAAATAATGAACGGGACAGAAACACTGCCATGTTTCTACAGCGGCTCAGAACGGACTTCTATGTCATCTTTATGGCAGGTGGCTTCTAACATTAAGACACATTACCATCACCTATGGCTGAGTGATCTGGATCCAAGTTAATATTCCTAGAACGACCAGCTTCTGAGACCCGCCACGGAGGGCCTCTGCCGACCAGACGGTCTGGGCGGCCAGTTCCTCCGCACTACGGGTTCGAATACGAGGCCAAGAGAACCTCCTGTGGAGGCGTTTTCCCCACTCTTCCACCGCGCCCCTCCCATGCCAGAACCATCACAAGCGCCCCGTCTCCCCCCAAGGCCCCGCGAGACGGAGCCGGCCGCGCCTCGGCGGTACCTGGGTCAGGTACTCGCCGTCCCGCTCTGAAAAATCGATCTCATCCACTATTACTCGATAATGCAAAATGAAACTAAAATTGATCAAATCAATTTTTTTTTTTTTTTTTACTCAGCCCTAGTCAGATCAGAAACAATCTGATTCTGTACACAACAGAATGAGTACCTTTACTCTATATAGGCCTTTTCTGACACACTTCACCTTTTAGATCTTAGTTTGTTAAAAAGATGAAGAGGCAATGTGATCAAGTCCAGGACCACTTACCAGTAGATTGTGTAGGCCTCTGCTTGGGCTGGATCCTGGATATTTGGCTCGTTTAGGAGTTCCTGGATACCTAATAAGATCTGGAAGATGCACAACCAACGAGACAAGAAATGCTATGAGAGGTTTAAAATAGGACAGACTCAATATTGGCCATAATGACTATCAATTAGTCATATTTTTACAATTATTAATATCACTCACATATATCCAATAAAATAAACAGAATGGTGTTTTTGATCAAGAAATGTCCTGCTCAGAACTATCTGATAGACTATTACTTGTTACATGTAGCCAAAAAATACTGAAGAGAAGAACATGTATTTAACAATACTCATTTTCAATCCCCCCTATAGATGAGATGGGGAATTCTGGTATTTTGGAAACCTGTACTGTAAATGACATGTACTCTGACCATCCTGACCTGCTTTATTGTGATGGCTGGTCTCCAGTCCTTGTCCTCTTCTAGAATTGATAGGCACACTGTGCCTGATGGATACACATTTGGATGGAACAGTGGCGGCTCAAATTTACCTGAAACACAATAAAATGTTAAGTACGTTTTTACTGCAGATTCATTACAAATGTCAGACAAGAAAAACACACTCTTAAAATGTCACTGCTTTTTTCCGCGCAGTATAAAGTGACTGAAGTATTCCATTAAAACGGCAACAGCTTCCGTTATTCACGTAACCAGTGCCTTAATGTTATTTAAATGTGACCTTCAAAATCAGACACAGCTGCCACCAAGGTCCCTGTTGCTGGATATCTGAGGTAATGTATGAAAGAATGCTTGGCCTTGTGCGTGTCCTTTGTGCTGATGAAATTTTTGTTTCACACAATGGGCCACTATTTACATTTAGTCAAATGTTAAGACAGCTTCATATGAGTAAATACATGTAAAAAGTATCTCTTTGGCATTTGCCAGAAACCTTAGTTTAAGTGAGAATGGCAAAATTTAGACCAAATAGCCATCCGATGCCTCACTTACATAGAAGGGAGTTTAGAAAGGAGTTGACAGGTTACCCTGTCAACTCATTCAAATCAAACATCCCTGCCAAGTCAAGCACCTGGCTTAAATTACATAAAAATCCATTTCCTGTGTTGGATTTTGAGAAAACTTTTTCCTACCTACTTACAAACACATACATTTTAATACCATCTGCTTAAACACAAAAGTAAACAATATCATACTGAAAGCAGATCAGACACAATGACTCACATTTTGGAGGTGAAGAAGGATAGTCGTCCTTGAACAACATGCGAAGTTTGAAAAGGCCTCCTTCCCACGGAGTCTGAGGGAGATACATTCTTAAACAGCTGAACACAAGGTTTTCATCAAACAAATGTAATTTTTATAGCTTGGTCATTGTCAATTCAGTGTACAGAGTGGGTTTAAATGATTTTAACTAATCCCCAAAACTGCAAGACTACAATTAAACCCTTTTTAATTACACACCGTTTTAAATGTTTTTGTACGTATGCATATTTTTGCACACAGATTTTATAACCTGTGTATATATTTAGTTGTTTTTATCCTGGGATGCCTTTTTTTTGCACCATGGGGAGCAGCACTCCAATTTCATTGTACCGTGTACCTAGTATGCCTGTGCAATTACAATAAAGATTTCTTATGTTAAAAATGTCAGATTGGCTTGTTACATTTTAAATAACAATGGTTAGTACATAAATTAAGCGTGTAACATGAATAAAAACTAAAAAATACGTTACCCCTTTCTTGCCAGGAATAGCACATTCCCAATTCATGAGATTCATGGTTCCATCTGGATTTTTTGTTGGGACAGCAACAAATCCCTAAAAAAAGGAATAAGTGAGGAAACAGTTTGGCATCACTGTATCGTGGTGGATTACACGCCATCTAATGACGTAGCCGGCTCAGCATCATGACACACAACAGGTGCACCTCATATGATCCTACTTACAAATGGATGGTCCTTCCGCCATGCTTTGCGCTCCTGGGCAAGCCGGCTCAATGCAATGCCAGACATGATTTGTGGACTCCTGCAAAAATAATAATAAAAAAATAAATACAAAAGACATAGAATGAAACCATGTCTCACATCAGGCCTAACTAATGAGGACAGATGTGAAAGCATTGTATAGTAGATAATGTATTTCTTGAGCAAAACACCAATGAATTGATCAAAGATTATTATACAAATCAAATCAAATTTTATTTATATAGCGCCAAATCATAACAGAAGTTATCTCATGACACTTTACATATAGAGCTGGTCTAAACCAGACTCTCACTCTCGAATAACCAAGTGGTCATTTAAATTAATTCTGGGGCAAACATGTCATACAATTTACTGCCCCATCTCTCAAATGCGAAGATTTAACATGTTGAAAAAATAAACTTAAAATAAATCTTTGCAACATCTTGGCTTAGTTATGCCGGTTGTAGAAAACTAATGCATCATTTGGTTATGTTTCTCACTTCCTTTGACAAATGAACGCCTTTCAAAAGGGAGAAATACCCATCAGATTAACTATCCTGATGTCCAAAATCGAATCGAGTTTGGCGAAACCATTACAATGACAAGGATTAGAACCCATCATTTGCACGCCTAATTATTACCTAGAACTATAGCAACGGTGCGTTGGAGGTAATGATAAGAAACAAACAAAAACGTAACGCCATCAACTAAGAGGACCAAATACTTATCAACTTGAGCCACAGTAGAGTTGTACTCTGTGTGACAAACTTTAAACACTGCGCTAACAAGTATAACTCGCAAAATGAAGTCATGTTTTTATCTGCAAGTGATAGATCAAACACATCTGGCATGCTAAGTGTGCTAGCCAAGTTAGCCGGTGGAGATACATGCCAAACAATGCTTTTTCTGCCTCCCTGTGTTTCCTGCTTAAAAGACTCTGGAAAGAAAATAATTCAAGACCAAACTGTTTGATGTTCATTTGATGTCAATATAAACTTTCTGTGTACGCAAACGTTTAAATACTGACTACCGAGGGTATCTGCTTAACAAGCTAGCCGGTTAGCTAAATAAGCTAACTCGTGTGCGCCAGAATCGTGCTATATCCCAACAGGCGCTGGTGCTGTTAGCGACTGACACGGCCTGATGCAGCACAAAAATGCGCAATTGCACTTGATTTGGATAGAATTTTGGATCACAGAAAAGTGATCCCTGTTTTTCTTTTAACGCAAAACACAGTATTCCCACGAATAGCCAACGGAGATATGAAATCTTGTGCAATTGGTAACCATACCATAACCCATTAAAGAAAAGGGACAAAGAACGCCAGAGCTAAAAGGCGCACATTTGTGCATTACAAAACTAGCGAAAATGGCGCAAACTGAAGCGGGTAAAATATCATAATACACGACAGAATTTGCATGTTCCGCAATCGTGCTGTACTCCTACCTTTCAATGTGGCTGTATTGGCTCTAGTAATTACACGAAATGAATTAATCGTGCTCAAATCCCGTTAAACCTTGTAAAGTTTCCCTCCTGAAAAACCAACCGCTCCGAGTCCAACCAGACACAGACACAGTGAAGTGAGACAGTCATCCGTCGAGTACTTCCGTCTTCGACTTATATACTTTAGGAAGACCAGAGTGCGAAGTCATCAATTCAGTGTATTTGATAGTTTGAATTTAGCCATTGAGGGGTTTAAAAAAACAATAAACCATTAGTTAGATTAACTGACTGTAATTATTATTTATCATTATCAGCGCAATACACAGGCAGCGAGTTATCAAGTTGGAAGATAAAACTCACACGTTTCAAAATCTAAAAGAGGGATGTTTTGCATGTTTTCATGCCTATCTTAGATAAATTAGGTTTGTATTTTCCACATAACAAACAATGAAAGCGTAAGCGTAAATCGTCACGGTCATGCAAAACAACTATCGGATTTCTAGCTTGTCTAACATATCATCTTTGATCAGACTCGAGACCGATTACATCTGTGCCGTTTTTCTCACATTTGAAATAATAACAAAAGTGTACATTTGATTAAAAGAGAGTTTATAACTTATTTCGGTCTGCACGGGGACACATGTCTGAACATCTTTGTAAACTATTTAACAGACTCTTAGAAAAAAATCTAATAGAGAATGCCATGTAGATTTGGACAGGCAAACCTTTGGGCAACTATGCCACAACGACGTATAAGAAATGATCACAAGAGGTCGCTGTTTACCAATGATGATCTCGCCTGGCGTTTAAGACGCCTGTGTGATTTTCTGTCTGAAATCAGTGACATTGAACTTAATAACACCATTTAATGTTTACTACATAGCATAAAAGAACAGTTGTACAATTCTAAGAAATCCCATAAACAAAGGTTTAATCTAGCAAAGTCCTGAAATAACTTCAACTCTGAAATAAACAGACACAAATATATTAATGACATTTTTATTGAGTTTACCTTATGCAAGACCATATAGATCTATACCCTTAACCTCATAGTTAGTTTGTACAGTTTTAACATTGCATAAGATCATATAGAAGTGATCTATGTAGTGATATGAGAACCATATTCATCAATGTAATTGTTAGACTGAGAAAGAAATGACACATTCACTCCCTCTGATTACAACTGTGATCATCCTCAACCATGCATTACAGTGGTCTGTGGCTTATGACTTGAATGCAAAACAACTGGGCACTTATAAGTATTAGGCTACAGATTTGATAAGTTTGTCTGCCACGTGAAATGATTATCACTGCCAAAATGCTCAACAAGACAACCTGTTTGTGAAGGGAATTATATGTGATGGAGCTGCTAATGTAGAAGGGTCAAACACTTACAGCCCAGAGTATATCAAACAAAGTAAGGAAGGCAGGACACTAAATCTCTTTGCAAAATAAGATTCAGAAAACCTACATAAACTGTTGCTCTGAGCCAACAAATGTAAAAGTTGACCTTATTAAAAGTGACCCTCTCTGCCACCAAAAGGGCAGGAAGAAAGATTGTCTGCAACGCTCACGCAAAGGCTGTCATATACGGATGGAGCATCTTAACATTAGTCAGAATGTCTGAGTAAATATCAGTTTATATGGAGTGGGGAGTACTAGTTACAACTGGTGATGTCACACAAGTCAGAGAGCTATGTCAACATGTGTGAGGGAGTGCAAGACAGTACATAGTTGGAAGGCTTCAGAATACTATAGCAAATGTAAACATAGCCTAGCTCTGGCAGGAAATCCAGTCTACTTTGATTGAACCTCTTTGCAGATCTCAAATTTTGCACTTTAAAAGCCCTTGTGTGTGTGTTTGTGTAATATATAGCCATATATGTGTATATGTATATCAAAACATGCATCCATACTTGTTTCCCCGACAATATAAAATAGTTTTACTCAAGTGTATGTGTGTTCATGTGAGTAAATGGAGGTTTTTGTGTCGTTAACTCTATATGTACAAAGTGTGCCAGCATTAAGAAAAGTTTACTCGTCCCTGACACTGATCGATGTGTACAATACACAAGACATTGGATTTTGGTCATTGGGAAAAAAGGCAACACTAAACAATTAATTGTGAATGAAATACCCAACCTATCAAAAACCACACATCAAACCTCAAAACAACATCTATTTAAAAAAGTGTTCTAAAATGCAGTATTTACATCGTCAACATTACAGGCTTGTAAGCAGTGTGCACAGTGTCGCTTCCACTGTAGTGCTTGTAATGCTGTGTACGAAATCTACACAAATTCAAAATGCTTAGAAGAAATCTTTCACACTGCAGGAAAAAAATACATTTTAAATGTAACAGTCAACTTCATAGCCAGCCAAGTATAGCTTTGTTATTGGTTATCAAAACATGTCCCCGGCATGTCCTCAGTGAAAGACACCATATTCTGCATTAGCCGTTTCAATCCTAAATCTGAAATCTCTAATCCTATACAAACAATGCAAAACAGACTTTAACATGGTCAAGATTTTTTCATTTTCAAAGATCCAGTATAAACAACTTCTACCTGAAGTTGTGTATTCTATACAGTGTACAAAACGTGCAGTTTTTAAAGAGTTAAATATTAATATTGAATTTGGATTATGTACATCAAAGCAAAATTCTCTAGATATGAACATAATCTCCTTCACCACTACCTTCAAACAGTTCCAGTCCCCAAGTCGTCCACGCCAAAAAAAAAAAATAAAAAATAAAAAATGTTTTTAAATCAGATATTCCCTCAAAAATAAAAAAAACACACTAATTACACAAAGAAATGAGTGGGATTGCAGTAAAGACGCATTTTTCCTGTAGGTGTTTTATCCCCTGACAGGAAGTAAAACATCATTGCAGCGCAACAATGTTTTTATTTTAAAAAAATAAGACGGAAAAGACTGTAAAACACATTTCACATTTGAAAAAAACTCTGCCAGTTAACTTTAGATTTATGAACATGAGGTGAATTCAGTGACTGTCGAGTTGCATGACACCACATGTAATTCAACAGTACCCACAGCGTTACTCCTCAGATGTGGGGGATTCTGCACAGTGAATTTGTGTTTCAGATGTTCCTGCTCGCTTACTAAGGACTGGACGTCTGCATTTAATAAGTGATAAACTAAGTGATAAGCTAATGCCCCTTTTTATTTATTTATATTTATATATTATATATATATAAAAATTCCTGCTTCCACCTGCCCCGCTGGCAAAACCTTGTAGAAAATTCATAAATGCACATGATGTATCATATGTTTTCTTCTGTGTGTCTGTGTCTGGGAACAGCAATGATGTTGTTGGGGTCAAAACCTCATGATCATAAATAAAAACTCAACTGGTTGAACTATTTGAAAAACATTTTTATCCATTTTCTTAGGGGGTAGATTTCACATTAATGAATAGCCTAAATCTCAACATGCACTAAATAAATGCACCATTCCCTTCTTAACATCTGAGTTCATCTAAACAATGATTTTGATACTTGAGTTATAAAGACCATACTGATCCCTTTCCAGACCCTTAAGTTGGAGGATATAAGAATTAACTCAATAGATGACCCTGAGTGAATTGTTGGCCTTGTACGATGACGGCCACATTGTGTAGCACAAAACATTTGTAGATTACAATTCCACACTTTCAATTAGAAAAAAAAAAAAAAAATCTTGCGGCTAATTCAAAAAGGTCCAGTTTAAACATACAGGCACAAATTGTCAGTAAACAGACTTATTTACATCAAGAAATAAAAACGCAAGTGGAGGGAAAACACAAAGTAAATGTACGCCCCCCCTTTAAAACTCCATTGTGCCGAACGTTCTTCCACAAAGATGATATGTTTGCATCATAACACCTGGAGCTCATAATACTGAGTCCTCTTCACATCCGAGAACCCCTTTCCTGAAGAATCTGCGAAGACATAAAAATATTTAAGTCAACAAAAACACATTGTACTATATGGTTTACCAAACTGTCCAAAGTCTCCAGCATCTCAGAAACTAAAGTCACATCACTTTCCCTGCACTTGTACATAAATGACATTGGATGAAATAAACAGACTGGCCAGGGGGCAGAGAAAAAGGACAAGATCTGGACTCTAATTCCATTCTTTGCACTGTGGTCACGGTGCAAAG
>JAPQRQ010000012.1:8867459-8882647 GCA_037367365.1 Apogon talboti
ACGCTCTTCCGATCTGGTGGGGACAGATAGGTTTCTGAATACACAAGCAGCATTTGGACAAATTCAAAACTGCACATGGAGGAACTAAAGCTGCATATTTGAGTCAAGGTTTGATAAACATTGTCTAATATACAAGTCACGAGCCATTATGATGAGTGATGAAACTGCAGTAAACCTTTCTGCAATTAGATGCTCATGACCAATTAAACATAAAAGCTGAAATGGGATATTTTCATATGATGATTCCATGAGGACAGGAGAATCGTGTTTTCATTTCCTTGGAATCCTGGTTGTTGTTTTTCAGCCCTACTGAGGCTAATTGTGCTGGCTTTTC
Source organism: Apogon talboti (assembly GCA_037367365.1). Taxonomy (NCBI): domain Eukaryota; kingdom Metazoa; phylum Chordata; class Actinopteri; order Kurtiformes; family Apogonidae; genus Apogon; species Apogon talboti. The sequence goes on from JAPQRQ010000012.1 coordinate 8,867,794, forward strand.
CTTATCATTTTAAGTCTTTGTTAAAAAAAAAAAAAAAAAAAAAGGGAAATTAACTTTTTAAAAGTGTCTCATTAGTAAAATTGAAAGAATGTCAACTTCAATAAGCCGTTTTGTTTCAAGTTTGAATAGTTTTCCTACTATTATATTCCTACTATACACGTAAAGCAAAAGCGCATAAGTTCTGGTCAATAAATGATGACGATAACAAAAAACGCCATCATAGCAACTAACCCCTCCATCAACGTGAGGATCACCCTATGTGTGCGTTTTATTAAGCTATGACCCAGAGAAGCCTGTAAGTGGCCCACCTTTCAATTACATTAGTGCTGTCCAGGCGATACTACAAGCACTACTTCTATTGACCATGAAATGGACGAGGGAGCGCAGTACTCCACCCTTCCTTTTCAATGTCACTGAATGACAGACAATGAGTCAAAATGCAGCAACTGATGATTCAGCATGCGCCCCATTAACCAAGCCTGTGGGTATGACAATAATTACAGGGGTCGTATTTACACCACGGAAACAAATGCAGTTCGTCCCATTTGGTTTCAAAGAAGCGTGTCAATATCCAGCCTGAACTCTGTCATTTTGCAGTGTTATCGGTACGTCGTCTGCTTGAGCCGTCTTTGAAAACAAATGCGAACCAGATTTCTGTGGTGTAAAGCGCATCGAGAAGGCATGGAAAAGGAAGAGGACAAGCCGGGGGTGAGTGGTGGAGGCACTACGAGCAGTTGAGCACTCACCAGTGAGTCATAAGTGCTCAACCCTAATCAGAGTCATTCATTTCATAATCCGTCTCTTCGTCCTCGCTCTGAGCAACATGCAGCATGCAGACGGCACAGAAGAAGACAAGAAAGGCATGTAGTAAAGTAATGGAAATGAATGGAGGTGTCAATGTTGGAAAGGAGAACACGGAGAAAATCAAACTAATGGATTATAAACAGAGGGAGATAACATTCAGTAATGACATTTAGCCTCTCTATGTAAACATAACAGGCCACAAACTTATCCAGGGGCACCTTTGTAGCATTCATTCATTCATTTATCACAAATCAGGAAAGTATGCTTAAATGAAAGAGGACTGGAAAATTAGAGGTGGTTGATCTGGCAAAGAGACATTAGTTTAAAAAAAAAAATAAATAAAAAAAATCACAATGATCATTTGTTGAATCTCTTTTCCCAATTTCATGTACTTTAGAGCAGACATACTAGGAAGAGCTGATTTGCACAATTTAAAATATTTAAAAAGATAGCAATATTTCCACTACACATCTTTATTTTGGTATTAAAATAATTTGTGTCTGTGTTTATTGAAAGAGTCAAGTTAGTTATAGTTTAGTTATAATTTAAAGAAATGTTTGTGCTTCAATACAAACAATCTCTTAACATTCAACTTTGGCAAATTATGTAAAAGAAACATTAGCACAAAACATCAAGTCTGCAGCCACAAAAACTGAATGTCACAACTACTGTCTTTGTTTGTATTTTTATTTCACCAGAAAAAAAAAGATATATAAACCCCTGCAGGTTGAAGCAGACAAACTTGGTTTTTTTGTTTGTTTTTTTTTTTTAAATGGTTGACAAACTATAAAGAGTCCCTATAAACCAATTATAAACCAACTATGAACCAAAAACAGATAACATTAGGGCTGCAATGAATGACTATTTTCATTGTCAATTAAACTGTTGATTTTCTCATTATTCAGATGTTTTGTCTATCAAAAGTCAGAAAATAGTGAAAAATTTCAGTGTTTCATCAAAGCCTAAGATTACATCTTCAAAAGTCTTGTTTGTTCCAAAACACAAAAATACTGATTACTTTCATAGAAAAGTAAGGAATCCATAAAATGTCCATTTAAGTGATCAGTGATGTATTTCTCAAAAATAATCCTCAAACTGCTCAATTAATTATCAGTCATCGGTGATTAAATTAATAATTGAGAAATAATTGATTAATTTTTGTAGGTCCAGATCACCCACCTCTAATAAGAATGAATGATTTTAATTCTTTTCTAGTAATTTACATAAATTAGTCGTGTGTAAGGACCTGGTCTGGAAATTGTGCCCCTGGAAAGCATTAAAAAGTGTCTAGAGTTGCTACATTTATTTCACACATGCACAGATAGGATGGATTCTTCACATGAACCAGTAAAGATGAATATCAGCACAGATACGAGTTAAAATGCTGAGCTACGTCATGTCATCGAGGAGAGAGGCCCTGCAGGGATGAGCTGTTGAGAACTTGAATTCCTAAGGGCGTGTCTTCTGCCTTTGAGAAAATGAAAGACCTTGCCAATAGCTCTACTAATCCACAGACCTGTGCTCTCCTAACGCCCCGACTGGGATTAAACGGTTTGACATTTTTTTAATCTCGGGTCAAATGTAACAGGATTAAACCCGTTTGATTTGTGTGGTCTCATCGTTACGTTTGTTCTTTTCATTCGTGCGTCTAAAACACTCGTTTTTAACAGGGTGTAAATGTCTTAAATTGATGACGGTTGCAGGGTTTTTACTTCCCTTGATCACTTGCGGTTGTGCTTTCAGTCTATTTCTCAACTGGAGGACTGAATACTCACAAAGCACTCCTTCAGAGAGGTTTCTCATCAATAAACTAGAGGTGCTTTCAGTCCCACGGTTGCATGTTTCATAAATGCAAGTCATTTAAAACATCCAGCACAGGCCATCATTCACAGATGTTTGCTGTGGATGGATCTGAAAACTGCCCCCACCCCCTCCCCTCACACATACACACTTACCTTCGCCTTCTCACTGGGCTCACTGTTTGTCCCGTATGATTGATTGTGCAGCTCCTTGGAGACTACACACAGGAACTCGGCTTGGTCTTCGTTTCCGTAGTTGTAAGAGGAGCCTATGCTGACCAGCTAGAGAGACACAAGAGCAGGGGAGGAATCAGCCTCAGACAGATAGAAAAAAGAGCAAAAACAAAACAAAAGGATGGTAGGAAAATATGAGAAAGCACAAAAACAAAAAGGGGCACTGGGTCTACAGGTTCCTGCAACTTAAACATAAGGCCATTCAATATTTTACGAAAGGCATGTGCGCCAAAATAAACAGGTTTCACTGAATAAACATAACTTGCCACATTTCAAACTGTAGCCTACGCAACTCCCATTTTAAGGCAGTTTTTTTTATGATTATTTGACTTTTGTGTATTAGGATGACACACAGAGTGCAAAGATGCAAAACATGCCAATTAAAAAATTGAAAGGCTCAAATGAAATCTTGAGCTAACTCTTAGGGATCTGCAGACATGCCAGCATAGAACTTCACAATATAAAAGAGTTGTCACATTCATCAAACTGGAAAACATTTACTCAATTCCTAACAAAATAACCATGTAGGATTAAAAAAAAAAAATCTGCTCATTTGTGGTCCACAGTAAGAAGGCAGTGACACTAAAAGAAATGAGCCAAAGACACTACAGACAGAAGATGAAACACTTAGTCACTGACAGACTACATGTGCAGGAAGTGGACAACAGGAAGCACAACATGCTGGTTCAAAATCAAGTGGGAATGGTGGATTTCACTTGATTGGACCGGGCTTGTTTGACAAATTTGGGGGGGAAAAAAAAGGAGTAAATAAATAAAATCACAGACAGAAAAACCACAAAGTAGTAGGTCTCTCCCATTACTCATCGGTTCACTGTGACTTGAGATTTGACCATGTGTTGTTCCATGATGCAGACAGGAAGACGACTGAGGGCAGCCCAAATTCAACTAAATGAAACATCACTGAAGGGGTGTAACTCAGCAACTTTTCCACCCCAACATTAGATTATGATAGTGAGGAAAAGGATTGCGTGAGAAAATCCTCCATCTTTACACGACAGCTTGTAATGTTCTGAGCCCAGTCGCATCAGTCCAAACAAAACACAGAAGAGGACAAATAGGGACAGAGAGTGATCCTTAAAATTATAATACAGAGAACTTCATGCACAGAAAAGAAGAAAAAAAAAATAACAGCAGGTCCTGTTTCATAATAAACTGCTTGTACTTGCGGATGTTAAACTGCAGGCTACAGGTAAACCGTCTGTACCCAGGTGTGCATGTTCAGACACGCATTGCCTCATTAGCAACTCCTGCCAGGGCCTTGTTGTTGTTAGTGATCTCTTTCACACTGCTGCAGCAAAGAGCACTAAATAATCTTAACTAGCTAGCTTCCTGGAATTCCATTGTCCCACTGGTGAAAACTCAAGTTGCAACAAATTAAATTAGGACACCCGACGGATAGAGGGATACACTTTGATTCTATATTTATGGCGCCTCAAGGAAACTATGTAGAAAGGTCATCTAAGCTCATCTTCAGCAAAAGACTCTCCTGGAGCTCTAGTTCTTTCCATAAGGAATACTGCAAGTAGATTCCCACCTGACCTTTGTAAAGAGATTAGTGTGATTTCAGCATTAATGGGAGAACCTCTGATCCCTTCCTCTGAGAGATTCATTCACACATCGTGCCCACTGCAACAACAAAAGGTGTCATTTTTCTATGGTATTTTAAACTGGACAGATTCTCAAGTAAACATTACAATTCTCTGCTAATGTCTAGAGCCTGTTCAATTGCCAGATACATTACCTGCTGGGAAGATAAAAATCAAGTAGCAACATTTTCACCTCCCAACAGCGAGCACTGTCTGTATCCCCGGACAGTCTCTGAAACAGCTACATTAAAGCGAAGCACAGAAAGCTGCTGACAAGCTTCTGAACTCTGAGTGCAATGTGAATAACAAAAGTTATCAAATTAAATCACAAGACAGGAAAAAGGTGTCATGTTTCTCTTAGCTTGACTGGTGAGCAAGCAGTACAAATGAGCACTCAAAAGAACCAACTCAAAAAACAAAAAAGACCAACAGCTCTGTGTCTACTTGGGACAAACAATGGCGAACGGGGTGTTTATGGACGACATGGGGACCATGCAGTGACCAGCCCATGGACAGAAATTTGTGGGACACACCTCTCCGCTGTTGTTTGGCAAAGCAGACTCCTCTCCCTTCACCTCCCTTGACACAATCAGCAGAAACTCTGACTGGTGGGCCCGCCCGTAACCTATACTGACAAGCTGCAACAACCAATCAGAGCACAGAAGGGATGCCCGGATCATGTATGCGGACATTGAGAAAGATGTGATTTGCCGTTTGGCTTTTTATCCATTTCCAATATTGAGGATTGGAATTTCTGGGTCAATGTGAGCATAGCGGGGTGGGTGAAGCACATGAAAGAAGGATTGCTGCTGTAACCCAGCAGGCGGGGCTTTACCTGTTCAAACTTCCAGCCGTCAGACATGGTAGACACCATCTGGGTCAGCTCCTCCTCCTGGCACTGCAGCACCCGATACACATGCTTCACCGGAACCTGTGAGGATGGATTACAACGATTACAAAGGAGATCAGAAATGGAAATGGGAGTTGTTGGAAGTCGTGTTTCTGCTGTGACATAGTTCACACTTATGTCTGAGTGACTGAATGAAATGAACATAGAATTAAACAACAACACAGCTGTCACATCAGTTTAACCAATAGTAATAATTAAGCAAAATGCAGATAAAATACTAAAAATATCCAAATCACAGGCATATGAAATAAATAAATAAAATGAGTGGCTTATGAAAAGAGATTGGTTCTCTGCATGTAAATTTAAAACAAGCCACTTAAGAGTTCATACTGTCTTACTCCACTTCTCCAATCTTGTTTAGCACCAGCTGCCACTGATGGCAAGACATGCGGCCTGTAACCACCAAGTAGGACTACGAGGTTAGCCAGGTAACTTCTGTTTCAGTCCTGTCATTGTCAGGTGGTTTACTTCGTACTGCAGTAACTTAGTCACTTAATGTGACTGAGTGCTTCGTTTTGTCGAACCAGGAAACCAAATAAGATCCTGGGTATCTTGAACTTGGTTTGTAACAAAAACAAATTGTGAAAAATGGTTAAATAATGAGCAAAATAGTACGGCAGAGAGAACAGCCGTTTTTAAAATAACCTAGCAGGAAAAAAACCAACAGTTAACAGGAAACCACACACACCTGTGATGTTTTGCAGTCACGTTCCCTGATCTTGTCCTTGATGAGCTTTATTAATGATGTGATGTTGTAGAACTCAGCTTCTTCTAACACTCCTGGAAAACCAACAGAATCAATCACAAATGTCAAAGCACCACATCCTTTTCGATACAATTAACACGTATCTATCAGTCAGACATTCTTAAACATATTTGCTAGTTTGTTCACATTTACTATGCTAATATGCCAATATATTCCAGGGACGTTACCTTCTTCTGCCAGGTCCCTGTTGAGCACCAGTTTGCCATGCCTCAAGTAGTTCAGCACTGGCCCGAAGTACGTAGGGTCTCTGTCTATGAGATAGGCACCAGTTTCATCCTAAAAAATGGAAAATATGACAAGAGAAACAGAATGCCATTTTAAATCAGTTTCCCAAGTCAATGAACCAGCAAAACATTTCAACAAATACTCTTGTTTGTGGTCAAAATTTACATTTTGTGCAACTGAGAGTACAGAATCTCTTAGCGGTTGTATATGGATCTCTTTTTTTTTTTTAAATCATCTTCCAACAGCCGGTCACTGTTTCTTTACAATAGTCAATGAGCAGGTGCATCATAAGTGAAATGAAGCACAAAAAAACAGAAATGCTGTACATTGGTGACTATAACCCCGAGGGATGAGAATTACAAGGTCAGCTCCTGCGTCGATAATCTCACAGAGAGAGAGAGAGATAGAACATGCACTCTGACAACAGCTCAGATATCACTTCACTATTCCCGAAGGCCTTGGGTTTGATCCTGATTCCTTCACAACCACTGGGTATTTCCCTATTTCTGTAAGTGCTGTGATTAGACTGTCCTTGTCTCGTGGGGGAAGAGGGGACTAAAACAATTAGAGCAGAATAGAAAACGATTTGGAGCAGGAAGCCAGATCCACCAATGGGACCAGGAAAGAAGTACCATGGCTTACAACAGACAGTTGGCCCAGTCTGGTTGGTTACATACAGTTTGAACAGCTGTCAAGTGAATGTAGCCGACACCTGTTTACTAAAAAGTTGTGACAACAAAATATGACATTTAGTGAGTCAACCACACATGACCTTTAATGAAATACTCAAACAGAGGAAAGGCTGATGTAATACAAATCCACAAATGCAACTGGATGTTCAGTCTTGTATATGGCTTCAAGAGAAATCTTTGCGCTATTTAACCTAGAGTACAACATTATTTTATATAGTCAAGGCCACACTCAAACATCTAGTCCACATTGGGGAAAAAAACCTCATATACATAGATCCATTTCACACATAAAGAGATGACTTCAATTGAAAAACCATTAATCTTTCCAATAATGAGAAAAGGTCCCAGAGCATTTCCTTTTGTAATGAATCTCTGAACCCCTTCGGCTGGCTGACCTCTTTTCCATGTCAAAAAATAATATCAAAGCCGCCCAGCGGAATTCTATTCTGGTCTCACTGCTCTCTGTCAGTTCCTCACGTTACTATATTGACACAAGTTTAAGCATAAGTACAGGTGGGCCTGTGTGGAGGAAATGGATGAGGTCAAAACTACGCAACGCACCACACTCAAACCACATAAGGGTTGATTTCCCATAAAGACAGATGCTCTAACTTTAGACTATAATACCAGACTGGCCCAGACACTTGTGTCATTAATTTTTCATATGTGAACTCTTAGAATCTACATTGCAAGTATTATCCTTCCTATCCCAAATCTGAAGTAAAGAAATAAACATGTTTGCTTTATACGGTTGTCTCTTTTAGTTTCATACCTTTCCAAGAGTCTGTTCTGAACCATTCCAAGAACTTGGAGCCCTTCACTTTCTTTCCACACACACAAAAATCCATAAGAACCAATACAAACTGAATCACTCAATAATATTCACTCTCCTTACTGGTCAGATGTGTCAGAAGCAGGAGCAAGAAAATACATACAGGCAGAGGATCTGATGTTTTGGACTGGTGTATACTGCTGCTACAGGGTGTATGCTCTTCTATATCCCAGAATGCAAAGTGAACCTAGCTACAGGAGTCAAGCACATAAATGCTGGCGGTCGGGTCGTTTTTAAATCCAGAACTGAGTGCGATTACTCACCTTCCCAAACAAGCCAATCCATGATGAAAAACCTAGAATGCTTCAATTCCAGCAGAATACAGGCTGTGCAAAGGGTGTGAGATGACCGTGGGCTAAAATTAAACCCTTTTTCCACTTTATTTTTTCTAAATTTAATCCTACACATAGATCTTTTTTGACGTGTCACATGAGGGAAGTTGGAACTATAAACATTAATGTGGCTCCATTATGAATGCTCTTCTACTTTTGTTCTGCAAACTTTCATGCCTGCTGCGTTGGGGGAACCTGTTGCTGGAAACCTATTACCTCAGTGAAGCTTGTGCGCTGGGTGGGAGTGTCATGAGGGACAAGGGGTAACAGTGACCCAATTCATATGGAGCTGATTATGGGGGCTCATATGCCATCCCATTTACACAAAGAGGACAATGTTTTTAATTACAAACAAAAGAGTGTCTCTGGAGGCCTGGGCTGGGAAACGCTGAGCAACAAACAGAAGAGCGAGGACAGTGAGGAAAGCTGCTGGGATATACAGACACGAGGGGTGCCAAACTAAAGAATTAGGAGGAAGGAGTTTATTAAATTAAGAAGCATAAAGTGCAGAACAAAACACGCCTAGGGAAGCTCACAATCTCTGTGATATCATGGCGGTATTAGTCTAGAAGCTGCAAAGATATCAAAATTGTCACAGCCTCTAGAAGCCATCTTTACAGACACTACAAATGTGTTCAGTGACAGATGAAATAAGAAGCTACACATAAATGGTTCAAAGGAACCACTTAAACCAGAGCCTAGGATACGGCCAATAGTTAACATCATAATTAGGTCAAAGCAGGTCAGGCACGCTAAGTTTTTTGTGGTTGACCTCACACTATTATCAAAGCGTTTTGCAGAGAACACCCATAGTGATTAGAAAAAAGCTAAAGAAGGCCTATGTGTGGGCAAACTCCAACTGAAGAAAACTTAAAAATACTGTAAATAAAAGCCACTTAGAAGGGTGGGCTTCACAGAAATGGGAAATGCGGCGAATTAACCTTATCATTCTTCTCCTACTCACAATACATATCCTCCCACAGGAAATACCACAGTGACCCACCCTTCGAGCTCATGATGTCCAAAAAGGCTTTCTGCAGACACATTAACAATGAAAAGCAATCCCTCATTCGGCAAATATACAAGCCTCTGCATGTTTACTTCCACAATATTGCACGGCCCCTTTCAGTAATTCACATGTGAATACTCACTTTGTTTTGATAGGCCACATGGTTAAAAGGATTACCAAAACAAATTGCAATAGCACGTGAGACAAAACAATTCACATGAAGTCCTTTCATTCGTCTGGCCGAGGGAAAAAAAAAAAAGCTTTATCAATGCTGTTCGGCCTTCGATGCAGCTGAGCGAGGTACAAGCCCTCCCTGCAGAAACAGAGCTTAAAGATGTAGCAAGAGATCTTCTGCGTCATATGATTGGAGCCATTTAGCCAAGTGGAAGTCTGATTCTTGTAGAGTAGGAGTCCCTCTGGAGTACAGGCCGTAATGGCATAGTCAAATAGGCCCACATCGTTTAACTAATGTGCACATCATGTGAGGGTGAGAGTTGCATTATGTGAACCAACCTCATCGAAATGTTTAACGCTGTCATTTAAGTGCACTTTTGATCTTTTACCAAGAATTTGGTGGTGGTGGGCTTCATGGCTTTATACAATGTTCTGGTCAACACCATCAGTGTGCACTGCAGAACAATTTATGACAGAGGAGTATTTCAGGCAGTAAATGAACAGCTCCTTTTAAAAGTTCCTTAAAAGCTTTTCTGTCATGATGAGAGCCAGCGCTGAGTACTTCTACAGCTAAGCCAGGAAATCACTGCAACCTGGAGCTCTGTCTCTCCCTCTATGCAGCAGCAAAAAAAGACCATGAGACTGGTAAGAGGAGAAGATAGTGAATGACTGGAAAAAAAAAAAAAAACTAATTTCACTGATGACTGACTCTGATGTAGTATAGGCTTCAAAATAGCAGCGTTTTCCATTGTAGATGCGTGTCTTTTGTGCATAAAGTTGCTTTGAGCCAATAAAGGCGATAAGATCGGCCAAGAGTCACACCTGATTTGCCAATAGCACACTGCAGTGTCCTGTAGAGCACTTGCAGCGAGGAAACAGAGCAGGCGGAGATGATATCACCTTTAAATATTTACGTTTCCTCCCACAGTGTGCTCAGGCATGACATACAACCTGAATCCAGCATTAAACACAGCCATATTTCCCCTCACACATGCCGCAGTGAGGACTTCTTTGGGCAGCAAATGGATATAAATATGAAAAGAATAAGATGTTGAAGGAACAAGAATGATGGCATGCTTGAAAAATTGATGCAGCTTTCAGAGCTCGAGAGCTTGGTCTCCAGTTGAGTGGTCCTGAGCGGAGTAACTTGGAGGGAGGAGTTTGCCAGAGGATAGAAGCCCATTGATGTATCTTTGAGGAGCAATTTTTAGAGTGTGATCTGCTTAAGGCCCACCTAAAACGTGACATAGAAGGTGCGGCCAAACAGCACTAGCAGGGATAACATCACACCAACATAACACCTATGAGTGGCATTTGTCAATTCAGGGATAAGCCATTTTAAAAGCACCCATAAAAGATACAGGATTGTTCTCTTATGTGCTGTACACGTGACAGCACTTCCTTCACTTTCTCCCTGGTCTGCCCCCAGTGTGTAAAACAGGCTCCAGTCAACGACATGAATAATGCATCTCTCCTCAAGAGTCCTGCTGAAGCACGTCAGCCTGCGTGACTGAGCCACTCATCTCCTTGGCTGGAAAACACAATTCTGCCCCCCCCCAAAAAAAACAGAAATCTTCCCTTATTTGAACTTAACTCTGCTACACTTCCTATTCAAAGCAAATAGGAAGAAAATGTGCAATGTCAAAAACACAGTCTTCTTAAAACAGGTAAAAAAAAACGCTGGAATCCTATTAAAGCATGCAGTTTAAGTCACCAGTTAATGAAAGGATATTTTTACTGATTGCTTTACTTGTCACTGTGTCTTTAACCAGATAGGAAAGATATGCTGTAGAGGCTCGAGAGACTGATACGCACTTAAGACAAGGGATTGAGATAGACTGATCTGTTATATGGGGGGGTGGGGTGTGTGTGTGTGTGTGTGTGTGTGTGTGTGTGTGTGTGTGTGGTGGTGGGGGGGTGTAACCTGACAAAAAAGCAAGCTGATTATTCAGAGATTAAGATATTTACATGAAAATATGAGATGAGCCATGGTTTCAGCTTAGACTAAAGAGGGTCAGGGTAAAGATTAAAACGTGCATGTTAAGGAGAACAATAAATAAAGGAGCAGTAAAAAAAAAAAAAAACATGAAAAAGAGAACAGATTGCACATTGTATACACAGACTAATACATTGTTTGGGACAGTGCTGGGGGGCCTTCAAGTGCACATAGTGGTATTAAACTTGCAGATGAGCAAACGGCGAAGCCTGCTTGTGGAAAAATGAGGCCATTCAGGGAGATGAGTGACTTCATCTGGAAATCTCCGTAGTCACAAACACCTCACCCCACTTGGTAATGACTTGTATAGTCATTACGGGAGTCTCATAACAATATAAACCGAGGAGCAAAAAAAAAAAAAAGCCAAGTAAGACACAACTCAGGGGAGAGACTGAAGGAAATTAGTGACCATGTAAAAAGCCTTCGGTGTTGGTAATAATTCAAGGTGATTATCGCTCTCAGGATGAGAAAAGCATACGAATGGAAGTGAATCAATAACATATCAATATGACAATGGTTCACTTTATAGTCCTGATTAATTATATGCTGAGCAACAACAACTATTGTATGTGAATAATAAAATCTGCACTTTTGGGACTCTTAAGACTGAAATATCTCACTCCATTCCACTAAGGTGCCGTTGCCACACCCCAAAATGTATTATATTAAATGAAAGTAATACTATTTTCTGTCACATATGCAAGACTAGTTTTTTCGTCGGAAGAAAAAAAATGCTGCCACTATTTGACATTTGACACCTAGCTACAGAAGTGCAACGCAACAGCCTCCTACGGGGAAAGTTTCCATCTACTGTGGCGACTTGTATATAATTGTAAAAGGTGTACAAACTCTTCCAACGCTACACTAAATTTCCTAATGCCAAGATTTCTCGAAACATATTGTAAAAAGCCCGTAATACCCAGATTTTTCTCTTCTAAAGACGCCTTACTAATGAGCTGGACACAAGACAGTAGCAAGATCATATATCATGTGGTGACTGTCGGAATCTAGCTAGCTCAGCAGGCTAATGCTACATAGCCACAAAAAAGCACAACTAAGCGTTAAGTTTAGAGAATAAACGCTGTTTTTCATAGACCTACAAGTGTGACTAAGCAGGACGGTGCGTATACTTTTCAGCCACACCAAACTACACTTGATACATAGGGATTCTGTGCGAAAAATACAAGTGAGTTAACCTCCTGCGCCCCTTACTATAGCGCTAACTAGCTCGACTAGCTTAGCATTTACCTTGTCGGAATCGAGCTCGGGGTCAGCTTGGCTCAGTCTGTACAGAAATGATTTTGGATCTCGACACAGCGTCTGTCTCGTTGTTAGAAAATACGTTCCCCCGACGTTTAGTCGAATCCATTTCGATGCCCCGACTCCAGATGAAATGTTTCTTTCCGCCGGAGAATGGGCCAAACATCTCCGGTGAACGGAGCCGCTCGTTTCGGAGCTGTTCTCTGCCATCCCTCTCCTCGTCTCCTCCACCCTCGCCTCAGCGCTGTCTGTGAGGCAGACAGGAAATATCTAGCTGCAGCCACTAACTTGGGAGTCCACGACTCATGCAAAGCAGCCTGTGAGCTCCTCAGCCACTCCTACTAAACCACTCCACCAGCTCTGTCAGAGACTTGCATAAATTATTCCAGATCCTCCCAAGCCTGATTTATTGACGCTACAATATGGAGCAGTAATACTGAATACTGAGCCTGTAGAGAATATAAAGAGGTCATAGTGGTATCTCTTTTTGCTATTTTATCTCGGTACGATCGCACTAAGGTGCTTCTGTAGTAATTCCACGACACAAAAACACTGATAGTGGGCCGGTACTTTATTTACATGCTGCAAAATATGAGATGCCATTGCCACTGGATGCTGCTGCTTTTACTGTGTCATGACTGGTTGTTAACAGAAGACAGGACACGTGGCTTTATTTGTATGCCTAAATCCCTACATGCTTTAATTACCGGACTATCAAGCATTAAGTGGAAAATTCATCATTCAACATCTACTGACCTAGCGCACAAATAATCAGAGAGAGAATGAACAGATTCATTAAATTATCAGAATATGATTAAATCACTGAGCAAATAGAAAATGTATGATATAGTAAGAAAAAAGCTGTAAAATATTATAGTTTACAATAATTATTCACATTCAAAGGCTTTACATCTCAATACATACACAACATGGCCCCTGAACATGACTTCAATCCAAATATGATTCATATATTAGAATTTAAATAACACAGAATGAACTAGAGGCTAAACAATAGCCATCAAATAACCTTATACAAGAATAAAAATACAAAAACTGTATCCTAATATCATTGCATTACTTGCTTCAGATTTTAATAATACATCATCTGTACATCACAGTTCTAGTCAGTTACAAGCCAGGTAGAATATTCCATATACAATGTAACTGACTGCCATCGACTTGATTCAAACAATTTTTCTAACCAGAGGCAAACACTTCTCTTGAGTGTTTCCTCAACTTTATAGACAGATACAGCAATTTCATCGGTTATTTGGATCAGACATATCCTTTAACTGACATCCACCCACATCGACCCCCAGGCCCCTGGGCCAGAGGGTCCTATTCACCTATACTCCAGTCACACTGCACACACAGACTCAGCTGAAGGAAGAGGACCTTTGGAAAGGACCTTAAGGTAATATGTCAAAAATTAAAAGCATTATGATAATACATATTGCTAAAACAAGAGCACAAGTTAAATCAAACGCTTTAATTTCTATTGGGCCAAACGTCAGAAAGAAAAAAAAAAAAAGTGAGAGATCTCAATGAAAATTGAGAGCCCAATGAGGCAGTTCTGCCATCTTGTCCAGGGACAACAGCTTTTACTGTGATTGCTTCCAAGAATGATAGTATGTGAATGTTATCTCTGTTGACAAAGTTTTTCTGTTCAGCATGGGGTTGTCAGCACATGAGATATTGTTTTCACTAGGACGTACTGAACATGAGCCGACTATCCCACCAAAAAAAAAGAAAAAAAAAGAAAAAAAGGAACAAAAAGAAAAAAAGTGAAGAAATCACACCACAAAGAAATAGCCAGTGAATGGTACAGAACAGCCAAATCATCCAATATTATTCGCAATGGTTGTGTTCAAAAATACCCACCTTTAAACATGAATAAACTATATTCTCCAGTGCCCTAGGAGAGGAAAGCGGACAAGGCTGAGCTACAAAACTGGTCATGCAGGAAAGATAAGCAAGTTATGTTTAGGAAGTACAAGCTAGTGGCATGTTTACTCGCCCCGTTAGCGCTACATCCTCAGTAACGGCCATGAAGGTTCACTCATACTGAGACTGATTCAGACCCAGGTCTCACTGCAGATGGGACTCTGCCTTGTTGCATCACGACTTTAATTGGACTGCAAAAAGCCAGTACCAAGAGACTATAAAACATGTACCAAGGGAAAATTTTGGCTCTGACAAAAAAATTAAAATAAA
>JAPQRQ010000012.1:8882747-8893175 GCA_037367365.1 Apogon talboti
ATAAACAATTTTAGTTTGGTAAATGTGTGAGACTGAATCAGCTTACAGTATCTGTAACAACTATGGAGTATATGCACTAGATGTGGGGCCTGACTACAGCTTGTACATATGATGTAGGATTAGGATATGGTTGAAAAAGCTAGATTTTGTGTTATGGTATCACAGAAGCAGGAAACCAGTCCTTGCATTCAAGATAGTCCTAGCAGTACCCAAGCTTGTGCCACTCTACAGACAAGCTTGCCCTTCTCATTCCCCTGCAGAATGTACAAAAATCAGATGTGCATGGTGGCAGTCTTATCATCATCCATACATGGAAAAAATGCAATAGAAGCCTCACAGAGAGCACAAAGAACAAGCAAAGCAACCCTGAATCCAAAGTTGTATTTTTCCCCATGGTTCTACTCAGGAAAACAAACAAGGTCTAGATGCCAGCGTCTCTAAGAGTTTGTTTACATTGCGGTGATGAAGGGCACTAAAGAGGGTGTTACTCTGCTCAGTGATTGGCCTCAGAGCTAAGGAGGAGTGGCCATAGGAGGAACTGTGCTCCTATAGGCCTGGGTTTTGGTGCCGTTGATAGATCTTTCTCCACACTTCCTGGATCTTCTTGCACCATCTGTCAGCATTTCCGCTGGGGTCCATCAAATAATATGTTCGGTTAGGCTAAAAGAATCAGAAGAGGAAAAAATGTTAAAAACCTAAACGCCACTGAAAACAGACTGAGCAGTGGGCACGTACCAACAAGTTGCTCAAAGGAGCTATGCTGGACAGACTTCAGAAGTAAATTGTCATGTACCGTGTGAACAAAGAAGGTTTTGAAGTTCTTGGCCTCAGGGCGTAGCTCTAGGGACCAAGGAATCTCCCCTTTTAGGACCTTGTTGACAGGATCCACGTAGTACAGGTGTGGTCCTTCAGTAAGAAGCAGCTGTCTCCGCCGAGCAAACAGACCCTGCAATGAAACACTGCAAACTTGAGCTACTCATCTCCAACAGAGGGAGCTATGGGACCAAAGAGTCTTGATATAGGACAGAACGGGATTCCCTTTAATACTTTATCTCAAAGCAGTCAGCAACAGCAAGAAGTCATGGAAGTGACTTCACTGTTGCTGATCCAGCTTTTACTGGAAAAACTATTTGAAATTATTACAGAACAATTGCTATACTGGCAAAAACTCATGGCTAAAAAAGTTTAAAAAATAAAATTAAACTTGCTTTTAAAGTTTAACGTTCAGAGACATTCTCAAATGTAAGAAGTAAAATACACAGACCTTTCGTTTATCCACTGGGCCCATTTTCAGGATCAGGTTATTCTCAACAAACTGGTGCCTGTGTACACAAAACAGCAGACATTGATATCCCATCCCTTTCAATGATACAGTTAGATCAAAGAATTGAACACATTCATATACAATATTGAACAGCGCTGTAAGATAGTTGGTTTAAAAATCGCATTTTACCAAGGATTTCCAGTGGTTTGTTTGTCCAGCAATAGCTGCTTCTCCTCTTCGGTAAACTGCAGGTCCAGCTCAAAGGAGTTGTTGTCAAGGTCGTGGATGTACTGTTCAATGTTACTGCTGGACCTCTGGGGGGGTGTAGACTCATGTGGCGACAGGGAGTGTGACGAGCTGGACTGGGCCACCTGCATGTTGCTGAACTGGCTCAGGAGGTCATCGTACTGGGGGTTAAAAATTGGAAAGTTGAGAAAATGTTCAATTCATGGTTTTCAAAAAAGCAGTGACAATACAAGGACAAAACAAAATACAAATGAGAAGCTTAAACAGTTATAAAGCAATAAAATGGTTTACATTTCCATAGCAGTCCTCATCATCCTCGGACATGGCTGGCAGGTAGGGGGTGAGCTTCGGGGGCGTCTGTAGGTGAAGGTCACTCCATGAGATTGTGTCAAAGAAAGGGTGCTGCTTCAGAGGGTCGTATCCTCCCATCTCCTCACAACCAAGCCGCTTAGAGGGGTCCAGTGACTAAGGAGGAAAACAATGTATTTATTAGAAAAGTACTACTCCCCAGGTAACTAACTCCAGTACAGATAAATTATTTACCAAATGCATCCAGTTTGTCTGCAGATATCATACAATAACATACCAAAAGCTGTCTGACAAGTTCCTTGGCTTTGGGGAAGAATTTTTCCGGAAATTCATATTCCAGCTTTATTATCTTCTGAAATATTAGGTACTCGTTTCTGGAAAAGAGAAAAACAATTATCAGTCAAATGTATTTTGTATATCTGCTTTTACTGTAGCAATTTCTTTTTTCTCAAGTCACAAATTTGTTGCACTATTAGAGACATCACATAGTAAATTTTAAGATTAAAACTAAACTGATTATTCAGTCATCATTATAAATAACAATCAACAAAACAATGAGAACATCAATCCAGACTGTTCTATAATACTCACCCAGCTCTGAATGGTGGTAAACCAGCCACCAGCTGATAGATAATACATCCCAAAGCCCAAAGGTCAGAGCTAAGAAAAACAAATACACAAATACACTTACAGGTGTGGTACCACTCATCCTGGACAAAGATTAGTTGAATAATTAATAGGATCTAATCAAGCTGCAGGGTAAGCAAACTGAATTACCTCTTGCAGGCTGATTTCTCTGTTAGCAGCTCTGGAGACACGTACTGCGCTGTCCCTACAAAGGAGTTTGCTCTTGCTGCCAAACAATACAAATAAATAGAAAGGTCACATCAAATAGCAAACGGTTTCTTAGAAAGTGAAATATTAAATTACTTGATTTTAGATTAATTAATATATCACTGGGGTTGTACCTTGCTTACTGTCTGACGATAACTGTTTTGCTGTCCCAAAATCTGTTATCTGGATGTGCATCTCTTCACTCAGAAGAATATTCTCTGGTTTCAGGTCTCTGAAATAAACAATTTATGACAATTTTTAATCCAGTGTTTTTGAAGTTAAATACAAAAAATAAAAGCAGTAGAAAAGAGCAGGTTCTCTTACCTGTGTATTATCCCCTTCTTGTGTAAGTATTCTAGAGCACAAACTATTTCAGCAGAGTAGAATCTAGTACAGGTTTCATCAAATGAACCAATTTTGCGAATGTATTTCAGAAGTTCTCCATTTTTAGCGTAGCTGAGACCAAAATCTAAGAAAAGCTAGTTAAGGAAAAGTGGCAATTGACATTTAAAAATACAGTAAGGTAGACAACACAGATCATCTAATATTTTGCTATAGAAAGCTTTTAAAAAGACTAAATGAAGAAATTCATCTAGTACATTCTTAGGAATAAACACAAAGTCTTCACAAGTTGATCAAGGATACACAACTTCTCATCATCTTGAAATGTGAAGTAAAGCTTGACGAAGAATGGGTGATCTAGGTCTGACATCAAATCCCTTTCTCTTTTCACGTACTGGGCTTTGTTCTCCTTCATAATATGGCGCTTCTCTAAAATCTTAACTGCAAAGAGAAGAGAAAAGTTTGAGAAGAGATGCAACAATAGATTTTTCCTACATGAAACTGGTAAATGTGCTGCATTCACCAAAACCTAATAAATCTGAATTATTACTTACTTGCATATTCCTTTCCTGTTACCTGCTCTCTTGCCAGGACAACCTAAAGACAAAAAACAGAAAAAATTAGACATTGCATGTTACTTTTAGATGAGAGAAAATCTAACTCTCACAGTTTGTTTTGTCAATTCACCTAAAATGAACTTGATGACTCACCCATGTATGTTAATCAAAAGAATGCTAGCGTGTAGCAACAACTACCTTGGTCTAATTAAAATCCTAGGTGGAATGCATGGTACATACCGTAGAGAACGAGCCCTCTCCCAGTATCTTGCCAAATTTGAAGTCCTCCGGCTTCTTTTTGCGTGGTTGAGGGGTCTGGACAGCCGGCTGTGTGCGCACCTCTGAGCCCTGGCTGCTGGCAGACGCTCCTACAGCACGGGCCCCTGAGGCTGACCCTTCCATGCTGGGACAGTGGCTACTGCTTGCGCCTGGGATAGCAAGTGGCGAGCAGGAGTCAGGGTGGTTTCTTACCATTGATGGATGCGAGCAGGAACAGATGACAACACTGGGCTGAATGGGCACAACATCATACTGAATAAAGAGAGAAAGAATTAAGAAAATTAAGTCAGCAAAGTGATGCAGTGTAAAGAAAAGGAACATAAAGACCTATCCCACATAAAAAAATTTTTAAAAAGTATATGTGGCTTAAATATTGACTCTCCAACAGAAAATTGTGCAACAGCATGCAACCCAGCGTAACATTTAACAGTTTATTTGACTTGTCATTTTAAAATGAACCAATTTTTTTGCCATTAATTTGAGTAAAAACAGATTTAGAGCTTGTGTGGTATAAATACATTTATCAATATACCATTAACAGGCCAAAATATAAAATATAGAGCCTGCCCTAATGATTATAAAATTATTAAATGCAACATATTTTATAATAAAAATGTGATGCAAAAAAATACAGAATTACCCACAATCAGAGCAAGATCTATAGAGTGTACGCATGGGATTATAAAGATTAGACAAGGAATATCTAATTAGACCCACTTTACCAGCTCACTCGTTCACTTTTACTCGACCTAATACTCTTACTGGAATATCATAACTTTAAGTAACAATTTAAAGTGAGACCACTTGAAGATCAAAGTCTAGAATTGATAAGAACAGTCAAAAGCTATTGAAGAAGCCTCTTTTGTACCTGGTGGTCCCACCCTCTAGTGTTGAGGTTGTAAAATCTATGTCAAAATTACTGCTTTCATGTGTCAGATGAAATGCTACTCTTTTCCTAATTGCCATGAGCTCATCAAATGTGTTTGTACTGTATCTGATAAAGGAAGATAACGCAAATGCTGATTAAAACTCTTTTCAATCCATCTGTAGGTTTCACAGACAAAAAGACAAGCTGTCTGTGTTTTCCAGTTTTGGTTATTTTTAACTTCAGCAACTGAAAAACATTAGCAGTGTCAATACTGTTTACCTTATAACTCAGTTTACGTTGGCTTACGCTAGTTTAGCTGGCCTGGCCTTTTCTCTTTCAAAACCAAGGTGTGGCCATTTAGTTGCCTTATCCGGACTTGACTTTGTTATTGCCAGGTTGCCTTAATGCCAACTATTGAAACATAATTATTGATTAACCGTGTTAGTGGTTGTTAGTAAACCCCAGCTAACCTAATCATGAGTACTCGGGTTAACACCAGGCCTGTAGGAACTTTCTTTGCTAAGTGGTAACGCCTGCTAGCAAGCTAACATTAGCTCTCGCTGCCTTGTCAAATAATGCCGGCCATCACTGACAGAGTTATAAACTTAACGCTAACAGCCAGCCAATTAGCTAACGCTAGCTAGTCAGGTAACAGTTATGTTCTAAACCGTATGCCATTTTAATAAAAAGGTTAGTTAGCGACATCGAAAGTTGCTGCGGTTACAATATCACACAATTTTGAAAGTCAATGGGTTGACAATCGTACTTCACTGCGTTATCTATAAAAACATTAACGCCAACTATCTTAACTAACGGTGGAGACGCAACAAAGCTAAAGTTAGCCAGTTAGCAAGGAGGAACAACGTTCGAAAGCGCGAAGCTGTTTAGCTAACATTAGCCAACATGTAGCGTTAGCGTAACTACTGACCAAGCTAAAATGTTCATCCATTTCGACAGAACTAGTACCACGCATCTCATAAGTGCTGGATATGCAACAGATTACCAAAAGAACATCTAATGATAAATCAAGACAAGTGTTCTACAACTGGATTTACGTTGACAACATTGTATGTTGTTAGCCTACATTAGCGAGCTAACATTGCTAGTCAGTCGTAATGTTGAATGTTCTTTTGCGGCTAGCACCGCTCTCCAAATGAAGGCCCGACCTAACTATTTGTTGTCAAACAGCCGCCACATTATACATTTTGATTACCGGCTTCGAACAGTTATTCATGTAAAAGTTTAAATACTTACCAGCTGACTTGTGGCTCTTGCCATGGGAGTTTTCCGCGAGTATTTATTTGGAATAAAATAATTAGAGAAGCTCCAGTAATGGCTGCCTCTGTGCCTTCATTTTCGAGCTGTGACGTCGTTCCACAACAATGTTACCGCAGGACAGCAGAGGAGAGTCCCGCTGTGTCCGCCCCCCTCGCCACATTTACAACCTACTGAACTTCATCTTACTGATCGGGATGGAGTCAGGCGACAGACAGGCAGTTGGTGATATTCAAATACCACTGGAGTCGTCCTCGTTGAACCGTATTGGTCTCTCAGTCTGTGTTTTCATTGCAGGAAGGTTTATCTGCAGGTCTTTAATGGCATTTCGTCCCCCACAGTGTACTTTTGCAAAGTGGATTCGCGCAATTACAATCTTTTTACACATAAACTCACTCTCAAACAACAGCATCCATCCGGAAACAGTGATAACATTGTATTCCAATATACACTTTAAACAGAATGCAGTTTGTAGATAGTCATTTATTTTGTCTGTCATAAAAAGCAGAATTAATATATTTCTTATTTTTCTGATACTTTGTCATTAAAAAACCCTGTGGTCCAAAGCGACCTAACATTAAAAGAGTAACTGATGTTTAAAAGAGTCTCTGAGTTACAACGATCCTCTATTAAAATATGCCTTATTCTGACTAATCTAATTTCGTGTCTTCCTCTTCATTATGGTGCAAGACTGTACTTGACTCATCGCCGGATTGTGTTTTTTCATCTTCTGCCTCATGTTCATCATCTTCTGACGTGTCTTCTTCACTTGAATCATCTACAGGTGCGCTAAAAACAGAAATCAACAATAAACTCCATATACATACAGACAATAAACTGAAAACAAATTAGCAATGAACAAATTAAAAACAAGAGTATACATTAACGATACGAAACTATTGTGTTAAGTTTAAATTTGACTTAATATTGTATTATAACAGAAAGAAAATCCTGTCAGCAGAAAAATATTGGAATATTAAAATCTAAGGTTAAATTTCAGTAAAGTTAAATACATAAAGTTTAGAAATCTGTGAAAACTTAGTTTTTCCATATGACTGATAATACAAAAACTTACATTTGACGTCTGTTGAGATTCCCACATTCCACTCCTGAGTTGACATCAAATGGATCTATGAACAAGACGCATATTAAGCTTTTCCCCCTTAAACATCTTCAACAGTAAAAGAACATACTGTATATTTCCTCTCAGACCATGATAGAGTTTTCCAAAGATGTAGTACACATTTAAACTGGTTAAAAACATGTAGCCCTAGAGTAGTTTAGGCAAACAGATTTTTAAAACTATGTGACAAGAAACGGAAAATCAGTCTTTTAATAGATGAGAAAAAAACACAACACATTTAAGGTTTTCTAAATAATATACCCTACAAAATACAAAACATTTTATTCAAGTGCATATTTCACATTCAGTATACATTTAAGAAATGATCAGTCCATCACAGCTATACTTATGCGACCCCATTGTATTCCCAAAAAATTA
Organism: Apogon talboti; assembly: GCA_037367365.1. Classification (NCBI taxonomy): domain Eukaryota; kingdom Metazoa; phylum Chordata; class Actinopteri; order Kurtiformes; family Apogonidae; genus Apogon; species Apogon talboti. Next base: position 8,890,223 of record JAPQRQ010000012.1, read on the forward strand.
CCAAACTCCTCCTCCTCTGGTTTAGATGTAAGAAACTCCCTCTCAACAGACAACAGTTCTTCCTCTGACTGGCAGGCAGAATATTGGTCCAGAAGAACTTTATTGAGCTCCAGAAACACTGTCCCCCACTTGAATTTGTTCAGCAAGAGCACTGCCAGTTCTTTAAAACCTGTAAAAGTCAGACGCCATAAAAAACAAAGAAAATAAAAACACAACTTACAATGAGATAGGAAACAGTAAGACAGTAAAGTGCGTAAGTCTAGAGTAACATTTAGTGAGAACATACCTACAATACAGAACGTAGCAGCAAAAGCCTCAACACAAGACAACTTGCAGGGTTTGCCATAGTTGACAGGGTTTGCAGCTACAAGGTATGGCAACAACCTGGGATGAGTTCCAATCATTTTGTTAAATGGAGTCTCCTCCAGTTTGGCCCATGAACAGTCGATCACTGCTAACCCATTCTGAGCCACAATTTCCCTGTGGATGAAGGACAAATGTGTTTGTTTATCACACACTGAGTCAGTCACATTTAATGATAGAAATAACTAAGGATAGAGCAACTCAACACACCTGTCTGCTGGTGTCACATATTTTACACCCATCGGACTCAGTATCAGTCCATTAAATCTCTGATTGAGGCGTAGGTTACGTACAAAGCCCTTGCGGACAAGCTTTCTTCCAGTACAGCGATTCGGGTCACAGTGACCCAACTCCCACATAGCAAGTGGGCAAGGCAGTTTCACCTCAGGGGCTTCTGCTCCCTGTTCCAGGTGAAGACTAGCTGAGGGGGAAAAGAAAAGCATACTTTAGAGCTGCAGAAAATGCGGCAAAACATATGACGTAATTATTGTGGACAGGACTGAGATTGTGATTGGAATAAATTTGAATGTATGTTTTACACAGCACACCTCTATGATCTGTGTCACTGAATCTAAAATATCAACAAACACTCACTGGGCCTTTAAATCTGTAAATTGCAGCATTTTATAAAATTTCACAGACACATACTGGGATTTGATCATCATTACTGTGGTGTACAAGTGAACACTATTACAGTTTCCTGAATGATAATGGTCTATGACCTGATAGTAACAATACCCATTACTGTGGTAGTAAAAACAAAAAAAAATTAACGAATGTAAACATTCAAAATTAAACCCCAGAAGAGCAATTTCTGATTTAACAATAAAAAAACACTTATAAAGACAAATACACTAAATATTCTTGAATCATGGACAATTTGTCCTTACCTTCAAATGCTGTGTGCATTTCTTCTGTAAAGGTGTCTAGGGATTTCCCCTTCATTTTATGCCTTTTTTCTTTGCCCTTATTGTCAGTGCGGACAGATTTGCCCTGTTTCTTTCGTCCCATGTTTCACCTTTGGATGAGCTAGCTACAGTCAAGAGGAAAAACTTGCAATAAAACAAAATAGCAGGCTGACATTAGCTAGCTTCTACTACATGACACCAGCATGCCCGAGAAAAAAAACTCTGGGCAAGTGGTTCGTTAATCGTAAAACGTTCACAAGTTAGCAAGCATTATGACTCCGTCAAGAACTGACATCTATTTATAGCTAACCTGTATATATCTAATGTAAGTTAGGTTTACTCGGCCTTAACTGGAGCCATGGAAAGCACGCACGTAGTCTAAAAATGCATATGCGCATGCTCAAATTTTATTTTGATCAGGTGACATGTCACATGACAGGAGAACCGACAAAGAAGGAAATGTAGCTCCAAAACCCCTTGATTCATTTTAGTTTAATTACTCAGAAAGCAGTCATGTTTTGTTTTTATAATGGGATATATCGTTCACTGAAAGTGTGGATCGTCTGGATGTCTCTTTTCCGTAAGTATATCATTACCCTTGTGAGTAATAACCAGAGTATCAGAGGTTTATCACTTCACAGTGTACGCTTAAAATATGTTCAATCTGTTGTCTTGTTTTCATAGTAAACTATGGATTCGCTGGTAAAATGAAGATCGTAGAGGAACCAAACACATTTGGGTGTGTTAAGCAAACAAACAGCATGCTGTTTAGTTGTTTGTAATTAGCGCTGTGCTAACATGTTTCCCATATGTTTAGGTTAAACAATCCTTTTCTGGCTCAGGGAAGCAGACTTCAGCCCAGAGTGATCCCATCTCCAGTGTCTGGTAAAATAATTTGACGTAATTTAAAGCATCCATTGGTTTTCTGCCTGTGTGTATTTTGTGTGAATCTTTAATATGCAAACAACTATTATTTTGATGTTGAATAGGCCCTGCTCATCTTCATAGGCTGGCTGGAAAGTGCTTTACTCTCACAGAGTCAACGTAAATATTACTTTACATATATGTTTTTCCCATTAATATGTCACTCTCTACAAAATAAAGTATTCTGATTCTGATAATATGGTACTTGGAGTTGAATGTTTAGTTTATGCATGTTATAACAGCGTATCTGAGAATCCAACCAATGTCATTGCTCTCTCTGCAGGTATAAATATGAATTCTGTCCATTTCACAACATAACCCAACATGAGCAATCATTCAGATGGAATGCATACAGTGGGATACTGGGGTAAGATGCTGCAGAAATACTGTATACAGCCTGTCCCAAATAAGCTTATGCAATGGCACAGCATTTATTTCCATCCCTAGATTTGTCAATTTTTGTCATTGTGGTGGCCAATATACATGTGAAACTGATGTATCATACTCCTGAACCACTCTTACAAACTGAGCCCAATGAATACTGGACAGAGACTTCTTCAGTTCAGAACTGAAGAAGTCTCTTGGATGAGAGATGAAACGTATTCAAAAGAGCGAAACCAGTCCAGTTGAACCGAGAAGAACTACCAAGAAGGACAATGACCTGGGCAAATGAGAGCCTACATCACAGGTGTCGAACTCCGGTCCTCGAGGGCCGGTGTCCTGCACGTTTTAGATATTTCCCTCTTCCAGCACACCTG
>JAPQRQ010000012.1:8893376-8912467 GCA_037367365.1 Apogon talboti
ATCGTTAGTTGAATCAGGTGTGATGGAAGAGGGAAACATCTAAAACATGCAGGACACCGGCCCTCGAGGACCTGAGTTCGACACCCCTGGCCTACATGGACATCGAGAGTTTTTAATCCAATTTTAGTGGTTCCAACAATTTCCTATTTGTTTCTTTGCCTGATGCAGGCCAATGATTTTACCTCTTTAAAACAGAGTTAGATCTTTTCCACAGCTACATGTCTGCACGTCTTCTGACATGGTTGTTTAAGAAATGATAAGCTACTCACTACATCAGTTACAGTTAAAGAACTTGTTGCAACCGAAATATGTTAGTCACTACAGTAATTATCCAGTGGAAGGATCTGAACTATTTGCTTTGTTAAATCCATGTGGGGACTTTTTTGGCCAGGCAGTGTATAGTAGCAGTGTATAATTTAACTGTAGTGCAATTGTGAAAATGTGAACAGTAAGCAGCTTCTTGTGTCTTCCCAACAGAATCTGGCAGGAGTGGGAAATAGCAAACAACACTTTCACAGGAATGTGGATGAGAGAAGGGGATGCATGTGGAACAAGAAACAGGGAAACTAAGGTTGGTACAGTTATAAAAAAATGTAAACACTTCCACCAATTAATGTTACTTTAATTTTTGTACTGATTTCTTTTTCCCCCCTCAGCTTACAGACTATCCAAATCAGCACAGTCAAAATAATTCATTAACCACCAGTAAATCAACTGAAAGAGCAATTAACATCTGAAAAATTTGCTGTCGTCTTTCTTAAGGTGATCCTTGTCTGCAGCTCCAGCAGCAAGCTCGCTCAAGTCTCTGAGCCCAGCACCTGTGTGTACTCTTTAACCTTTGAGACCCCACTCGTTTGCCATCCACATTCTCTTTTAGGTAAGATTAAAAAATGTCTCTGTGCTAATCAGCAGTATATTACTGATGACATTCATTTCTTCTAATTTGCATCCTCTTCAAAAGTATATCCGACTCTGAGTGAGGAGCTGCAAACAGAATGGGATGAAGCTGAGCAGGCTCGCTATGAAGGCCTTATTACTGAGCAGGTGAGTAGAATATTTTAGATGTTACGCAGAATGACTGGGTAGACATTAGTTATTGACAGGTTTACTAAGTCCAATGTCTTTTCTTAATTGTCAATAGAGTAACCTTTGTTCTGGATGATGGTTCCTGTTAGTGTCCACAGACTCTTATGTCTCCTGTGGGATTTTGGTCCTCTCTTCCTTGGCCAAAGCCTACAGCTGGGTCTGGTTGGATGGTCTCCTACCCATCACTCTGGTCTTCAGCTCCGTCCACAGATTCTATATGATTTCGCTCAGGACTTTGACTGGGCCGTGTCCATGAACCACGACTGCACTACCTTGGTGGTAGGCGTGGGGTCATTGTCCTGCTGGGACGTCCAATCTGGAGTCTCTCAGCACTTTCACGTTGTCATCCAGGATGTTGGGTGGACCATGAGTGGACCAAAATCCCACAGGAGACATAAGAGAGCCTGTGGACACTAACAGGAACCATTATCAAGAATAAAGGCTACCTCATTGACTATTAAGAAAAGACAGTGGACTTTTTTTGGAAATCCATTAATAAAATACTCCTGAAATAAAGTATTTCTTCAAGTATCATTTGTTGGAATTCCCACACTTGTGTATCACATATAAGTCACAAACAAACTTGACGAAACTCATTCATTTCATCACCAAAACAAAAAAAAATGGCAAAAAATGGCAGGGGTATGAATAATTTTGAGGACACCTATATACTGTATCTATTAACTACCCCACTGGATTCAACACATGCATTCTTACCATTTTCACACTTAAAATTCTGGTCACATTTTAAGGCCTGGTTGAAAACTAATCTCACGGTGTAACTGTTTGCTGCAGGGATACAACAATCTCTTAAGGGATATTTTTGAGGATGCTGGTCTGCTGAAGAGCCACAAAGTGAAGGTGAAGCCTCCAGAGGTTGGAGCTAATTCAGACACACAGAACTCTTTACAGAAGTGTACTGAGGTACGTATATTTTTACATTTCCAGATAATAAGCTGCTAAATAATAATGGTTTACATAGGTGGTTGCAAATTTTGAGACTCAAAAGGGGGAATTTAATCATCCCAGTGTCCATATTTGTAAAAATACATTGTCAAACTTCTACACTTGACTTACTCTTCTTCTGTCAAAGCACTAGTCACAGCATCTGAGATGAACAGACCAGTGAAGCAAAAAGGATAATTCCTCTTCTATGTTCTATAGAAATACAACAGCTCAGATATACCATTGTGCTATAAGTGAAAGTCCTTAATGTGTTAATTACATTTTTTCAGCAAAAATTAAATTGTCAGTATTTTTATTTTATTATAGAATGTTATATTGTTTTTATTACTAGCAAATATACATGTAAATAATTTAATCAAAGGCAGGGTGCAATTATTATGATACTGATTCACATTTGTATGATATTCTCTCAATGTATTTTGTTTAGGACCTTCAAAAACTGAGAGAGGAGAGTGAGAGACTGCGGGCTCTACTCACTCAACACAATATTCCCTTTGAGTCACAGCCAAGTAAGTAGAATGATATAGTGTTCATACTTTTAGGACAGTCTTGTGTTCATCGTAGTGTAAAGCTGTTTGTAATATAATCCACTGTACATCACAGATGAAGCAAGAGATCCAGTGAGTCCGACAGTTAAGGATCAACACCTACGGGGAGACACCGGCACCATTGAACCACAGTGAAAATCTCCTGGAACAACTCACTCACTTGATATTAATCTGTCCAAATGGATCTGAAGATTTCCTGTGGAATGATGAGGGCGTTGGCTTCACAATATTGCACCAGGACTTCTTAAATGCAACAATGCTGCCAATGTGAAAAGATGAACCTGCTTGTGGATTGAGATTCGGACTGAAATCTTTTGGAAGAGCGACAACACTCAGCTGGCTGTTTGTAAGAGAAGGAATAGTGGTATTATTCTAACATGTTTTTAGTTGCAGGACTCTGAATTTGAGGTAAATACCTTCCCTCTGCAGCTCTCCCCTCTGTCTAAATGAAATGGCTTAACATAAAGATAGATGAGAAATGTTCGTGTTACTATGGAAAGTGAAACCAAAATATCACAGTTAAGGGCCATGTTACTTCTGTGTTGAGCCACAGAGCATTAGAGTCTAATGGAATCTTAACAGTGATTGGTAATTAATAACATATGTCATCCTCCTAACTCCCTGAAAACATCTGCCTTTAGCCCAAACCTTGGCAGACCCTTCTGTCATGAAGTAGATTTTCTGCAGCTTGTAAACAGATTAAAGAGGAGGTGCAGATGTCCGCTTTCTTGTCAGATTGCCCAAATAACAATATGCTGAAGGGTAATTATGGAATGTGATGCCAAAAACTAGATTAAAAGATTGCGTAAAGATGAATAACCTTAAAACATGGACATTTACCGCTGTCCACTTTTTTAATACTAGTGTAATTCAAATGGACACATTAAAAGAACATCTTTGGCCAAAAGGACTGTAATGGAAGCATTTTGGTTAAAATGACTTTTTCTTCTTATGGACCAAATAAACAGCTAGAGATATAAAACATGTTTCAGTATCTCATGCGGTGTGATCAGATACAAAAACATGAAAGACAAGTGAGTGAATTTACTCAGTATGTCATGCATGTCTATGGTTGAATAATGTGTATGAAATGTTAACCACACTGTGCACTTGTGTGTATTTATATCATTCCAGGAAGTGAATTCATCAGCGTTTATTTGCATATAGAGAGTGGAAATGTACTCAAGAGGCAAAACATTTTCTGACTCAGTGACTTCTTTTATGACTGTCTGTGACACAAAGGTGACATTTCTTTAGATTCATTGTAAAAAACAAAACTGACAGTTTTCATTAACAAATGCTTCAATGTATTTCTCAAGAAGTAAGTTGGAATTTATAGATTAATGATGATGATTCATAGATGAACAAATACTACTTTAAATAGATGCCATATTGAGGGGTCAAAGCAAAACCTGCTCTGTTTCAGTGAGTAAATGAAAAAAGTTATCCTCATCGGTGTCTCCACAGAATATGTGCCTTGACACGTACAAACATGTCCCGACTACAAACATTCCTCAGACTTTTAACTGCACATAGGGCTGTGCTTTGTAAATGTTAGTATTTGAATTTAATATAAGTACAATTTTAATTCTGTCCTCCGTACACCACATGTGCTGCAAGTGCAACACACAAACAGCTCAATAAGATTTCACATGTTAGTCTGCACTTTCTTACACATTTAAACAAATGTGACATCAAAACTCCTCCTTTCCCAACGGACAAATACAAACAACCAAAGTTGATATAAAAAAAGTTTGAGTCTTTGTCTCATCGGGGGAATTATTTAGTCTGCTCATCTGCAAACACAGTTCGTTTGGTCTTCTTTCCTGTGAGCATGATGATCAGGAGAGCAGCTGGATGACTTCTCTGGCTCTTTGCGCCCTCTGCTGGACAGCTCTGTCCTCTGGCGCCTGTCCTGATTCTTGGACCACAGTTAAAGCCTTTTGTACTGTGGTGTCCCTCGATCCACCGCGAAGCCCCTCCAAGTACTCGAGCAGCATGGAGAACTTGTCATCTGGAATCTGAGACAGGTTTATTTAAAGACCTCCTTTAGATTTATATGGCTTTTCAACAGAAAAATCTTGATTTTAGGCAAGGCAAATGTATTTATATAGCACCATTCATACACAAGGCAATTCAAAGTGCTTTACAAAGACATAAAATTACATTCAAATCATAGAGAATACAAAAACATACCAGATATTTGCACAAAATGTATGGAAAGTAAAGGAACCCTATTTCATTGTTTATGGGAATGTATAAAAATTTGAATATTTTGGGAAGAAGTAAGGGTAACACTCTAAACTGTTTTTACTGGGTTTGTATCCAGAAAAACACAACTTAAACAAAAGTGAAAGAACATTCATAGACCTCAGCCTGCTTAATGCCAAAAAATGTATTGCACTACTGTGGAAAAAGACTCACAGACCAGATGTGACTCAATGGTTAAGACAGATGCTAACAAGCCTTCCGCTTGAAAGAATAACATATATACTGAAATTGAAGAAAAATAAGTTTGAGAATATATGGAGACCTTTCATTGATTATGCTAAGAAGGTAACCATAACGCCTGAAGAAGAAGGTGAATGATGTGTGTGAACCTTGCAATTTCCAAGCTGTTGATTTTTATTTTTTAACATGTATTTTTATGTAATATATTACCTAGTTTAAACAGAGGAGCAGTGTTGATGATTTGTTGTTTTTGTTAGTGGTTATTATTGTCTGTACCTTATTTGTAAAAAAAAAAACAAACAAAAAAAACAAAAAACTCAATAAAAACATTGGGAGATAGAGGATAGAGATAGAGAATAAAACATTAAACAAAAGGAAAGTGCAGAAAAGATAAAAAAAAATAAAACAGGAATAAGAGGTAGTTAAAAGCTAAAAACAGTCCTGAATAAAAGGTTATCTGCTGGGTACTAGATATTTCCTGCTTCCCTAAGTCCACTTTCTACGTCACACATGCAGCTCCATCATGTTTGTGATTCCAGAGATGGCCATCAAATACTCCATCAAATGAGCCTTACTCGGAAAAACCATGTTATATACCCAAAATCACAGGTGCATTTTAAAGGTCAAACAAATGAAACATGGAAGCGATGGCAGCCAATATCGTGGTTAGTAGCGATGCTATAATTGACCTGATGACACAGGAAATCATAGCTCCCTCCATGCACCGCACCTAGGACTCCCCCACCTATTTAAAATTCCCTTTACCTTGTCAGAGTCGAACATGTGCTGCAGTAACCACGTCTGTCTGGTCTTTTGAAACTTCCACACTGTACGGTTTTCAGCCCAGCTGCAAAGACAAAACCGCATCAAGCTGCAGGTGTGGACTGAACATCACATCTGTTAACATCTGCTAAGTGCAGTCACTGCACGAGGGGAGCCTGTCCTATAAGCATTAGAAGCACGGTCTGAAATGTTTAAGTTGCCTTTCACACCATAGAAGACTTAGAATACTGAGCTGAAATCATAAGTCACGTTTTGCTGTGTTGTTTTTACACATACTGTATCTATTTCTCAGTCTATTTATTGAAATACAACAAAAATAGAAAGTAATATTATACACAGCATTAAAAACTCACAAAAAAACATCAGTTTCATCATCAGTATTCAGGGTGATCTCTATTCCCATGACAAAAAGTAACAAACACAATAGGAAACACTAAACATCTGTTGAATGAAACTAAGTGAATAAAGCACTAGAAGATTAAGGCAGTAAATTTCATATTGTCTGTGCAGAATAGTTCAAGGCGTGTTAAATACAATAAATGCTGGATACTTTATTCGTTTTTTTTTTGTTTGTGAGTTTTTCTGAGATTGTTTTGTGTTTAATGCTGTTCTATATTTCAGTTGTATCTGGTTACAGAAACTGAGAAAAGTGCACGTACATCATGATATATCAATATTCTCTTGCTCAAACAACAAACCTATTAGTGGCTGAAATCCTTTGCACAGTACTACACATCTTACATTAATTCAACTATTTTTGCAGACCTGATCATTAACACCTAAAGCATCTGACTGAGAACAGATTTTCAGATATATTACCTGTTTTTCTGATAATATTACTATCTAATGATGTTTATTTTGCCTTGACATGTTTCGCTTCTTATTTCTCCTTCTAGATTTTCTTTTCTGTTTATTCGAGTAGAATTGCTGCTTGCTTTATAGCAACTGCAGTTTTCTAAAGCGCAAACAAAATATTCAAGTAGAAAATAATGCTGACTGGCCATTTTAATGTTTTCACATCACATCAAAGATGTTGCAGGCAAAACATGTAATCACAGAATATACGGTTTTAGGAAGGAAAGTAATAGTATTAAAAATGTTTTTGACAATCCCCAGTTAAATGGAAACAGCTAGATAAACCGTTTACTTATGAATAACTACTTAGCTCATGGTTAACCTATAAGACTGCATCTTATGTGCTTCATTGCAGTGTGTCTTTGTTCCCTGTGGATGCTGACACTCTGCTTGTCAGTGTGAGAACTGATGACTTGGCATGAGGACCAAGAATCAGCTCAGACCAGTTAGGCCTGTCACAATTACTACATAACGGTCTTATCACAATTATTTGGGCAGGCCACATTTATTTTGCATAATTGTGTTAATGGTCTCCATACACAAACAGCTGAATGAAGCTAATATTTAAGTTATATTTGGATTATTATTTCCTCAGCTTTAGAGTGATGACCTGCTATTAATTAAAGTCATTTCACTCCCTTTATCTTAAGACGCTTCACTTCTGTTGGTATCTGTGATTACATGTTATTTGTTTTTCAGTAATAAGTTATTTAAGCTTTCTTTGTGCAATTTGTTCAAAGACTAAAGGCAAACAGAAATTTCTATTCCAAATGATGGGTCTTGTTCTTCAGTCGGTGGATTCTATGTGTATAAATCAATTATTGTTAGAGTTACATTAAACTAGTGACTTAAAATGATCAGAAAAAGACCATTTGTATATACAGTCATTTGTATGACAATTAATTGTCAACTAAAATGTTGTTATGGTGACAGTCCTAGAGCCGGTGTGAAACTGTCCAACCAAATTCTTCAAAGCTAATGAATACCTGTTACCACTGTGGTGCAATCAGTGATTTTGTTTGTTTGTTTCGAGCAGAAAAAAAAAATCATTTTTTTACGTACAAGGACCCAATAGCAGCACACTGTTCAGACCACATAAGTTGATAAATAAAAGTGATCAATACATTATGAAAATTTCCATGCACATTAGTAATAACAAATTAAGTACTGCTTAAAAAGGAGTGGGAAGAAGAAAACTTATATAATCCCACTCCCTCCTTTCTAAATATTCCAAATAAAACACTGCAGCTTTTGAACACCTGAGTTACATGCATGATTTCTCCAACACACTGTAGAAGAGATTGATGCTAAAAACCTGTGTTTGCCTGCTTTTTCCCCAACCACAAATTCAATCAGGAACCAATAAGGGACCTGATGAAGAATCAAGCTGACAAGTTAATAATGCCACTGGTATCCGTGAGCATCTATCCCTAGTGACGAGGCTTGTCCGCTCTTACCAGGTGAGGTAGTCTAAAGCCTGCTGAGGTGCTGCAGGCCCGGACGCTTCAGCTTTCTGGACAGTCTTGCCCTCAGCCTTCAGCTTCTTCTTCTCTTCCTTTTTGAGGATCTTCTTCATCTTCCTCTCCAAGACCCTCTGCTCCTCTGGGCTCAGGTCCTCCTCTCCCTCGTGCACATGATGTGTCTCCTCTGGGCGACTGGGTGGATCTGAAATCTGCCATACCAAACACAACAAAGGCTCATGGGAGTTATCTACATTAACAGACCTTCCCTTTCACATCCTTATCTGCGGTGTTTGTGTAAAACCATTAAACACCCAAAATAACTTGCACTGATTGTGATTGATAGTTCATATTTGCAAACACTGCCAGTTACTTCCTACTAAATTCAATAAAACAATTGCGTTTGTGACATTTTGTAGTCTAAACATAAATGAAAGCTAAATGTACTGTTCTGGGTTATGATCACTTCCTGTTGCACAGCAGTTTGAGGGACATTTCCTGTATCTACAGCCTGATGATATCTGGGATATCACACCCACCTTTTTACCACCGAAACACTCCTACACCCACAGTGTGGATGTGTGTAGCTTTAAAAATAAACCACCTTCTTTGAGGTTTTTTTTTTTTTTTGAGGTAAAGTGGTTTTGGTGGTGGATTTTATTCTGAAACAAAAATGTCGTCTCTGTTTCACGACTAAAGGCTTGGTAAGAATTCTCTCTACATAGAAATAGAAAATATATGCTTTGCCTTTTGCAGAGTTAAGGTTATATACTATCTGCATGTAGGTAAACTCATTAATGCCAATATACTTATCTGAAGCTAAAGTCATTTAACCACGGCACAACTTCAACACTGACTCAAGGGAAGTTAAACAAGGGGCACAGTATACTCTGATTTAACAGACCTTGGTGGGTAGGATGATGAAAAAAGAGGGAGGGGAGGGAAACAGTTTGATCACATGGCCACGAAGTCATTCTGAAAGTATGCTGACGTGGTGTTGAGCAGAAATACTGTTTAACAGTCCTCCACAGTGACAGGTCGTGTCCATGCAACGAGCATCATTTTCACTGTCATTTGATTTTGAGGTGATCGGCTGCATCGGGGTGGTAGACTCAAACAGAAGAGGAGCCGGTGACGAAAGCAAAAATGGTAAGTGGAAACATGTGTTTTTACTGAGCCAGCAGCTCCTGAAGGGGAACAAAGACCAAACACAGACGTGGTCGTTTCAAACTTCAGATAAAACCATTCAGCTGCGATCTCAAGTAATGTATACGTTTTATATACAGTTTACACAGTTGAACTCTGGTTAAGTCCAATTTTCAGATGAACTGTGGCTTCATTTGGGAAGGAAATGTGATATTTTGTAAGAGTATGTTCCTGTGGAAAACCCCTCTAATGAATTGCACTAACACTATAAAAACAGCTGTGTTTTTGACTCAAGTATCACTGCTTTCAATGTATTTTTTGGCCTGAATCTGGAATTCTGTTAACTAAAAGATAATAATAATAATGGATCAATAATGTAAAGTGCTTTGGGTGCCTTGAAAAGCGCTATAGAAATCTAAAACATTATTATTATTATTATTATTAATATTATTAATAATAATAATAATAATAATAATAATAATAATAATAATAATAATAATAATAATAATAATGGGATTACTTGACTTTTCCTTGCGTCTCAGCATCTCCAGCTGCACAAAACAAAAAATTAAAATCACAAGACAGAAAGATACATCTAAGACTACAATAAGGCCTTTGGTTTATATTTATGAAATTGTATTTGTGCATTAATGGTACCATTTTGTATTTATTGGGATCAGAATAAAGCTGCAACTACTAATCATTTTCGTTGCTCATTCATCGCTGAGTCTGTGGATTATTGATTAGTCTATAAAATGTCAGAAAATAGTGGAAAATATTGGTCATTGTTTCTCAAAGCTGAACATGATGTACTCAGATGTCCTGTTTCATCCATAATGCAAAGATATTTAGTTCACTCTCGTAGAAGAGAAAGAAAGTAGAAAATATTTACATGTAAGAGATTTCAATCAGGGAATTTAGACTTTTCAAAACAGATGGTGACTGGTTGAATAGTTGTCTTAATTTATCAAATAATCAATTAATGATTTCCGCTCAAGATTAGAGTTGTTTTATCTTCCTGTTGGCATCCATAATATATTATCACAGCAGACTGGTCACCTTAATTATAAATACAAGGAGATAAATATCCATATCCAAATAACCTAAACTTTACCACTGATGGGGTGGAAGTGCAGATAAATATTGAAGGGTGATAATGAATGGTTTAATTAAAGGGTGTTTTGTTCACTTTTTCAGTCAAATGAAACCACAGACTTGATCCCTACTGATGGAAGCACCACCCCATCCTTTTCTACCATGCCCACCATCATGGACGGTTCCCTCATCAACAACTCCACCTCCGGCGTCGTCCCATCCTCTGTGTATTTAGATGTGATTGCAGCCAATGACATAAGCTCCAGAGCAAACTATGTGTACAGTTTCTTGGCGGCACTGGGCTTGGTCGCCGCCTGTTTCCTGCTCTACAGCTTCATCCTGACTTACAGAGCGCAGCGGCGGCTGGCCTGGCTCGACTGCCTGCTCTGGGTCTTCTGTGGCTTCCAGCTGCTGCTGCTGCTGCTCTCCCTCTACGCCGTGGGCCACAGACCTGACTACCTGAAGACCACAGGTTTAGGCTGCGCTGCTCTCTCCTTCACTATCAACGCAGTCGCTCTGTGCAGTTTGTTAGTCTTACTGCTCATGGCCTACGTCCTCACTCTGGATCCTCCATCCGACGCCCTGCTAAGGAAGCCTGGAGTCTGTGCAGCTGTAGTGACTGTGACCTCTGTGCTCGTCTCTCTGGTGCTGGCTGGAGTCCGTGGTCCTAGAGATGGTCTGCATAAAGAGGTGGACTGTTTTATGGATCCAGTCAGTGCTGGTCCTTCTTACGCAGTCTCTAAGTTTTGCCTGGTGTTTCTGATTCCCTACATCCTCCAGTTGGGACTACTTATAGGTGGCTGCGTCCGACAGTGGAAAACTAAAGGACGTTTCCTCTCAGGCTCCAAAGAGGGTCCGGTGTTCCTGACAGTTAGCATGGTCATGTTTTTCTGCCTGCTCTTCTACAGCACAGCTCTGGTGAGAGCAGCGCGAATAGAAGAGGATGGGCTGCTGAGCCCTCGTGAAAAAGCCTTTCTGAACGTAGCCGAGTTTGTGCTGTTCTCCGGCAGCAGCATCAGCCTGCTGCTGGTGCTGCTCATGCACAGGCCCTGTCGAGAAACTCTGCATGAAGTGTTCATGCAGCTGAGGGACTGCTGTCAAAGACCGAGATGAACCCAGCCCAACAGGAACATCATCAACCCCCCCCTACATCGAGGTCACAGACACTCTGCAGGACTTAAGAATCATAGACGACGAAAGCAACCTTCGATGTGTCGGAACATAACTCCTGTGATGCACAAAACTTATGGAATATGAGACAGATTTAAACTGTTTAAGAAGCTTTGGCTATTTTTGCATCTCAAATGTTCACTTTTTTAAATGAATGTTCTGCAGTACTGTATGTCCCCAGAGCTGTGCAACATGTTTGTACAACCTTTCTTGTTACTATTATGGTTATATAAACTAGCAGCTATGAAAAAAGTAAGTTGAATGCAGTTTACTGATAAAAGAATTAATATTCAACTGATGCACGCAATGGTTATATCAAATCAATTTTACTTATATAGCGCCAAATCATAACTAAAGTTATCTCATGACACTTTACATTCATGTCAGGGTTTTCCCCAATATGTTTCTGGGGAATTATGTGCTATGTTTGTGGCGGCTGTTGTATAATTATGGGATGTGAGCATCCTTCTCTAAGGAAAATATAACAATATTTGAACGGTTACCATACAAGCTAGGACAGATGAATAAACCCTTATGACACACAAAGACAAAACTTGTAAAAGAGGTTAATGACAGATCAGCTACAACCATTAGATCAAGGTAAAGTTAATCGTAGTTAGTTCTAGTTCTAGTTATGATGCTCTTTTCTTTCATTTTACTTTAATTTGGCTCAGGTTTTGCACATAAACCCTGTGTACTGTACGCATTAACAGCAGTAACTCATACATGTCAGCAAATGGAGTGAATATTTACAATGTCTGGATTACTTTACTATAAGTTGTTTTGACTCCTTGCACTTAAGAGGCAGTTGAAGAATTTAAAAGCATGTAATTTGATATTTTGTTGCATTTATATATTTGGAAATAGGTGAATATTACTGTTGCTCCCTGATAACTCTGTATATACAGTATGTTATTTGCTTTTATACTCTTACTATATAAGAGGGAAGCTAAAGTTTATGGATCGAGTCAGGGAATGGGAAATAGTGATTGTGCAGCCATGCAGTTTTTTTATTTCCTGTTTTCATAAAATATGTTTGTTCAGTAATTTGCCAATATTGAAGTGTTATGTTTTCTACTAAATACGCTATGTTGAAGTAAACAGCTGAGCTGCCCTGAGTGGTCCTGTGGACTTTTTTCATCATGTGGCGAGTCATTTGAGTGTCGAGCTAAAGCTTCATTCACAGGAATCCTGGAACAACAGTGATTCTATATACAGTATCTTGAACTTTCTCTTGGACACGCCCCTCTTCTGGGAAACAGTTTGTATAAACATGATTTGTACAAAAAGTCCATTTAGGCTAAATGGAAAAAACGCTGCTGCGGCTCTGTGAACGCCACATTGGAAACATTTAGTGTAGGAAAATAAAAGTAATATTCTTGGTTCAGTACTGATGCAGAAAAAAAAAAAAAAACAGTCAATACTCTCTTAAGCAGTTAAAGACATAAAACACACCTGTTCTAGGAATGACTACGCTGCATGGATCACAGATTGTGTCTATGACGTCACAGATCAAGCAGCAGAGCAAATGGAAGAGAGGAGCTGTGCCGCATAAGATACAGATTTTATATGAAATATTAGCGTAACTTACTGTAGGCATGGTTCAAATTATTTTCCAAGCTCAAAATAACCAGACATCAGCAATAATTTAATGTCTTCTGTCTGATGAAACTCTGCATATGTCTGTCCTTTATCTTGTTTTGTGTAAATATAATGCCGACCCGTTGCTGTCAAAAGTCTCCTGACTCCCATATTTATCTATTTTATCTTTCTACAATAATTGTCTCATTCACACTTCAGTGCTGAAGCGCTGACGTATTGGCTTTGACTTAAGTTAAATGAATAATGTCCATTTAAACAGAAATGTTGAAGGAGGACAGACGTGTTAAAGACTGCTTATTATTTTTCAAAGTATTCCTGAGTCTGTTTAGAAAAACAAGAGGTAAATAAAAGAGGTCACGTCTGTGTTTGCGTGTACCTGCATTATGCTTATATGTGCAAGTGTTTGTGTTTCTTACTGTAAGTGGAGGGAGGAACAAGAACGTTTCTGTGGATTGTGACTGACATTTCAGTTACCACCGAAGGGCATCTGAGGATTACTAGGACCTAATGCAGCGCCAAGAAAAGTAGGTAAAGTTGAGCTACTTTATAGTAACATCTTTCTATTGCAAAATAATTAATTTTACAGCCAAAAGCGTTGTCTGTACCTAGAATTCCTTTTATTTTTAATCTTATATGAGCTCATATTAAAACTTTTACAAAACTAAATGTTACAAAAGATAAATGTTCTTGTCATTGATACTAATTTTGAAAAGTTTATTAGCAGCTTGTCAAAAAAAATACTTTTAGACAGATAGTAAAACATGTATATTTTAAGGATTTCAGTTGTTTTAGGACTAATTTTTGCTTCCTTGTCTGACAAATGACTCTTCTTTTTAAATAAGATTCTTGATATTTATACAAGGGAGGTTCCTTTGTAAAGGCATTCTTTGGCTTCTAACATATCCTGAATAACGCCCAAACTTTCAATATAATAATAAGCACAAACCAGAAATTTTCGACTAATTTTTAAAAGTTGAACAAAAAATTCTCAACAGCAGTTTGCTCACTGTGCTTCTCCTCTTCTGTCTAGTACTAATCATGAGGATCAAGTCTTCTACCTGAGCTAAAGACCCCCATCACAAAAAGAGGACACAGATGGCACCACAAACTCCACATGGACTGAAGACCCTTGAAAGACTAAGAACTATGGGCCCATATGTTTAGCCAATGCTACCACCAGCTCAGCTCCACATATTTAATATGGCCATGACAATGTGCATGGACTCTGGGGTCACAGCTGGAGAAAACCTGACGGTCTGCAAAAATGGCACACGGTCACTTGTGTCTGGTGTTCTCCAGGCAACTTCAGAGAATCATCATCACTACATCATCAGCCTCTTCTTCTCTGGTCTGTACATTACACTTCTTTTCCCCGTTGGTTTCATTGGAAACATCCTCATTCTCACAGTGAACTTGACACACCGGGGTCGCCTCTCAGCTCCAGATGTCTACTTTGTGAACCTTGCAGTGGCCGACTTGGCCCTTGTGGCCGACTCTTTGATCGAAGTGTTCAACCTGAAGCAGGGCTACTATGACAAAGCCGGCCTCTGCACCTTCATGAACCTTTTCCAGCAGGTCAACATGTACAGCAGCGTCTTCTTCCTGACCTGGATGAGCTTCGACCGCTTTGTGGCTCTGACGGGCCCCGTGGGTCGCAGCATGCAGCGCCCTCGCCTCAGCTGCAGCCTCATCTGGGTGTCCTCTTCGATGCTGACCGTGTTGCCCTTCGCTGTGGCCCAGGCCCAGCACGCCGGAGAGCTCCACTTCTGCTTCGCAAATGTGACCCAGATTGAGTGGCTTGAGGTGATGCTGGGCTTCCTGTTGCCTTTCTGCATCCTGGGACTCTGCTACTGGAGAATAGCACAGGTTCTCCGACGTAGCCAGAGGCAGCGGAGGCCACGCAGACAGAAAGCCTTGCGCATGATCTCAGCCGCTGTGTTTGTCTTCTTCCTGTGCTGGCTTCCAGAGAACATATTTGTGAGCATTCATCTTCTCCGACAGGATGCAGACGGCAGCACGCTGTGGCAGGACTACCCACTGACAGGGCACGCCGTCAGGCTGGCTGCCTTCTCCAACAGCTGCCTGAACCCACTCATTTACAGCTTCCTTGGGGAGACTTTCCAGGATAAACTAAGACTTTTTCTCCAGGAGAAGACCACGTGGGCAAAGCTGTATGGGTCAGCCTGTGAAAAAGCCATTTACATTCCGGCTGCAAGCATGCGCAGGTGTGCAACAACATCAGACACACATTCAAACTGTAAAACACTCCCAAAAGATTTCATATTTCCCTCAGATGAAGAACTGGATACAACGGAACACACAGACGATGGACAACTTTATACATGAGCCATAAATGCAACTTCATTACTGGACAAAATAAAAGCAACTACTGTGGAAATTTATGTGGAAACCAGAAAATACAAAATCCTACAAAAAAAAAAAGACATATTAAAGTGGCTTGAGAGTCTGGTTTCGACCAGCTTTGTATGTAAAGTTTCATGAGTTAACTTTTGTTTTGTCATGGCGCTATATAAATAACATTTGATTGATTGATATTCCCTAAGCTCAGTAACTACATTCTTCAGCCCTCAAAAACTGAACACTAGGGATGCATTACTGAATGACAAAATCATATTGCAATTATTGTCAACAGTATTGTGCATCAAATCCATTTGCTCCTTTATCTAAGAAAATGCACAGATTACTAATCATTTACAGAAATGTACTCAAACATACAAACTTAAAATATAACACAAGTGAATCTTAATCACAGAGCTTACAGCTACATCATTATGGAATTTAATTTATAAACATAAACTTTAAAAACCGCATTAATGTAGCAGCTTTCTACATCATTTTACACATTATAGGCTACCTCTAAGTTCAGGGTTCCTGAATCCATATCAACGATACACACACTGGATGTTTATATTGCAGTTTCTATAACAGCACAGGCATTGTGATTGTGACAATCCGACTAACTATGTTGCACTACTGTACAACATTTAACTAGTGGGTGAACTACACCATGGTGTTTTTGCTACCCTTGTCTCTCTTTTTTCAACTTTTTCCTGATTAGAAATGACAAATACAACATTTAAAGTGCACATAAGTAAGCATTTATTTACCATTTAATGAATCAGAACAATTGTTCTACAGATGAATGGTAGCTATTGCCACCTGCAAGATTTCTTTCAGCATCTGTCTTGCAGAGCCATGGTGAGGGAGATACTAAAATAAAGAGACAGTAAAATGGTATAATGTACTGTTTTTAAGTCCTTTATACATTAAAACTTCTATCTGCTGTTTCTGTTAGTGGATTTTGAAATGAATATTAATATAAATCACTACTATGTTTTCATTTATTCATTTAGGCTTGAGAATGTGGTGAGAAATGACAGGTACCTTTATAAAGCACTTTATTTTTCATGATTTGTATTGGTATATAGTAGTATATGTAGAATATGCATTCATACATTTTTTAAGTGCATGGATGGCAATGGGTGTATTCTGACAATATTTTACAGAATCCCTCAGACTTTATAGATCATATTAGAAGATGCCAAGGTCCTCCTGGTGTACTAGTAGCTCATACCTCAATTAACACTGTTTTTTAAAAACCCCTACAGAGCTCTTACTGTTAACTCAACACCACTTTCTGTATAAGACTGAGTTATTAAAAAGGACTAATAATGTTTTTTTAATTATCTGGAGTAACACATAGTCAGAATATTGACAGCATAAAGCAACATAAGCCAAATTTTAAGGTGATAAAATTAAACAAATATTTTCCTTACCTTGATTTCCTCTGTTTGTTTTTGTTTCTTTTTGCGTTTCCTGTCCTGCTTTTTATCACTTGGTGTGATTTGTTCAGCAGTGATCTGTGGTGGAGCCTCCTAAATAAAATGAAGATTCATTGTTACATGAAAAACATAATATGTATGAATATTAACGAAAAGAAACGAAAATTAATGTGCTGCTCACCTCTAAGTCAGGCTTTTTCCTTTTCTTCTTCACTTTTTGATCCGTGACTGTTTCAACATAAGCCTCGCTGACAAATGAATCCTTCTTCCTTTTACGACTTTCTCCGTTTGATTTTGATTTCAACATTTTGTCTTTCGCCATGACTATCTTCCAGGAATCGTAGACAGGTTATACATCTAACAGAGATGTGGGGCTTTGCAGACTGTTAGCCTCCTCAGACAAACTGTAAACTGATTGGGATGTTTGCAGCCAAAAACATAGTATTATGAAAATACCGATTTTACACCTTTTAAATAAAGCGTCCCAAACACTACTAGTAAGTTCTTTTTTGTCACGCTGCTCTAATATATAATAATAAACTTACTTTGCAAAAGAAACGTGTAGGACCACGACATCAACACACATGGCGCGCTATCAGGAAGTGATTTCAGCACAGTGAAGCGTCATTGGACAGATTTTTCTCCCTGCTTTGTGATTGTATGAAGGTAAATTTACCTTCATATGATTGGCCGACCGATGTGAGTTAGTCGAAGATTTTTTTTAGACGATAGGAGGTACGTTTTTAGCATTTATAATACACTATGATGTAGATGTAGCGTTCCTTAATCACGATCATAGGGAAATCTACAAAAAAGTTTTAAAAGATGACGCTTTCACAAAGGATATTGTTAAAATAAACCTAAAAAATGTGAACATAACTTAAACATAAAAACAGGAAGAATGTCTGTGTACCAATTATAAATCCAAAGCTAAATTAAAATTTCATTATAAAATATCAGGTATAGAAGTCAACTTATTCGCTAACCAACTGAATGACTGTCGTATATCTTCGTTTTGGTCCTAGCGGAACCATCCAAACGCTAGTAGCTGCTGCATCGGAAGGATATTAAGGTTGCACAGCAATGTGTTACATGACCTAACCAGAGAGCGTTTGATAATGAAAAACTTGAGTTTCTCCGACCTTACGTCTCGTAGCCTAAGATGACCATTTGTCCGCGATGACTGCAACAATGGGACGAGTTTTCAATAATTTGAAGCGAGTCGCTTTGAATACGGGGGAATTATTTCATAACACCACGACGACTGTGAGGTGAGGATGTGAATGAATGTGTGTAAATGCTGTCACTGGTCAGATAATGTAAAACCGTAATGTCTCTCATATGAATTTAGTTTATTGGGAAGGTTTTATGTTTAAAGTAATAGGTTCGTTTTAGTATAAGTTTGTTATACGCGTGAATTGTAATGAATACGAAACCACCCTCTTAAGTTTACATTGTGTTCTACTGACCTCTACAGTAGAGTCAGTGATTCATATGTAAAATGTTGTACGGATTTTCTTTGCATGAATGAGTATTTTAAGTAGTATGACTCCAATTAAGTTATTTAGCATATTTGGTCAAAGAAAATATCCTACCCCCGAGAAAGAAATGTAGCATGACAATGTAAAAATAAAGCTGAAAACATTATGTCATTTGATTAGGTCTAATGCTGGGCTTCAGCCAATACTGATACCATGGATTCAGTACTAGTTCCTAATCACTACTTTTTCCCATACATCAATGTTCCATTTTAACAAAAACATAATTGCATAAAAGTACCGTGCAAATACATTCTCAGCTCATTTACTTTTTTATGCAATCACAGCAGTTTCATATTAAAATGATCTAACAAATGACAATTTGTAATTGTCTGTAGTAGTATCCTAATATAATATAATAAATAATCCGAATCAACGGAACCACCGGCGAATTTGCGAATCGTAGGATAGTTGAGGAAGGTACCGCCTTTCTTGCGTCTGATTGGCTAGAAAGGCTCCGTGTGTCTCTTTATGTTTTAGTTTCAACGAGCCGTCCCACGCAGGATAGTGACGTCACTATCCTGCGTGGTTAAATTCGCCCACCGCGACACGACGGGGTGGCCGACAGAGATGATTGCTTTTGCGCAT
>JAPQRQ010000012.1:8912567-8925641 GCA_037367365.1 Apogon talboti
TTCATGTACATAAACAGACATGCCAGCTGAGAGGGTTACTCAGCTAAAAATGCCGGTGCAATTTGCCTCATCATTGAGGTGTGTTACCTAGCAACAGATAAACAAAAGGGCCACATTGCCATGGTGTCAAATTTCATGTGCAGAAACAGACATGCCAGTTGAGAGG
Organism: Apogon talboti; assembly: GCA_037367365.1. Lineage (NCBI taxonomy): Eukaryota > Metazoa > Chordata > Actinopteri > Kurtiformes > Apogonidae > Apogon > Apogon talboti. The sequence continues at coordinate 8,912,734 of JAPQRQ010000012.1, forward strand.
TTATTCAACTAAAAATGCTGGTGAAATTTACCTCTTCATTGAAGTGGGTTACCTAGCAACAGATTAACAAAAGGGCCATGTTGCCATGGTGTCAAATTTCATGTGTAGAAACAGACATGCCAGTTGAGAGGCTATTCAACTAAAAATGCCGGTGAAATTTACCTCTTCATTGAAGTGGGTTACCTGGCGACAGATAAACTAAAGGGCCATGTTGCCATGGTGTCAAATTTCATGTGCAGAAACAGACATGCCAGTTGACAGGTTTCTCAACTGAAAATGCAAGTGTAAATATGTGTCTAAATATACAAAACAAAACGAGGGCTATCTATATATTACAAGTGGCCTCTGTGTGTATGTGTGTGTGTGTGTGTGTGTGTGTGTGTGTGTGTGTGTGTCTCGGGCATCACACAAAATCCAGGAAGCTGACTGCTGCAGTTTGGCATACTTATATGTATTTTTGGTCAAGGAAGAGAGTAGCGAAAATGGCAAGTTGATAGGACCAATATTTTGGGAGATATTAGTAATTTTGGAATACAATAGCCTTACAATCACATTGCTATGCCCAGAATGCATTGTTGGTGACTGCAGAACAAATGCGGTACAGCATGCACAAAATACACAACAGCATAAAAACAAACATCTAGAACCTGTGGATCTCCACGGAGTGAACACACTAGTATAATGTACCGTCACATACACTGACACTGATGATCCACTCCTTTGGTGTATAATTTGGTGTCAAACAAGACATTTTTTATGGTATTTAAGCAATCACTGTACAGTATAGAAGTACTGAAGTTCGTCACCCAGTCTTAGACCTAACTGAACTCTTTCTTTTCTTTGCCAGCAGACTGAGCAGTGTCCGTCCCCTCGCTATGACCTCTCAAATGCAGGTCAGTTCCAAGAAACCCAACGGTGAAGACGTGAGCAGGCCCATCAAGTTCTCCACCAGTAAAGCCAGCCATAAGACCTGGAAAGTTGACCGTACCATGGGGAGTCATCACCAACAGCCCTGGTGGAAAGTCGTGCCCATCAGCCTCTTGGGTGTCAGCTTCGTGCTGTGGTGTGCACTGAGAGGACAGACAAACGTTGATGAACAGCTCAATAAGTCGCTCTATGAGCATTTACCAAACCTGATGTCAGATGACGACGATGAAGAAGAGGAGGAGACTGTCAAAAATCAATCTAATTAGTTCATGGACTTGATGTGTATAAATATATATATATTGCAGCTATTATTTATCAGGTGTTTCTACTGTTGTGTGCAGAGATAAACTGGTTTATCAGGTGCTTGATGAAATCCATCCAATGCTACAGGAAATTAATTAGCAGAAATATTAATTTTACATTTCACTTATGATGTTTAATTTTGATGGAGAGCATGGGGATTAAAATGTCTTGATTATTTACTGTTTCTGAAGCCTTATGTTGATATATTTCATATTCACGTGTTGTCAAGCAGGGATGTGTGTGTGTGTATAACTGTGTAGCCCATGGAGTGGTATTGCAGTTCAAAACTTGAACCATTTGAGGAGACGCCCATAAGTAAGGTGTTATAGTTGCAGAATCCATGTGCACTAGGGCTGCAACTTATGACTATTTTAATAGTCGACTAGTCATTGACTACTGTAACTACTGTTTGGCTAGTTGGGTTGTGAACTGAACGGTGGTGCAGTGGGTAGCACTCATGCCTTCATGCAAGAAGGTCCAACGGGGGTTCAATTCAACACCAGTTTACCGGGGTGGGACCTTTCTGTGTGGAGTTTGGATGTTCTCCCTGTCTTAGTGTGGATTCTCTCTTCTCTTCCTCCCACCATCCAAAGACATGCACTAATACGTTAATGAATCTAAATTGCCCATAGGTGCGAATGTGAGAGTGATTGGTTGTTTGTCTCTATATGTCGGCCCTGCGATGAACTGGCAACTTGTCCAGGGTGTACCCCGCCTTTGCCTGTAGGTAGCTGGGATAGGCTCCAGCACCCCCACTGTACTCTCAAGGACAAAGCGGTTCAGAAGATGAATGTAAGTAGTAGTAGTAGTAGTAGTATTAGAATAGCAAAACAAATCTTTTTAAGCAGTTACCACTTCTATAATTCAAATTTGGAACAGCAATAATACTTTCTCTCCCTTAAAAAGTGCATTTTGGGTATTAGTGCCTGATAGTTTAGTACTCAAGAGTTGCAACCAGCAACAAATTTTTTTTCTTCAAAAGTGCTCACCATTAAAGACATTGCAATTATTTTAGTTGACCATTTGTCAACCAGCCCTAATGTGCACCAATTAAACCAGGGGTGTCAAACATGCGGCCAAATCTGGCCTGCTAAAGGTTCCTATCCAGCCCATGAGATGACAGTGCAAAAAGTACACTGAAGATATTAATAGACAAGGTTGTCAAAATCATTTTAGTTCAGGTTCCACATACAGACCAATGTGGTCAAGTAACATAACAGCCTATAAATAACTACAAATTTTCTTCTTGGAAAAATTGTAGTTATACACTAATGAAAATATTTACATTTACAAACTATCCTTTCCACAAATATGAACCTGAAATGTGCAATTTTAATATTATGCCTGTTACCAAATGTTTGTGTAACATTCTGTGTAATGCGCATCTATAAATAAGTTTGGGCATAATACTGTTAAAGTTGGACTCATTTTTTAAATGAAATTTAATTTTTTTCAGGTTATTCACATCTTTTGTAAAATGTAAAAATGTTCATAATTTAATTGGGTTTTTTTAAACTAAAACAAAGTAAAACTTGAGTTTTTTGTTTTTTAAATAGGCTCATTTTATGGGGGCCTATTCCAGAAAGCAGGTCATGTGAAAACTGAAAAACAAAATGTGAGCTAGCATATTTGTGTTAGCATTTCAATAGTTTGTGTCTGTGTTGATAGCTAACATTAACTAACCCTGACATCACTCAATGGAGATTGTTTTTTTCCTGTACTCTGAGCTCCTATTCCTGCAAAGTGCATTCTCTCAATATTGTTTAGATGGAAGACTCAGGAATTATAACTCACAATATACTCAAGTCAATTTTGGTTTGAAGGAAACAAAATTGATGGGTCATGAACTCAAACTTGGAACAAGCAAGAACTCTTTACAATTTGGAGTAGATTAATTAAAAAGGGGCAGAGGCTAGAACTGAGATCAGATTGGGCTGAATGTGGCCCTGAACCAAAATGAGTGACACCCCTGAATTAAACACTACAGTACAACTATGCTTTATCAATATTCAGCATTTCCCCTGCTGTCAATCTTATGGTCCGCTTACACCATATGTTGTGTTAAAAAAGCAAAACAAAAAAAAAAAAACACCACATTTGCTAAACAGTTTGAGGTAGCGGAAAGTTTATTTACAGCACGACAAGTAGTCCTATGACATGCACACACAGGATTATGGTACAGATTCTAAGATAGTTCAAACCTGAGAGGCAGTGGAACAGTTTGTTCTGAATTTACAGATGAAGCTCTATTCTACAGAGAATGACAGAAAGTGAAATGAGCTGAGACCAAGTTAAAAAAACAAACATGCCCGAATCTACAAATCATAAAGTGGTACACATGCTGGTATAGTTCAAGATGTAGAAAACAACCCCAGTCAGTCCCACCCCCACCACCCCCCCGCTAAAAAGATAAAATCCAATCATTTATGCCCGCTCTCCCCTAATTCGCCTGGCCAGCTGAATGTCCTTGGGCATGATGGTAACCCTCTTTGCGTGAATTGCACACAGGTTGGTGTCCTCAAAAAGTCCAACCAAGTATGCCTCACTGGCTTCCTACATTGGAGAGAAGAGTAAGATAACATTAACATCTAACAATAACGACAGCATAAAAGTGTTACAAATTAGACAACAGCTTACCTGCAAGGCTCCAATAGCTGCGCTCTGGAAACGCAGATCAGTCTTGAAGTCCTGGGCAATTTCTCTGACAAGACGCTGGAAAGGCAGCTTCCTGATGAGCAGCTCAGTAGACTTCTGGTACCGACGGATCTCACGGAGAGCAACAGTACCAGGCCTAGAAGAACACAAGACTCCTTTAACAACCTTAATATTAATCATTCTTTATTAGATTACAGGTATGCAATTCTGAAAGATTGCACCCAATGGCCAGCTCTCACCCTGCTAATTGACTTCAGACTCCTTACCTGTATCTGTGCGGTTTCTTCACTCCGCCGGTGGAGGGCGCACTTTTCCTGGCGGCCTTGGTAGCCAGCTGCTTCCTAGGCGCCTTTCCTCCGGTGGATTTACGAGCGGTCTGCTTGGTACGAGCCATAATTTACCTGCAGGTCCGAATTAAACACATTAAATACATTAACAAATTTAATACGTCGCCATCATATGCTCCGTATAATTTCCATGACATCTATTAGGTCGAATCATAGTCTCAGTGATGCATTCCGAGCGTTATTACTGTCGTTCAAATGTTGATGCACATCTGCGTCTCATGATCTGAACTCTGGTCTTTTATCCTCCAATACCACCCACGGAAATGGTCGGAATGCTAGACTCAAGAGGCAAATGGCTCATTGTCACTGGAGCACCTCTCATTGCCTTCTGGGTATAACGCATCTCGACAAAAAGGAAAGTTTCAGTTTATGGGCTACAGACTACGAGCATATTTAACGCATTGCATTGCCACCATTAAGGTGGAGGAGACACACACGTCTCTATGCTTGTCGTTATTGAGCCGATTTAAAGCTAGCATGGACGGTTGCAAAATGGCGCCAGCTAGCAGACACTATCACCAAGCTTACCGCTTTAACACTAATACGGTTGGCTACAGAATTTAATGTCTAAACATAAGATTTAAAACTACGAAGTAAAAAACGTTTTATATCAATCAATTTTTTCGCCTTAAGTTTTGTTAGCATTTAGCTACCGGCTATAGCGCGCGCAATGTTTTGTTGTCAATTGAATGCCCATTAGTTCAACAATGTTTAACGTTATTCAACATGGAAGTCTTTGTACAGCATTCGGGCAACAATGACCAACACAAACGAAGAAAACTAAAATAACAATAGTGGAGTGTCTAAAATTACCTTTTGTATTTGTTCCTCGGGAGTGTCACGTCTCTCCGTCAGCGTGGGTCAACTATTTTGACCGAGCACAGCCAGAGGTATTTATAGCCTGAGAGGAGCTGCGCCTCAAGTCCCACCTCCGCACCGCCAGGATTGGTTATGACGCAAACCAATGGCGAACTGTGATTGGTAGAAGCAGTGAAAAAAAGAATAAATCCCTCGCCTGAATTTGAGATACGGAGGAAATTCCCTACATTTCACGAGTGGACCTGTCTCTCTCTCCGTTGCACAGTAACAGGAAACACAGAACTCCGTAGTTACGCGCCTTGTGGAACAAAATACCCAGTGATAATAATAAAAATGTGTGGGTCGAACATCCGCGCAGTTTTTTTTAGGAAATTTAGGGTGGATTCTGTGTTTTAAATAAATGTACTGTTAGTATGACTGAATGTGATTCAGACAATAAATAGTTTACACCGTTGTGCCTTTGTCAGTTCCTATCAAGTCGCATTTATATCCATACAGCAGCCTCCACTTTTTAGATTTAGTACTGTTATCCTGTTTTTGGTAAAGAATATTCATTTACTTAATTTATCATGAAAGTATGTATCACTTTCTTAGTTCTTTCCCAATCCCTGTATAAATACACCATACATTCAGAAACTGAGCAAAAAGGAAAAACTAACAAATTCTGCTCCGAGCGGAACGATAAGTGGGGAAACGTAACCAGTCGGAATTATGTCCAGTGACACACAGGTAGTAAGTGTCTCAACAACATCATCTCGTGCTAACCAAGAAAAAAATGGGTAATAGAAAATAGGCATATTTTATTTCTTCACTGAGCATGTCTGTATGTACGAAGTGTTGAGGTAAATATTCAAGTAAGATATGCCCCTTTTCAGCTAAAAACCTGCAACTCTGGAGGAAACGGCATGACCGAGCAAAGGCTGCTGGTTATGGGTAAACTACTAAACTATTATTAGATTGTATTATATTATATTATAAATGTACTATAGGTCGTCCTCAGTAAACGCATAAGGCATTAACTAGTTTTTTTATGTGTTTTGTTCCATAATTTTCATAATTCTCGTATGTGCTTGTGTGCATGTATTTATGTGTGTGTTTATATTAAAATAGATATTGAACCAAAGTCAACCAGCTCCACTCCTGTTGAGAAAAAAGCTGCAAAACCCTTCTGGACTTGTAGTGACAACACCTTCAGATTCAACTTCATCCCTGACAACTCCCCAGCATTTCAAGAAACATCCACTCCACTGGACAGGACCAAGCCCACAGCCAGCCAGATAGCATTCACCCAACAGACTTCTCCCTTTGCCTTCAATTTCCAAATCCCTCCAATCCCACCACAAGAAGAAGAAGAAGACATGGACACAACAGAGACTCCAGATGCTACTTCTCCAAGCAGCAAACAGTGCACCGAAAAGGAGAACCCACCCCAAACTTCAGCAGCATCCAAATCCAAGAAGAAGAAGAAGAAATCTGGAAAGAAACAACCCTCGGATAGTGCAGAGGCACAGCAGGAGCTCAGCTCAACAGAGGGGAAGGAAGGAAGTGAAGAGACAGAGCTGGTCAGTGTGGAACATTGGTTTGAAGTGACCACAGCGAGTGTCATTTGATTCATAAATCTGATATGTGTCTTTCAGAGTGCAGAGGAGCAGCTGAATCGACAATTGGACTGGTGCATAGAGCAGCTGGAACTAGGACTGAGGTCCCAGAAAGGCACACCGAAGCAGAGTAAGTGTGATGTTTCACCTTGAAACACATCAGACTCAAATCTATCAACACTGAAATCACAAAGTTTTCTTCACTACTGTGTATTATCCAAGAATGTGCATGTATGTGTGCAACTGACAGAGCTGAAAAGCATTCCAGATTGGAGTTTGTCTAAAATGTGACCATTATACCACAAATGTATATCAGTTCCTGTTTTAGTATTGGGGATGGGGGGGATTTTTCTGCCTATAAGTAGCAAAAAGTGTTGGAAAAGGAGTGATTCTTGGATTAAGGGGTGTTTTATTTGAGGTTCTCTTTAGATTAGTACATATATGCACTCAGAACACAACAATGAACTGTAAGGAACTCTGTTTAAAGAATATTAGTATTAATATTTTCATAAGACGGTGCCTTGGAGTTCATTGTTGTTGACTGAGGTCACAGTGAAGTTTTGACCTTTTGGATGTACAATGTCATCCCATAATTATTCTGTCCTATTACACGTATGTTCTTCCTAAGTGGTGTGTTGGTGTCTTGGCCAAAAACATGATTAGTGCAGTCATGGCAGCCTTTGGTTTTGGTTCATCCTTGAATATTTTTGGCCTTTGTTAGATGTCATGTTCTCACATAATGATGACCAGCTCACAAACCAATGAATACAGTCAGAAAGTAACCTCATGTGTCTCATTCAGGATTAACTACAGTATCTGTAAAATAAATTGTGCAGGAAACATTTGCAAAGCGTTTTGATGTCTGCTCTGAGCTGCTATAGATCCAGACATGTACTTGTATCACATTAACACCCTAATGTTTCAGTTGTAATAGTTTGTCCCAACACAAAGACCCACACCCAGATGTCATTGTCTTCTTGAATTATCCAAATACAGACTATAGAGAAGCCGCTTATGTATGAAATTTAACAACTATTGAATCCTTTCACATGTCTCCCTGGCAGAGGAGGAAGCATCTCGGGCGCTGAAGACTTTACGCAGCTCCAAAGCTCCTCTGGTTAAGAAAAGGCAGGTGATGAGAACCATGACCGGAGACTACAGGAAAAAAATGGAAGAAGAGAAGACGAAACAGTTCAAACTCATTCAGAGCGGTGAGGCCATGTAACAGTTGAGGCTTTTAATAATACACACTGCAGTTTGAATCCTGTTAGTTAAGAGGTTTCTCCGTTTCCCCACACAGAAATGGCATCAGCGCGGGTCAAAGCGGTGTCCGAATCTCCAAAGAAGTCCGTCTTCCACCGGAAAGCTGAAGTCAAAACGGAGACATCAGAAAATAAAGCTGGGAATTCACATGTGAGAACGACAAGTCAGGAGGGAACGGAAGGTTTTGTTTTTACGCCGTCAAATGAGGAGTTTCGATTCAATTTTCTTTGATTTGTCTCCAGAAAAATATAACAAAAAATCAGCCCTCCTTTTTCTGCTCAGTGTGGTCTGAGCTGTGTGCTGGACTTTTTTTTTTTTTATTGACCATATAATTATAAAAGCACATGTAGGAAGGAGCTGCACTGGACAACATGAGGAAAGAAGGATGACAGATGCCGACTGCTTGTGCCATATTTAGAAATAAAGCACCTTGTATTTTTCTATGACATTTCTGTTAATGGGGAAAATATAATAAAGTGTATTTGATGGAGATTCACCAAAGCCATATTCACAACTTAATGTAATGTGGGTTTAATGCCGTTGTCTACATTAGCAGCAACTACTTCAAACTCAGTCAGTTTATGTTTCAGGTTTCTAAAAATTTGTTGAGGTCTTGTGTATATTTTGAGGGAAAAAAGTTGATAAAATATTGAGCACTTTTTGTTTTTTCTCATTTCTAAAATTTTATTTGGGGTCAAGAATGACTGATTAGATTTATTTCCTTACTATTATGTCTGTCACCATAACTTAATACTTAAAAGACTAATTATCATTTTAGATTAAAATTATATTATATTAAATGAAAGAACATTTCGTAGTCAAAAGGTCAAATTCACTGAAAGTATTAATCTGACTCTTCACCGGCCATTATTAAGCACCATAATTCACAAAAGGGGATATTGTGATAATATTTAGTATCTGAAACCTATTAATACTTACCTTTTAGCAGCATCCCACCTTTCCCATTACCGCTTTTACTGAGGGAATAGAATCAAATATTTCTATGTAGTTATACTTTCTGCCTTATAATTTAAACATTATCTTATGTGTTTGAGACGAGATGAACATATTTAGTATTTTAATTATCTGACACAAAGTAAACATTTTATTTTAATGCTATTTATATATTTTGTGTTTGTGTTCTCTGCATGAAAAATTATTTTTCAAAACCAGAGTGGGTAAACATTTCTATTTGAATTTGAGTCAGACTACAGGTGACAGAGCAGAGGTGTATCTACGGTATTGTGAACTGGTTGTAGTCTAAACATTTCCAACAGGAAAGGGCAGGGCATGATGCGACACGGACACATTTGAGTGTGACACACAAAATAAAAAAAGTTTCACCCGTTGAGAAAACAAAGTACCTGCTGCCTGTAAGTTTTAACTCCATGACATTAGTCCACCTTGTAAACTGTTTGTTTGCGTATATTGTCATTTTAAAGACGGACACGTCCGGCTTATTGTGTCAAGTTTTGAGCCGTTGAAAAGTTTACTTTGGGCTGACGATGTCCGGCTAAGCTAACATGAAGCTAACTAAAGTTGGAAACCAAGAGAAAACCAGATACCTGATGGAAGTATAACATAACACCACCTTCGAAGTAACTCTGAGGTAAACTTAGTGTTATTTGATCTTGTTTGCGTGGTTATTAAACACCATATCCTGTTAAGACGCTTGTAAAGATGTGAGACCTCGTAGTGGTTTTGACTTTATTTATTTATTTAGGGGATATGAAGTTAACAGTGGAGCAGGATAAGTCACCTTTTCAGCAAATAATAATCAACGTCTGTTAAAATGAGGTTTCATGCACACAGAAAATGTAAACTGTCACTGACTTGTAGTTCGCCACAGATACAAATGTATTATACAATTGTCAAAATATCTGCTACTTTAGTGTCCTTGAGGCAAGTCCTTCTCCTTTTGTTATAAACGTTTTTATATCTGTAATTAAATTGATTTCAGTTTCCGTTTTTCAATAGTTCACTATGTTCTCTCTCTGTCACTGTCTTTTCTGGATATTATATACAGTACAGTGTAAAAGTCCTCGGTCACTTCTGTCTTTATTTTTGCAGGGTTGAAATGAGCATTCATGTTCTCTTTTCTTTGCATATAACAAGAAAATACATAAAATATCTGCACAGCCTTAAAAGACACACAAAACACTTAACTAAAAGGGTTCTAAAGGTTAAAGTTACTATTTAGAGTGACTGATGATAAGAAGCAGAACACACAGAAACATCTGATGTGTGGAATGAAACCTGGTATAAAACATCAGAAAATGAATGCAATAAATCTAATATGAACAGAAGGGTTAAAGACATTATAAAGTGCAAAGGGAGGTCACACTAAATACTACCACTTTGGTTTATAGAAGCTGTTTTTTCCCCTGAAACATTTCCTTTTATTTCTGTACATACTTCATATATATCTAGATTACATCATAATTTTAAGACTGAGAAATGCATATGTGTGGTCATTATTAACTTTACTAAACTGATAAATGTAATGTTGATGCTTGAACCCAAGCTGTCACACAACATGAAAAATGAGTGATCCTAGAGTGCATGTCTGAAGGGTTGTAGTACCTCATTTGAAACAAATAAGTGATCAACTTTTACACACTTCAAGCTAGTTTGAAGACAAGGGTCATATCAATCAACAGGTTATTTAGAAAATTTGATTGTTGTCTTATATAGACACGGTAGCGCGATGCTTCATATTGTCATCAAATGACTTTTTCAGGTTGAGAAACACTTCACACGGCATCACTTGCTTATTATTGTTGAACATTTTAGGTGTGAGGGGTAAAGAGGTGGAAGATGTCTGAGCTGAGTGACGAGGCCAGTGAGTCGGAGCAGCTGGGCGCCAGTCTGTCCATGTGGCTCGGTGACTCGTTGGTGCGACCGGAGGAGCTGGACGTCCCTCTAGACCTGCACACCGCCTGCTCCATCGGCCAGTACGACGTGGTGGCAGAGTGTATCAAAAAGTAGGTGCTTAAATTCTAACAGCATCATTAGATCAGCTTTGTCTCCACTGGGGTTAGAGCTGCAGCTGTCGATTATTTTCCTCGATTTGATTAAACGGTTATTTGAATAGGGGGGAAAAATTGAAAAAAATGTGAAAAAGACATGTCTGAAAATGACAACTTTCCCTTTATGCCAGAACCAGTTGAAACAATAACCACAAAAAGTATACAAGTAGAATGATGTATAACAATATATATATAGAAATAACAACAGTATAAAAGTATATAAAAAAATCTCTATATAAAAAACAAGTCAAATGACATCTACAAACAATACACTTTAACACTGCAGTCATCAATAAATTTGTATACAACTTAATAACAACTTAACTAACAAGATGGAACTAACATACAAGTTAAAAAAAAGGCAAATTTTTAAAATATTTGTGTGAAAGCTTCAAAGTTTAAAGGAGTGAGTGATGGTTCCAATGAAGAAAAGTGAGAATATTAGACATTTTCTGCCTTTTTCTCCTCGTCTCCTCTGAGCTACGCTGCATGTTGTTTTTGTCAATCCTGGAGCCATGCGCGTCACAATACGCGTCCGTGTGAAACAACAGTGGAACCAATGTTTAGCAGCAGAGAAATTAAGGAAACAATGCTTCAGTTTGGGAAAATTGTAATCTAATAATTGTTTAAACCGATCTGAGCTGATTAATGCTTTCTGCTTTAGTTGTGATTGCTCTATATGTGTAACTACTCAGACGTGAGGTGGATCTGAATGGCAAAAATATTGGAGGATGGACGCCGCTCATGTATGCAGCTTACATCGGCCACGACAACATTGTTAATCTCCTGCTGGAGGCCGGTGTGAACGTAAATGCTACCACTGCTAAAGGACTCACCCCTCTGATGCTGGCAGCCAGCTGTGGGAATGAAAGTATCGCATACTTTCTGCTTCAGGTACAAAGTGACCCGTTGACGGTTCATTTTAATTTGTGTAACCTTTACCTAGTCTTAGGGTATATTCAGAGAAAGGTCTCATTTGCAACATAACCTAGAAAATGTTTTTTGTTGGTGCAACTCAGGTCAGAGGATTTATCCAACTATTGAGATTATGTGTCACAAAGATAGAACAATGTTTTTAACCTCCTAAGACCCAGGAGCCCCACAGGTTTTTGAGTTTTGGCTTTTTTAAATTAAATAATTGCTTATATTGGAAACATCATGATGCAACAGTATTTTCAGATGCATTCTTAAAAATTTTTATGGAATGTCATTTGTGGTGGACAGTTGTTTCTTTTATTTTTTTGTTTGTATAAAGCTGTGAATTTCTTGTCCTCATACGTGGACAGTGGGTCCTAGGAGGTTAAGTCGTGTTTTCATGTTTTCTATTGTATGAAAGGTTTTTTTTTTTCTTTCCCTTACAGCAAGGTGCAGAGTTGGAGGTGAAGGACTCTCGAGGCTGGACCGCTCTGTTCCACTGCACCAGCACAGGACACCAACAGATGGTCAAGTTCCTGCTGGATAACAACGCCGATGCTAATGTGAGGTGAGTGTGTTTATTCTTCCTCCCATCACAGTAGAAGTCATTCAGAGTGTCTCATCAGTTTTTTTTGTCTTTGTCTTCTTCTTCCACAGGGAGCCCGGCTCCGGTTTCACTCCACTGATGGAGGCTGCTGCTTCTGGACACGAAATCATCGTTCAGTACCTGCTCGATCATGTACGTAGGTTAAACTCCACGTAGTCTAGGTCTCTGCTGCAGAGCCACAGAACATGCACAACACTGATGGTTGAACGTGTTACTGGTGTGTGGACGGACACTTTGAATGTTTCCTGTTCTAGGATTGAGTAGTGAATATTGAATAACTATAACCATAACCAAGATATAGTCTAAACTATATTGGAGATTGGTGAAAGTAGATAGGTTAAATTCACCGCCCCGCCCTGACCGCGTCAATGGTCACAACCCCACCGTTTGAACTTATGATAATCTACAACATCTGAAGATTTAACTGACCAAGTTTGAAGTCCAT
>JAPQRQ010000012.1:8932872-8949411 GCA_037367365.1 Apogon talboti
TATTTTAGCATTGGGGTGTGCATACACCCCACGTGACCATTCATGTTTGAATAGGCCACGTGACCAACCAAGGGTTAGAGAAAACATATTAAGCATTATGTAGTCATTATTGAAATTATGTTTTACTCAAAAAAAAAAAAAAGAAAACACATCTAAACCTAAATGGCGGTTGTTACCTGTCACAGATCCAGCCCTTGTTGCTCATTGGCCGTTTGCAGTTGCTGCAGTTGATGTGCAGTGTGGTAGAGGCCTGGTTCAGACAGGTGATGGCACTACACGTACTCAGCTTGATGACCTCATTGGACACGTTCCACAGCTCGAACCGCTGCAGCAGGTCTATGTAGGACATGTACCAGTGCTCCTAGAACAGGAACACAGCTCAGTGAGCCCAGCTTTTCACAACACGCCCGCTGACAGTGCACGCCACCGTAACCTTCATGAATGAAATCTGAGACTGAAACAAAAACTGGCAGCAAAAAAAACAAATGCGTCAACTGAAATGAAAACTTTTCAAAAACACAAAAGTCAAACCAAACCTGTAATGAACAATTCAACATGGAATACAACAAAAAAAAAGAACAGGTTAAATTAGCTTCGCTTTGACTCTCGCCTAGTGTTAGTTTAAGTTCCTTGGGTACAAGAAAAAATGTTTTTTCACAACATGGGACCTTTAATAAGCAGTGGTTTGTAATTGTAAGTCATATTTGATGCCATGGAGTCTTTCATTCCATCACTGTCAACCTTAATAAATCAGGACTTTCCTCATGATAACTGAAAAACTAGACTGCAACAGGTCACATCTTCAAAACATAACGTGCTGTGCATTAAGACCCCTCTGCCAGAATGGAGTTATTTTCAGTAGGCTTATGCTCCATGCCATCCCTTTACTTTCTTGGTAAATTCCACTGGCAGTTTCAGTTGCATAACCTCTCAGCTGGCATGTCTGTTTCTGTACATGACATTTGACACCATGGCAACGTGGCCCTATTGTTTATCTGTTGCTAGGTAACCCACTTCAAGGGTCACATCTTCAAACAAGCTAAAACCTCTTCTGCACTGATAAAAACTAACTAAATTGAAACCAAATAGAATGACAATAAAAATAAAACATAAGTAATGATAATTTCAAAACTCTTTAAGACCTCTTTAGTAAAATAAAAGGGCTTTAACATTCTGGAAATCACATAAATGATACCTAAATGATGACTATTATATTTATTCATTTTCTGAACTGAAGGTGGGGTACACCCTCATCGTGGGGCTGACATACAGATGGACAACCATTCACTATCACATTCACACCTATGGATGATTTAGACCTGTTATTCTCAACTGGCGGGTTGTGACCCAAAAGTGGGTCGCAAACCGGTTATCAGTAGGTCGCAGGCCTGTGCTTTATTTTTTATGGAGCTGAGCAGTGCCCATTCACACCTCCTAACAGTAGGTGGCAGTAATGCGCTGTAATGTTAATTAACACCAGACATGTCACAGCATAAAAGACCCACAAGTTTCTATTCATATCATGGCGAAACTCGGGTATGACAACGACTACATCAGATAAGGTTTTACCTACATGGACAAAAACCTCAGTGTGTTTAACGCTTGAATAAGTGAATGAATACACTTGAAATTTTTAACTCTGTGCACACTTTTGGTTTTGGTTAAAATGTACCCAATTTAGTGTTAAGGGGAGTATTTCCATATTTAGCATCACCGCCTGCTGGTCATTTTGGTCTATCATTAAACTTGTCTTTTCATTAAATTTAAGCAGTTTAACTTTTATTAATTTGGGTGGCGGTTTGACACTGAGGGGGTGATAGTGGGTCCCGGAGCCAGGCCAGTTGAGAACCACTGATTTAGACTGACCTATTAAGTGCATGTCTTTGGATGGTGGGAAGAAGCTGGAGTACCTGGAAAGAACCCACACACATGAGAACATGCAAACTCCAAAAAGAAAAGCTCCAGCTGCTGGGAGGTGACCTGACTATACTATACACATAATCTTGAGTCGAGGTTCTGAGAAATTATCACGTTAAGACGAATGATCAAACCCGACATCATTCTTCTTAACATGCAAAATCAGCAGGTGCTGTTGTATTCCAGTGCACTGTTCCAAACACAGCTGCTTTTCTTCTTTTTTTTTTTTTTTTTAACTGACCTGGGTGAGGTCATCAATCTCTTTCCGAATCCGGTCTCCCAAGACAATAAGCACAGACACGGCCATCTGCACGTCGCCCTGCTCGGCGTAGTAGCTCAGCATCTCCCGCACGATAGGGCAAAAGAAGCTGGCGGGCAGATGGGGGCTGAACAGTGGCTGTGAAATGGAGATGAGTGAGAAGGACTCGATGGGTGTCAGACAGGTGACTTCTGCCTCGTTGCCGCTGACATGCGGTGAGTCAGCCTTGTCCTGCTGAAGGTGTTCGGGAGCAGATGGGTTATCCATGATCTCATGTCGCAGCTGAAAAGCCTCCTGTGGGAGGGTGTACTCCTGCTCCTCTATTGTGACACAGGCAGCAGATATGATATTAGACATAAGAGCACTGAGGATGGAATGGGTATAAATAACACTTACTGACGTGAGCAACTCTCAGCCAGGCAGTGTTTGATCAGACATGGGACTGACCTGTTTGGTTATCGTGCTCCATGGAATAGAGGTCATCATCATCCAACTCTGCATCACCAAACATGTAGTCAGCCTGTCCCTCGCTGCCCTCCGTCTCCTCATTTTCTGTCGGGAAATTCAGTGAACACATGCATTTTAGGCTAACAACAGCAGAAAAGACCTTTACATTTTGTTATTGCCCATGTTGGCCTCCGCAGCTCTACTGTCGATGCTCACCTTCGTTGTTGTTGCTGATGTGGGAGTTGCCAGGCTCCAGGTGGATGTTGTCCTGCCTGCTCTCACCTTTACTGCGCTCCAGTCCTCTTTCGGAGCCCATTCCTGAACCTATTTCTTTCATACTGAAACTGACAAGCACAACGCGTCTCTCCATTACATTTGATCTGTAAATCAATGCTTCCCAAACAAAGAGACGTTGTGTACGCAACAGGTACTTCTGCAGATGCTAGCAGGTACTTGAAAAGGAGATTTAATTGTTACATGAATCCATGTATGTTCATTAAAAGGGAAACTACTCTAATAGGATTACAAACTGGTGTCAAGCTGATCTTCAGTAAATGTACAGTGTCTAGTAGACTGATCAACATGAGTCAGCTTAAACCCTTTAACACCACACGTTGCAACTAATGATAGTTAATAATAAAAATTAGCTGAATGTATGAATAAACAGCTGCAATAGTTGTCTAAGTTGATTTGCATGTTTTGTAGCACGTAAGAGTTGAAAAACCTGTTTAAGACCCAAAAGTGTATAATTTGACTGATTGAGCTTTATCTGATTTCACTCTAGGGCTGCATCAGACAAAGAACTCAAAGAACCATGACCCAAAATGTTTTTTTGGTGAGAGTTTAGAAAAAAACCCCAAACTCTTACCTGTTCATCAAAGGCAAAGTACCAAGTTTACTGAGGTTGTGGTTTGGACCAGGTGTAGTAACATTCGCTGGGTCGGAGAACATGATCCGCAACATGGTCCATGTAGTGGATACCTTAAATCAAAAAAAAAAAAAATCAGGTTATTCTTCAGACAGAGAAAAGAAATTGCAACATGGTTAATATCCAAATTATAGGAATGACAGTTTTTTTGATATAGGTAGAATGCTTCACAACAAACAGATGAATCACTGCGGTTCTAAAAATGCCTAAACTACAAATCATATTCTCCAGATAAGGGAAAAAAAACCCGAAACTTGTACAGCGAAATATAATGAAATGTAACCTCTTCAACTCATGACAATTGCAAAATATAGTAAAATATATACTAAATCATTTCCATCTGATTTCTTTTGCATATAGTCCAGCTCTACTATGAATATGTTTGGAGTCAGAATTGTATAATGAACAAGGCAACAATGAATTAAGCAGTCTCAAATACTATAGCCTAAACTGATATAACCCCCCCCCCCCAAACATCATTAATGTTATTTAAAATAATGGAGCACTATGCACAGATTTGTTTATTCACTGATCTGACCTGAGGTCTTTTGAGGTCCTGGGCCACCTTGGCGTTGTGATCACACAGCTCTGCAAATGGCTTCCCACTGAGGAGGTAGAGTTGTGCTGTCTTGACAAACCAGTCCATGCGGTTACTATCCAAGTCTGTCTCAAAGACGCTAAGGGCACTGGACACATGGGCAAATTGTTCTGTCAGGTCAGGCTTCTTGAAGAAAAAGATGGGGTAGCGGCGGTCACCTCCTGCATATGGCTTCCTGTTAGCGTCACTACTGATCAGACTCTCCTTGGCTGCAAAGGCCAAGTCCCCGAAAAGCCCAAAGCACAGGCCCTCAGGGTTGGCCTTGTCCACAGGCCGAGTGGCGTCCTTAAACCTGTGTTGGTAAAGTGTGCTGTCCTTTGAACCGGAGAGCAGAAAATGAGGATCGTGCTGGTGGCGCCACACAATACCTGTGGTGACGTCTTTGTGTTCTTCAAAGGTGGCGAAGGGAATGAAAGGTCTGCGAGCGTCCCACACATAGATGTTGTGGTCCACCATCATAGAACAGGTGGCCAAATGAAACTTCCTCTCAGGCCGCCACTTGACTCGGGCCACCGAGGCAATAGTCTGGACGCAGTAGATCTCCTTGGCCCTGTTAGTGGTCATGTCCCACACCTTGACCATCTTGTCCCGGCCTCCTGTTGCCAGCCATCCCCTAAATTTGAAACAAACATGGCAAGACATTAAACATTAAAATAGTTAACATATATATGGAACAAATAATGAGCTGAGAGTGATGTTTCTTCTTTTTATCTAAACATAATTTATTCATAGTTAGTACACGAGTTTGTGATCTATTGCATGGAGCTCTGGATGCATGAGCCACGAATTAAACCTTGGCAGTGGCTACGGATACGGAACCATACGGAAGTACAGAAAGACTAGGGATACAGCATGCTTCTGATTGGTTAATTAGTGTCGTTTGTCCCCGTATGAAAAAGAACGATTTCTACTCGTACTGCACAAATTCCGTACAGAGTATGCGTTTTCTAAACATATGGAATTGCCCTAACCCTAACAGACTTCTCATAGCTGTGGATAGCTGTTAATCACTTCTGCCATAGTCTTATGTTTCCGTACTCCTAGCCTTCGGGTATTTGCGTACGGTTCCGTATCCACTTCGTTAAACCTTTTGGTCAATCCTTCAGAATAATTGGTGTCAATTTGGTGACAACTGTGTGGTTCTCACAAGTCACACTGCTGTTACAATACTGAAATAATTTATAGCACATGTCTTGTGCAAGTGTAAAGGGTACTAATTAGTCATACCTGAAACTGACATTCTCAGTAAAAAAGAAAAAACAATTATGTCAATTCAAACACAAACTCTAGCTCTGATTTCAGCACTGACGAGATTTAACTTGTAACAAAAAAAGAAGGTTTTCAATGAGATATTAAGTGATGACTGTAGACTGAGAGGTGGCTGCATCAGAACCCAAGCAGTGCATTTTTGGATAATATGTATTATACCAAATGTCACAAAAAACCAGTACCAATCATAAAAATACTGAGTATCAGATCTGATAATTGATCGGTCAGGCCAGCAGTATGGAACAAATTCTTGGTAGGTTAGCTTTCACACTCAAATGTTTCCAAACCTGTCATCTGGGTGCCAGTCACAGCAGAACACAGGGCCAGTGTGGGCAGTGAACATCCGCTCGTAACGGTCGGGTCGCCTGATGTCCCACAGCTGGACATTCCCATTCTCAAACGATGCAGCAAATGTAAAATAATCCTTCATGCTGAACTGGACATCTCTTACACTCTCTGACTGACCTAGAGGAAAAGTTTTTAACAATTCCACAGAATTTTAAGGTGCATTCAAGTATTACTCTTTTACTCTCTGTTCTGTTTTTAACTAGTCGTATGTTTTACCTGAGAAAGTGCTGACAGACTCCTTCTTGCGCAGATCAAAACACTTCATGAATCCATCTTGCGAGCCACTAAGCAGCATATAAACCTCAGTAGGATGGAAGCACACTTTGTTGACAGTACGTTTGTGTTCAGTAAACAGTTGGTCTTGCTTGTTGCGAGAGGGTTTCCCCAGGTTCCATGTTACCACAGCTCCGTTGGTGGCTGCAGTGGCCAACAAGTTCTCCTCCATCTGGTGCCACATGACATCTGCGCAGCTGAAGTTTAGAGATGGTTTACGGCCAACTCTGAGATTTAGCTTCTCCACAAACTGCTCCTCCTCTAGGCTGTAGATTTTGAAGATGTTGCGACCAGCCACAACCACCTGTGTGGCGTCACGGCACACGCTGATAGCATTGGCAGGAGCATCCAAGTGGCAGAACATTGTCTTGCCACTGATGGCGCTGCTACTAAGGGCTGTGGTAACCCGAGACATCTTCTCCATGTTCCTAAGGTTTTTTTTAAACAACAAATGACACAAGATCTGGATTAAAAACAAAGCACCATGAATGAAAACAAAATAGAATTTTAGGTAAAAAAATAGCTTTATTTTAATCTTCATCCTGACCTAAAGTTTCCTGAGATACAATTATAGAATGGCTTTGCACAAATTCTAATTAGCAAGTTTTACAAATCATATTTGGCTCATATTCAAGAAATGTAACTCCTGACAAGATGGATCAGATGATCTTCATTCACTACTTTCACTTGTTCAGCAAAAGCTACATAGGAGCACCAAAAGCAAAAATAGACCAAATGGAATGACTTACAGCATTCTGACATTTAACCAGGAGGTGGCGTCCAAACCAAATAAAATATCACCTTAAGTACATTGTGTACTTAATGCATGTATGTAAGTTAACATTTTGGATATGACAAAAATTCAGTACTAACTTGATAAAGATGTGCTGGCCTTGTCAGTGTCTGCAGAAGCACATGGGCCTCTTCATGTGTTCCCAGGAGAATCCACTTGGAAGTGAGAGATTGTCATGTCAGCAGAGTACAGCAGTACACCACCTGAGTTAACAGTCGACATAGACATTCACCAACACCATTATATGTTGAAAATAGCAGTGCAAAATTAAAGTATTCGTGTATGAAGAACAAACAAAATACAAACTTAACAACACCCCACTGTAACTAAGAGCTAACATTGCTGTGTTGTTATTTTTTTAGCAAATTATAACTCATTGCAGCAAATTAGTAAAAACCAACACATCCATGATGTTTGTTTATATCTTCTCTGACAAACCTGCTATGCTGAGAGTTCACCGGGGTCAACCACCTACTACTGGAGCTATTTACTAATAGTTACTCTGAGTTCAATAGAGATTTCATTCTAAACGACCGGTTTGTACAAATTCACAAACTCTGCACAAAGTAAAAGAGGGGGATGGTGTCCTCTAAAACTCACGGTTAACTCGTGACTTCAAGGAGCGCAGATAGTATACATTTAGACATGTTTAATGTTCACATGTCGGATGGTGTTTTAGCTACAAACAGCATAAACATGACTGAGGAATGTGACGCTAATGCTAATGCTAGCAGACTAACCTGGCTACAGAGCCCTGTTTCACACAGGAAACTATCTCGCTGTGGTGTGCAAGTGAGTCACAAAAATACAAACACTCAAAATAAACACTCCGCCGAGTAACTACCTTTGCCTAAATTAAAAAAAACAAATATTTCGGGGTACCAACCTTCGGAAACTGTTGCTTACTTTATACGGTACCGGAAGTTGCTGGTCTGAAATATCGCGGGAATTCCATATATCATAACGGAAGCGTCGTACTACAACAGTTAATTGAAGAATTTTTCAGATCATTGCGTAGTTTTTTTTTTTTTTTTTGTCTTTTAAAGGAAGGTGTGAAGATAACACGTGCAGTATCGGTGTGCGATGCAGTGAGTGTTTTTTCGATGAGTTCTCTGTTTTCGTGTGAGGAGCCTGACACATGGAGAAGTGTGTCTCTGAAGTACTGGGATGTAGTCGAGGCCAAATCCAAAGGGAAGACACCTGGAAAGCTGCTGAGCCTTGACAAATGGTAACCTTAACACCTCACAACAAGTGTCTAAATGATCACGTATGAATTTTACATATATCTGCATTCAAACAAATTTATGCGTAACTTCTAGATGTGAAAGAACTAAACTTATATTTATGCAGAATGGGATCAGGTTTTGGTGGCGAGAAAGTGAAGTACTAATGGACTTATTAAATCTGGGAAATGATTCTCTTCTATTCATTAAGGACAGCAACATAATATATGAATACATCATACAAATTATCCTTAGGTTTCTTGGATGTTCAGTACAAATTTCAACCCATTCCAGTGAAAACTTAGAAATTTGTGCAGTTTAGAAACTGTATAGTAATGATGCACTCACTGAGGGCCCAACTTTTTCCAAGAAAATTGGTAACATGAATGTATAGCTTACTGTTCATGGCTGGTCCTGCATTGAGTATAAGATTTTAATGAACTAATCCTCATCTTTGTGTATCTGTGGTGAGGTACCAAGAGGAGCTGCCTGCAGTCATTTCAGGTCGATCTGACAAACACATCACACTGTCAGAGCTGGTGAAACTGATGGAGTGGAAGCTCACTGTAAGTAGTGTCTACACTGACTCATAAAAGGGAGAGAAGATTAAAACAGACATACTGAAAACGTTGGGGTCACACTTTAGTAAATACTCTCCAAACATTGTATATATGTCTGACAGTGCATTAATCATGTCCTTGAGCGGCTCTGTGTGGTTTTCTGCAGAGAGGGAAGTTCAGGCCAAGGCTGCAGCAGCTGGTGGCTTCCAACAGTGAGGACACTGTGGAGAAATGTTCCAGAAAGGCCTTCAGCCTCTTGCCTGATGTGCAGGCTGCGATCATAGAGCTCAGCTCCCTGAAAGGTGTTGGCCCAGCCACTGCCTCAGGTTAGCACATCATTGTTTATGAAGTGTCTGTCATGGCTGGCTACCAAACTACAATACTTTTATGGCACAGATTACTTAGATACTACTGAATGCCTGGTCTGAGTCAGAACTAATGCTGCCTTCATGTGCTATCGGGAAGATGACCCTTTCTACTTGTGAATTCAAAATTACCCATGCGTTGTGTTCAAGTGCTTTTGTTGTCGTAGTGAAATGAAAAATGGCTGACACACAATTTATTGTGACATGCGACTTGGCTTTGGACATGTTAATTCAGCTGCTACAGCATTTTTTCATTCATTCTTTAATCTTCTGAACCGCTTTATCTTCAAGAGGGTCATACAGTATATACACTGGCATATATAAAGACAAACAACCAATCACTCTCACATTCACACCTATGGGCAATTTAGCTTAACCAATTAATCTGTTAATGCATGTCTTTGGGAGGTGAGAGGAAGCTGGAGTACCCAGAGAGAACCCACACATGCACACACGGGTAGAACATGTAAACTCCACTCAGAAAAGTCCCCCCTCCCCCTGTCAACTAGTGTTAGAACCCAGGACCTTCTCGCTGTGAGGCAACAGTGATATCCACTGCACCACCGTGTTGTGAATTTTTATTTTTTTCAAATTGTTAATACACTAAATCTGCCAAATCAACAGCTAACAGCAGCAGAACGTTAATAAAAGCAGTATTTATCATTAATGATTAATCCCTCGTTGCTCTTCGCCATGTTGAAAAGTTCAAAGGTTATTTTCATCTTGGCAACTCATGTATCAAAATTTTTTTCCAGTTCCCCAGTGGAAAATACGACATGAGGGGGCATTCATGTGCAATTCTTGCCTTCATAAATAGTATCTATATTATAATACTGGAAGGTCTCAGAGCGTCTGTGTGTGTGTGTGTGTGTGTGTGTATCTCCACTATTCTGAGAAATTGAGACGTTTTTAACTGGCCAATTTGGTACCTACAGTTGAGGAATAGTCCCATCTCGACATTAAATATCATTTTCCCTTTTAGCCCTTTTTTAAAGTCAGGAGGGACTGATTTAATTCACGTTGCTAAGCAGTTGCCAGGGGGAAGGATAGGAAAGGGAAGTGGACTCTGTGTGTGGGAAGCGCAGTACCACGCTGCATGACGGGAAATGAAGTTAAAAACAGGAACAACGTATTTACCAGCTTCAGTCCCTACATATCGTATGCATATATAAATTGTCGTTTCGATTTTAAAGAATGAGTTACCAAAGTATTTTTATGTCAGTACTTATAAAATATAGACTAACATCTTTTCCCAATAGTCAGCTCTCCCCAGCATAAAAACTACCACATCTAGAACCTGTGGTTTCCCACAGGTCAACGTACTAGTTTACCATAATTCCCATAGCATGTGAAGGCAGCATAAGTTTCATCAGCATCAGCGCATGCAAAACACACAATTATTTAAAAATATATTTTAACTAAAAATATGTCATCAGAAAGCTTCAATTCATGTAGTGGTTTATTTTTATGCTTTGAGTATAGAAAAAAAACCCAAATGAGCTAAAATAAAACTTGTGATGTGTATTATAATTTTCTTTTTGTTAAAATGGGAAATTGGAATTGAAGAAAGTATTGAAGTGAAGGCATCAGTATTAAACATCGTTGAAGGATACCCAGTCCTATTGACTACAGCGTCAAGGAACAGGTCTGTCTTAAAAGACCAAATGAATGTTAACATGGGCCGACTATGTAGCTCAGACCTCCTGCTCTCCCAGGAGCTTGTGTGCCGCTGCCACGCTTTGGTTTGGCCTGAGGGCTCACTGTTCATTTTTGTTCCAGCTGTGTTGGCAGCAGGAGCTCCGGAGCAGGCTGCATTCATGTCTGACGAGGCCATGGAGAGTGTACCAGGACTGAAGCCCATCCAGTACACAGCCAAACACTATGCTCTCTACCTTGGCAAGATGGTTGAGCGGACAAAAAACCTCAACAAAGGCGAGCTAATGGCGGGAACATGAGGGTGTATTGAGTGTGCATGAGTGTCTTTTGTGTCTTAGTACTGTGGCTAATAAATGCACCCCATGACCTCCTCTCTCCTCCGCAGTGGATCCCCGGCAGGACTGGACACCCCACAGAATGGAGCTGTGTTTGTGGGCGATGACCATTGCCTCTCAGCAGCAGCTCCCGTTTCTAAAGGATATCGATGTGAAAGGCAGCGATGTGGCAGAGAAGTGCTCAGACGAGACACCAAGAAAGAAGCTAAAAACACGATAAAATACATTTGTACTGAATAGCTTTGTCATTTTTTTTTATTGGTGAATGAAATAATAAAGTCTTTCTATGAAACAGAATGTGTAGAGTGTTTGATTTATTTATTTATTTGGTTGTGTAATTCTTTTTTAGGATCAGTTGATTTTGGTGTGAGTATCATTTGGCTTCATATTGCACAGTCTAATAACAATTATTTCCCAGTCTGTCAGTTAGATCGAATGATGCTTAAACATGCTACAAAGCAGTGAGATGTTGCCACAGTATTGTTCTTTATTTATATTGTTTCTAAATTAAAGCAAAGTACAATGAACAGTACAAAATAAAACAAAATATATATATATATATATATTTACAATATAAAATGGTTCCGTTCAGAACATTTAAAAAGTACAATAGATTGTGAAATAATTAATGAGGACTTTGATATAAATTATCCATATGTAAATTTAGTTTTCCTTTAGTTTCCTCATGACCAAGAGAAAAATAGCTTCTTCTGCTTTTTCTTTTTGTAAACGCTGTGTTGGTACAACCTCTTGTCTGGTGAGAGAGGTTGAACCTCATAAGCTTGGCACCATTTTATTAATACAAGTAAGCAGCTCATGAAAACTACCGCAGCAGCACAGATACGTATGACTTTTACTCAAACCTGTCAGAGGGGAATGACTCTCATTGTACGAGACCAACTGTAATATTTGCACGACCTCCAGTGGCTCAGGCAGTATTTGTGAACATGAAAGGGATCCCGTACCAAACCTAGAAACCGAGGCTTCAGCAGCCCCCATTCTACAACAGCAGACAAAGATCAGCATTTAATCCACATTAAAATAAAAATGATTTCAAACGGATTGCCAGCGGCGTCCATTATAGTGTTCATAATCAAGCAAAATAATTAGTTGAATCAGTTATAC
Source organism: Apogon talboti (assembly GCA_037367365.1). Lineage (NCBI taxonomy): Eukaryota > Metazoa > Chordata > Actinopteri > Kurtiformes > Apogonidae > Apogon > Apogon talboti. Next base: position 8,944,969 of record JAPQRQ010000012.1, read on the forward strand.
CAATCTGAAAACACTAGGATCACAGACACACATTTCTTCAGTAGTTTTTTGCCAATATGTTTTTGCTTAATGTTCCTGTCCAATTGGCACAAATTATATATCAAACCCTGTTTGACACAGACCAGTATCAGGATAATTTGGGAGTTAAAACTGCACTTTTGTCAGTTTATTGTATAAAAGTTTAAAAACTTTCAATTTATCACTTCAAACTCTGAAAATATAGATAGTGGCGAGCATCCAGGAACTGTTGTTAAATGCATTTCATTACCCATCTCTGGAGCTACGTTGGCCTTTTTCACCTGCACAGTCCTGCAGTGAGAGTAACCCTTATCTAAGAAAAGGCATCCTGGCCGACTCGTTGGCAGGCAGCAATTCAGAGGAGCTACTGAATATGAAATAACTTCACTTGTTTGCACTGCGGTGTCTTTCTCTTATGGATTCTGTGCGTGATCGTGTAGAATGTACTGTATAAAGAACAGCAAAGCAGCCTTCTCGCCATGGTGCTTATTCCTGGGCTTATAAATAACAAGGCATTGGGCATAACAGCACAATGGATTGGCATAGGGAGTTAATACCTAAAAAAAAAAAAATAGCATCAGAGAATGTTTATGGTAGTAGAGAATATGGCACACAACAACATGTTTACGTTATTATAAGTGCAAAAATGTCCACCGATGACAAAAAACAAGAACAGGAGATAAGAAACTGTCAAGTATGCTGCATTTCTGAATCAGACAAGCACAGAGTTGGACGGCTTTGGGGACAGTCACATCAACAAGGGTTCATGTATCAATGAGACTCACACAGGTTTTGCTCTAACCTTTAAAAAGTCTGTTACATCTCGTCTCTTGACCTCTCTCATCAGCTCTAAAATAACCACAGAGAAGGTGTGGATTATCTGGAGTGATGTTCCGATCGGCTGCTCCTACCCATTTCCTTTCTTATAGGGCTGAAAACAAACATGTCACTCAAAGACAGCCATTAAATCAACATCACGCAGCCTGTCAGATCCACCTATTACAGGACGATATCCCGTTTACAGTCTGGCTTTGGGTTCCTCACAACAGCCATGCATCATCCTGACACTGGGGGTGTTGTGACGTGTGCTGACAGGATGTGAGGGCAGGTAGAGCTTGACAACAGCCCTGCTGAGGTTCTTTTTTTTTTTTTTTATGAGGCAGGTGCAGACATTGTTCCTTTGCCACTGATGCTGCTGTCTTTCCGTTCCTCACACACCAAACTAAACCTGTCACTTACACAGAGGATCAGGCCTCTGTCACTCTCTTTGACTGGTTTCCTTGGAGGCGATCTGCCTCTATTCTCAGAAGTGAGGCGTGTCGGCGCTGTGGCTGGGCTCAGGCCCCCGGGCCAGGAGATTTGGCTTGCAGAAAAAGTAATAATCTACTAAAACATTTCCTCAACCTGGCTATTGAAGCTGCATGCACTTATTTTGTCCTCTTCTGACTATTATTTAGTCTGCTTTGTTCTTTTGCATAAATACATAATAAAGGGTATTCACTTGTTGTTTTATATAACTTATTTGTGTATAATTTTTGAGGTTCAGAGACATAAGCCTTTCATTTTAGTCCATCCAGGAGGGGTGATATTCACAGTTAATGTGATCTACAAAAACATATCCATTTACTAGCCCTTTTTTACAACCCTTCTGGGTTCCTATGAATCTTAAGTTAAAGAGGCACATTAACCTCCTCTCAGGCATCGTCTTCATCTTCATTATAGGCTAACAGGGTATGTATGCATTATTCATCCATGTATCTCTGCTATCTCCAGCAAGAATGTTTCCTAGTATACATAAGAGTTTCCATCAAGGCTTCATTACCTCTGTGTGTCGGCTGATCTTTACTTTTTATGTTGTTAATATCTGAAAATGGCTTATTCTTGCCGTTTCATACCGATTCTCTCATTTAACACAATATCTCCTGTTACTACTGACACTTTCATTTGGAAGCAACTTCTCAGAATTGTATTTATGACCAACCATCAGAATTGGCAAATGCATTAAAAAAAAAAAAAAATTTCTTCGCAGGCAGCCAGTGGACATTCAAATGAATTATTGATCGAAAGCCTGAAAAATGGAACATAGCACGGGTAAATGTACTCGCTACCCTCGCCTCAGCTCAGCTTTCCAAAAAGCTGGAATCTCTGTGGAGCTAATATACGACACAGGCTCTGTATAGAGGGACTGCAGCGAGGCATCATCACACACCGCGGGGGGAGAGTGCGGGACAACATGGGCACTTGCAAAATGAAGCTGCGTTGACTCTTAAAGCAAGTAGTAAAAATGCATCTAGCTGCATAAAAATATGTCAAACAGTCCAGGGTTTCACAGGCTTGTTCTTGCACAGTTTGTCTTCGTTCACCTCATCTGCAGAGTATTCACATTGAAGAAATGTTTTTCAGTTTTGGAGCACACAGAAATGAAATCTGAATTGAAGTTCATGAGCTACCAAACAACAGGTCTCAAACCAACACACACCTTTTGCCCTCTCGCATTAGTTCTTTCTATGGCTTATTTTGTAAAGCACTAAAGATTTATAAAATCAAGCAAGCTTGAGTCGTTGGTGGCCATCGAACAAACCAGGGGATTTTGCCTCATGGACTATTTTTCAGAGGATCAAAGCCATACAGGAGTTATGAGAAGAACAACAATCATAGCATTAATTTTGCACCATTTGAAACTTTTCTGTTTTCCCTGCTAGGGGGAAAAAAAAATACAAATAAATATACTCTTGGTTATGAACATACAATATACACATCCACTATCAAATGAAAAACGGGGACAACTTAATAACACTCTTGTTTGTTTGTTTTTTTTTTTTATAGGTACATTCCTTTACAAAAGTATACAGTCCCTAAGAATGAGAAACTGAGGTATAGACTGGGCCTGGCAAAGAGACCCCAATGCCCTCTGGGACAGAAAGGTCAGAGGTCAGGTGATGACACATCCGCGCCCTCCCCAGTTCAGTCTGTCAGAGTGAGAACAGGCAGAGGCCAGTATCTGTGTGTGTGTGTGTGTGTGTGTGTGTGTGTGTGTGTGTGTGTGTGTGTGTTCTTCTCTTCGGTTTGTCCACATTGACCTACACGATCAGGCAGTGGCTGCTCTCAAAGACAAAGAGGAGAAGGATGTGTGAGTGTTTGTGTCCTTGTCTCGCTGAGAGTCACAGAGCATGACATGGCATATTTTACACGGTGCGCCTGGCGAGTTGGTGGCGTTTGACACAGGAGGAGTTCGCTCGCTGAAGTGATGACCATTCAGGAAAAAAACCAAAAACACAACTTCAGCTTTCATTTTTTTTCATCATTTTCTGTCTTGTCTCTCCTGTCATGCGACCATGATCTCTCGTTTGCATGTCTTGTCTATGTTGTGTGAAAATGTTGATCTGTATCCACAGTGTAGGTATAATGTCATGTAAATAATAGTCATTTAAAATGACAGTGACACCTCTGTCTAATGTTAAGGTACTACTTGACAGAAGCTTTAAAATCCACGTGTGTTTTCCTGAAATGACGAATTTATGTACCTGCTCTGAAAAGAGATTTCTTAACGACAACGTCTGACTGATGCCTTTTTACTCAGCCGAAGACATTTTTCAGTGACTTTTAAGAAAATACTCTGATAGATGCTTTTCTTTTCAAATGATCGTGCTGGCAACTTTGCAAAAAGTCACAGTGACCGCTGTGAGTTACAACAGGGCTGTAAAGTTTTAAAAAGTGATAGCTACAATCGTTTTTCACTGGTACTTTTATGCTTTTTTTTTTTTTTTTTGTTTTTTTTTATTGCTGCCCCTGGATAATAATAAGCGTGCTCTGCCAAAAAACATTTTTCAACCTTGCAGCTCGGCTTTGTAGTACAGCTGAGATTCAAGCTCAGATCATCTGCATCAAATGACTTTAAGCAAAACCAGAAACGCTGCTACTGATCCTGATCTTTGAACCTAATATAAGACAGAGCTTCTCTTGGCGTTGGTATCAGCTGTGGTGCGCACTCTTCACCTCGCCCACTTTTTTCTTTTCGACAGAGGCATGTGTCATGGACTCAGAGGTTTTGTACTTTAGGTGTTTTCAGCTAAACGACTGATGAAACACAAATAAAGAGCACAAATGTCGAAATGCTCACTGAAACTTTACAGCTGGTAATGTGAATGAAATTTCAACATATATAAAAAGATATAATGCTCCTCAATAGGATCTGAGGAACATTCACCTGTACTTGTTGCTACTGTAATCCCTCTTTAATAAAAGAGACATATTTCTTTGATTTGCAAAGTATCTGTAAAAAACGATTCTTGGTCGACTTTAGTGTGAAAGATTTCCTATTATTTCATTTGGGTCTAACTTGAGAGGAAATGGGAAAGTTAACTATGAGCAAAACGGGGACCTTTGTTTGGCGTTTGAAGTCACTGTGAAGGTGGATGAGGGCCT